>JAQQSE010000066.1:1916937-2555916 GCA_035772565.1 Antheraea assamensis | reverse complement strand
AATTTAGAATACGTATTCGAAATGATAGTGGGTGGCTGTTGGCAATAGATAATAATTTACTAGACCTAATTAACCCGATATAATTGTGGTTTTCAAACACAATTAGGTACAATACAATATACGTAAGGTATATTTAAATATATAATCTATTAAAGAGCACGACATCTATCATAAATAACACTTTAACATAAATTAATTCCATACAGTTATCCGCCATTTTTGTTTACTTTTAATGCTTTTCACTAACAAAACCTATTTTGTTCAACATTCGTGGATAATTCCAAGAAAGTAAATAAAAATAATGTAATCATTATTCAAAATATTTCAGTATTGGAATATGTGTGCCGCTACAGTTACTAAGGGGAAGGATTATGATTTTATTATCAAGTAATGGGCACTTTTATTCTCATAAAAACTATCTAAACCGATTAACAAACACAGTGACGAGGTTTATTTTAATTTATAGTTAGTATATACTATTTTTTTATAGTATACGGAAATAAATGATATTACTAAAATGTATAAAAAAGACCTTATGTGTATACCGCCGCAATAAGTAGCTATTATGTTTACAAATAGATACGAAAAGGGTACCTATTATTTGGTCACGTCCTGACACAGTAAAAGACCGCATCTAAGGACGAATTACAAACCGAATTTACATCACAATCGCACTGTATTTATGTTAATTAATACCTTTAACAACTTGCCGCTCGAGTGAAACGAGAGAAAAAAAAAAGAAAACATTGTCTCGTCGAACAAAACGACCAGCTGCCGTTTATGGTGAGACAAAGCCGATCGGATAAACATCGGGCCGCGATCGTCAATTGTCGGCGAACGTCGACCGACGTCGGGCTCCGTCGATGCCGATTGAGCGACGTTGATCGACAGCCGTCTGCGGGCGACAGGTCGGCCGGTGCAGCGAGACATGCTAATGGCACTGTTTACCATATAATAAGTCGCGTATTTAACAAACCGACGCGACGTATTCGATTTGAATTTCGTATTTGGAATGCGACGTCCGTTTTTTTTGAAATCGAATAATAACTATTTCATTGTTATTTATTTTAATTAATCCCCTCCCTAAAGCGGCAGTTACGCCGGATCATTTTTTTAAAAATTTTTAAATTTCCCGCCGTCGGCACTGACATTTATGTGTCATTTCACCTTGCGTCTATTGCTACGAATTTTGTCTATGCTTGCAATAATACATTTATTTTTATGACTATGTGATAAATAATATATAATTTATATATTATCGTGTATTTAAAATTAATAATGTTTTTTATACACAATAATTATAGGTAATTTAGAAAATGTATCGTTTATTTTATAATCGATTAGCAAATATTGTATAATATCCTTGTGGCAACTTCACTAACGTCTTTTATGACAGCTTTTGTGCAAGAAGGGTCAGTTATTTATGAGTTACTTTATTTTATACAAAAAGAGGCTTTTCATTAGTATCACTAATAATATAGATGAACTCGATTTAAATTAGTTTTATGTAAGTGTAATAATATTCACTTGATTCAGTTTAGACTTGTAAAACAGTTTTACGTATTCTTTCGATGATTGTTGTTTACAGTAGCAAATTACAAAATGTATCCCTACTTGTAAGTTGTACTGAGTATTGTATCTAATAGTTTTATGTATTTTACTTACTACTTTCAAAATGCTACAGATCTATTTATCTACCTTTTTCTAAATTATATATTTTTTCGTAGGTTTTGAATAAAATTGTACAATTGTATAATATTATGTTGATAGTAGTCATTGGTTCAACGTTTGGTTTGGTTTCATAACTACCAAAAGTAGTATTTTATAGAAAAACTAATGTTTCCTTTCAAAACGTTATTGTTATGCTTTACAGGATTTTTCAAATCTCTTTGTGCAACTTATTCCAAATCTCGTAAAGTTTGAAGGTGTCAGCAATGATGACAATGGGAGCGACATGAGCTTCCTCACTTTAGAAGAATTCACAGCAGATAGAACCACCTAATATTATTAATTTTAGTTGTTATAAGGCTTTGTTTTGTGTTTATTATTTTATAGTATCTTGAAATAAAATGTAATTGTATGAAACTGTTTTATTTCTGAATAAGTCTTGAAAATTATTTTGTAAAGTAATAAGTATAAAATATTGAAATTTATCATTATTTTCAAAGTATAATTATAGTTTATGAATTTCATTGGTATCTGGTTATATTGTAACAAGCTCATTGTGTGACTGATTAGTATAGAAAGTGTCCTGTAGTAGATAGGAGAAAGACTTTCTCAAGTCATGATATTTATACCTTTTTTTAAATTGAACATCAAGTAATTTTTAGAAATTAATATGACTAACAAGGTTGTCATGTATTTGATAAAATACTGCTATCCTTGCAATCCTGTTATAAAAACAAAAGCAAATGTTTTCTCTGGTTAGCTGTTTACTTCTCTTATTTTTCTTGAGTAGGCTTATGACTAAAAATAGTAAATTAAATATACAAAATAATAATCTGAGAGAAATATGATACTACTATTTGGAAGGAAGAAAATATTTTTATTGCAGCAGGTACAAGGCCAACACAGTTGTCAAAATATTGCAAATACACATATTACAAACGGTAAATAAAAAGTTAAACAAGATATTATAATTATGCCATAGTACTGCTATAAATATTTACAGAATATTTGGATATATACTTGCATTATATTTTTTCTACCTTATGCAAAAGAATAAATCCAATTGATAAATTGTAAGTTTCATAGTTTAGTAAAAAAAAGTTCTGAAAAGTATAAATGAAAAAATTATTTAATAATGCATTCTACATAAAAAGTGTAAACAATAATAAAAATAACTTTTAATTTAATAATTTGTTATTATTCTAATTTTATAATAAAATTGGATATTTTTTTTAAACTTATACTGCCACAATGTCCCTTGACCCGTGCACAATAAGGTCTACATTCGTTTGTATGGCGCTTAAACCACTATGGTTTTCGGCTCTTTAAAGGTTAAATTTGAATCGAACGAAGGTTTTATTACAATTATTACCAAAGATTTTCAAATTATCTTATAAAATTCCATTCAATCATTAGCGAAAGCTGGTTAATAATAACTTAAATGCTTTGGACAAATAGGTCGTTACTACCATGCGTGTAGTGTAGCAATAATTATTTCCAAGTAAAAATACCACACATATAAAATAATGATTTATGCTTATGGATATTTTAAACCATTACAACATATCCGGTATGGTCTAGTGGCTAGGATACCTGGCTCTCACCCAGGAGGCTCGGGTTCGATTCCCGGTACCGGAATATCTTTTTCTTTTACTTTTTTCATATGTACTAAAAGATAGACAGTTTAGCATTTCATGTATTCACCCTGCGGATGCCGGGTCCATCGTGTGGCAGAAAGAGAAGATCCTGACACTTGTGACACAGGTGTAGGTTTAACGGAGCACCTTTTGGACGTACATCAACACTCATCCTCATTACTCGTGCTTCTCTCCCTGCCTCACCAAATTTGGTATGAACCTGCTAGTACACCTTTAGATACTCGTTCTAGTATAAAACTTACTAGACAGGCCAAAATCTTTCAGCAGGTTATAGAGCGATTTTTCTGGTATATCTCTTGCTCCCACTTCATATAGTTTAACAACATAACCTCTCACCTCTAACATAACTTTTAACCTCTAAGCAAACTTTTAAAATTGCTTTAGACCAAGAAATGTAAAGACAATATTATAACAGAACGATTATAATTATATAACACAGGCGTGCGATGGGTTTGCTCTTAACAAAATTGTGGAGGATTAACTAATATTATAAATGCGAATGTGTGTTTGTCTGTTTGTTACGTTTTCAGGCCTTAATGTTGTCAGGAGTACAGAAAAGGTAACTTGCACCTAGAAAAAAAGTATCTACTATTTAACGGGAGCGAAATCGTGTGCTAAAGTCAGTACAGTAATCTATAAAAATAATATTTAAAACATATATCACGTAAACTTCGTAAGGAAATATATTTCCAGTTTTTGAAAAGACAAATACAGATAAAAGATATAAAGAAAGAAAAAAAAAACTCACTAATATAAATATCATAACGTCTATCAGACTGAAAATTATTATTTAAAAAAGTTTTTTTTTATAATATAGGGGGCAAACGAACAGGTGGGTCACCTGATGGTAAGTGATCACCGCCGTCCATAGACACTAGCAACACCAGGGGAGTCGCAAGTGCGTTGCCGGCCTTTTCAATATGTGGGCCTCCGGCGCTCTCACTGGCCGAACGAAACGCAACAGTGCAACTACTGTTACTTCACGTCGGTTTTCTGTGAGAGGGTGGTACTACCCCGGACGAGCCGACCCATTCATGCTGAAACCAGTAATAGCTTTTGCGTAGCTCTACCACCTACAAAAAAATGTGGAACGCTTCACAATTTTGCGTGTCATCCTTGCGCAGGGGCCATGCTAATCTTCTCTGTATCGTTCCAATTTTAGTATATGTACTGCCGAAGAAAGTACAGTACGAATAGATCCAATAAAGTACACTTATATTGTTATAATGAAATCAATTGAATTGATTTGCTGACGTACTTTTCCATTTACCGCTAAAAGATGAAATCGTATTGATAGATTCTTATTAATAATATATAAGTTTTGCATAACTTGACCTCTCCAGGTCGACAGTTAATCATAGGTAATCATAAATCATCATTGATTTGCAATAAGCGTGTAAGGAGATGACTCAATGAACAAGAAATACTAAATCAACAATATTGAATAAGTTTTTTTTTCAATAAATATGAATTGCTATTTTAATGGATGACTTATTAATACATATGCGATAGTATTTTTTTTATTAAATTATAAGCAATAAATAATGAGATAAGATTTTATTACAGTTCTATGTGATACTTAGTGATGTAATTTAAGATGAAACGTAAGGGTGTAATTATGTAATTGGTAGAGTAATATGTTTTTGATAGAGAATTAAAATAAAACAGTAATTAACCATCAAAAGACGCCTAAAAGGTGTGAAACATCAAAATGTATTGTCATTGCCAAACTTTAAAATCAATGAAGTTAATAATAGAAAAAAAATTGTTAAATTAATGAACGGCTACGTATATATGTAATAAGTCAATTTCCTGGCTACATATCAAATTGCTTCAGCTAATTTTGTTTTACAGCCAAATGAGACACAATAGTTGTTAGATTAAATTCTCTACGGATTTGGCAAAATAATGTTAAAATTTTTCGAACAGTGATAATGAGAATTTAGATAGCGTCAAAAGAAATTTAGTGATATATAAAAGAATATCAAACATTTGAGATATATACCACTAACAATCTAATATGTAGAGTGAGCGCATAGATGGCGTTTAAAGCAATTTGACGGTTATGAATAGAAAAAACTTCTTACTTGACTGAATATTAATACTAGTTCGGCTTAATTTTTTTATGAATAGTTGCGAAATGTATTAAAATTGGAATACTGCGAAAGATCCCACGTGAATGCAGCGTGATGATGCGATACTTTATCATAAGAAGTTATTGTGATATCAATTTAATATAAATTCAATAATGGATTTAAACATTATGAAAAATTGAATGCTAAATGCTTAAAAAATAAAAGGTTATTAAAAGAAACGTAAAACCCGCACAATGGTTTTAAAACAGTTATAATTTTCTTTACAAATTATTTATTCTACTTTACTAATAAAATATATGACTGATTGAACCTTGATAAATCTGGCTTTATATCTAATATTGCGTAACTACCATGAGGTTTTTTGAAGGTAGAAACATTAATCAATTATATTAAATACAGGTATTTGATTACTAATAGTTTACCTCCAATATTTTTCAATACATATATATATATATATAAATACATGAGATCAACAAAACCTCCACATTATTTGACAGATCATCGTGAATACGGCACCTAAGTGTTTTTTCACGGCTTTGATGCTATTTATATCGCTATAATTTGTCACTAAACGGTACTGAAGCGGATCTACTTTAATACCGATCACACTGATCGCCTCAAGAATTGGAATACATAAATATTTGAAAGTGGAGAAAACAACAAATAGTGGCACACGCTTGCGGAGTAATGTAAAACTAGACAATACACGCAGCATTATCAATAATTCCTTTAAAATTGAAACGCCGGGGATAGTGGTGTAACTATAAGGTAGCAGAGCTGCCAAAATGCCACGGATCCGGGCCTAAGAGAACCCTCGGCCCGAAAGACCGCGGGATCAGAAGAACCAAACATTTTTAGTAATTATTATACAGATAGTTTACATAAGTATTTAAAACATATAAAAGTTAACGTGTTGAAAAACTCATAAAAGATATCAAGCATAATGCGGCATATGTTCACCGTGCTGCTCATAGTTTAAATCTAGTGCTTAATGCTGCATTAAGAGAGGTTACTCTCTACATTTTTTTAAATCATTCAAGTATTTTTTTTTTGGGTATAACATCAAAATATGGAATATCTTATCTAGTGTTATATATGATAAGGATAGGGAGACTTCAATTTCGATAACATTAAAAACATTCAGACGCACTAGATGATTAGGACGTTAAGATGCTATTTTTGCTTTTTAAGTAGAATTTGTTGTCTAACGAAAACAATTCACTTGAATTAAAAATCCTTCAGATGAAACAAATTAAACAACTACACTCAAGAAAAAAAAAAAAGTACAATTTTATTATGTTATTGGCTTTCCATTATAAAATTCTACTTACTATCAATACAACCTTTAAAGCAGTTCAGCCTATTGCCATCAATCTTTCAAATGCTTTAAAACATGCGAAAATTTGTCTGGAATAATTGGAAAGGTATCGACAAAGAAGGAAAAGAAGCAAATTTTACTGTACAGAAAAGTGGTCTATAAGCCCTGAGATTTCTAAAACTCGTCAGAAGAAGGTGAAATGCCATTTTGATTTCAACGTCAATTTTGCGAAAATGGGTGGGTGTCTTTAAGATCCAGAAAGTTTGTTAAAACTGAACAAATTTCAATGTATATTAGACATCACTATCAATCAAGTGAAATTGCGGTACCTGAAATAAATAAACATATCTGAATCATTTACTAGGAAATTCTCAGTTTTTGGTCCACCTTTAGAGATGAAATAGAAAAATCTTTTATGTTTTAAACAAAATTCTAAGTTTATTAATTATAAAGAATAATTTTATATCACGCAGGTTCCCTGAAGTATATATTGCATTGATTTTATTTCTTACAATTACTGTGATTACAGCTAGTGCTGAAAATTCTATGGCCCGATCTTTTGTTACAGTTTGATGATGTAATTTTTAGTTTTGTGTAACAGAAATCTCGGAGAATGGAGTTTTATGAATAAATATCTTGTTAAGATAAAATTATTACTTTGTAATAAATATGTAATACCTATGCTTTTGAAAATTAAATTTGTTACATATTTAGTAAAATGCATGTAATGTTACTAATACTGTTGGGCAACTACTTCAGTGATTTCTTAAAATTAAATTACAACGTGACGATTTTTACTGGGACCCCATCTAATTAATTTGCCACGGGCCTCAGATGGTACAGTTACGCCAGTGGCCAGAGAGATACTCGTACTGCCATTTTCTTCTTTTTTATTTATAATAGCATAAATAAGGCAGGCTTATACTACGACATTAATAACTGAAAGTTTCATTAAAGACTTGAAGTAAAATAAAAAGATATCTTGAGTGTAACAGACTGTCTTTCTTCATTCCAATTTTAATAATGTTTTTATTATTTTCTTCGTGTCCAGAAAGAAACGCATCAGTGTCATTGTTATTCTACCGACGAGGTGTGCCGGTTTTTGTTTACCCCTCGAAGTAATTTATTCGAGGACTTTTTGTTCTCCATCACGTCACGTATAACCTACTGCTGTCAAGACTCGTCATGAGAATAAAAATGGGCTACTGGAAGCGTTGGAGACTATTAACAAACAAATACTACATTTATTTACTTTGAAAGTGTATGATAATAATATATTAAAACAAATACGACGGAAATACATTATCCTCGTCCTTATTGTATATTTAAAAAACGATGATGTCACTGAAGTTAGGAAATACTTATACACCATACCAATGACTTTTTTATACTTTATAAGTTTTAACATTTAACCCCAATCTCACCTGATGTTTAATAATCATGTAGTCTAAGATGGTGAACCCGCTAAACCTACAGCGGAGAGGACTAGAGGGGACTGACTCTCAATTACATCTGCCAGAACACATTTATCTATAGGTGCTTCGTGGCAGATTTTCAACTTAGGGGTGGTAGAAGAAGCCATGCTACAATTCTGCAAACAATACTACACGTAAAAATAAGCATCCTTTAAAAGAGTGAATCATTTTGATATTAACTAGAAATAACTGCTTAAATCTCATTAAATTGTTTAAACTGAAACGTCTGTTTAAATTATACTCATTGTGTTTACAATTTATCAACACTTTATCTTAGTTGTATTGTGTTACTAACACGTATATTTTATTTTGGGTAAATATCGTTGATAATTTTAATTTATCAACCAATGCTTTAAGTTATGGTATTTAGAGGATTAAAAAATCTTACCAAACAATTGCATTAACATAGTGATTATAGTCTTAAACAGCGTCAGTCATTATGGTAAACGTTAAGAATTAATAATCCTCGAGAAAGCGTCATTCGTCTGTCAAAGCGTCAATGTTTGAATCTTCTAAACCAACTCCACCACCACGTTAAACTTAATGATGATATATCGGATTTGAAGGCGATTGTAAAGACACTTAATATAGTATTTATACATCGAAGTAACGATGATAAACGTTGATGGACTTTCGTCTTTTTACAAACATTATTGTATTTAGGTTGTTACATACTTATTGTTGGATTTTTTAAGGTTTTTGCTTTTGCTGAACTAGTAATACAAATTTAATTAAATTTTAATTAAAGAAAAACCTTTGCTTAACTTGTAGATTAGATAAAAAAATATTCAAGTTTAATTCTCTTTACAAAATTGTAATTCCAGTATGTTTTTATTACGTATTTATTGAGTATTCGTCATAAATGAATCATTTGCATTTATTACAAAACAGTTATAACTGGACTCCTACGATTCTGCAAACACATTATCAGCAACTTGTTTCACATTATTTACAAGGCATTACGTCTAAACATAGATAAACTTACGCAATTATGATCTCAATACCAAATAATACACATTGGAGCCACTCTACAACTTCTGTAATCTTTAATGTCTGAGTCGACGGCTACCGGTTTTTAGCTTCTGATTGACGGCTGTCGGCTTCGCTTACGGATATACAAACTTATTTTTACCATCATTAAAATCCTTATTGTAATATAATAGAGGCTATTTTCCTTCGAGCTTAATTTCAATAAAAAGTTGTGTATCAGCATTTGCAGCGGCGCCGTCCGAAGCGGTCCGATCTCGAATATCATCCACTTATTCATTACAGGGTTCTATTTAGTTTTAATCATAATAGGGACTTTCATTACTGACGTTTTCTTGAGTCATGGTACAGATTATGGGTTGTTTGTGGTGTTGCTGTGTCATTGCGTAACGTTAATTGGACTGGAACAGAGTACAGTTTGCGTTGCGCTACTTGTAATTTACGATTGTGTACATTATAATTTGCATCTTGATGGGTAGGCTGTAAGATGTTTGGAATTATGTAGCGTCGACATGCTGTGAGGTATTATTATTTTTTTATACACCGCTATTTACTCTTAAGTAATTAACACTGTTACAATCGATAACGGTATTTATATGGACAAGCTTATTTTATGTTCAGTATTTTTTTAAGTATAGTATGTTTGAATCAATTAAAACTATCACCGTATAAGCATTATCATTTTCAGATATGGTTGTTTACGCGATCCAAAACTTTAGGTGGAATGATATCTTATACTTCTATAGGTTTTTAAAATTGTGTGTAAAAAGAAAACTTAAAGTATTTCATTAATCACAATGATAACACTAATAACGTTTCCGTCTTCTCCATAACGAACGGCATAACACAAATGTAGGTTTATTGCACAATCTATTAATAAAACTACAAATCAATCAACATCATTAATTATAGTCTGTCTGTTAGCTTCGTCTAGATGTAGCCATAAAAACTTACCGACGCAAGCACAAAGCTGCCGCATAAATCATCCACGAGAATATTTGATAAACAAAAACGTAACTCAAGATAATGTTGAAGATTTTGACTGGCGGAATTTATTAACGAAATTATTCAAAGACAACGAGATGGATATTTAAGAAGTGGTGATAAATTGTAACGTTGTGGATAAACTGGCTGAGGTTAGATTGTAGGCAAAAATGGGATATTCGGTTCAAGGCATCGGTGGAATTGGGTAATTCCTTATGAAGTTCCACTTTGTGTTTCCTGTGTGTTCGCAGTTTTACATCTAGCAAAACATAATATGCGCTGGGTGCAAGCTTATTTTCGTAATATTATAAAATATGTTCGTTGCAATAAAAACCCTTGAAAATATAAAAAGGTAAAATAATTTAAAAAAATGAAACGTGTATCCACTCTAGAATGAGATATATACCCAGTAGTAGGTAATCTAAAATCTGGTTGACATTATTGGTTTGTCTAATAATAACTGCGCTAAAAACATAATTAATAAAATAAAGTTTCATAACTAAATCATTATAAATCAAGTTTCTCCTCGACATCAGGATTACTAAATTACCTTAATTTGAATATCATAATAAGCTTGACATTCCAAATTAATTTATTGTTGCTTAAAACTTTATCCTATCTTATGTCTTAATATTGGAAATAATGCGAAAGGTTTAATATGATTATATTACAGACCGCAACATTTCCTTTCTGTTAAATTAAATATCACGTCTCGAAGACTAATGACAGATAAGAATGACAAACGTAAAATAAATGAGGAAATCTCCAAAAGTCTCTTGTCACTTACACCGCTCGACGTCCATCGTTCATAGTTGATGGATGGTAATGAATAACACTCCATGCACTACTCCTCGGCCATTGTTTGTGATAGATTGTGAAATCGCTTTGCCATTTGTGTCGAGCTTTTGTTTGATTCTTGCCAATTGATTTTGAATAGATCGTAAATTAATGTTGTGTGAAATAGTACGTAAACGGCGTAGTGATTTTTTGTAAAGATTTCAGCGTCATTAGGTGTTCATAGATTGTCAATCATTCGTATTTCTTTAAATCAGTTTCTTATTTCTTTATCCTTTGTAAGTATATATTGATTACCTTCTATTATTGAATAAGGAAAATGATTTACTTTACTACAATTAATTACTTTTAACTTTCTTTTTGTATATTACAATTATGTTATATAAAAACGAAGCGTACAGCTTTACTGGCGTAATTATTTTGCTAGCACTAATACAATTGATTTTTATACATTGTTAATATTAATTACACATAATGCTATTTAAATATAAAAGCGATAATCAAATTATTAGTTAAAAGATATATGAACAATTTCTCTAGACAGTTTTTGAATATACGTATAACGTATTCACACACGGCAAGATATAAACTTATTTTAGTTTGTTGTTTTAGATATTTAAATCAAGAAGAATAAACCAAACCGTTGCTTATTTCATCTTCGGTTGGGAATAAAACTTCTACAATCACATTTTGTTTTTATTTACAGTCAACAATAAATTATTTAGAACAAAAAAGAATGTGTGACAATCTAATCCAAATGTGTTTATAAAGGCAGAAATAAAAATATGCGTAATCTTTATTAAGCAAGGAAAACAAACAAATAAAAGACAACAATACAAGGCCATGCCGAATGAACAAAAGACTGAGTAGATGAAACAAACACCAGTAATTATTCGTCATTAGCCTCCAACCCTCGGATGATGTATGGCGAGCGGGCGCCATTTATCAAGCCTTTGTTAACTGACATTACGACGTACGTCTGAAGACTCGAGGTTGGGACGTGATAATGACTGATCGACAAAAAATATTTTAAAGTAAACATATGTCGGGTCTTTCGTTTATTAAGCGGCAGAGAAGTGTAAAGGAGTCGATAATGGTATCGCAATATGTGGTAAGTGGCTTTAACGATTGTAAATGTTTTGCGAATGCTTACGAGACTTAAATATAATGAATTTTATATGATTGTGTTACTTAAAAATCGAGATAAATGTAATATTTTGAGTATTAAAGTGGTTTTTTACAGGCACTGACTTTGATTCTTAGTATTAAATTTAGGTAATATGACATTCAAAAAATTCTTCCCAACTGGTATAAAGCATTTAAGATTTCCCTGTTAATTATATTAGTTATAGGTAAACCATATATTTTCGCTAAAATAGGGGAAGTTTTGTCGATTGGCCTTCAATTTATGACTTCGAAAAATGTTGCTAAGCTTATAATACTAATACTCTAATAATATGTTATTTTGAGGATTAGCTTCATCATAATAAGCCTGTAAGGGACCCACTGCAGTATCATAGACCTATAAATATAACAAACTATGGAAATAGCACTTGTAATAGAGAATTTAAGGAATAATCGTACGTCAGCTTAGTACTTGCATGCCATGAAGAGACATGAAGATCATATAAGAGTGTGATGTATGGTGGTAGACGTAAATAGATATTGAAGAAGATAGCAAAAGGTATAGATGTATTGTGTCAAAAATGATATGTCACTATAAACTATTGAGACTGAGTTGACAGCTGATAGAGGAGAAGGTTTGCTGCCTCAACCCTACTCGGGTGACATAAGGGTAAAAAAATAATTGTAATAAATCTTAGTAGCATACTACAAAATAATTGTCAATTCCACATTCGTTTATACGATCTACAGAGTGATATAATATTAGTAATGTTTCCCTCTAAATTGTTCGGATACTAATTTAATAGATCTGAAAGATAATAGATTAGCTTAGTAGTAGTTATAATTTTTATTACCATCAATACAGTTGTTGCTGAGTACATGAAGTATATGAAAGCTAAAACAACACCATAAATAATATGTTCAGATATTTAACTAATGAAAACGTTACTTGGTGGAAATCCACTGTAAGTACCTACTTGATTTAATTTTACTTTGCACCTCCATCTGAAATTATTCCACGACTGCCATGTCGCACTGCAACAAAAAACATTTGTCTTAATATGTTCGGTGTGTACATGCAATATTGAAATCTGAAACTAGTGATAAATGGACTGAATAATCACGAAATTTCTCTTATTAGTTTTAGTTAAACGAGCCTGGAATCCATCAGTTCCAGACTGAATTTAATACTAATCGTTGACCATTGACTTGACGTAAATATTATCTTTATCGCTGATTCCTAGTATTGTAATTTAAAAGTTCACTTCAACTTATAGAATATATCTGCATTGTCTAATATTGAACAGATAATCATTTTAAATACATCATTTTTTAAATTATTTATTATCCATGTCTAGGAGATATAAAGCATATTAGAAACTCTTCGAATTTTAAATTGTGTTCGTTTTTTGTACCTCACGAATCAAAATAAAAACAAACATTTTCACATTACTGTCAAATTATTATCTCACGAAACGTGATGTAAGAAGACTTATAACGATTAACTCCATAAAAAAGATCGCAAAACAAGCTCGTTATTTGTTACCCTCATCAAATGTTGTCTAATTGACAGCATGCATGCCTGAGAACAGTGCCGGTTTTGAATTTGAAACAAAATTAATTATACAATCAATCAGTGGACATGTCACGGCCGCAAAGGTGTTACTTTTCGCCCGGCAAAATGCCAATCAACGTATAAAATGCTCAGCCAAGCGTCGAGACGTGTTCAATATGGTAAAAGTCTTGCAGTAAAATTTTCTGCTGCAATAAATTTAACTTTAACACTCAGAATTTAGAGTGTATTAGTAAATACATTGTTTGTAACACTTAGTACTAAATTATCGTCACGGCCGTCGGTAGTTTAACATGCCGATTCGCTACGCTTAAATCGAGTCACTCAATAAAGCGAACTCAAGGTGAGGATTGACCGTCAAAGCCGTGTTTTGAAAGGAGAAATTTTTATGTCCCCCTTTGTCATTTCACGGGCATTCAAACGTTAATTCACACGTTCCTTGTCTCAGACCGAATGCGTTTTAATTTTCCATCAGAATTCGGTCACGTTTGTCGAGAACGCGATTGCTGTCGGCTCTCGTAAAATTTATGATTGTTGTATGTACAATTATTAAAAGAAAACTTACTGAGAAAATAAAAATTGTTCTCTTATTTAAAATAACAGTAATATATTTTATCGGCAACATTTATGATGTTAGAATTTATGTTCGATACATTTTTATCAATATTATATATTTATAACACTTCTAAAAAAATACAATAAATCTTTGAGGCGGAACTTGTGGGTTTTACGTGTTTGTTGTTCGTATTTGAAGGCAAATATACAGCTTCCTGTATTGAGAGATATACGACCTTTTAAATTAATTTATATTTGAATAAGAGACTTGTCAATGCACATTTATAAAATGTTGTTTTTTTTGTACATGGACTGCCTAATATTGATATGGGGAATTATACGGTTGTGTAGAATTAACATATTATAGTCTTAAGGCCTCAGAAAGTTGAAATAAATTTAAAAGGAAACAAATTAACAACGCTCCAACAGATAAAATTGATTACAATATAAAACTTGTTTGTAGTGAATATGGAATCAAAAACTATAATTAGCATATAGCATTGATTTCATAGATTATAAGAAGATTTTACAATGCTTTACAGTCAAAAGAGACCATTTATATTAGAGATCAGTAAAAAAAACTACAATAAGCTTCCTGGTTTCAAATGGAATCAATACGAGCTTGCCATTTGAGAGCTATTCCGGCGTGTGTTGAATAAACCGTTTGAATTACATGTACATAATGTATGTTGTCATCTAAACAAATAAATAAAATTTAAATGTCTGTAATGCCAAAATAAGATCTTTTTAACAAATGGATATGAAAGTAGGAGAGAGTGTATATGAAAGAGCCAAAGAGATTTAAACCTACTTCAAAAAATTCTGTCATAAAGTATTATTTTTCTTATATTGTAACACTGGATGACCCATATCCACAGATATTTGACTGTTGTAATGAAACAAATGGCGGAGTTATACCGTGTCAAAAATTTACAAGCCTTAAAGTTTTTTTTTTAGGTTTATTTCAATTTTTTTAGAAAAAAAGGTAATGTTAGGTACAAATTCGATAAATAAAATGATTATACCATTGTGATTTACACATTTTTACGATAGTTTATTTATGTTCATTTCTTTGTGAAATATGAAGGTAATTTTTTTTATAGCATAATATTTTGAAAGAGCCGGCTGTGATTGCATTGAAAGAGCCAGCTTTTTAATGTAATAAGCATTAGCTCTTTAACACACATGTAATTTTAATAGTTAAATAAGGTCCAAAACAAATAGAACAGTTATTTTAGGCGAGCGTGATACACTCGTGACAACTCTTTTTTATATAAATACTGCCGGCGGCACTTTACTATCTGTTTACATTATCCCAAGAGTAAATAAAAAGAATGACTAATTATTTTTGGTAAAAGTGTTTCTAATTTTATAATTGCTTGTATTCTTTTAAAGTTGCTTTTATGTACTATACAATTCAGGCTTGTATAATTATTTGGGACTGATTTTATATATTGAGCCGGCTCTTTCATAATACAAGGTGGTTGTTCCATAGACAAGTTGCTATAAAAAGAGCCGAATTCTCTTTTCTAATATATTGGCAAAATAGTCATTTGTTTTTCGGATTTTGTTTTTTTTGTTTTATGTAAGTTTGCTAATAAAGTCACTAAAATAAAAAACGATTTTCATTGCAAGACATTTTTTAACATTGACATTATATTTTAGCTTGTTATTAAAACTGGCTCTTTCATACACACTTTCCCCTATATATGGCAATAATTAAAAAAAACATGTTTTGCAATTTTTGTCTGTCTGTTTGTTCCGGCTAACCTCCAAAACTGTGTAACCGATTATGACGGGACTTTCACTGGCAGAAAGCTGACATTATAAGGGGTGACTAAGGATATTTTGCGTTAGTTTGTGGATATCCATAATTAAATATTAGGATGGACTTGCTTAGCGGAAGTGCGAAGTTACGTCCAGCCTAATATTTAACTAAGATTCCGCGCAAATGTCATCCTGCAAATATAGAGACCCAGACGAAATGGAATGCGTCTGCTAGTCGTTTTTAAAGATAATAATGCAGACGACGTTGTAAGCTGCTAGTTAGATAATAAAGATGGCGACAACAATGATAACGCCATACCATACCGTGTTGTTAGTGTTACCTACATATGTAAAATGGTTGTGTACTGTGAACATTTACGACTCGAAATAAACTAGAGAAATAATTTGATAGTATTAACGGATATTAACGGAACGGAATAATAATTGTTCGATCGATACCAAAATATCAGAAAGGAAACACAGCCATAAAACGATAGATGTTGAAACGCAAGCAATTAACATCCTAACACGGGCCATTACGAAAACAAAACCAATTAACATTTACAAATCGTGCCAATTAAATGAATTCACGATTCACGATTGATTTATTGATTAGATTTACGTAACCGTAGTTTGTTATAGTGCGGTGTGTTTAACACTTTTCATAGGATGTACATACATTTTACGTGAAGACGTTTGTTTATTTTTTCCCCTGATATAATGCTTATTGTAACCGATTTAATTGTACGGATCAAATCTTTACAAACCAGATTATTCCACCCCTTTGCTATGGTGTAAACGAAGGATGTAAGTAATAATTAAAAAAGATATAGATTTAGTTAATTCATCTATTACTAGCGGACACGGTCCGGCTTCGCCCTGGTAGGAGAGGATATGTTTTGTATGCCATCACACACTTTTTTGTAGATCTATAAAAGAAGAATATCTCACTATGCATTGTTTTGATATATCTTCAAAGAATTAGGCAGCGTTTTCGATGAGAGCGCCCAGGCGGCTTGAATTTTTCCTATAGTTCCAACAATTATCGTTATATTTCAACCAATTTACACAAAACCTTAACAAATTATATACTTAAACCTTCTTCATGTATTACTCTATCTATTGGTGAAGGCCGCGTTAAAATCCGTTCAGTATTTTTTGAGTTTCTCGCGAACAGACAGATAGCTAGACGCAACGGATGACTTTGTTTTATATTATGTAGTGATAGTGATTATTCATTGATATATACTTGAAAATGTTAAATTATCATATACAAGTAAAATGATTGAGGTCTACAGTTGTGCGCGCATCACTGAAAATATGCTGGATATATTGCGATATTTTATTTCTTTAGTTTTATTTTTACACATTAGGTCATTCTCTAAAAAATAGAATTATCACGGTAGCTTTATGCAATATGAAATTATTAACATTTTAAGAGGACAAATTTTTAAAGCACTACGTTCAGCGATGTTTGTTATCTTGCCGTAGAAAAGTGGGGTAAGTGGATAACTTTGTTTGCAAAGAGATTTGGTAAGCTATGTATATCATTGCTTTCAATTTTTTTTCTCTGTATATGAAATATATTGTTAAGATAAACGATGCACACGAAGTCGTGGGTATCATCAGTTAATTTATTAACATCTACAGTTCAGTTACACGAAAACTTTGGAAAAGTATAACACCCTTCATAGTGGTATGCTTAGACGAGTCGCATTTCGGAATCAATCAGTGGTTATCCAGCAGCCGAGAGGCGACAGTGAAGAATTACTCATATATTTGTAGTCACGGTTGTTAGTGGGTAACATGAGACAGTGACGTCACTTCAATAAACCGCGTTTCTTTGTAATTTAATTAAAACACTGACTTGATGAAAAATTCAATTTGTGGGAATTAAATTAACAGATTACTTATGAATATATCATTTCTTAAAGATCTTTTCCGAAAACCCACAAAGTCGCTTCTTAATTCGGATCAAAGAACCCACAAAACCAACGATGCGTTACAAACCGTAATGGAAACCGACCGTATATATAAAATTTACATCTGTATGTCTGTAATTCTATTGAATGGAAATTATACTAAGATACCTCAGTGTTAGTAAGCTTAGACGTATCTATTAACCAGAATGTTCGGTTACAAACAACCCCACGAAAATCGTCGTGATCGAAAAAGCGAGCATAAGTAAGAAATATATATATAAACAAATTTAAAATAACTTGTCTTACGAAGTTTGAATTACTAGAATTATTATTAGCATTTCCCAAATTAATCTTTCGTTCTCGTTTTATGTTCTTCTTAATCTACAATTCATATGAGGATTGTGCTACTCTTAAAAATCGTAGGGTGATGTTTGATAGCTTATAACTTTCTTTAAAAAATACGGTACAAAATGCAAAAATAGTTTTTCATATGTGAGAGGCAGAAAGGTCAACGCATTAAAACAACAGTATAACAATGTGCATATTTATATATATATTATTATTGTCTATAAAGTCTTACGCAAGTGTATACGAACGCTAAGCTTAGTAATAATATTATACCAACAAAATCATATTATAATTATCCATAAAATCCTGATATTTACGTTCATGTTGTATAAAGTAACCTCATTATAAAACTATTTTGATCACAATCTTTGTACGGACCAATAAAATGATTCCTATCAGATATTAAATGCACGCAGTGAGACGACGTGCAGAGTGAACATTGTTAACTAGTTCGTAACAATTGTTTCAATTGCGACGCAACATCATATCATTACATAGACATCTTCAAATCATAGGTTTAGCTTCTATAACAGGCATTTTTGCGAAGATTAGTAAACACCACATGTGTCTATATTTCAAATGAAGCAATTTAGATTTCTGCAATACTTTTTAATTAAAATTTTAAAACACCTGTCGATTCGGGGCCATTTAAGCATTAAGTGGTCGATATATTATCAAGAGATATTGAAGAAAATGATAAATATAATGTACGTTCACACAGTGGTCGTACTCAACAAATTAATCCATCAAAGCGTATAATCCGAGCGAGCGTCAGCGCCCGCCCGACCTGTCAGACGACTCGTCAGGCGACTTGTCAGACGACCTGTCAAGCGCCCTGTCAAAATTATGACGCATGAGTGCGCCCACCGCGGTGCCGGCAGCTTTACAAGTATTTTTTCCGTCACTTTTTTGTAATGTGACGGTGTAATCCGTGAAACTGGAAACCGGGAGTGATTATCGCTTCGCTTTTTAAAAGCTTTTTATAAAACCTCTCGTGTTTATTATGATTATGTTTATAATTGTGTATTTTTATGTTACCTTGGCTCTTTTTATAATCAGTTAATGAAAGGGTTTTTTAGATAGCGTTTATTTATAAAACAAATAATTTCACTAGATTATATTATACTGTCGTGTTCTTAAATATATCAAGAAAAATCTCTAAGCTGTAAAATATAACAGCAGTCTTTATCATGATTCTCACCTTTGCAACAAAATATATATATTTGTATTTATTAAATAATAATTCTGGCTGTTATATATACATACCAGATATTTTTTACCAAACTCAGCGATACACGTACATTGTGTAGACAACTGAACTCAAATTTGATATTCCACGATTATCTCAACAAAACTACGGCTTCGTTACGATGTTGTCGTTTATTGAATGCGTTCGATAGTTATAAGATTGGAGTTTCAAACATGTGCCAATCAATGAACTCTATCAGTAAACTGTCATCTCTTTATTGTAGACTTGCTTTTGCTCGCAGTTTTGTTCGCGTTATTGTAAATTTGAGCTATCCCTCAGGGAGAACACTTTTGGTTTGGATATAAGGTATCCTATGTCCTTTTTTATACCCAAGACAAAGGGTATGCAAAATTACGTGACGGTAGGTTCGGTTGTGTACTTATTTAAGGCGTAAAAGCGTAACAAACACAAAGTCACATTTACATTTATAATATTAGTTAGGATTTAACTACTCAACAGATTATCAAGTTATTTTGTGTACATATTATCAGAGGTACAAAAAGAGTATCGAATATATTAAAAAAAGTAATATTGCCGAGGGATAGATCAAATCTACAGAAACGTGAGAAAAGCTAGTTTATAATATTAATTAGGATTGGGTACTATGTTTTTTTTTAAATAAAATAAAATTTATTTTACACAGAAATATTTACGGCACATAAATAGACCAATTGATAAATTCCTGACATAGATAGGGGTTGCGATCCGACACTCATTTCAATCCTACCGGATCCGGCCATAGCCCCACCAGCATCGATCCAATCGGATCCGGCCACAGTCGGACGAATTGGTCACAACAAAATGTTTTTCTTTAGGTTCCATAACCAACTGTATTAAGGATGTTTAAATGACTTTAACGTACATTTTAAAAAAAAAAAACACCTTTCATATCTTTGGAAATCAACTTTACTATCCTTGATATATTTATAAATAATATAATTAAGTGATATATATAAATAAAACCAACAATGACAATCTCAGTCTATTAGAGTTCAAACATGACATCAATAAAAATGATTTTGTAAATGTGTTTCCGTTATCTAAGTTAATTATAATACTTAATCAATAGAAGAGTTCAGTAACGGTGCAAGAGTATTCTATCAAAAAATTGGAGTCGTTCATTTTTTACTAAATTCGGTGAGTCACCGGTAAATTGTTACATTCCGGCATCTAATGATACCAGATCCGCCGGATTACCGGATCCGGTTTTCCGGATTTCAATCCCTAGTTACAGCGTTCCACTGTGCCTCTGTTACCTAAACTAAATAATAACGAGTATATGTTATGAGTTCAGGACAAGCCGAGATTTTTTTTATTTATGCCCAAGTATTAGCGAATACAAAAATATCAATGTAATATGTTATATTATTATTTTTTTATATTATAGGGGCAAACGAACAGGTGGGTCACCTGATGGTAAGTGATCACCGCCTACCATAGACACTAGCAGCAACAGGGGAGTCGCAAGTGCGTTGTCGGCCTTTTAAATATGTGGGCCTCCGGCGCTCTCACTGGCCGAACGAAACGCAACAGTGCAACCACTGTTACTTCACGTCGGTTTTCTGTGAGAGGGTGGTACTACTCCGGGCGAGCCGACCCATTCATGCTGAACCCAGTAATAGCTTCAGCGTAGCTCTACCACCTACAAAATTACATAAAATACTAATAACAACGGTCAATGTTAAATAGCTATAGTCCGGTGGATCTGTAGAGGTCTGACGAAGCCAACAGTGTAGGTCAGTTCGAAAAAAAAAATGTTAAATAGCTAAACTATTGTCATCAGCTCCCCATAAGACAAAACAGTTCACTACATAATTATATATTATACCAAATAAAAATATGTGACTATAATTACACGGACACCCTCCTGCCAAGGTGGATGAACCTATCCTCTCTAATGGCCTACACGGTGAAATCAGGGACCTCGATCCCAGTTTAAGCAGACTACTTTGCTCCTGGGATTACGAATTATTCGACGGAGACGGGGAAATTACAAGCCTCACCCTACGTGCCTGCTCATCGCTTGCCCCCTATGACGATCAGAGTAAAACAGGCAAGAAAACCGACCGTGAGATTCTCAGCTATAGGTTAGAGTAGCCAGCGTTACCTGGAGTGCGCCATGTGGTTTCCCTAACTTCATATCCCGAAAATGACATTTCCAGAGTCATGGCCCAAAGGGTTAATATAGTGTATGATATATTTCAAAGCAGGCCAGAATATCCTATATAAAATCGGGTGAGTACCTTAAACGCTCACCTTAATAGTCCGGTGAAACTGTACAGGCCTTGCCAGGTTAAAAATTTAGTCAGTTCGAAAAAACATTATGTTTAAAATATGATAATTTCAAAGAACTGATTAGTAGGTAACTTAAGTGCTGAAGCGAGAAATTATTATGCATATGAATGTTCCACTAAAATATTCTTAGCTGTACAAAAAAAATGCAGTTTAAGTACTTGAAGTTTGAATTGACAAAGATCTGATTACATACTACAAGTGGTACAATACGACTCGATTTACTTGTGTCCCCGATCTGTCAGGAAGTTGTCACTCGCCTATTACTTTCTTGATAATGTTTCAGGTGCAACTGTAGTTTTACGCTACCGTATTACAGTTACGACGTTCACTATTCATTAAACCAAATGGACCATATAATTTAAAAATTGGCCATTTAGACACAAATAATTTAAAACTTCTTTTATTAGAATTATTTTCTTCGTCATATAACAATGAAGAAATAACTGCTTTTGCTTTGAAAATAAAATGAAAGTTGCTTGCATGATAAGGAGTGTACCGAGTCCATCGTGTATCAATGTATCAAAGTGGAGACAAATCGGCTAGTATGACGATTTATCCTGTAGAAAATTCCAAAGGTGGTCCTAAAATCAATATATTTTATTTGTTCTAATAGATATTCTAGTGTAGTAATAGTGTAGTAGTATTCTAGTGTAGTGGTAACTTTGAGGTTCATAAGCGCCTTCTCAGGGACTAAACTGAATAAAATATTTTTGATTTTGATTTTTGATTCAATTTGGACTAAAGCTCTGTTACAGTTTCTAAATCTAAAGCCTTGTTAAGACGTGAGTTGTAGCTATGACAAAGTAAATTAATTAGTACCGTTACACGAACTATTATATGTATTGTTATTTATCTTTAGTTACCATAATAAAGAGCAGACGAAATATATGTATGCGAAGACTTACGGATAGTTCGTGTAAAGTATATTTAAAATTATATATAAGAACACAAACCCGAAGTGAGATAGAAAGTTATAAGAAAGTGAAACTGTCCCATCGCATATATACAAATAGTTATTTACGCTGCATGAGGTCATATTCTAATGGTCGCCTTGCTATATATTATATATGGTATTAAGTTGAAAATTTGTCGCCACGCTCATTTAAATACATGTGGTAGGACTTGAGAGCTAGTCTTCTCTAAGCTAAGCATGTATCCATGTTTAGCCAATCACTACTGAACATCAGATAACATTATGGTCAAATGCTAAAGCTAAAGTGTATTAAATAAGTGTCAGTAATTTGACAACATTTTTTCAACACCAACTAGTGCTCATGTGCTTCAATAGCCCTTTCTTTTCTATATCGTTATCAAAAGTATATTTTGTCTTTCTCCAGGTTTTCGGCTACCACTTCACTAAATTTTGTTACAATCCACTGAGAGGTTTTACGACAGATAGGGAGGATATGGTGACTATCGCATTTATTATATTATTATGGATATAATATTTCATCTAGAATAACATGAATGACTGATCCTCATATACAAAGCATTCATTAAATTCAGGGCTAGAAAGATAAAGTTCTGACAATCAACCCTAGTTCAGTGTTTGCGTGACATGTCACATAATCCGCCATGACATGATATTAGTCACGCTATGCTCTGTGTGATGTCATGTGAGGTCAGGACCATATTTATGTTAATCCAGGGACAGCGTTGTATGAACACGCTAGAATTAATTAAAATATATTTTCCCTTGAGGCCAAAGGTTCGATTCCGAGCTGGATATAATATATGTGGATAGAAATTCTTTGATCGGAATGATGTTTTGATGCTTTTTATAGCCTAGAGTGATTAATGCTTCTTTAATTTTGTTTTTTGTATTTCTGAATAACCATCTTTGCTAATGGTATAAATTACTGTATTTATTCCATACATTGCACTTTATGTTTTGTCTTGATTTCGCTTTAGCATGCCAACTACGCAATTTTGACTCATGTTGTACGATTACACTTATGGATTTTAAATAGCATTTAAATGCCTTGTAAGGTATTTTTTTGGAATTACACTTTTACGAATACAAGTCGTTCTATCACAAGCCGACAATCTATATGAGGTGTTAGGTATACGAGGCTCGATTGGAATAGTGACAGCGTAACTCGTATTTATATCAAAATAAAAATAGAAACAACCGTACTCCAGAAGTCTATACAGATATTTGATACTTCTTAACCTAATTTATCACCAATAGCAAGGCTTGGGACTGACGTCAAATGAGACTTCAGTCCTATCAACATTTTATTTACAGACTGAAGCAACAAGTACATCGCGTATCAACTTTATTACTATGTTACACAGAAAAATAGTAAGAGGCAAAACGTGCTTATGTATAATTAGACATCAGTATTTTCCAAGCTGCCGAGGCTCGTGGGAGAATGGTGGGGGCGGTGGGGGGCGGAGAGGTAGGTCGGAAGTAATAAATCAGGTGGTAACGTCGACGAGGCACGCCATCACTCATGCTGCGTGACAACCAGTGCTCGGTCACGTCATACGGTACACGAGTCAGGGGTGGCATGCATTTTCACTTTAGAAATGAGCCTATGTAGAACATATTTATATTGTATTGAAACATAATATCTTTATGCAGTCTTTGTTACTGTATGTTTTGCTTCTCATCTAGTTGGTTACAGTTGTTATACGGAAAATCTGTTACCAAGTATCCGTCGGTTTGTTTCGTCAACTAGGCTTAAGCGTTAATACCCCACTTAACGTTACCCCTTAGAACACCTCTTCACTTAAAAGATAACTTTGTGATCGAGTAATATACAGATAATAAAAATATACGCTACACCACACACACTCAACATACACTGGCAATATTCAATACATATACATAAATTGGGTTATATGACAACCCTAATGTGCCTTAAGGTGACACATGAATCATCGACTTGGAAAGTTCTAGACATGTCTCAGCTTGGTTTAATGGACCGGTGACAACCACTACCAAAATATAATAGTCATTCACAAAGCGAAATAATGAGGTGATGGATTTCGGTAATTAAATATTTCGGTGACCCTTATAATAACTTACACTGAGCAAGCAATTATACCATAAAATTTTGTTGATAAGATCAATTTACTACATTTAAACGACTTCTGTAATTATATATTACAAACAATAATAATCAAATTGATCGACTGACCCTTTTCAGCTGCATGCCATACGTAATTAGAACTCAAATTTGGATTTCTAAAATTGCCGTTTTAATTTGACTGTGTAAGGATTCATAAAAGATTAAAACAGCTTAAAATGCATATATTTCTTGTAATCTTATTATTATATACTGCTTATTTTTCTTTATTTTATGTGCATACTGTATTCACATTTAGAAGAGAGCAATCATCGCATGATTTGTAGTCAATATTGCTCATTTATAAGTTATACCTAGATTGTAGTTTGTTTTGTTGACCAATAAAAAAACTGCTGTAATACAATAATGACCTTCTTCATTAATAATTCACAAACGAGAGTTTTCCTTCCTATTTTCAGATATATCTAAAAAATTACTTGATGTTATTATGCTTAGAAGTAATACTACAAACTTAAATGATAATTATTTAAAACAATAATGCTATCACAGAGAGACTAAACAAGCCTTCAGAATAGCAAACTAAGCCTTAACAAAATGATAACAGCGGTGCCTCTCTGGACGTAAGACCAAAATATTCTTACGATTAAGTCTATACAGAACGCTATATATTTAATTTTACATTATAACTGATACTAGGTAAATAATCTTCAACTGCCATTTTGAAATCATAATTTAGCAATTCGTAAATTCGCTTTTCACTAGTAAAATACGTTGTTAAGATGGGTTTCTTAATCAAATCATCAATCAAAATTACTTTATTCAGTTTAAGCCCTGAGAAAGCGCTTATGAACGTCAAAGTTACCACCGGTTCGGAAAACAACACAGTCATTTCATGAAACATATTATAACTCATATTTTTAAAACATAGTTATAAACATAGAAACATATAATTACATTCGGTTTTAGTGGATGCACAGAAAGGACGTCATTTCCAGATGTCACCATCGTTCACATTAAGCCAACTAACGTAATAGACCACAAAGTGACGACAGATTTTCCATATAAGATAACATTGCTAAGCACACACTAAAATATGTAACATACTTCTTCGATTTTTATAGCAACATTCTCAGCGAAAGCCCATACTGACTCTATGATATGAAACCGCGTTCTTCTACACTTACAAACATCTACGAGTACAACTGACCTATTGTTACTTATAATAGTTATAACTGTAAAGTCCAAAGCAGCAAATAATTAAAAATGGACTTTAAAGATGAAATTACCACAATTCACAAGCAAATAGTTTCGCAAGCCGTTAACGTCAATCCCGCGCACTGCGGATCGGTTGACCCGTATATCATTCTGTTTTATGAATTGTAAATTTTACGTTATATGGTCTTTAGTGGACCATATTTCATTTTACATTAATGCCCCGGCGGCCAGGGTTGTCTCAAGTTATTTCAACTAAAATTTAATGAAATTATACGTTTTTTGATTTTCTTCATTGTACTATGAGCTGTGGATAAACTTCTCCGAAATAGTTTGGATATATGTTAACCGTTAATAAGATCGCTGGTGTAAGGTGATTGTTTAATGGAAATCAGTAGAAAGAAATGCTTTGATTGCAAATTACATAGGTGGAATGACATTATACAGAGTAATGTCGTTGATTAAAGGAGATCTAATTTGAAACTGACCATATAACTATGATACCATGCATGACTATATTTTGACCATAAAGGAATAGCATTAAGGTCATAGAAATACTAACCATGTATTTGTATCTTTCAGATGATGTATCGCATTTGAGTCTAACCTCTTCTCTCAGCCTAAAGTGATCAATCATATCATCACTTCACAATTGTGAGATTGTGGCAAATCGCTGCTTATTTACACGAAATTAATAGAATTTAATTTTTGCGTTAACATGTCACTTAAATACAATAATTAAAAAGCGTCATAAATGAATGTTAGTTTTTACATTTGCATTTAATCAACGTCTCCTTGAATGTTTACCTATTGTTACACCTAGAAGTTCCCTCAAAGTTATAAATGTACTGTTATTTCATTATGTAATGTCTAAGTTTCTTTTCTATTATAAAATCGATTAGCTGAAATCTGTCGAAAATATACTACCATAAGAGCAAAACATTAAATTCCTTTGTTTCTAGAGTAAATACATCACTAAGCGTTACGCCACTGAAGTAGTCGTTTACAAAATTGAATCGTGCAAGCAAATCTTCATTCGAAGTAATAAAGTCATCAGAATCACATTTACATTTAGCAAAAACTAAGCATAAAACAAATTTATTTACATTAAAAGTCCCACTGAAAGATTCATCCGCGCTGACTTTGATGAATGAGCGAACAGTCGTTAATGACTAACGAAATCTTTTAGATAATTAATGGAATCCGTTGGGATAACTCTTTAGAGTTTTGTTTGTTTTGATTTATTTCAATTTCCTACATAGTGTTAATTAAAATATACATTTATTTATTATATTTACTAATTATTACTTGTTAACTCGATTTGAATAAATAAACCATTTATGAACCACACTTACCAGTACCACTACCACTTACAAAGTAACCAGATTCGAGCAATGATTAACTCTTTCATAATTTATTATTGTTTTTAATCATTACATGATATAAGTTGTCTTAAATATCCTTGGGATAACTGTAGAACTCTCATATAATTTATAAAATATACATATATTGATTAACATTAGTACATTAAAAGAACGCAGTAAATAAGTGTTGCATCGAGTCAAATAGGTCCCTGCTTTAATATAAAGCTTGCAGGCTTACAAGAGCAAGCATTGCAAAGCTGATTTCTAACTGCTAACAGAACTTGCATTTATAATCTCACGCATACTATAACTTTTAAATTAATATTAGAAGTATATATTCATAAATCCCCTGTGACCTTTCGCAAGTAGTTTAAACAATCACAGGGCTATATTTCAAATTTTAGCTTATTAGCTAATCCTAGACGAAAATGAAACCTTCACCATTGTAATGAGTAAATCATTGCTTGTTCATTTACTTATGTATTTAATATGCAACATAGTATTTTATGTAGCTAATGACGCTTCTTAGGTGACACTTACTTAATCAGAACAAACATTAAGCAAACGAACGAATACAATCTATCAACGAACAAATGCATTAGTATTGTGTATCAAAATCGATGATCGATCCAAAGCTTAACGCGAGACAGATATCATTAATAATACGCCTATAATGATTTATAGAAACATATTCGACTCAATTTATAACGTATCATTCTCTATGTAGGCATGTTTGGTCACGACCGTATACAAATCATTACCCTTTTTTAATGCAGTCACGAATTTTATTACGATGTATTAATTAATCTTTTCATTTAGTTGGTAAAATTTTGCCTCTTTGAAATTATTTGATTATAACTCATATATTAACGACCTATTAGTTATTAATTATTTGCTGTGTACGTGCGTTCACTGCTAATATTTATAATTAATATTAAGATTGTTTTAAACTCTTGTAAATGGAAAGAAACGTATAATAGAATCTGTGCCTTTATACCTGTCGATAGAACGTAGCTTAGATACAAAAGTAATATGAGTATTCAAAGTTTTTATCGTTTCAAGTAAAATTAATTACATTATTTGTAGATTTTCATGAAATGTAATATGCACAGCCTATATTCCTTAATAATATATTTTCTTAAATTCTATAGACGATCTGTTTGTGTAAGATAATGTCACTCTCTGTTTCGCTGTTATTGTGTATATATAGCTCAAATACTATTGAACCGAACTATACTTTTAACTTTCAAATCATACATGTTATTCTCTGATTAGGTTTTCGTGAATATTCCGTCAGATGTATTTTATGAAAACTGTTAACGCATTAGATAATACTTCTTTCCAAAATTAATTATCAGCAGTACTTGATACACTAAATTTTATATTTAAACTACTGTTGCAACATTTATATAAAAAACTAACGAAGAGTAATAAACACGAAAAGGTAATAAATATTTCGATTTTAGATAAGCTATATAATTATTTTTTTTTAATTGAAAAACGCTTTAATTTTGTACTTCATAAGAGCCAAGACGCAGCGTAGCTAGTTAAAAAGAAAAAACATAGTAAACATTATACAGGACCAATAAATATAATGAATAAAGGGAACTACTCAAGCACTACACGAGATTCCATGTTACTACCATTAAAGCGCACACTCTAAATAAAGATAGTGAATTATGACATACGCTACGGAGCTGCAGTGCCGCGGTGCGATGTTATAAAATAAAAACATATTAGCAACCCTAAGCGATGCAATAAACAAGTTTTGTATGGAAGGCATGGCGAACGATACATAAATTAACTAACACAACGCAACACGCTGCGGCGTTCAGCTTTACAAATGATATTATATATATATATATATATATATATATTATGTATACATAAACATATTTTATAACGTCAATATTTGACATTAAAATGTTTCAAATAAGTTTAATTGAAACAAGTTAATTTTAAGCACACTCTATTGATTAAAAATTATATTTACCCCAACTCGATGGAAAATTGTTTAATATTTTAAAAGTGTCAAGGGTGTTAATCAAAGTTGCTTGGTATATGTATGACATCATATACATTTAACTAAATCATAAATCTAAATAATACTAACTAAATATATGTGAATGAGTACAATTCATTTTAATAAAATAAAATATCAAGTTCTGTTACCGCCACTTTTAAAAACAGAACAGAAGATAACATTGATAAATTTATCAGACTTCTTGTCCAAGTGCAAGAATAATTTTCACATTAAAGCATTCAATTATGATCGCTGTAATTAGAAATTTGGTAATGGTTTTTAAAATTAACAAAACATAATTATATTTAAATGGTACAATCGTTTATGATTGTGAAACTATTAATAAAATACGCGGATTGATTTATAGAAAGCAAGAAAACGTTAAAAGGGTTTACGTAAATGCATAATCGAAAGCGATAACCCACGGCCGGGATGTGCCAGGTGCACTAACCTCACCATAAAATATGAACAATCCATCTTAGGATAAGAATTACGAAGGGTCTCCGAACATATTAACATAATCGGACATTCGTCGAAGTGTATGTAAAGGAGTAATGAAACGTCCCTCGCAGCGAGCGAGTCACGTAATAACTATCATTATACTCGACACGATACGGACGATAATCATCGGCTGCGAGCAAAAACCTATGCCATCGGCTCTGATGTAAATTGCATATGCCATAAATCAAGTACTTAATCACTATGCCTCGACGTAATAATGAGATTACTTGAAAAAATTACACAGTGCGATGTTCTCATGCGGTTCTTACGTAAACTTATATGGGAATCGTTAACTATTAGGTACAGTGTTGGTTGGTTCGATGTCAAATTTATACGGTACTGACGTAAAACTCTATCTTATATATAATTTTGAAACTGCTTACGATATATACATTTTTATGATACAATATCTATAATCAATGTAAATACATATATGGAAATACAACGTTTAACATTCAAATACAAGAATAAAATGAGAATTAAAAAAAATATATTATTTATTTTTTCGTACTGTCTACACTGTTGACCTGGTAAAGCCTCTACAGGTTCACCGGACTACTAAGGGGAGCTCTTAAGTTACTCACCCGATAAAAAAAGGTACTACATTTCAGTTAGTACTATAACTACAGTACTAGCTTCATCAATATACGTGTTAACAATTAAGCAAATTTTACCTGAACACTAATGATATTGTTCTCATGTCTAAAAAATTCGTAAACAATAAATCCAGAATTACTTTAGAAATATCTAAAACTATTATAGTTGTTAAATGGACTAAAATATAAAAAGTATGTCTGTTAAACAATTTAATTGTTGATATAATTCACACATCATATTTGAATCACATAAGAGTCAGAATTTATGCTCAATTATTGTTTCTTATGTTTAAATTGAGAAAACTATACGATTGAAGCCATCTACAGAACATAATATTAATAACTCAGGAGTAAAACATAACGCAAATCATAAAAACGACTTCGGTGAAGATGTAAAAGGCGATAATAAGAAATTGAAAGCAGCGCTGGCAGAATTTATAGTGGTTGGTAAAAGAACAAGCGATGAAGATAATTCACCGCATACAATAAAGAGCGCTATTGATCTCGCAGAAAGCGAATCGGCTAGTAACGGAGAACAAAACACGCTACCGCCGAATGTCGTATAAATCTTTATTATTGCCGCAACAAGCTTATAGCCAACAGTTTCAGGTACTCAAACCGGATCCAACTCGGTATCAACTCACGACTTCGTAGCGTTTTTTCGCTCGATGAAATACGGCGCTGCGTCCCCTGCCCTCAGGAAGGAAACCCATAAATAAATAATAATACAACCATTTATATTACCAAAGGGTTTCGCCCGACGTATCTATTATCATCCGAATTGTTTAAATATGATAATGTATCAAAATAACAGGCAGTTCGTTCGCAGCCACGACTTCTGTTCCGACATTATCATAAAGATTCACTTAATAGACTCTTTCGTAAATTATTATAGTGGTCTGACACCGTTTTATTGCCGCGAGATTACTCTGTTGACTTTTTTGCTTGGCAATATTTAAATATTGGACGGAAATCCCGGCATATAAATTGATGTTGTTAAGAGCACCGTATGCAACGGACGTCTGAAATGACTAGTTAGTTATGTCTAACGACATGAATCGTAAAAACTCTAATCTCAGACCATAAAAGAAATAATAAGAGATCGCTAATAGAGATTGTTCGTAATTCTTGTGGAGTTGCGGAAAAAATGGTCTCAAGATTGCAGACTTGGTTATAACGGAACGTATAATCATATACGCCGATTAAAATCAAATTTAATTATCACTATATATGTATGACTGGGCGGACGTTTAAAAGCAAACGATGTTATTGCATTAAAGACGGCATATAATATGGACGAAATAAAAGGAGTAATAAAGTGTCCCTAATAAACCCCGAAACGCACAGAACCGGCTCGCAATAACCGTACGTAGACTAAACAAATGATTTTCTTGATAATAAAAACTTTACAATAAAAGCGTTCACGAAATGTCGGTCATTAAGTGTATTTACGCAGCGAAACGGATATAGGGGGCCGTAAAAATGTAGAACGGCTTATTGAGATGTTGGCAACAGTCTCCGGGAGAGATCCGACTTAATCTATTGCCTGCATGTCTCGCCTCGGCTAATTCGGGACGTCGTACTACGACTACGCTTAAAAAGATAAAAAGCACGGCTTAAAATCTTCTGACAAATTAAAATTTCAACACGATACCTGAGAACAATTTTATCAAGATCGTATAAAGAACTCGAGTCCTTTGTATTCCATATTTACGAGGGACGTCGAGGAAAAATCGTTTAGGTAAACACGATAGCAATAAAACCGAGTCAAGCATGCAATTCGCATTCGTGAGCGACGGACGTGAACAGTGTTTAAAACTACAATTTATTCACTTACTTTATCGCTAACACATGAGTTTACACTAGTTGGTAGCGGCCAATTAACTCGTTTGAAATGCGAGGCGGTAATAACTTTATATGGATTAACTGTGTCAGATTCATTTAAAGATATGGTCGTTGTAGGTCTATAGCTGCCGGCGACGTTTCAAACGCATAAATTACTCGTGATAAAATTATAACAAGAACCGACTATTCGACAGACGGCGACTGGATCATTAATATAGTTCACGATGACAATGAAGATAAAAATGAAATGAAACATGGCAGAGCGAATGATGCGGAAGAAGCTGTAGTTAAATACAAAGCGTATTACAGAAACTATATTTATGGGTCTATTGTTGTCCATACAACTGCTTTTTGTTCGACTCCGAATACGAGTCTTTACTATTGATTATTTCTTATTTATATCAATAAAAACCAACGTGTATTCTGTTCTATTCGATATATTTTATTATAGTGTCATATCTAATTTAAGTTATATTTGGCTATAACATAAAAAAGTTTTAGTTTTTAAAATTTTCATTAGACCGTATATAATTCATTACTTCATTGAGTCTTTTTATTCAAATATTTTATAATCTATATTATTTGGAGGTGGAATTAATGCGAACCTAAAATTCATATTTTTCATTATAGGATGATTTGACATAAAACTCGCACGTCACGCCGCTGTTTCCTATTAGGGTGCCGATGTAGAATATTGAAACGTTTAGAATAGTCTTATCTTCCTTTCAAAACGTAACTCGAATATAACGTTGGGTATTATATGAAGTAATTTTATTCGTTTCAAAATCAAACTCAATCCCAGACGACACTACATCATAATTTACATCAGCATTATCATCTGAATGGTCTTTACAATCATCTATTCATGCGAGACGTGTAGCATTAAACAAGGTAATAAATTTAAAGCGATCATCTTATGATATCCCCAGGCCAACAATACGATAGTTTGTCAGTTCTAGGCGGTTGTTAGGGCGCGTGGGAGGGGAAACGGGCGTCATCAATCACGCTCCGTGACTCTTTCAACCTGCCGCCGGAGGGGGAACCGGCAGGGCTGTAGCATACATAAATTATATTCGTTTTTGTCCGTCTGTCGAGTGGAGACAAAATTTGTTAGCGACACTGTTAATTAATTACTCGTTTACAGTGTTTATTGTCTCGTTAAATTGATCAACGAATCTTTTCTCGTATACGTTTGGAAATTAAAAGTTTTGTCGCCCTGTGGCGTGATATATTACTATGATTATTTCATCGTTCATGTTTATTTCTAATTGATTTCAATTGGTTAATTATTCTTTACCTGGATGATTTTATGATACTATATATAGCTTTGGGTATTGAAAAATTATATATGCAGGGCCAATTTACTGTTCTTAATACGTTAAATTTAGTTCACCAATATATAGATGGGATTGGGGTGTCTAATTAAATAACATATGTAACTAATTAAATAAATACCTCACGTTGTTAATATTACTCTTAACTTCTATAGTCTTGTACATCTTACTCTAGTACTTTGTATAAATATTAAGTTACTTTTGCTATGTTTTAACAAAGCTCTGGTAGCCAATTTTCTGACAATAATCAAATATAAATAAAAAAAATTGAAATCAGTTTTATGCGAAAATTCGCTTCGCTACTTTTCAAATTTACTTTTTAATTTATTTTTTTATGGAAAACTATAAGGGTAGCCCTACTCGTGAGTTGTGTAAGGGAGCATACTTGATCATAGTCACTGGCGGCGCGGGGCTGACGTTTTTATACCGAACGCCGCCGCACGATGGATCGACTCTGTCAGGTGCTTACGAAAAATTGCCTCCGACGCCCCAAAACCCCTTGCTGTAGTCTCTCTTAATACAGATGACATACTCCATTGAATCGAGAAACACAATATCAGATTTATAATACATATTATATTGGGACACTAGAAAATTGCATTTTGGAATCTGATAACTCATACTGAAATCTATGTTTCTGAGACTACGGCAGTAATGGTTTGCTGTCCTAAAACAGTTTTAATAAATAGAATTCGTAACTAAATTTTACCTTCAAAATTTACTGTATCTATAGTCAAATTTTTTATCTTTTCGGTGAAATAAAACTGTTTTACATACACAATACATTTCCTGACACAAAATAAGCGGAACATTTAATAAAACCATTTTAATGACAAACACAAATATTGTTTAATATTGTATTTATAATATTAGTAGATCATCTGTTCCTGGTTTGATTTTGTACCCTGACACTGTTTGCCAAAGGAGCGTTGTCGATTGATTCAAGTCTAGTTGATTAACACGATGCTCATACGGATGGGCATTCCGCCTTATACGGAAGGTTCTTTTAGCAACTTGTAATGTTTTTATATGCAAACATTTCTCATTTGAGCTTATTCGGAAAGATGAACAGTTAAATTGTCTGTCATCAACTCAATATGGAACGCGCGGAAAGTGGCTTATGGACGATCACGGTTTTTAATTATTTGTTTTTTTTTTTGAGTTCTTTATCTTATTTCTTTTTTAATGTTGTAATATTTAATTTTAATAATTATGTACTATTATTACAGTATATTTGATGATATATGTGAAATTTAACTTCATTCTCAATGAATTAAAAGCAACGTCGATTTGTTGAAGAATACATTTTAATTATGTTATTCGTAAATTGTTTCACACTATAGAGCTTTTAAATTGTAACCATAACAACAGGTCGTGATAAAATACTCGCAAGTGTCATAAGAAATAATCATCATTAGCCTGTAAGAGACCCACTGCAGGGTCATAGGCCTCTTCCCAAAGGAAGGTATAGGGCATAATCACCACGCCAGCCCACAACGTGTTGACGATTTCAAACTCTGAGAAATCCACAGGTCTATATTTTTTTAATGTTCCACCGGGTACTACAAGAACATTTCTCAGGTTCAGGTTTTCTCACGATGTTTTCCTTCACCGTCAGCCGATAGTGTTAAAATAAAATTTCTACGTAACTTTACTGTTGGTTTTAACTAACAGTATTTTTTCTTATCATCTATCACGTTTTATAATAAATTTTACATTATTATCACTACTACACCAAATAACTTGTAAATTTTATCTTTATGATGATAGAACTCTAGAACAATTATGGAAATTCTTTAATTGGCAAAATATTATGTCTACAATAATGGCTATAGGCTGTTCACAATATTTTTTTGTGTATATTTTTTTTTAGAATGAGCGAATGAAGGTTGGTTTGGGAAGTTTGTAATATTGTGCTAATATTTGTGGGGATATTGAAGGTCAACTCCGGAATATCTATAACGATTTTTAAAATTCTGTCTCTTATAGGAAACTACATTAATCTTGAGGGTACTAAACAAAAACAAATGTTTTACTAATCTCAAAGAATTAAAAAAACACAAGCATTTTAAATTAAAAGTACACGAGAAGGACATGGATAATACATAAATAATAATTACAGTGCCTCTAATATATTATTTCCATAATAGATTTGAAAGGAACCATTCAAGGGACTGCCGACAGTCAACACAAAAACGCAACTCACACAACCGATTCCATTAAAAAGGCTCTTTAAAAAAAATTCAATACAAAATAAGCTCGAGCTTTATCCAAACACAATGAAAGATTAACCGGGGCGTCAGGAAAGAGTAATGAAGCGAAGAATGCGTTTGACAGTACTCAGAGAGCAGTAGATGCCATTGAATATTTTAAAGGTATCCATTTGGGAATTAAAGAATTGGATACCTTTTTCTGTAAAGAAGCTTTGCATAATACATTTTTCGGGGAATATTAACGTATATTAACTATACCAGTTTAATGTGCTCGAGTTTTTGATGTGTTTGTGGGGTTGTCACGTCGGTTTGAAATAGCTTCACAAGTTAATAATCGTTTCACACGCATAAACTTGTTTGTTGTTATCCTATCGGATTAATCCATATCTATTACTGTGATAAATTGATATTTATTGTAATATTCTTTGAGTTCTTTTATGTTATGTATTCTCAAATGCTATCACACCGTTAGTAATTATACATGCTGAATTAGAATTTATACTTGATATGAGTAAAGTGAAAAATAAAATATACTTAATTGTGGTGTAAGCTAAATATATATTGCCATTAACATAAACAGTTATTAATAATGTTACATTTTCAGGTAATTAATTGAATTGTAAAAATATGTACTCCATTATCTATCTCAAGCTTTTTAATTTTTTTAAATTGTCTAATTGTACAGCAAATCTTAAAAAATACAATGCCAAATTTTAAAGTAAATAGTAATAAAGTCCTTTAGTAATAAATAAACAACAAGTTAAATATAAATTTAGCTTATTTTTTGTAGACAAGTATCTTTAATTGGTAGTATGATTCGTCGGCTTGAATTTTACAATGAAAGTAGAGTTTTGGTTCAGTGAAGAAAAATATCATAATAAATTATAACGCCGTAGCGAAGGCACTTCTTAATGTTCCTAAGATGTAAATCTATTTACCTATGACTCATAATAGATTCTAATTATTTTATATGAAATTAAAACTAAAGTAGAACAAAATTTTAGGTAAATTAAGTATTTGATTCAGTAAGCACATGCGCCGAGTGACGTCCCGTGAGAGAACCCCTGAAACGTATCCCATATACATTCACGTTTAAAAATGCACAACAATCATTTCGCATTACGCCAAAGCAAGCGAATCTTGTTACGAGTGCACTCTTGTCGAAACTTTTTACGCCACATTTAACGCTTTATTTCGAAGTTAATTGGTCTTTACGAAGCCGAGCGTGGGCTGACGAGAGCAAGTCGTTAAATTCTCAATGTTTCCAACAACAAATTAAACATTCTCAAATGATTCAGACGTTAATGATACGTCGGTTATTTCACAAATGTCCTCGTTGAGATCCTATCGGAGGATATATTTTTTATTTGTTTTTGTGTCGTGTCAAACATAACGAATGTATTACCGGTAGCGGATACATTTTTAAAAGGTAATTATTTAAAGATCATCGTGTTGAGATAAAAGGCAGATAAAAGTACGTCTCAGACAGCGTTCACGCATTCTCTATCCCCATCCATTATTGTTCCATCCACAATAACACGTACAGTTGAGGCTTTGAAGGCAATTTTATTCAAATGATAATCAACTTTAACCATGTAACCTTACGGTTCAAAAGGTGTTGTAAGATCTACAGCTTTTGTGAGAGCGCTAACTCTTTCATCTATCATAATCGTTCATGCTGAAAACAATCAAGATTGATTTTCTATACACCGTAAACTAAACTTTAATCCTCGGTATTTAAGTTTAAATTTGCTCTTAGCTGAACTATATCTGTCGGTAGCTACCTCATAGGCGGCGTAACGAAGGGACCAGCGGTTCCAGGGAAATGACAAATGACATCTGCCTACCGCCTGTCAAATAACGGACAGATAATAAATGACCTCGATTGTTTATCATCAAATATAGCATATATCATTAGGTTGGACTCATCGGCTGTAGGGGCCGTGGTGACTCGCTGGTGATTAATAATGTTTGGTTAATTTTCAGTAACGTTAAATACTTTGGGGTAAGTTTTGGCTGTCATGGGTTGATTACATTTATGGTGCGGGCGTGCATTACTAGATTTCTGTTGAGGCGTGATCGTTCTATTGATACTATTATGACATTAGTTCCGGTATCCATTTATTGTAGTTAATGGTTTTATTATATTAAATTACTAGGTATACCCGTGCCTGTGTACGGATGGACTACAAAATTATTATTTGTTATGGCCACAGTAATTTTCGTGTTTTACTGAACATCATACCAGATATTTCAGTCATTGAAAAAAGTAAAACAATCTCTAGCATTTTATACCCCGGACAAATAAGCTCATACATATTTTAAAGGCGCATATTTGATTATAAATATTAGTATTAAAGATATTTTCTTTACATATTACTACATATTAAATCAACCACTTATTTTTTGTTAACATGAATATATAGTATAGCACCTTAGTTGGAAATGGGCTCTACCATTTGTTTTACATGTTTCCTGAATATAATGGATTTCGTTTTCGTTTGTCTCATCAAAGTGATGTAAAGTCTTCATTTTATTATTTCATAGCATACATACAAACAATTGTTAAAATTTATTTTCTGAGCCACGGCTACTTCATCATGGGTGGTAACGTCATTAACTCATCCTCTGCCGTCCCTCCACAATCACCGCTTAGACACACATTGAATCATCTACACATTGATTGGAGACCCGATGCGGAAAAACTAGTCACAATGTCAGGTATTTCAGTATTCGTACAGTGATAAAGAATCGGACGCATTCGAGTGCCTTACTACTTTGTTCTTAATCTTGTTTCGTTTGTTCTCTATTATGACATACATACACCATTTCTGGAGTTAGTGAATTATTAAGTGGGCTACATAGTCACATAACATCATATGATACTGTGTTAAATGTTATGGTATAATTCTGACATCTTTAGAAAAACTTAATACGGCCAAATTATATTTCAATAATCAATATTTTGTGATTGTTAAAGATAAACATAAATATAAACACAAAAAAACCTGTCGTAAGATATCAATAAAGAATTTCGAAAATGAACTAAAATTTCTCAGAACATAATGTACAACAGTTTATTACAAAAAATAAGAATCTGTCGCCAAGCACCTGTTAGTGTATTCCGGCAGCTGCATTTGAGAGCCAATGTCCCTCTAGGTTTAGTGTGACCACCATTTTAGACCACATTACCATTTACCATCAGATGAGATCGTGGTTAAATGCTAACCTATAAAGCATTAAAAAACACACGGGTGACAACCCTGCTTCGAAATAGCTCCGTAATCGGTATCTGATAATTAAATTCATATAAATAAATGTAAAATATTTAATATGGCGAGTTAATTATAAACAGACGGTATCTGAACCTTTTCTGTATTTATGCGTTGACATTTGAACCGTGGCATCTTCATTAATCAATAATTTGCATTTATGTTATTCATAGTGTAATCATGATAATGCTGTTTTCGTATGATAATAAGACGCCATTTGCATTCAGTAATATTTTGCATAGATTAAGTGATCGAAATGATTTTGCTGTTTCATTCTCGTTTACTTATACTATAAATGACAATAACGACTAATGAAATAATTAATTACGTAGTTGTGTTATTAAACAATAATTGTTTTTAGTTATTCTGTTGTTGACTAATGTACTATGAAGTATTACTGACAAAAATAATTAAATAGTATCCTTTGAGTATAAATAACGTAAGTGCTCCCACCTAAGGGGTCAGCACAAAATGTTTTCTTTTTCCACTCTCCCCTATCAGATCATCATCATCGTTAGCCTGTAGGTAGAAAAAGACATTGTTTACTTTTCAATCTGAGAATACCGAAAATAATGCAAACGAAGTTACTAGAAAAAGCTAATCCTTACCGTTACTATTAATATTATAATTGCGAATGTAAGTTTGTTACGCTTTGACGCTTAACTACTCAACCTATTATACACCTTGTTTGGGATACAGAAAAGGATATAAGGTCAGGGGTACAGAAAAGGATATAGGTTACCTTTCATCTAGAAAAAAACACTATTCCCAAGGAATATATCAAATCTACGTTAAAATGAACGAAGCCATAGGCATAGGTTAGTGTTAAAAACCTTTTTGTGTTTTATAATGTATACATAAAAATCAATATATAAAACGGATAAATTCTAAAGCTATAATAGTAAAAGCACACAAATTTGCAAATTCATTATTTTATTATATAAGTATAAAGCTTCTACTTTACTGACCACAAAACGAATTTGAAATCTACAGTTAAAATTTAAAAATATAATGTTTACTACTGTTAGAAATACCAAAGCAGCTCTGTCTATTATGCTTTGACGTCTAAACATAATAACTATAAAATACTTAAATATATGCTTATAATGAGCTTTCTTTAGTTATATTTAGTATGTAAATACGTATATATTCCAGGAAAGATTCCGAGCAAATAACGCTTTAGATGTTATATATCTAAATGAAATCTAAACAGAAGGCGTTGGCATCTGTGATACAGTTTTTATTACTTGATTACTTAAAGAATTCGTTAAAAAATGCGGAGCTATTAAAGAAATCTAATCATGTAGTTTAGTAAATATTGTAGTTTAGTATCTTAGATGTATTTATTATACTTTTGCAATCTTTAAAACACAATATAAAAACTAACTAACAAAAAAAACGTACAGCATAGTGGCAGCTCCGTTCTTGAAGGCAAGACGGATCTAGTCGATCTTTATCAATGGTCAGGAGAATCTAACAAACAACGGTAACAACCGCAATATTTAGAAACCATTGGCAGACAGTAGTGATACTGTTATGTGGGTCCAGAAGCGCCTCCCTAGAAGACATACGTTGACTGATCGTGAAACACAAGATTTAAAAAAGCCACTGTGATGGGTTTATCTCCATGGACATGTCGATAGCTATTCAATCAGGTACACACGACCTACAACCCTGCTTGATTGCTACTACCTAATTCTTAACGTGCCACTATGATTGATATTCCACCTAGTGTACAGTGCTTAACACAACTGCCAAGTCTTACCGAAATGTCCTATAGTTTCTTGTTATCTTCTTCTATATAAAAATAGCCGATGATAAAATAGTTTCGTACCGTTTTTCTGTTGGTTCGTCAAACGTTTTTCTTAATTTTTTATTATTTATTTATATTTAAAAAAAAAAATTGGAAAATAGTCAACATTTTTTCATACTCTCGACAAATCCATTTTTGGGGATGAACCTTTATTTATAAGCCTCTATTCGTCATACTATTTGTACATTGTGTAACAAAAAAAAAACGTCATAACATTGAAACATAAAGAACTTATGAATTTTAGTCGAAATTCAACCACAAGACTACAGGTATTTTAAAATAGCCCAGCACGATTTCACTAAAACACCTTCGAAACTGAAAAATATGTAACGGTTTACTGAACTCTTCGTACCTTTGATAAATCATTTCTCGCGAGACCCCGTAAAGCGATACGTCAAAATCAGTGTTCGCGTAAATTTCTCCACGCCGCACACTATTCTGTCACATCCCAAGTTAATAGCAACGAGAGATTTCTCTAATATTTATTTACATTCATAAAACTGCAACCAATTATACACCGGAAACCTTATTGCACATAGTGGTAAAGCTTTTTCAAAATTTAATACCTAATGAAATTTTTTAGATAAAGATCCCCTCAGCAAATACGTGTTGGCATATTCCGACAGTTGTGCTGGGGCATCAATTCTCTTTCTAAATATTAAATTATTATGAAATTTAAGATAAAAAATAAATACTTTATTCTTCTGTCATCAACGAGATGCGATCGATTTGCAGTCCATCTGAAGTCGTCGCTTTTATGCTGATTTATGTGCCTCACTGTTGCTGAATATCTACAGTCTGATCACAAAATGCGATAATCCAAAAGAGGGTAATTGTAACGGACCTATTATCTTATGCTTGGTTCTAGCGGTTCCAGTCGCATACAGAGAATCTATCACACTTGATGTGTTGGATATATATTGGTTGATTTCCGAACGCGACACGTATGAAAGTGCCACTATTTTGGTTATTATAATTTGTCGAGATTCCGCCGGATACAATTGCCATACCCTGCCAAGAGTTAATGTAGCAGCTGTATTCTCCTGACACTAAAACATTAAGAGAACCTTACTAATAAGTCAAATAAAATTTGAATTTGTCTCGAAGCCGCTTCAGCTTTTAAAGCACACCGTGGAAGTCGCTTTAATTTTCAGTAGGGAACAGTAAGCATGATAAATGAGCGGCGGAATATCAAAGGGGGCACAATGGAGACCTGACCTCCGCGACAGATCGTTAATCAAAAAACGTCTATGCCAAGGTAAACAAAATTGAACGAGCGATCTAAGAGCCCGTAATAATAGCAGACTTCATAATGGATACGTTCATTAGCTTAAGAAAAGATTACTTAAAATGTAGTTCTTTTTAAGACATGTGTATATGAAGAGCTATATATAGCTTAGTTGATAGTGTATTATTTCGTTCGTTTATCGACATAGATTCAAATCCTTGCAATTTAGTCCAGAGTTTTTGGTAAAGGAAAGCATCATGATGAACTCATAGCATAGTGGTAGAGCTTTTCATAAATCTGCCTGGCTATCTACCACCCTCAAGTTGACAATCTGTCACTAAGCATCTGTTGTGTTGTTGGTGTGTACTTGAGAGCCAGATCCCTCTAAGCAATGGCGTGTTTACCGTCTTATACCACATCATTATTTAACACCAAATAAGATTTAGGTCAAACGCTAAAACTTATAAAGTATAAAAAAAAATACCAATATGTAATTATAAAAATAAAAAATAACGGGATACGTTATTTTTACCCAATGTATAATAAAACATCCAAAATATAGTTATACTGTTATCGATTATAATTTCCAAAATTTCTTCGTTATTGCTATTGAGAATGACAATGGTTAACCGGTATTATTGTAAAATGAGAAAAGCATTATAAAACCATCAACAGGTGTAAAACAAAGATAACTTCAATGTGCTCATACTTGAAGATACTAAAGGAATTTACGATTATAATCATTGCGTACATATCATAAAGCTTACTTTTATTATTACAATTATTTGTAGTCTTATTGACGTCAATAACATATCCTATTGCTTGTGCATTATCTTAACTGAAATAATTTCCAACCATTCATGGAATGTCTTTAATTCGAATATTCTGTTTTGTATAAATATTTGAAAATGCTACGCTACTATTGTTGTTATTGTGCCATTATTCAAAATTATAATATGACATAAAACAGCAAAATACCCAATAGCAGAATAACTGACAACGATATAAAATAATTGTTGTTGAAAAATAATACAACAACTGAATTCATTACTAACACATAGCTATTTTTGCCAACTATATTTCTATCAGACTATAAGGAGATATATAAGAAATGGTCAAATATTTATGTAGAAACGGTAGTCCGGTGAAACTGCAGGGGCCTGCCAGGTCGACGGTGTAGTCAGTTCGAAAAAAATATATATATATAGAAACACATAAATACGTTTACTTGAGTTTGACTGCTTACATATATCCTTCAATTAGAAGTTCTGGCATTAATATTCTAACGATATATTAACAGTATTGACGATTTTTCATATTTCAAACAAAATTATACAAACGTTTCTGCGTAAACTCCATTCAAACCACCCCTTCAGAGAAACAGCTTCATAAATCATCTCAGACGGTTAATACGACCAATTCGTAAGACCGCGCTCCGTATGATGAATGGATGCTGTGTCATCTTTAATCCGATTATTGAATCTTAATATCGCCGTCGCGGGGTTCGAATCCCGGCTGATGTAACACTGATCGTTTTGAGTAAATGTTCGTTTGTGTGACGAACGTGACATCTTATTTTGTCGAATCATCAGTTATATTTTTATCTTAAATAAGTTTTATAGATAAAAATAATTTACGATGAAAACTATTATGTATGTCTGTATATATAAAAATGAATGTTGGTTTGGCGAGACTGAGAAGCTCCAAGACTGTTGGCCGATCATCATAAAATTTGGGACAACTAAGTATTTTTAATTTAGAGGTTTTATACTATTATTTCACTATTATACGCTAATAGATGGCGCTGTAATACATAATTTTCGTTAACCGTTCTTTATGAAATGAATATGCGCAGATATTTAGTCACAAATTATATTTAAATGGTTTTCTCTTATTGCTATAACTATTTCCAATAAATAATAACAAACGCGTGGGAAGCCGCAAGTAGAACTAGTGTATTATACTATAAATTTACGTAAAGACCTAATATAAAACAGATGTAATATATATATATAAAAGCTTTTAACACATTTTAACGTTTAACTGAACGAATTAACTCAAATAATTTCATAGCAGTGCGCTAACATAAATCACTCCGAAATTCGTTTCATCGTGCTATAATCAAATACTATCTTCAGAAGTTTTTACGACTTATATTCGGTTTAAGAAGATCCAGTCAATTTATTTATCGTGCAAGGTTTCCCAGAAAATAAGTCGTTACAAAGCAAACAGGATACACGCCAAATAATCTGGGCGGATACGAAAATCGCTCCATAGACAAATTTATGCAGTTGTAAAGGCAAATTTATATGGTGGGGCGACGTGTGAAGCCGATTGCACACACTGTTCGAAAGAAACGCTAACATATATAACTGACAAATAATGTCCTTTTGACAACCTTGAAAACAGTATATGACAAGCAGAATTAGGTAAACGGTCTTTTAAGTCCATTTGTGAATCAATTTTACATGTATAGGGTACCGAATATATTTTTGGACTCAAACCAGTCTTAGTTGTAGTAAACTTTCCATGTAGTTTTAATAAAACCCTGATTTTTGTGCTATTGACCTGTTTAAATGACGTACGAAAAGAATTTTGGTAGAAAATAAATGAAGTCTGTTATCAGACACTTATCTATGTATCAGGAATTAAAGTTTTAATTTATACAGTTCGACCTCTATGTGGACCAACTTTGCATCTGGTAGCTGACGACACAAGCTTAGTTTGTCGTGGTAGCCCATCAGTCTCCTTTAACTTTATGCTATTTTAATTCCACTGTGGATACACTTTTAATAGTTTATCTGCTGCATCCATTGTCTAACAACTACTACGAATTTTTATCCACTTGGTTACACTATTGTGAGTATAAACCTGAGTGACACTCATAAAGTAGGTTTCAATTGATAGTCTTGCTTTTTAAAAACTAGTAATACTGTCATACTTAGCGCTGTTTTTAATACCTTAGCGTTGTATTACGTTCCAACAGGTGAAATTGTGGATAGACAGTGAGTTACAAGGATGGTTTTCAAATGCAATTTTCTTACGTTGATATTATTTTACAGCTTAAGAATATGTTAAAAGTCCTGGTAGGCCGTGTGTCACAACTACCTCTGTGTCTAATAACGCGTGAGGCATTTTATGTGCTGAAAAATTTACGACAGAAAAAGTGACATCAAAGAAAGAACGCATTGATAGCGGCCGTAAATCTCACTTGTAATGTTCAATGCCAGAATATATTAGAAATCATCATGGAAGTGAGTTGTTTGAGCGAGATAAATATTTTTTTTAAGTAAAGAGATTGAACTATATAGATATAGTTCTTATATTATTTCCATATAATTTTGAATCCGTTGATTGTATTATGTAATTTAAATAAGTATAAAGAAGATGGTTCATTCTTACTCAAATTTTCGCCTAACGGAATTCAAAGACTATTGACAATTGGCAACTGAATTTCAATACAAACTGTTATGTGTCTTCTATTGTTGTGCAATATTTAATATACTTTGTCGCTAATCTGTCAATGTCTACAATAACGTTAATGTATTATTCGAAGTTACTCTTACGAAGCACCTATATACTAGTATTTGTACAATTTTAGGAATCATAGAAGTTAATACAATTGTCTTTTTACTCGGGCCTCTTAAAGTTTTAGGTGGTTGGTCTTGTCAGGACTCATCTGTGTAGGCACCATTATTACACTCTTTTCTACCGTGAAGTGTCATCTATAGTTGCTATCCTATATAGTAGATAGTTGCTATCTACTCTGTCACGATTATGTGTAATGTAATGTGCAACAATTATACATTAAGAGCTTGTAAGCAATTTAACACAGTCGACAAATTTTTGATTTATTTCATACCACCGTTTCCTTACTTAAATATAAATTAGCATCTCCAGTCTTTCGTTACGTTTCTTCTCTTGTATAATATCTGTCATGAATAATTTACTTCTACTTGTGAAAACTTGGCCCGCAATCTAACCTAGTTTATGGTATTAATTTAGCTGCAAGTTTTACCTACTTAATTGTAACATAAATAAAGCTATCGGTAACGAAGATAAAACATACAGTAATGAATTAATTCAAATTAATTCGTATTTTAAGTAACATTTACCCGAAAGTGATTCGACAAAGAGCTAAAGCGAACGGAGGAGTTTATTTCAACAATCAATTTATTTGACATTCCATTAGACATTCATAAATATTAACCATTTAAATATGATAATAACCGTGCTTATTATCGCGAGATAAGAAAATTATTACGTTCTCATGTCAATTCAGCATAAATTAGTTTCATATTAAGATTTTCAAATCTGAATAATGTTTTATTAAAATCCACTCGATTTGGTTAATGTTTTTTTTTATTATTTAATGTACCGTCGATTTGATTTTATGCCGAAAATATAGTAATATGGTATCGGACGTTACAATTGTTATGTATTTTACTATTTACTAGCGACCGCTACTTCGTTGATGTGAAAATGGTTTAATTTATGATTTGAAGAAAAAAAAAATTTCTCATATAAGTTATAAGGCTTTATAAGCTCTTCATTCGAACGAATTTTCATCGTAGATTCTTAGGTAGATATGAAGGACTACGATAAATTTAAACCGACAAATAAAACGAAAAAGTCTTTTGTTTGTCTGAGCTATACTGCACAACGCGCAACGTGTGAACTGTGAAGTGTGAACCAATTTTGATAAAACTTTTGCTAACAGATAGAGAACATTTTTATATATCATTAAAGGCACATATTGTTGCAATTTTCCCTTATGGGCTTAACTTTAATTATTTCATAACTTTAAACTAGCAATTCTTCTATATAACATTTATTTCATGTATCTCGGAAACGTTCTAACGATTCGGATCAAATTTTGCAATTAGGTAAGGTTTTACTTCCCAAGTTTATCTACTTAGGTGTCTTCACCGAAAAAATGCGTTTTTCAAAGGAGAACATTTTTTTAATTGCAGCTTATGTCATATAGCGACATCTTGTGATTTTTTATAATACTTGAATTTGTTAGTAATGTATGATAACTTACAGTTCCCTCAAAATGCTGTAAGGTGACATTATATGAAATTATTCAAATACGAATAGGTTCGGTTTAACAAGTGCATTTATTATATAAAAAAAAATCAAATTAAACATACATCTTTCATAAAAAACAAAACTATTTCCACGCGTCCGAAGTCGCGAGTGCCCGCTTGTATGTAAAAAAACTGGGGTCCATGAGATTCTCATCATAAATATTAAAACCAGTTCGTACTCCCTTTTTAATTACACTGATATTCTTATTTTGATGGAAACAACCAGACGGGAGATATTTAGGGTCCCGTTTCAACTTCACAACGGTGTTAGATACGGACCAGTGAATCGGACAAAAGGAACCATTCATTACATGTAAAGGGTTAAGTATTTCATTTATCGCGTGAGTGAGATTATTGTGGGACAATTGGTATGCGGTTTCTGAGACACGGTTATCCGATTTCTCAATTGATTTCACATAGAGTAAGTAGTTCTTATGGAATTATCTTTACAATGGAATGTAAATGGAAAACGATTGTGCAATTGTGTGCATAAAAATTAACATGTTGCTGTTATCGTTTGTGTTTATTTTTTTAATGTTAACATCTAAAATAATGTCTTCAGTAAAACTATCATTCAATTTTATTAAAAGCATTTATGGACTTTGCATTCAACTGATATTATTTATTATAATAAACAGTTGAGTTTTACCAAACTAGCTTTTTGTTGTGGCTTCGCTCGTATTAATGTTAATTTAATCGATCCCTCGAGGACAGTACATTTCTTCTGGATGGAAGGTACACTGTATTCTTTTCCTTCACAATGTCTATGAAAAATTTAACGATGATGGGTTGAATAGTTAAGGCATAACAATATAACAGACAATCAAAACAATTCACTTTCGCTGTTACAATACCTTAGTTGGAATTGATATTCAGATGTCTATGTATATATTTATAAATTTTTATAGACTTTGGTTGGGCGGTACAGAAGTAGACACCACCGGGCGGCAAGTTATAATAAAATGGATATAATGTAAACAACACTTATGTGTATCAACCGGTGTTGGTATTCCAGTTCAGGTATATATATCTACATATTCAACATCTATTTATATTATTAACTGGCAGTCGCCCGCGACTTCATTTGCATTTTTTTCGAACTGTCTACACTGTTGACCTGGCAAGCCTCTACAGTTTCATCGGACTATTACTTCATTTGCGTTTGTATCTTTATGAAACATTATCTTCGTGTAACAATAACGATTTATGCAGCGCACACTAAGCTAACTCTGTTGTCAAGTTTTTATTTGACACTTAGATGATTTTGATATTTTGACGAGTTTATATAATATTTTTATAAATTATTGTCTATGTGTTAAACCAATATATAAGCTATTTTACTGTAAAATTTCATCAAAACCAGTTCTGTAGTTTTTGCGTGAAAGAGTAACAAATATACATCTATCCACAAAAACTTTGTTGTCTGTAATATTTAATAGAATTTGACTTAAACATCATGAAATTAACACGAAATAATTTAGAAAATTCCTAAAAAAAACATTTCGCTGCTTTTGCTTTGCAATTTATATGTTAATACAATTGCCAAAGTGTTAAACGAGTGTCGAGAGATTGATATAAGTCTTGTCTATACGTGGTTCCTTACCGATCAAACTACGATGATATGCCATTAAAGTATCTCATATTCCCGAATCCATACGCATTAACTACATTCAATTATAGTAGCATTAGCATTGGCAGGTTTTATGCCGATTTACGACATGGCTTGCCGTAATATTCACTCTTATTGAGATTAAATAATATACATTAACAACACTAGTATTGATAACACTAATACCAGCTTGTAAGAGATCGCACTGGTGGACCAAAAGAGATCATAAAGAAATCTACATGTGGTGGTAGGATTCCAACATTTTTGAAGATCAGGTTTCCTCACGGCGTTTTCTTTCACGGAGAGTCTATAGTAATACCAATATAAATTAATAAATATGGACTAATTCTATAAAATTCCTCTATAAACGCCTTGGTTCAGATCTCCGGGCATAAAATCGATAGATCGCAGCTTTCATTTCATTTAGACAAGCATACATAAAAAGCAACTGGTACAATACCAATAATCGTATCCATTCAAAAGGCATTATTTAATTTTTAGTTGCGCCCGAAGCATTTTTCAGGCAATCAGTCCACAAACGAACAGCAAAAGGTCGGCGTCGCGTCGTTTCGCCTCTCGCATGGCAATTACCGCGAGGCTTAACGTGCCTCTAACAGCATTTAATGTGGGGTTGCGTACGTCTAATCATGGTTATGATGGTCTAAGATTGCCGGCTTCGATGCATTAACAATGCACATATAATTTTAGCGGATAATCGACCTACCTGTGTACTGCGCTGGCTCGGCTTTGTGATGAGACGATTGGAACATCAAATTGACTTGTTTCACCGGACGTATTGTTCTAGAGTAATAAAAGGTGTTTCATTTTTATAGTTTAATATCAGTGTAATATAAAATAATGCTTAAATTATCTTTCATTACAACTTTTTCCGTATATATCAGTTTAATTACGCTATAATACTGTGGAGAATTTGTCACTAAATACCTATAAGTATTCTCCAGCAATTAAGCTCCAATGCATTTTTAGACGCGTTCATTGTTATAATATCTATTTATGGTTTTGTGTTTGGATTTCAATATAAGAAAAAAATATATATACTCAAAATGCAGACGCATCCGCTGGACGAAATGTAGTATAAAAATAATCGAGTTAAAGCAATAAATGTGTCGTTTACAAACAATCGATCGTTGCGATTGTCGGCGTTGTGATTATTGTGAATTATAACATTTCTTCGACGTCCATTATCATTATGTGTGGGTGTAACGTACAATGTTGTATATTATACGTTTTATATCGAATAGGATTATTATAAAACATGCGAACGAACGTTGTAACGGCTATTATTTATTTCGAACAGTAATGGTTATGTTCTTTATGTAAGGAATGTTACACAATGGTAATGTGGACGAAGTCATTCTTTAGAGTCACTTTAGAAAATCGTTTTATTATAATATTATCATTTTTTTATACACTAAAATGTTTAATTTTTAAAATGTTGCTATCGCAGTTATGTCAGCCTACACAAATTCCGTATAAAGTACAAACTTGTGTAAGCGACTGAGCTAACTCTTGCATAGGCGTTCACAGTTCGGATCAATTTTCGGAAATCTTCGGTTGATAAATGATGGATGTGTGGTGTAACTAGAATGGATAAGATTAAGAATGAGTATATCAGAGGAACTCTGAAAATAGCAGCAGTGACAGAGAAGTTGAGGAGTAAGTTAGCATGGTACGGGATATTATGAGAATAGATGAAAGTCATGTAACAAGAAAAGTGTTGAATTTGAAAATGTACGGATATAGAGGTAGAGGAAGACCGAAAAAGGTGTGGATGGATAGTGTGGAAAATGATATGTGTATAAAAGGTGTGAATGCTGAGATGACATTTGGCAGGGGAAAGTGGAAATGGAAAACATGTTGTGCCGACCCAACTTAGGTGGGATAAGGATAAGATGATGATGAGGATATTCGGTTCTCGTCGTGCGGCCAATACACTCACGGCTTTCGATACTAAGCACCATGCCACAGCCCCAGCTAACACTAGTACCTAATTGATACTTCATTCTCGATTACAAACTAAGTAAACAACACTGTTTTTTTTTAAGTATTTTTCTTTATCAATTGACGTACACTTTGATTAAAACTTCCGAGTGATAAATACAAATTAACAAAGCCTATTATTATTTTATACCAATTTCATAATAAATAATAAATCAACTAAAAGTAAATTTGAACAGCCAATGGCGTTCAAATGAAAGAATAATTATTGACATAATCTGCGGCCGGCGCACCGCACCGCTCCGACATTATTAAATTATTGCGGACATGAATTAAAACATTAATCGATGTCATTAACTACACAGACAGCGTTACCCGCAAAGGAAGTGGTGGGTGATACAGCGATTTTGCATTTGATCCAAAAATATATTCATATATCTCTAAAATGATTTTCGATTTTAATTGAATAAGGCAATGACACATTAAAAATTGTTGCATCCCTGGGTATTCTCTAAAAACTGCTGGGTTCATTATATATTCACTATTTATTCCTAAAACATGCAATGATATGATATCATTCGATGGCAATCAAACCATATTAAAGCATTGGGCATTCATATACTTGCGTTAATATCCTGCAAAATTTCGACAACGTCAAACATTGTGATAATCGCTTCACATTGTTTATGCCATGTGAAGGTTGGTATTTTTTAATCTGTCAATTAATATTGTATTTAAATATCATTTTTAAAGTTCGGTATCATAATAGTAACTGTATATTAATCTGTTGTTATTTGTCTGTTACTACTGTTCTATATTCTACTAAATTTACCATCAAATCCGGGTTACTCGCATTTGTTAAATTAAGTCTTTTTAATTAATATTTTACGAAGAAAATTATTAAATATTACTCAAAATAATAACACTATTCGATTATGGGTACTTAAAATGCACAATAAATCCACACAATGTCCGCTGGAGTCGCTGTCACTAAAACCACACCCGCGTATAATTTATGACTACGAAAATACATCAATCAACTTATTTCAATATTTATTCTTTTCAATTAAAAATTAATCGCTGGTTGTTCGAACTTGAATCAGATAATTAATAATTAAGGCTACGAGTTAAATTTGTGTATGGTTTCACTATAATAAATTTTTAATTATAGTTAGGAAATAGGAACTTTTGGAAACTTACACTTTTAATGTGTTTAATTAATTTATGTATGCACATGGTGAGTAGTTTTCTTAGTAATAATACAATTATTAACAATAAAGGCGTCTGTATTATTTACAATTAAATAAAGGATACTTTTCTTTTAAATCTGCTCAACAAAATGAATGTACTATGTTTCTAAACCTATACTTACGGTAATCATTGCTAAATATATATATTTATTTTTAATATTTATACAAAAACACAAAGTCGCCAAACGGGCAGATAATTTAGTTTTTAGCCTATGTATGTCAGTCTTTATATAGCTGGAGTTATTTCTTACCACACAATAAAAAGAGACCTTAAAACTATTAATTTGATAGATGAACATCAATTCTAAAGTCTTAAGTTACATCAAGTAAGACTGTTAAAGATTTTTTATTTTTTAGTACGGCATAATACACTATGCCTAATAGTAAATTCCATAAAATCCAAACACAACGTTGACCAACGTCAATCAATTCAAGCAATCGCTTGCAGCGTGATGAACTTAAGCCTATTCTGGCAATATACTTACTCTTTTTATACGGTCCAGACGTTTATAGCTGTCACCTAGCAAATATTATATTGTACCATTTATATTAACAATATTGCATATCTTTCTGTCGTTTTACGCATTCGCATGTTTAGTGATTCGTTTCCCGCTGGAACTGCTACCGCACATCTCTGTGATTTACAACAGCGCATAGAATATACGATCGTTATAATCGCATCTTACGACACTAGTCCAGGCGTCCGATGTGACGGAGCCGAAATTATCTCGTAAATAAATGCCAGTTATTAATTCTCTGTTATTATTATCTGCTTTGACTTGAGCTCAGTTGAATTTTAGAATCGTTAATGAATGGTTCGTGTGTTTGTCATGTATATGATTAAACTTATAATATTTTATAGGGAGTTGTAGTGACGTGTGTATTTAAGTAAGTTAGTAAATGAATCCTGTGAATTTTGAATAAATACGAACTATGTGGATGTACTTCTATCGGCTGCATATAGAGTCACTTTACAATTATTGAGCACTATTATATCTTGAGTATTATTATAAAAAAAAAACAATTGAAAAATATGTATAAGTATAATAAATATATAAATGCTCAACTAGTGGTAACAATGGTAATGGTAAACAATGAAACCAGTAGACTAGATTCGAATTATCAACTTCTTTGTATATTTGATTCTGTTTAAGCATAGCGATGGAATAACGTTCACAAAGCATCGATGTTTTCCAAGTGGGAAATATCAATAATTACATTTTAATATATTTTTGTCTAAGAATACAATAGAAGAAATTAAAAAAAATACGTATATCACAATTTATTTTTATTATAAGTGCCTACAAGTTGCAATGAACTAATAAGTCTTGTTGGTCCAGTGGTTTGACTGGTGGAATCAATTAATCCCATGTCCGCAGGTTCGAATCACGGTATGCACCAACGAATGGTGATTATGGCCTATACCTTCTTTTGGGAAGAGGATTATGACCCTGCAGTGAGTCTCTTACAGGCTAATGATGATGATGAATATGTTAGGGACTGGCCCCGCGTGGTGATTGTGCCTCTAACTTGCTCTAGGAAGAAAAAAACAGACAAGTTGACGACAGTGCCTCACTTTTTAAGCAAGTTTACTCTCCCTTAATAATAGCAAAAGAAATAAAACGAGACATCAAATAAAAACATGTAGGCACCTACACGTGTGACTTAGTAAGCGAATAGAGATGTGGTCACTGATTTTTTGCAGTTGACTTTACAAAATAGGGACTAGATGGTGCTCTTTTAAAACTGATGCATCGTTGTAAATGTGTTATTTATAACAAATTTATTTATAAATGCTTCATGTTATTGAATATTCGAGTATCTAGTTCAATGAGCCGGAGCTTTCGGTAAAGTAAACCATACTATGGCGGTAAGGCTTTTTTCTAATGTCCGTCTGTCTAGCTACTTCAACTTGAAAATCTATCGCCGAGTACCTCCAGGTGTGTTCCAGCAGTTTCACTTGAGAGCCAGATTCATTTAAGTTTAGCGTGTTACCATCTTAGCCCACATCATTTTCCAAACATCATATAAGATTATGGTCAAACGTTAAAACAAGTATTAAAAGGAAACAAAGAAATCATTGACGTATCATGTGTAACCCCTCCCCACGAATTCTAAACGATTTGGTATGGATTAATGACGGTCATCACAAAGTATGAAAATTGTGGTGCGCTGTATCTACCACAGACGACCGGTAATATAGACATTGTGCTTCATTATAATGTTGCATGGGTATTCAGCCTTAACCACATCACTTACTTTTTAATATGCACTTTAAAGAAGGATTGATTAAGCGTTATTTTTTCATCATTTTAAAAATATTTTCGATTAAAAATTGTTATAGCTGTACGACTGAATTGTACTTGGAAGGTTAACTCATGAATTGCAGTATTGCTATTGGATGTAAACCGAACGTATTCGTATTCAGATAATGTTATATAGCGCCATTTCACAGAGTTTTAAGTACCAGTAGGCTGTCATTCATTGGCAATGAAGCAAGTACCATACAAATTTATGAAATGACGTTATTTGAATTTATATATTAAAACATTTTAAATGCACAATTGGGTTTTTTTTCGAGGATGACACTTGTATAGAAGTTTGTAAAGCAAAATCTTATCTAAATACAAACTTTAATGCAAATTGTTAGAGCCGTTTTTGAAATACACGAAATATATTAATATGTGTACAAGCGTTGCTCATTTACTTAGTTTTAAAAACAGCAAACTATAAAATACGTTAGTATTTTAAATAAAAGAGCTGAATAAATACTGTCATAAAGAAGAAATGTTATAATATGTCATCTGTTCCGGTATCCTTTGTCACTGTTACCCTGTAAGGCCTGAAGTAATATATAGTACATTTGTTTAATATTATATTATCGGCTTTATTTAATAGATATAGTTCATTTCACGGCCTTGATTTTTCATAATTTTATTTACGGCCAAGTCGTTAATTTTTAACGCAATGTTCGAAGTATTGGATTTGTAAATAAAACTCTTATTTAGGTAAAAGACACAGTGATTTCAACTATATGCGCCTGAATCTTAAGTTATAGTTATTTTCTAGTGAAAAAAAGGTAATAAATAGAAAGTAGTTTACAAATTTTTATAGGGATATTTTATTTGTATTTATAGGTGAGAAACATGACAGCACCAGACGTCAGTTTTATTTGATCAAATCATAATAAAGGTTGTTAGTATACCATTAACTGTAATAGAAAGGTAAGCAAACACGCATCATTGAAAATGACTTATCGAACAATGACATACACGTCCGGCCGAACAAAACGACGCGTGACAGCACGTCAGGATCGACAAATACTCTGTAAATCGAATGACACGCGTGTCAAACGACAATTGACGGTTTTAACAACATTGTAGTACAAACAACATAGCTGTGAAATAACTGCTTTATGTATGACGTTTGCAACAGGTATATCATTTTTTTGTTAGCCACTAATAAGCTGTCAATCAAATCGATATTGTATCGTCTCTCAGTCATATTCTGTTTGAGACTGTCAAACAAAAAAAAAATAGTAATAATGATCTGCTATTATTCATTTTTGAATATTTTATATGCTTTATCAATACCTTTTGTCTGATATTTCTGTCCTGTCATTTATACGAGCTCGACTAACTAACTGACAGGATCATTTTACTTGATCCGATAACCGACATGGTCCTATAAAACGTATCACGGTGATCTCAATTACTGAATAAACAAGTATAATGGTGGACATAAATCATTAAAACGAGTCTCATTTTATGTGTTTGGTGACTGCATTGCATATGGAATTATATAACACGTATTATTAACTCGTTTGTTTTCGACAAGGCAGCTATACATTCATTCATTCACAATATTCCTTATATTGTTATATGTTTACAGAATCCGATCACCACTGCAATTTGTAATTCTAACTATTAATAAAATGTGAACTCAACCCATCCGATCATGATGAAATTTTGTATACAAGATATCATTGGGATAGAAATGGGCCTTCAATTTAGAAAAAAAAAACAACTATTGTACTCGAGGGATATGTGAATTAATATACATTAAGGCGAGCGAAGCCGAGGGCAAAACTATTGGCGTATAAAGGTTAAATTAATGTAAAATTATTTATCGCTTTAGTTCTTATGCTATTCCTCTTCATACAATCTCATTTTTTCCATTAACTCTATTTCTCTCTTAATAACGTTATCGATGTTATTAAATCATTCTAATGTATACACAAACCGACACACCGTCAGTTTAAATATTAGTAGCTTTGACATTAAATAAACTCCAATTTTAAAAGATCGGCACACTAACGTCGTAGATAATTCAGATGGGTGCAAAGTTTGACAGATTATGACAATAGTGACGTCTGTCACAACTGTCAGTTATTCGGTCTATGTACGGATTGTTGCTAACAGGTGACAAGTCGTTGTCGCGTTAGCTGAGTGTAGTAGTAATTGTTTGTCGTAACACTTGTTATATTGCGAAGTAAACCATTGTATTTAGTTCACGCTTGTATTGATATTTTAGGCCAACAAAGTTAATGCTAATGAAAATACATAGTTATTTCATACAAACCTGTTGCATAATTGTTGATAATTTATCGATATTTTGCCATAAACTCACGGTCTCTGTGGTATCACAGAGAGAGGTCTAGGTCAGAGTGCTGTCATAAACATATTAATGGAATAAATCCATTAAATATGAAATAAGGAATAATAATATGACAAAATACTTGTACACTGCAATTTTACTCCCATTTAATTACCCTAATTTTCGGCCCCCGATTCCCCGCGCTGCGTCATATATCTTGCCAGCACAATTTTATACATTTTGTCTTCGTACTTTGTGTGATCATTGTTCCACTCCTAAAGATTATAGCGTTATGATAGTAACATACAGCCTTTCACAATACAAAAAGCTATAAAACACAAATTGAGTTTTTCAAATCTCACTAATAGTTCCAGAAATTAGCGCTTTTATACAAACTCTGAAAAGTAATCTCATGAATATTATAATATTAGTATAGATTCTTTACAGAAAATCATTTCAAAGAAAACTCAAATAAAAAACTCAAGGAATAACGTAATTAAATAGTTGGAATATCTACAAAATAAGTTGATACAGCATAAACATATTTATTGCTATAATTATGTGTCATAAAACATGTTATAAATTACAAAGAATTATGTCGTAAATTATGTTTAATTCATTTCGCGTGACTGTGAACAGCGCAGACTTTCCATTATTATTTAAAACCCATATCTACCTATATATCACGACGTGTCGCTTCGGGGATTAGTAAATTAATTATATATTTTATTATTTGGCTTATTATTGAAATATTAATATATGCATGGCAGTGACTACTTTCTAACGACAGAACGATAAGACTGTTAAATATTAAAAAATACGATTTAGTTTACAATTTAAAATAAAAAAGGATTGTAAAATTACATTTAATTCTGTTATCTGTTATTATTGTGTATCCTAAAAAACTATTATTCCTTTAAAAAGACGACATACTGATTAATATGCAGAATTATTTGGTAACATATTTTATATTTTCACACACGGTTATGTAATTCTAAAGTTACTGATATATACCATCTATGTATAGATATAAAAAGTTCCAATGTATTAATAGTGTCACCTGACTTCTGGTTTTTAGCTATATTTTCAACGGGTAGGTGGCACTGTTATCAAGATTTACATTTTTAAATGGCCGGACCCTTTCAGGATTTTATCCATTTTTCAAATCGTGAGATCCGAACTCGTGACATCACAGCTTACTACTGCGATAGCATACATTATATAATAAATGGAATTTGGATGAATATAAATATACATTAAAAAAAATTATAAATTTGACTCCACAAATGTTTAAATAAAAGCATAAAATCATTCGAATTATAATAGTAAGATAAAAAAAAAATAATAAATTAATGTTCATATTTATTAATATACTGTCTGAGAATAATAATTCCAGTTCATAACATAAAATATAAATGGAAATCTAGATCAGTATAATAATATGCAATAAAATATGCATACAATCTAAAAACTTTAGGAATTTATAGCTATAATTTTATAGCAGACATAAAACGAATAATATAATATTAAAGCGGACAATTACCCGTATAAATTAAATAGCTAGTTAATTAATATAAGTTTCAAAGAATTTATTAAACTCTTTAAACAACTCAACACTAGCTGCTTTATCAAGATCACGACCGCCGGCGAAAGCTACTATTCTGACATGACTAATTGTTAATGGGCCAATTATTTTAATTTAAAATTCTCTATTAAACTACAGTCCGGGGTATGATGGCACTACTTTATGTTTTAACAAAATTAACCGACCGAGAATGAGAGAGCGATCTCTATTTGATTACCGGGGCCCGAAACAACGAAGGTTCCGCTTTTTTTGTAGGGGAAATTTACTTCCTACCGGTGGTCGTCAAGTATTTGAAATTAATTTTTTATTGCCATAGAGTGTATTACTATGATATTGTTGAATCATGTTCTCTTACATCACCTATAGAAATACGTGTAATAGATGATGGTATGGAAAACTAATGATTTTTTTCCAATTTCTTTATTAATAAAACGTTCAAGCTCGTAAATAGCAAACAAACAACAAAAAAATATTAATTGACGAACAGACGAGAAAATTGTAGGTACCTACTGCGCTTTTTTATGATTTTTATTTATGTATGGATGATTTATTTGTACTATTAATTTTAGTTACTAAGTGATAAAATATGACAAATTTGCATGACAGAGTCGCGACAACCAGAAATATGATATAATACCCGCCATAGTGATGGATTAGCCGGTCTATATTCAGTGACCTAATGAGTTTGTAACGATCTGTGCCTATATGTGAACCAGGAAAATAACGCGCATGGTGATAAATTGTAGACTGTAACTCTTTCTGAGCATGTCGTATCGTAACCAGCCCAGCAGCTGTGATCTATCTGTGTGTGTGATCGTCGTTGTTCTTGGATTGTACAGTGCTTGCAATCAGGCACAATGCTGTCATTTTAACGTACCAATACCAAGTGATGTCCATTAATAGATACATTATACGAAACAAATCTGGGAACGACTAAAAGGAGTATTGGTTCGAGGTGTACATTTATGAAAATATAAGATATATTTTTATTAAAGTTATACTAACTTGTAGGTGTATTGTTATCACATGTGGTGATAAATCCTTCATAGTGACTGAATAAGTGAGCTTAGTAATTTAGCGATACTAAAATAATTATTTGGAATAATGATAGCTTAGTGTTGCCGTGTATGGTTACACTGTATTTCTGAGTTTTTTTTTATTATCCAAATGGCTAGTTACCACTCTCAAGTTGTAAATCTGTCGCCAAGTATCAAGAGGCATATTCGGATAGCTGGGCTAGAGTTTATAAAGTATAAACGAATGAATGATCAACTCTTGCACTTGTAGTCCGATGAAACTGTAGAGGCCCTGCCAGATCAACAGAGTAGTCAGTTCAGAAAAAAAAAACAACTTGCACTACCAATGTAGGCACTCCGAAAGCAGGCGTGGATACAAGGGGTTCTTTGGTGCAATTACACCCTACCTCATGTCTAACAATCGAATTGACCAATTTGAACAATCGTGTCAATATATCATCGGCTTGAACTATTCGAACATCACAACTTCTCATAGTAATAACCTGATTTTTTATTACTATTTTTATTTAGAACGAACTTTCCAGAAGAATACCTTCAATAATCCTCCCTTATATGAAACACTGTGGCCTAAAGGCATAACTATGGTAATAGAAAAATGAAAAACAAAACGAAATCACCATTAAAATTAAATGACCGTGTCGTCCGTACCATAAAGTATTTTAACAACTTTGTTTATTCCCATAATTATGGAAATCGGAGTTATTAATCAAATGATAACGTATCCTTAAAATATTTAGGGAAATATGTCAAACGAACAACGAACGTTACTGTTATATTAAAAAATAAAACATAGATAGAAACAACCTACAGAACTGTATAAATATTCATTTTATTTATTATTCTTAAGGGTGCTTATAGAACTGTTATCGGCATAGGGAATCCGAATAAAATATTGTGCGTACTTATTATCAGAAATATCATTTGACTTGTGATTTTATTAGAGGGATTTATATAAATAATATTTTATATTGTAAATTAAATTAAATTGATGAAAGAGTAAAAACATATTTCCTGTTTGATATCTATTTACGTATGCAACGTACTGTTACTAAAGATTGTAATACTATACTACACACCCCCTTATCTACACAAATTAGAAGTACTAATACCAGTAATTATGATTAATCGTAGATTTAGTGAAAATGTACTAGTAGAAAAGTACAATAAAAATTTTAAAAGGTTTGTTTGGTAGAAACGTTTTTATACCAGAATTAAATAAATATTTTTCTATTGTCTAACCTTATTGAAAAAGATTATAGACTGTCGAATTATAATATGCTAAGGCTCTTAAGAACGAAGCAATTACAGTACAGATAATAACAACGGATCACACAAGTACGATGAGCGACATCTATGTAACAGCAGCCGGGCCTAGTTGCGCTATTTCACGGGAACCGATAATTACCGCGGAAGACCGAAGTTTGAATGCCTATATCAGCGAGGCCCCACGGCTAGCGGCTCATTCACGTTGTCGACCCACCGCGTAATAGCCGAGCTTTATAAGGAGTTTCTTATAGCTTTCTTAACTGCATTTATTGCAAATTAAAACAAAAATGCATGCAAAAAGTTTAAAATTTGGTGCAACTCATACAAAACAATAGTTTATTGCAAACGCACAAAGTCGCGTGTTAAGCGTAGTGTTTTTTATATAACTATAAACATTAATTGACAAGTTGATTTATAGCTGTGTCATGTTTTATTAATTATGCGGATAGATTTTTTGTCAAATCTTTCGTGGCGTTATTTATTCGAGGCAGATTTTTTATTCGGCGTGTTAATTAAGTATAATGACCCATTTGCATAGTATTATTTTAGATGAACCTTGAGTTTTATATGTGTTAATCATTGAAATAATATTTACAAAATATTTTAGAGACAAGAACGTACCTTTTCAACAGTTTTAATTTATTATTTAGATAATAACATCGTAAATATATGAATGAGGTGATACATCAATATATAGTTTTTAACTTTTTAATTAAATAGTGCTTATGTATATAAAATGCAAATGAATCGATTCGGCTTAACTCAACTCAAATATAGTGGCGATTTGTACAGTTCACCAAACTCACAGAAGCTTCGCTTCGTAACTCTCGACACACAAATATTTACAATTTGTTGCTCGTAACTTTAAACTAGTGATATCTTCTAAGATACACCTTGAAACGATATGCTATAGTAGTAATTTTGAACTACATTGTATGCCCAATGGAATTAACGTTTTTATTGGATAAGAATTAAAACTTATATTTGTCAAAGTAGCTTGGCTAGTAGTCTATTATATTTTCATCTATATATATATAAAATAGTAACTGACTGACTGACATATCAACGCACAGCTCAAACCACTGGAGCGAGGGCCATGAAAGGGGATCTCCTTTACACTGTAGATGAGTACTAAGGAATATTTTTTGGGTATTCAACCCCTGATGTGGTGGAAAAAGGGATAAAAGTTTGTATAAAAATCCGCCATTTTCCCGTCAGCCAGTTATACTTTTATTGATATAGATATAAAATAAAAAGTTGAAGATAATTACTGAATAGATAACACCTCGGTAAATTGGTAGTAATATATAGGAATATTTATTGTAGTTTATCCAAATGAGATAGAAATCTAACATTGTGAAATTTCCGTGGATTTTTTAAGATTACATATCCGTGGTCCATTATTTTGAAGTATATTATTAGATGTATCCAGCATTTAGCAGTGTAGCATAGGTATCCTTAAAATATTTTAGACTGCATGGTTTTTCTTACCACCAGTTTTATTAATATGGCTAGGAGCGTAATTTTTATCGAACAGACCCACTCGCCTTCGTTATAATAATAACCGTGAATATAAACAATAGAGGCAGTTATATCAAAGTCTATGCGCACTCACATCCCGGTGTAGTGTTCAAACGATGTTAACGTGCCCGCGCATAATTACTTAGCTTCATGTATAATTATTTATTTACATATTTATGTTTTTATTAAATACTAGTGTAGTCGGTAGGCAGATGTTTTCATGTCACATACTTTAATAAATTATGAACACTTTTCGACAACAGCGCCCACTTTTCCGGTCTGTATATAGCTAAGAACTGGTCATGTAATCCAATAAGTATAAAAGAAAGTGTGAGTTTGTCTATGATCACATGATAGAAGTGTAAACTTATAAATAAATACATACAGATAAAGTTTATACATATTTATCAATATTCATATGTAAATAAATAATAGGCATATTTAAATACAAACAATATCTATACTTAAAATACTACATGATTATATACGAAGTATAATTTTATTATTATCATATATATTGAAATCAAAATTAAATGTAAATTAAATGTCATTATTGGAACGATGCATTCCTTGTCAGACTTTAAGCGAGATTGATAAGAAATGGAGCTGATAATGTACGATTCAGTGCGTCACCGATGCGAGCGTGGCGGCTTACTTTTGTTCATTGTTCAATCCGCCTAAAGACGTTTTCATTTCAAAAATCTTTAAAAATCGGTTAAACCGTTTAAGAGGAGAAGAACTACGATCAAACATACATCGGAATTTTCTATATAAAGACTATAATATATACACCTTGACCGGGACAGTTTTTTCTATATACTTATATAAGTAAATTATAGAGTAAATTTTTGCAATTTTTTTATGATCGGTTCAGAGGTTAATGTGTAAAAAGGTGAGAAATAAACAGACATAATTATTACTTTAACATTTATTATATTAATATATATATAAAAATATCAATGTTAGATCCTGTTACTTCTCCAACACAATAATTATAAATTAAAAACCTCTATAATTCAAAGAGAAAATAAGTAAGGTCACAGATTTCAAGAACATTGCAGGTAATAATATGTAGGTACTTACTTTAATACCAGCAATACACGTTACCTCTGAAATTTATTTTTGTCTAACAACGAAACATATATACCTCGAATTTTAGCTTATTGACATTTTACTGTAATATGTTTCGAAGCTACTCCTTTAAACGAAATCAACTCGATAATGTATATTTAAATAAATCCATAAATTTATACATTTAAATAAAACACACTTCGCCTGGCACGAAAAATAAATTATTATAACCTGAGTGAGTTGATCTATGTTATAATCTGTCATTAATATACATGGATAAGTCATAAAAAAATAATATTATTTTTTTCTTACACATAAATTTATGTCGTAACCTATATATTTCATAAAATTTTAATATTTATGTTTTAAATTCTAAGCTCGAACTTAGTTCTCGTTTCAAATCAAACTAAAAAATAGTTTACTGTTATTGTTAGTCACGTTCAGTGGTACCAAATTTAGCGACTTTGGCGTTAGAAATAAAGACTTTAAGTCTTAACGACCAAAAAATAACTTTGCGACAAAAAATTGGTTTAGCGACTTATTCGATGACTCTAGGAGTACAAATAAAAATAGTTTTAGGGCAAGCATTAGATACATTTTTTGTTAATTTGAGGAAGATAAATAATTGATATACCTATTTCTTAGTCTAATTAAAATTATTCTTATTTTTGTCTATCAATTATTGCTTTTAGTATTTGTAGTGTTAGTATTAATTGTTATTCCCGGTATTCCTGGTAAATTATATTTGAAACAACAATTTGTGTGATTGTTACAATGATGGTAATACATTTCATAAAACATTACTATTTTGATGTATTTAAATCTATACATATAAATAAAATTGGAATGTCTGTTTGTAATATCAAAATAACGACTTTTTACTGGTTGGATATGAACGTAAACACGATACTGATAACAAAAATACAATTTTTAAAATTTTTGTCTGTCTGTCTGTATGTTCCGGGTAATCTCCGAAAGGGCTGGACCGATTTTGACAGAAAATTCACTGACGGATAGATAAAATTACAGCGGGTGACATAGGCTACTTTATTTTAGACTAGCTGTCAGCTATGACTTCGTCTGTAGTACTATCTCCAAAACGATTGGACCTATTTTCATGGGACTTACACTAACAGAAAGTTGATCTTATAAAAATTTATTCACAATTATAGAAAAAACGCATGTGGAGCTGCGGGCAACAGCTAGTTATAAATAAAGTACGTTCCACTAGCATCAAGTGTACCTCCCGGAACAAAATCCTGAGTCTGCTCCTGATTGAATCGGTTTTAGTACGTTTCTAGTGACTTTTAATATTGAATCTGGGAACACAAAGTTATAGGAGTTGGCAACACCAGTCACTTTATACTAAGCACATTTCAAAACTGAAGTTACGTCGGTTCATAAATCAACTTAGATGCAGCGTGGTGTATGATCTAATTCAGAATATATAATAATGTCAATTTTGGCTAAGGCTAACTATTGGAAAAAGGCCCTCACCGAATCTATGTATTTATTGTATGTGTGCTATTGTGGCGCTGCCGAGAGGGGCCGCGGTGGGATTTTGAGAGCGAAATTAACCGCCCGTCCTCAGTGTGGATCGGTAGTTACGTTCCTTGCCTTAAATACCATTAATTGTAAAAGAAATTTAATTGACTAATGTTAGACATTTATTTTTATCAGAATAAATAATTTGGCTGTAGTTGGCATATCTTTTGACCGCAGTTAAAGTATTGTATTTCTTAGTATGTGGTGTGTATATTTCAAATAAAAAATATCTTACTTTCTATATTGTCTGCGGTTTATAAATTACCACTGTCAAATAAAAATAAGTAATAATAGTTGCACGTCTCCCGCTGCGAATAGATGGTAATCGTCCGCCATCACTCGTCAGTACAAACACAGCGTTCGCTAATTACCGGCCACGGTTGACACATCAAAGTGACGAGCTGTCAACGTTGACAGCGGCCCGGGGTCTGATTGATTGTTTGCAGTCCAACCGTGATGCTCTAGAAACTGAGTGGGGCTATTTTTGTAAAGTTTATTTTATAGCTCGTCTAGCAATGGAAATTAAATCGAAACGATTCCTAAATATTCAGTTGCTCTTGAAGCGGCAAAATTTTAATGTAAGAAATTGTCAAATTTTATTAAGTTGTGAATCTGTTTATAGTAAGATTTCATATACTCAATACAGATTCTGTTATATTATATAGGTTATTAAAATATAACAACTAGTGATAGCTTATGACTTCGTTTGCGTTTGTATTTTTATAAATGATGATGTGATATTTAATCTTGATGTTACTCTAAGGCTATGGAAGGCATGCGCAGATAACTTTGAGATGGCAGGATTTTTTCAAACTTATTTGCCACTTATCTTTTTATTTCGGCCAGTTTAAACAATAGCAATATAAATTGTAGTTCATATGTTATTCTCACGAATAAGCTATATTACAACAACGATTCATCAAAATCGTCTTCATAATTTTTTTCGATTATAATAGGTACTTACCACGATTCTATTTCTATAACTGGGAACAACTGTATAATTTATTTTCCTACACTTCAGACTTCAATCATGTAATAAATTACTTACATGGTCAAACTCCATATGCCAACCAAAATTTAATTTTACTTGAAGAATCCTAATAACTTACTGATCAGGATAGAGAGGTGAATAAACTGCGATATTGAACTATTTATTTAAAAATGATAATAATATGTTACTACATGTATCAAGAAGTATTAAAATGTACATGGTTGTAGGGCTTTTTGCAAGTAAGTCCGCTAAGAATCTGTTGGTGTGTTCCGGCAGATGCACTTGAGAATCATTCCTGCTTTAGGTTTAGCGTGTTTAGCATCTTATACCACATCGTCATTTAACATCAGCTGAGATTATGGTCAAGTTTCAGCATTATAAGAGACTAGCTTTTGCGCGCGACTTAATCCACATGAATGTAGATTTAATAATATATCTCTCGATAGCAGAGTAAACAAATAGTAAGATAGGAATAATCTCTCATCTTTATAAGTATTTTGGACATAAAAGCATTAAATGATGTCTAAATAAATAGCTTTGTACTCCTACAAAATAATACATAATAATAATTACCTATCACTTGAATGACCATGCAAAATAACATAACATAAATAACACGCCAGACACATCAACCTGACGACCTGTCACCGGCGACAACGACTAGATTAGCACAAGCTTTTTAGTCTTCGTAAAGAATCTGCAAACACAGTGGGGCGAATTTTTTATTTTATATTATAGTTCATTAATTGTTCTGGAATCTATCGCTACCAACAAATATGTTGTTGTTCTGCACTCTCGATACTAATTACTATTAACTAAAATCACTCACAGCAAAGTTGAATCTACGTATATTTTATACAATAGTAAAATAAATATATATAAAAATGTACATATAAAATCGAGTTTTCTTTTATTTAACTATTAAATTGCAACAATAATTACCCCCTTAGAGTTAGACAAGTAAATAATAAACATTAAATAATCTGTCGACGTTAACATTAAGTTCAAAGTTAACGCACATTCATTACGTGTCCGACGACACATCAAAGGGAGTGGACTGTCACCGGCGACACTGTCCCCTGTAATGTGATTGATTGTTACACAGTATAACCGGAATATCTATGATTGTATAGGGAAGTTTTTTAAAAAACATTTATTTTTAATTAATTTCGAAAAGTTTTCCTGTGATTGTAAAAACACATTTGACTTATTTTTAGTGAATAAATTGTATTTTTAAATAAAACGTAAATTATACTATCAGAACTTTAACTTATACCAAATTCTAATTCGTACAACATAACAAATAACTTATATATTTATACTTACAATTACTAGTTTTTACTGATGGCTGCGCTCGTGTTATTGCAGATTTGACCAATTCTGTGCATGTAAAGTGTATGAAAAATTTCACGGTGATCGGTTGTGTAGTTATAAAAGTGTCACAAACTTACATTTGCATTTATAGTATCAGTTAAGTTAATTAACTTCACATTCTAAGATATTAAACTAAATAATTTACAGAGATTTTAATATCAACATTTTATCTATCTTTTACCGTCAAAAATGTATATTTGTTATTGAAAGATAGTCTAGTAATTTAAAACGTAATAACTTCTAAAATTTTCTTTTAGTCACAGATAATTAATTATTTGTATAGGACATAGAGTAATAAACAAGAGGTTTTTTCGACTTCCTCTATCAATGAACGGATTAAAGTACACATATATTTAATATCAATTGTGAATTTACTTATTTTTAAACCGAACGATGAAGATTCGCCTCCCTTGTCAGTATATCCCAGTTATCTATTACATTTCGACAGTTTATATGCCTTTTTTGATCTTTTGTTGTATGAAACAATAAATAGGCGTGCAGTTGTCCAGATGTTAAGTGGTTATTGCTATGTTTTACTATTTTTAAATAACCTCAAATGTTACTTACTACAAAGCTAATCAACGATTCTTTTGAGGAATAAATTGAAAATGACGGTATACCAAATATTATAGGCCATTATTAACACGAATACTTTGCATGTACTGTAAAGATTTGAAGTGATTATTCTTTCGCTTTGTACTTTCATGTTTCTTTAATATATTTCTTTTTTTATCAACACAAAAGCTGTTGAAATACACGTGTTTGTCTAACGTTTTGTTCTGGCCGTGACACTTGTCTAATATGAAAAATAAATATAAGCTATTTTCAGACCGTTCGTCTGCATTTTTAACGTATGCATTGTTGTCGTAATATTGTTAACTAACTTCTGCTCACAGTTTCGCTCGCATTTATTTAGTTTGTTTGTTGTTTCGACGCTAATTATAATATCTTCAGTCTAGCGGAAGTTAGTAGACAAAATTGATACTCAGTATTTAATCTTTAGTTTTCAGGTTCGTAGCGAAAGTGGACAGAACAGTAATTACATTGTGAGAATAAAAGGCACTTTACACCTTGTCACTGCATAGTTGATCTGCATGAAAAAAATGTATATAAATACTGCTAGAATATGTCAAAGTTGTGTTCAAAAATAAATAAAAGCATAAATGCGTGAATATTAATCTTTACTAAATGTTAATCCCTATTAAATAGTGTATAAATGAAAGCCCTTTCCTCACTGATTAATTATTATTGCATGTACTCTTTTCATCGCCACAAGTGCTGGAAAATCTCTAGCAACACACTAAAGAAAGGAATGTTGGAGTTTTCGTTGAAGAAAAACGTGATGAAATCATAGCATTGCAGTAGAGCTTTTAATAAATCCAGCTAGCTAGCTACCATGCTCAAGTCGAAGACCTATCGCCAAGCAACCGTCGGTGTATTCCGGCGGTTGCACTTGTGATTTGAGAATGAGTCCTCCTCCAAGCTTATAGTGTTTACCATCGTATACCATATCGTCTTTTAACATCAAGTGAGTTTGTGGAGAAAGGCTAAAATCTATAAAAAAACATTAACTTATGGGTAGAATTTGACAATTTTGTCCCAGTAAACCGCAAAAGCCACATGCCAGGTGTAACAGCCGCCTTAGTGGTACGTTTAAGTATATTAACTTCCGATATATACAATGTATATATACTTGTTGATAATCCCGTCAGAGTGACTCTCGTTTAGGTTATCTCATTATGGGATCATCCAGTGTGAATCCGAGTTTAAACATGTCTGCTAATGGTTTTTGGTTTATTGACTTACCCATCAGATATATTGTTGTAAGTTTGTCTTGAAAAAATAAATAAATAAAAGAACATTTAAACCACGATTGTTTTATCAAAAACTACCAAAATATCAGAGATAATTTATATCGATAAAAATATCGATTAAAAACAATTCGGCCAAGCACACGTCACTAAAACGTTAAGGCATAAATTACATTAAAAGTGATTTACTCGAGCGATTCACGCCGTCGACTAGCGACAGAACCTGTCTCCGCTTGACGCTCGGCGCGTGACATGTTTTAATGATGGCTACACACGCGCTCTGACATAATCTCTTACAGTGTTTCGGTCCGCATTGCACTTTCCTTGAAGTGTAAGGGAAATTATTCACCAGTTTATCCTCTTGCTTCTAATATATTCGCTTTCTAGCTTCAAATCTAGAAAGAGACAGATTTTATTATGTAGCCGTTACTGAGCGAAACATAATTTTATTTTAATAAAAATCAGTAATACTAAGGATAATTAAAATGAAAAACGTGTACAAATATTCCTTTGCCATGCAGGGTATAATAAAGAGTTATATTACATTTTTTTCTATAATCTATTGAAGGCACCAATATTATCAGATTAAACACGACAGCAATATTTTGAGTGCATGCGTTTGCCCAATGCAGGAGCAACGAAGGATCGATCACGTTTGGAAATCAAACACTTTAAAATTTTGTTACATAGTCATCAAACATTGTTCTTAAACAGTACTCTACTTACTATTCAAAGTAAATTGAGATATGTAAGCCTGTGTGAATTCGTGAACGTTTGCGATTTAGTTGCAATGTGGCATAGATTCTAATTTACTAAAAAGGGTGCTGTACAATAAAATATGTTTAGTATAAAGTATACCACGCCATATATTAAATGTTTATTGCAGCTTTTTACAAATATGCCATGTAATACGTTTCAAGTAAAAAGATAACTGTCAAACAGCAGTTTTGTTTCGCATTTCGCACGTAACATCAGTAAAAATAATGTATGTTACGTGACCTAGATAAATGCATAAAATACAAAGACTTATATTTTTGTCAAGGTAATGGGTAAAAAAGTTATGACAAGTGCAATTATCTGCTCATTAGAAACGCACATTAAAATGAATTAACATGACACATTAAATAAGAAATAAATGATAGTGTAATGATAATAATATTCAGAAATTAATTACAAAATTGTGTTGTCTTTATAGTGTTTCAATACCCAAAAGCGAGCGAGGACGCGGGGGAAAGTTAGTATTTTAAACTAATTATTAAAAGCTGAAATGTTAAAAGAATTGAATTTCACGTGAAGTAAACAAAGCAATAAACATTTAAGAACACAACTTTTAGTAAAATAGACGCGTAAGCCTGTGTTTAGTGTTTGACTTCACTGTTAAAATTGTATCGATAATTTTTTTGATTTTATTTCTGTTTGTTGCCAAATTTATTACAATCAGTTATCGTTTCTAAAAGAGTACTTGTCACCGTCGGCTTTAATGGATGCAAAGTTTGACATAATAATTTATAAATAAGCATACTTTATCTAATTCAGTGATAAAGTTATTCGATTTTTATGCCAAGTCTGTCTAATAGTGTCAGCGTCATTGGTAGACAAGCATTAAAAAACATTACAAATATAACCAAAGTAGCTATTGCAGATTACGACGAAATTTTGTTACCAGTAAGAATAATATTGTAAGCAGCTAATTTAAAAATAGTTAAAGAATTATCGAAATGAAGTAGTAATGACAGAAATGAAATTAGAAAATTAAAGAGTGTGAGAGTACAATTAATCTAGGTATATATTTTTAAACATAATTACACAAAATTTATTCACTATAACACAGACTATAAGAATTCTGTGTAACGAATTGATAATTAAATTTATACCTCTCTCTCTGTTCATCCAATAAACACAATTGTAACGTTAATATACTTTTGAAATATACGAGTTTCTTACCGGCTCTTTTTGATTATTGGATTGTTTTCCGAACCGGTGATATTTTTTGACGTTCATGAGCGCCTTCGTAGGGTGTAAATTGAATAAAATATTTTTGATACAGTAAATTCCTTGGGTGTATAAGATCTTTGTTTGTTATAATGTGAACAGCTACGACTATAAAGACTAACAAATTATGGCTTCTTAAATATAATTATTACGAAACCGTAAAGCGGTATAAGCTATTTAAAACATGACTACCTATAAAAGCCAAAAAAAGGCGCTAAATGTATAATAAACATAAAATACACAATCTCTTTCTCATAAACACCCACTTATTATAAACAATTAAGAAACAAATGCCATCTCTGACTTAAAAACAAATTAAGATCTACCATTCTCTATATTTTTGCAAACAAACCCGTTATTAAAGATGGCTACTAATTGATTTACATTTCTGAGCGGATAATTGTCTTAGATTATACTATTTGAATCGTCTGATAATTTTATTATTCTAACAAAATCATGACTGTCGAACAAATTATCTAGACAATATTTTGATATCTCAGAACCCATATTGCATGTTATTTAAGCACAATGACTTAACTATTATAGGCAAAATGCCATCAATTTACTCAATAAATGTCAGATATTAAAAGTTTATAATTATAAAAAAATAAACTTCTCAACGGATCAAGATCCTGTAGAAAGGTATTTTTTTCCAAAAACATAAAACATTCTAACAACCGCTGTATGTAATGATTGAGACCCTGCTACAATTTATTTTAATTAAATATCTTCGACTCACCGTCTAGAGATACATTATCACTTGTTAAGCGGCCGCTAACATATTAATTTAAAAATATTGTCACATACATTTGTATTGCAACTGTCGTTTATTTTCTAATTATCATTCGATTATTATTTTTGTATTCGTAACAATAAAGTCTATATTCCAATGGTAGATCAACCATTGATTCCAACTCATGTTTAACTTAAGAAGTGCCGCCATATAGCCGCTAATTACAAATGAAAATCGCTTCCAGCCAACCCATGTCACAGATAAGAACACTACGAAACCATCATTATCTACGCGCGCAAGATATCTTAATTGCGCCGCCGTCGCTGCCAGGAGGCATCGCGATATAAAGTGTTAATTGAACCCACTATCCTTATCAAATCCACTTGACAAATACACCGTCGTGTATCTTCTCAATTATGTTTTTCTTCTTAGTTTTAGTTTGGGTTTACTTAGACTCAGTAAACATTCTTCATATGAGGGCAAATAGTTTGTACTATTCACTAAACAGGCACAATTGTAGCTACTTCGATTGATATGGGTCAATATGTAGTTTTCATCATTTTATTTTTGCCTTTACTAATTATTTCTTTTCCACTATTTTAATAATAAAAAATTGAAAAGTAACGAAATATATAAAAATACATCTCAAAGTCATAGTTTTTAAGGAGTCACAGCATAAAGAGCAATTCACATAAATATCTCTTTTTAATTGCATCCATAAATATTTTGAACATCGATGTCTTCTTATCGAAAATACGCGGCACTATTCAACTCACATTTATCTAAACGCTGTGTAATCAATCTAAATCATGTGAATGGGCCTTTAAAGTCGTTTTAAGCGTTAATGATACGATTAAGCTTTGAAAAACGTTACGTAAATCATTGTGAGAAATAATGGAGCTCGGAAAAAAGAGCAATTAGTGTTGCGCCAATGTCGATAGTTTAGCGGATGTCGATAGCATTCCGCACGGCACGACGCGACGAGACGCGACGCCGCGCGACGTGACTCTTTGCAGCGAAATGCAGCAAAATTCAAAACTGTCTCCAGGTTTAAGCATAATCTACTTTATTCACATATGCATAAGGTTGTAGATTTGCGGAGATTAAATTTGTCATTTTACGGAGACGTGAGTTCGATTAAAAAATGTGATCTGTGACGGCTGCCACTAGGCACTTATTTTATTTTTCGTTTCGCGTACGTGACGGACTCGTCAAGTGGCAAAGCAAAAAGTAAGAAGTACGAATAGAACTTCAGGAGTTATGAAATTATATTGCCTTTATATTTTAACAAAATTAATAAAAAATGCTGAAGAGTTACGAAAAACTTTATGATCTAAACGTGAAGAAATTATAAAATAAATTTACAAGAGTTTTGCTAGAAAATGTTACTTTATATCAAGAATGTATGATGATTTAAATTACAGTTGTTATACAAAGAATGCCTGTTTTAATATATAAGTGTGGTATTACTTTTGGACATAAACTACAAATTAAACATTTAATATGCCAAAATATATACACATACTTATATGCAAAAAAATATATGATTGCCCACTGATTTCATTGGGCGATAGAATAAGAAAAAATCCAAACACGAAATAATACATTTCTAGGATAAATTTCATTAAAATTCAACAAGTCTTTTGGATGTGTTTATTGGATAAATATTGAAATAAATACACTCTTGCCTAAGTAAGAGAACTAAGTAGTTACCTGCCTGTTCTGGTGGGCAATAAAAAGAGAATAAGTATCCTATGTTATTTTACAAATATATTTTACATAAGAAACAAAATAGATTGAGGATAAAGTACATAATATTGTACACATACATACTTGTGTCTTTAGCAAGGTATTTAAGATCTGATTATATCAAAATGAAGTTCAGCGTCATCAGACACCAAGTTAAAATATTTTTGCCGCTGTACGCCTTTGTTAGGGCATTGCGTTTATAGTAGAGCGTAAGTACGCACAATCGGTCAGATTCAATTACTCACAAATCCACAGGAAACCTGTAATAGTAGAATTCATTCGGTAAGTCTCAAATTGTCAAGTCTGATCGACGGTATAGCTTTGATACACGCCGGTGTACAATATCTGAATACGCATAACATAAAATCTACTCAACACATGTTGATAGGGTTTTGGATAAATGATAATTGAAGTCTTTAGGAATCATATGGCATAATTATCATCAAGCTATTCCTTGTGGAGGTAAAGTTAGAGTGATAATTCTAAAAAACAGCAATTTCAAATGTATTTTCTTTTTCTCGAAACAGTGGTTTCTGGTGGTTGACAACTAAACGTGTACTCGAACCGACGTCAGTATTATTTCAAGCTTTCCCGAGTAATCGCTCATCTAGTACGTGTTCGGAACGATGTGACGGAACGGACGCGGGGCCTCGACCAAACGTGGCTAAGTTAATCACTGACACATGCCACTCAAAAAGATTTATTTCTGTTGCAAAGCGGTTATTGCGCGCATGAGTCGGAAGCCGCCATTATTGTTAATTGGTCTACTCTTATCTTTTCACCAGTCGATATGTTAGAACGCAGACAAAATTCTTGGAATATGAAAAAATAATATGAACAGAATTAACTTTTACTAATTAACAACATTCTCAAATTATATATGTAGATACGCCATTGATAAGAATGATATGTAATCACTCGAATGTGGGTAGAATGCTCCACTTGTATTTATTTAACACTAGCTTTAATTGCAGCTACGATCACGTGAATTATAGACTTATTATAAAACAACATGATTTACTGGATATTAGATGTCACACGTTACCTTATTTATTACATGGTCTATAATGAATTAAATAGAATTTGACGAAATATATCTCTCAATTCGATTTTGATTTCTAAGCGATTATTAATCTGAGCTGGCACATTCAGACACCGCTTCGATTAAGGAAGGTTGAATCCTTACAGTAAGTCTGAGCTTTTGGTGACAGCAAACATCATGATGAAACTATAATATGCTGGTAAGGCTTGTTCTAATACCCACCTGACTAGGCACCATCTTCATATTGAAAATCTATTGCCAGTCAGCTGTATGCGTGTTCTGGCACCTGCACCTAAGAGCGAGTCTTCTCTAAATTTGAGCGTGCTACCATCTTAGGTCATTTATGTCAAACCTGTAAACAATTTAAAAAATATACTGACGTTTTTTTGTTTCACTTAACGTTTTCATTTTGATTTGTGATATAAAAACGGTTAGTATGCTATTACATGTATAAGTTTCGTACAGGTGTAACCGCAGATACAAAGTTATTTTAACATAAACAACTTCTTTGTACATTCTTTTAACTATATAGATTGCAGAGGCGTACTGAAAAAGTAGGTAACAAATAACCAGCAGCTGTTTGTACTAAATGAAAAGTGAATTCACCTATTTCCAATTAACGAACTGTTTATTATATAGTTAATTGGTTATAAATTGCGGATTTAAAATCGTTATAATTTTGAACGACTTTGTTGCAGTGCGGGTATGCACTGTATGCAACTGGCGTGGAAGGCATCATGCAAATTGGCAGCTCAGTAAAATAATGCGACGACTAAAATGTCTTTTTATTTTATACTATCTGTTGCCCGCTGTTCAGCATGCGTTTTTTTTATAATTGTAAATTACTTTTTATAAGATCAGCTATCTGTCAGTGAAATTCCCATGAAAATAGGTCCAATCGTTTTGGAAATAGTACTACAGACGAAACCACGGATGACAGCTAATCTAAAATAAAGTAGCCTATGTCACCCGCTGTAATTTTAACTATCCATCAGTGAAACTTGTGTCTAAATCGGTACAGCCGTTTCGGAGATTACCCGGAACAAAAAGACAGACAGACAGACAAAAATTTTAAAAATTGTGTTTTTGTTATCAGTATTGTTTGTACGTTCATATCCAATCAATAAAAAGACGCTATTTTTATATTACATACAAACACTTCATTTTTAATTTATGTATTTTATTTTATATATTTATGTATGATAAAATCGGTTCATCTATATTTATGTCTATGTATAATATGCAAAGGCAAATCAGTTAAATACCCCTTTGTTAAACCGTTTTTTTCTGCTAAGTAGCTATTTAGTAAATTTAGTGTTTGTTATCAATAAATAAAAAATTGAAGGCAATTCGTTTTTTTTCCGTTCACTTTTAAGTCTCTATTCGCTATACTTCGCGATTCCTTACATCTACTAATCTAGAATATGGTGTTCGTAAGTATATCCCTGATTATAACAGTAGACCGAAACAATTGTATTAGCTACTTTTCCGCTTTTCGGGGCAAAAAAATATTACAAGCGACTTAGGATAAGTAATTGAATACTTTTTAATCCTTTTTAGAAATATCTTTCTATTTTTTTGTGCACGAATCATTGCTAAGGTTTAACGTTATCATAAAACGACACAAAGAAACTCATATAATAAATTTAATTTATTTGCGTTATTTTTGTCATTTTTTTTTAATTAGAAACTATGTTACTGTAAAGTTTAATTAAAAGCAGTATACTAACTAGTTTTTGCGTAAAAGAGTAAGAAACATCATTCATGCTACCATTATAGAAGTTCGTGAAAAGTTTTATGAAATCTTTGTAAATTTGTTAAGCTTAGGGTACGATGGGACTGACATGTTCTCTGTGGACCTGAGTCCCAAAATGAAAGAAAGATTTAAAATAAAAAATCAATTCATACTAAAAAAAAATTTCTCATTTGTGTTATTAATAAAACAGTATTTAGGTAGAAAATACGTTAGTTACTCAGTATGAAAGGAAAACAAGCTGTAAATTTAATTACAGTGTAAGTAAGCTTATATATCTCACTAGATGTGCTAGTGTGTATTCTATAACAATGATTTTCGTTGCATAATATCCTTTTACTTATATTCTATACATATTTAAGTTGTTATTGCTACATTTCATAGCTTATCAATTAGAAAATGACATATACACTACCTTTTTAATAAACTACAACATATATTGTCCTGGTACAATATGTCATTTATCTCAGGAAGCTGTTTTTGAACTGAACACAAACAGGTAGAAAGGCAACATTTTTGAAATATATATAGATAAAAAAAATAGGAAAATATAATCGTGTGTAAATAATAGTAGAGATTTATTAATATGGCGAGATTAAACGAAGTGATGTTTTATTGCAAAATTGACGATGGCTAAATGTTAGAGTGTCGGCCACTGCGTCGATAGCGGGGCTTCGAGTCCATTATAAGTTTGGGTTTTACATAAAGCGAAATCTTATGACATAATGGCATAGTGGTGGAATGTATTTTAACATCCGCTTGTCTGGATGCAACATTCAAGTTGAAAATCTATCACCAAGCACCTAGTGTGTCCTGTTAATTGCATTTGAAACCTAGTTCCTAGTCCAGAGTTCTGTAATCTATTAAGCATATTTAGGTTTTTATAACGTATAACAAATTATTATTAAATTTTTCAATTATACTAGCAACTGCGATTAGCTAATCGTTACATTACAATATTAAACTTACCAATACCTAGCACTTACTAGCGGTCGATTGTAATAAAATAGATTGCATAAAAACTTTATCTATAAAGAAGGATCTTAAATTTCTTGATGGATTATCTATCTCAAATACACGATTTTTGTATGTATGTTGTGTACTTTGCTACTTGGCTGCCTATTTTTTTCGGTAGCACTTCTAGTATATCTGTAATTCGTTCAATCTAACATGGATCAGTCAAGCGTTGACAGTTGACACATATCTCTTGGACAGATTTATTACTGCTGCAGTGTTATTACTGAGAATTCATCAGAAATGGTCATAGAGACAGAGATAATTGGTTTGATTTTTCTTTTAACGCTTATTAACTCGCTTATAAGGACATTATGAGAGTTTAAGAATGAATAAATGTATTTGAAATTATATCACTTTTTAAAATAAAGCCTATATAGAATTTAATTTCATACTTGTCTGATCTATATTGATTACAAGTTGAGCCCGTGGTTTCGCCTGCATTCATTATTCATTAACTAATATTTTAAATGCGAACATTTTTCTTTTTATTTTAGTTTATTTAGGGGCTTTTATGGTTACATCAGCCCCATAGTACCCTTAACTTAATTTACTAAACTAAACTAAACTATAACTAATACAATAATACAAATGTTATTAACAAAAGTGTGACTAATGACGTCTCAACAATTTAAAAAGACTTAGTGCTTCAATACTGTTCGGTTTAGATAGTACCCCGTGAAACATTCCGATATCTTGCTTATTTAAATTGAGAGCCGTCATCAGCAACTGCCTATCTGCTTGGAACCGAATACATTCCGTTAATATATGATGTATATCCTCTGTTATCCCACAAACTTCACAATTTGGTGTAAGAGTTTTTTTTATTAAATATTTGTATTTATTAAGAGGAATGTGTCCGGATCTAACCCTAAAGGCGTTCACAATATCCTCTCTGGAATAGTCGTTATTTATAAACCAAGGGTAACGACAAGGTTCATTTTGGATTGATTTGTACCAAATTCCTTTCATCTGAGACGAACATTGAAACGATGAGTTCCACATTTGAAAGCATTTAACTTTATATTTACTGATTAATTCAGAAAAATTTGGAGCTATATTGACTTCTCTTCCGCTAATCACACTTAATTTTGCCAACTCATCAGCCCTTTCATTGCCCTCTATACCACAATGTGACGGAACCCATTGTAATTTTAATTCTAATTTGCTATTCTGAAAATTAATGATTTGTTGCAATATAGTATACGCTATCGATACACCTCTGGAACCAGAGGCGCAACGAACAATATGTTGCAAAGTGCACTGACAGAACATTTTTGTTTGTTTATAATACGCATTCACGCTTGAATTATTTAACCGATGTTTATGAAATTTTGTATACACGCTGTCAGGGGTACAGAAAAGGACGCGGATACCTTTAATCTAGTAAAAATGTATTGTTTACCGAGTCACAGAACAAGTCTATATTAACGCGAACGATGCCGCGAACAAAAGCTAGTTATTTAGAAAGGTATAAACGCAGATGAAGTCACGGGCTTCCGTTAGCAGTGTAATACATAATGGTTGCAACCAGTGACGAACAAAAACGAAGTAAAGCGAGTAATATAAAACTATAAAGACACGCTCACAGCAAAGTGACTGCAACATGCCTGATGGGAAGCACAATACAATGCAAAACCAATGACAACCACCGACCGACATCCTATCCATCGCCAGTCGCCACTGTCCTCCCGGTCTGTGTTGCAATTTACACACCAACGTAAATTTTTATATATAGATATAGGTTATGAATATATTTCATACTATATTTCCCTTAGAGTTATCGCTTTAATCAATTATTATACAACATATAAAAAACAAAATCAATAACCTACACGGAAACCGGTACAGTTGATTGTCAATTTAATTTAGTCTAAGTAGCTATATTATTATTTGTCAATCGATATAATAATTCAAACGACACGCTCTAACCGTCAATGTCATATAAATCAAACGATTTATATGCGCAGGAGCCGTCGTGCAATCACTCTGTACGCGCCACAGCGATTTGCTTCCGTCATATTGCAATACACAGTGTAAGCACGTAAGGCATGTGCGTTATATTTGGTTCGCTGAATTTCGATACAATTATCACTACTAATAGCCGCCCATGACTTTGTCTGCGTTTGTATCTTTATAAATGATGACACTATACATTATTTACGTCTAATTGTAACAGTTCAAAATCAAAATTAAAAAAAACTTTTTTCGGTTAGACCCCGCGCTTACGAAAGTCAAAGCTACAACCGATTCGGAAAACAACCCAGTCATCGAGAAGAAATGGCTAGAAACTTGACCTGGTTTATATTTTCATCAATTTCGTCATCACACATAGATACTTTTAAAAACATATAGGTATAGTTATAGACATAGATAATTACATTGTTTTTTTTTCCAATTTTATAGGTTAGTGCTTGACCACAATCTCATGTGATGTTAAATAATGATGTGGTCTAAGATGGTAGTCACGTCAAACCTCGAGGGAGACTGGCTCTCAAGTGCAGCTGCCGGAACACACCGACACTTGAGGGTGGTAGCTAGCCAGGCGAACTTATAAAAAGCCCTAACCATTCTATGGTTTCGTCACGATGTTTTCCTTAACTGAAAGCTCCGACTCAGTTGCTAGGATTCGAACCTACGTCCTTCGACGCTGTGTCCGAACATACTACCAACTGAGCCATCATCGCTTTGTGGATGCACAGAGAGGGGTGTAATTTCCAGACATCACCATCGTTCACATATTAATCCACTCTATAATAAATAACCTTCAGACATTGAAACCCGCTTGATATGGTTGATGCAGCACACGTCAAGATAGCTCCCAGATGGTAGAATTTTTTTAAGTGAAACTTTTTATGGAAGGGCTTTGAAATTCTGTTCGAGAACCTTTTTTGTGTGAAAAAGTGGTGGGGGTAAACAGGACAAAAAGACTGGTATGATTGTTTAATAGAATAAATATGTTTAACATGTGTTTTTTAATACATACAAATATTGAATAATATATACTCTGAACTTAAATAACGAAAAAGTAAATGATGACATCTGTATTTATATTGCGTATGAATGTCAGTAATATAAAAAAACACGCAGACGCGAATTACAGACAATACAAAGAAAGAAATATAAAAGTCTGTTGGTACTTTAAACTGTAATAAGATCTTTATTTTGTTGAAGTCGGCGACAAAAAACGAACGGTAGCAACTTATCGTTGCGATCGCGACGCGACGCGGAGCTGTCGAGAATCCGACTTGGTACGTCCACACCGTGAGACACGTATAAATTATATTTGGATACGGCGATTTATGAGCATGCTGTACGGTATTATACTCTTGAAGTGAAAACTTCTTTAAACAGTTAACGAAAATAGAACATCATGCTCGAGTCGCTGATGTTGAATCGGGTTTACTCGGTTCCTATCGCCATCAATCACGTTTACTGTCTAACAAGGAGTGTTTCGTTACATAATTATGTATTTATTATTACGCATTATAACAATAAAATAATACTATGTACATTTTGTATATAATCAGTGTAAAATGTCAAGGTTGTATCTAAATATTACTATCATTTATTAAAAAAATAAATATTGATAAATCTGTATGAACAATTAACGTGTATGTATTTATTTATAAGTTTTCCCTTCTACTGTGTGGTCATAAGTACATACCCACTTTTTTACCCATGTTCTCTACTTTATAATTATATTACTTTATAATTCATAATTGCGCGCTCCGGTTTCGCAAGTCTGTACTAACGAAGAAAATGACACAAAATTGTCTCTTTATGTTATGACCATGTAATAAAATAAAATGGTAACTGAGCATAATTGATGTCAATTCTGTCAGTATTTTGTAAGATCTCCCTGGTGTCTTCTTTCTCACTCACTTATTCACTTTCTATGAGGAGAGATTTTAGTCCAAATATTTCACTTAACACTTCAATTTTTTTTTATACAAACCTTCTCCTGACAATTATAAATAGAATAAAAAAATGAATTAGCCAAATAGGTGCAACCATTCTGAAGTCACATATATGACATTATGACATCGATAAACTTTAATCCTATTTCACCAATGGCCATGAAAACTGGCACATTCGAGTATTTTTGTTATTTATTTTACAATAATTCACCACTAGGAGGCCCAGTAGTACATCACCTTCTATGCCGTATAGAAACTGGGATGTGTAGATATTTTTCATGGGGAATAATCATTATATCAATCGCTATAGCTTAATAATTAATTAGGAAAATTATTTAAATAATAATAGAAATATATAATGAGAAACACAGTCATGGGCACAGTTATTTAAATGATTATATAAATTATAAAAAAAAATACTAATGTCACGTTCGGCGTTGTTATTGTCACAAGACGAAAAACACTCTTATTCCGTATGTGTAATATTTTCACTAAGGAAGATAGGAAACTGTATACTATTTAAGATTTTAATTAATAATTTCAAGGAGGCTGACGGCATTAAAAGGAAAACAGTGGCGTATTACACAATACCGCATCCAAAACAGTTCGCGGTTTAAACATACATCAAGCGTCCGTCACATAAATCAAGATGTTGGCGATAACAAGCCCAACAGTCATAAACGCGCCGGGAACGACTTTACGATTCATAATTGTATTTTATTAAATAGCGACCACTTGCATTTTAATGGAAGAATTCCGAGTAATAAAACTCGGCGAGCCTGATTAATGTGCATAGAATATGTATGAAGCAGAGCGGCCACTCGCCGTGTAACCATTATTAATGTAGTATGAAGTCATGTCCTCATAATTACAACATCAGAATCAAACAAACTATGCAATATAAACTCCAAGAAGTTATTCGTAAATGTTTAAACAATCCTAAAATCAAAGCTCCTACTTTTTGATGAAAATATGTTCTATATAGTACACGAATACACTATTTGAGAATCATTCAGGTGACCTCTAGTACAATCATCAAAATCGATCAAACCGTTTGGAATACGAAGTGCCTATTACGAACACATGCACGTCAGAATTTTGCATTTAAAGAATATGATGTACCTACTGATTAATTAAACAGTGCATGATAATTGCATATTGGTGTATATTACAAGAATATTCAAGTTTTTGTATATTTTCCAACTTCTTTTGTTTCTATTGTTTCTGATTCTCAATCCCCACAAGAAATTTATTAAACAAGTCATAAATATTTTATCATTGACATATTCCAGTGAAACTGTGTGAAATACTACAAATATATATTAGAAACAAGTATATATTTCTTTGCTATTACAAATAACAAGATTCCTCGTCTAAAACGCTATCTATAGGTACCTTCGGACATACCATACTATACATATGTGTGTGAATTTGTAATAATGGTAACGAAGCACAAATCGCACGTGAGATAAACTCTGCTGTTAGAGGCAGTTTTCACAAGTGCCATTTTTGATAAATAAATAGTTTCCAATTTAACTTGTTGTTAAATTATTTGTAATTTATTAACTCTTACATCAGATTAATCTAACGTAGAGGTAATGCATATTTGAATTGCAAAATAGTTTTAATTTATATTCTACCTCACTTCCATGGTCTGTAGGTGGTAAATAGAAAATAGTAAATCTCCGGTTAACGTCGGCTACGTTAAGCATTAGTAGATGAATGATCAAACTATGATTATCTAAAGCCATTAAATTGAAGTTCATCGTGATGAATAGAGACAATTAAATTTCAAAACGATTTGAGAACGAGGAAACTGCCTTGCGGAAGACAATTTGCTTTTTGTGATACAAGTAATATGGTGATCATGCGAAGCTGATGTTTTATCGCATCTCGTTTCTAATCAAACACTTTTGTCTGATGGGTTAGCTTATATGCTAATGTTATTATTATAATGTGTAATAACATAATAAAGTTGGGATTTCTTTTTCTTTGTTTCGATTGACAGTTTGATTTGATCGCGCGCAACACATACATTGCCGTCTCACTTCACATACTTGCAGCCATTGCTGCACATCATCTTTATGCTTTGTAGACAAATACACAAGTTCTGAGGGTACCCAAGGAACTGGACATCTGGAAGGGATCGTTTACCCCTCCTATTAATCTTGTTCGACAACTCAGTATCTATATTATACCGCTCCGTTTAAATAGGAGACCCGAGGGATAACCAGACCTATGTGGTAAGTTTAGCACTTGAAAATGCTCCACTACTTATAATTGCATCATGATAGTTGATATTCATATCATTTTATGTTTACTCCGTTTATTCACATATAAAAAAAAACTGAACAAAGGATTTCCGAAGTGTCACATCTGAAAACTTTCAAAGTTGTGACGTGTAGTTCTATTCTCGTCTCTAGATGCATTAAGACGTATATTTGTGATGCTAATTGAACTATAAATCTTTCATGCGACTCCATTCTGAGTGCGGACGTGTTTAGAGAAACTACGTTACTAATATCCATTACGGAAAATGTATTTATTATGAAAACATACCTGTTCGAAGAGTGTTACTGAGAGGATGTATTTTGTTTGCCTATTGAATGTATGTCATTGCTTGCATTTTGTGTTATCTCATTTATGTCTGAATTTTAGACTTTCAGGTTATTTATGTTCCTTTTGCATTAGAATTTTAAGAGTGGGAAAGTCTGCGCCAGGTTAAACTGCTTGAATGCAATCAATACACCGGTTTATACCACAAAGTAGTACTGACGCAGTTCATAGGGTATGTGTGGTTACAAGTCTTTCCAATACAATCCTATTATGAATGGTTTCAATTCTACGGTGCTACTGACGTTAGTTATATATAGCTATAGAATGCAGTGATCTTTTAACATTATAGGAATTGCTAGCACATATGCTAGTCCATGAAATATACATAAGAATTTTTTTTATGTGTTTTAGTAAGCTTTCTTTCACTAACAACCCATGTGTTACTATAATCTATAATCGGGAAATCCATTTTATAAAGTTGGTCTCTCCACCTTGCCTTCGGAATACACAGCTTTTCACACCACATGTCTCTACGTGAAAATTCGATTACACTAACAAATTTTCAACGATAGATATCACTGACTATTGTTACTTCAGCTTACTTGCCCTGGGAACTCTGCGATGAATTTTGGGAACATGATTATCGACATTGCTATTAGTACATCTGAAACTCCGCATGAATATAATAAATAAATTGCTTATGTGAACGAATTAGGGCATATAGTGGACTAACTCATAAAATAATTAAGGAAACATTTTAGAAATAACGTAAGGCGGCTTTTGCACAGCGACGTTCACAGGTGCTCGTTAAAAGCGATTTCAATAGTGTGAAAGGAAAAATAAAAAAAATGTTCGTATCATTTGGTTTAATTAAATCCGGTAATAACTATAACAACGGTACAGATATAATCGTTATTATCAAGTGATTATGCACACATAGCATGTATATATATATAACTACATTTTATAAAACAATGTCGTCCGTCGCTTCTGTCTGTCTGTCTGGATGTTCGCGATAAGCTCAAAAACAACTGAACGGTTGGTAATGCGATCTTCACCAATAGATAGAGTAATTCACGGGGACGGTTTAAGTATATAATTTATTTTGTTGTAAATTTGTTGAAATATAATGATAAATGTTGAAAGAATCGGAAAAGTCAATGTATATATTTTTATTATCAGGGCAGGACAACGTCCGCCGGGCCTGCTGGTATATGTATATGCCACCAAAAAGTGAGGTAAGTAAATAACATTAAAAACTTACATTAGGTTTATAAGTTACGCTTAATTTGTTACTAGTATCATATTAAAGGTGGTTATCAGATTTATTTTCTTTACCAATTTATTTTACCTAATCAACCTTCTTCGACAGTTTCCTTATTCATTTTCACTTTTGCAGGTATGAGTAGTTTAAATAATGCATTTACTATTGTACTTTTCCGAGCGCATGTTTATTAAAAAGTTTTTTTTATGTGACTACGCTGTGGACTTGGCAAGGCCTCTACAGTTGCACCGGACTACAAATGTTTATTAAAATTAAAACCAATTCTCCTATTTTCGTTGCCACCTAAATTATTTCGTTTTTAATTAGTTAGTCGTATTATATGACATAATTTAGCAAATATTAGCAACGTAACGTACGTAAATATATTTTTCAATTGCCATCATTTTTATTATACTCGTACATGTATAAAGTATGACAAATTCTTTTAGAAGCAAATCTCTAAGTATTAGTGAAAACTCTATCCAATTCTGTTAAGTAATTTAAATTAACTAAGAGATACACAGTCAGACGCGCATAGCGATTACGTAATACACTTTTTTTTATTGGGATATATTCTATGGAAACTATTATTTAGCGGCATCTATTAAAAGACAAATTATTGAGATGTTGACGCAATAAGTAAGGTCAATAAGTAAGTCTTATTCACACGGTAATGTTTAATACATGACCTGATTCTTATGTAGTTTAATTAAAGGAAATGACTGTTTATGCAAAACTTATTTATTTATCCGTTTTATAATCAAACTGTTACGTATGTATGTATTTACTAACGTTATTTCATTTAGTAGGCTATGGATATGTATAGTAACTCTTTTATAGGCTTAGCGTATGAGTACAATCTCACCTGATGTTAAATGACGATGTTGTCCAAGACGGTAAACAAGCTGAACTTAGAGGTGTAATTAGCTCTCAAAGGCAGCTCACGGAATATACCTACAAGTGTTTGACGACCGTTATTCGGCCATTTAACCGACATATTCAAACAACGCGGTGATCGACGTAGGTTTGAATCCTTGCGGCTAACTCAAAGCTTTTGAAGCCAAAGGAAAATATCATTATAAAATCATAGGTATCATGGTAGGGCTTTTTTGAGTTCGCCTTGCTACCTACCACCCAAATTGAATATCTGTCACCAAGCCCCTTTTGGTTCCGTTAGTTACATTTGAGAGCCAATCTCTCTAGGTTCACCATGGTAACCCACATCCTCATTTAATATTAGATGAGAATGTGGGTAAACGCGCTAAGACCTATAAAATATAAAAAAAAAACCGTTACTTCACACCATAAATAGCAAATTAGTAATCTTATAGCAAAAATACCCAAGTGTTACTCACTCAAAAATCCGCTTTCAAATTTAAACATAAATAGTGTCTATTGAATTATTTATACTCCTAAGATGAGCACTTCTGATACATAGATAAGAGTATCAATGAGTTACTCTAAGACGTCAAACATATTTTCCATTGGACATGCATGTGTCGGACAGGAATAACGTGAAATAAAACCCGCATACAAATTGCAAGTGCCGGGCAATTAGATGTCTATGTCGTATTAACGGCCGTACCAAGTGCAGTAAAAAGCAGTAGACAAGTTCAGTATATTTATTTTAATCCAGTGAAGCTGTTATGGCTCATCAGGCCAACAGCATATAGAAAAAAAGGAGATTTATAAATAAAATAGATGTATAAATAAATTAATACTTTTTTATTTCGGGTAAATTTCCCAATAAAAAAAAATGCATTATACGTAAAAGTATACTTTTATTCTAGACTTGATGAGCAATAAATAGTGATTTGGTAACGCTGTTTAAACGAAAGTGATTCTAGGTAAAAGTGAGCTAGATCACTATACTAAGAAGTGTGTGTATTTTTTCTTAAAGAGAACATATTCAATGACATTAAAATGTATGAGACTGATTAGGACAAATGAATAGATAGTATTCGTGGTGTAGACATAATAGGAAAATGTAATTTATAATAACTGGAACTCAATGTTTTCGTATGGGTGTTTATACAATATTCCTTTTTGGTATATTTACACAAGTTAATTGCAGATTTACTGAACGATATTAAGTAATATTAGTCCATTGTACAAATAAAAACATAATCTTGTCCGTGCAAACTTCACTCACTAGTCTCACTACTTGTCAAAATTATGGTGCTTCCAAAAAAAAAGTAAGATATATAAGAAAATGAATATTGTTGTTAGAAATATAAAATTAATCATTTAAATTAATAATAAAGTCAAAATGTATGTAGTATTTATAAAAACATATTCACAAACTTGTTACGTTCCATTTAGTTATTTTATGTTAGTTTATAAGGGAGTAGACTCCTGTAACGTTGTTTACTATGTTATTAACAAGGGCAACCATTTTATATCAATTATACTTAAGTGTATCACTTCGGAGTCACAATAGGATAGTAATAAAATTGTGTTATTTCGCAGAGTAGTAAGGGGTTTCAACCTGACTGGATCGCTAAACCTGTCATAGTGATGCTTTGTAAAGTTCAACTTTCAGAGCAATTACATGACTTCTTCTTCTTGTTATGGCACCGCAGAAGCACTTGCCAGTGTCAATGTTTTATTTCAAGTAAATGTCTTGCGATAATTATAATGTTCTAACTAGATTATGGTTTCCTTCTTACAACTTTCCCTGGAGTTTTGGTGGCATCTCAGAATTCATGCTCCGTGGTATTATTTCCCATCCACTTCACTTGTGCATAATAACCGAACTATATTACGTAAAACACCACCAATATTACAAAATATAGAGTCTAATAACACAAGATTATGAATAAAATATAAAAACCACTACATGACAGACAAAAATCCCGCCAAAAACTCCATTACGTGACTTACTTTTGGTTTGAGTACAGTATGCATTCAGGTGTCGAGAGCTTTGAAGGCCAGTATGACATCGACGATAAACGATGGATTGTTATTCTTTCCGTTTTTGTCGCTATTCATTTGATTGCATTACATATACAGGGGCAGTGCCATTAATTTGCAATGTTACTACAAAAAAAACTAATACAGTTACATGCGGAATACGAAGCAAGATGGCGGTTTCACAATTATCTTCTTATATGAAACGTATACTAAGTGATAAACTAAAGCGAATTTAAACGACTGATCACAGCTTGACCTGTGGATAGTGTCGTGATCAGAGTCAGTTCGTCTCAACATTACCATATCAGAGTTATTCCATTACAATGTTAATAATTTAAAAATAATACGCTGTTGACTCACGCGACCACGACTTATAGGCCCCGAGAGATGTGGATTGCGAAATTACGTGAAACAACAATCTAATTTGAACTTCGTATCCGTCGAATAAGGTTGATTTAAGTAAAACAAACGTACACAATCCCGTGATAAACGTTAAATTACGATAACACAAGTGAACAGTATAAACAATAATTATTCCTGTTTTTACAATGTATACATGTTTTGAATTTTAATTAGATTTCGTTAAATAATAACAATGTTTGCGAGTAATAAATTAATTCTTTAAGTGGGCAAGTCGGTATTGTAGCGTGTATTATATTCTATGAAAATGTCAGAAAACACAGAACGATCATAGTTTTAATCTTTCTCATTATCATACGGAGTTTTTTTTTAATTACAATATTCAAATTTTTATTTACCTCATAATTACTTTTTACTGTACAATATTACAAAAAATGGAATTTGAAAAACATAATTACAGTTTAATTAAATAATGTATTCTTTTAATTGTTTGTGTACATATAATACTAGTTGATACCCGTCCGCTTCACTGTGCGTCAAATAAGCCTTTATTAAAAAAAAAAAAATGGGAAATGGAATCCAAAAAAAGAAAAGCCTCGAAACATCAATGAAAACTTACGTTTGGTCATGGCCCTAAGCCGATACGTTCAGAAAGTAACTTTGAGGTTATTGAGTCTCAAAGGAACTTTACAATAAAGAGTAGTTGGCAGTAAAATTTGTATTTCGTTCTGAAAAAAAATTGATTAAGTAAGAAGCGTTTGTTTAAAAACGATACGATGGTACCTACTACTAAACATTTCCCAGGTTCACGTTTCGCCATGATGTTTTCCATTACCGTCAGTAACGTCTCATTAATATAATTTAGTAATCATCATCATCTTACACCTTATCCCACTTAAGTAAGGTCGGTACAAAATGTTCCAATTCCACTCTCCTCTGTCAAGTGTCATCTCAGTATTCACACCTTTTATACACATATCATTTTTCACACAATCCATCCACACTCTGTTCCGTCTTCCTTTACACTTATATCCGTCCACTTTCAAACTCAAAACTTTTCTTGTTACATGATTTTCATCTCTTCTCATAACATGCCCATATCATGCTAACCTAATACTCCTCATCTTCTCTGTCACTGGTGCTACTTTCAATAATTTAATATGTACGTTAATTACGAAATACCTGTACTCATTAAGTTATGGTTATGGGACATCGACTACCATAAGCACTGTTCCCTCATACTCGAATATATTTAATAACTCAGTTATTAAATCGGGTTCTAAGCAATCATTCTTACTTTTTGAATTTTTAGTTTAATATCACGATTGCTTCATAATAACCACAGAGGTGATTAATGGAAACATTCTATAAATAATATTATATAAACGTCTACAAATTTTCTAACGACTTTACATCGAATTAATTTGGACAAATACTGGAAACGACTCGGACAACTAGTCATTTTTACTTTTCTAACTACATTGGCAACCGATTCCCCTATTGATAATTATCATGAAATGTCTCGTAATGACTTCAGTAGTCTTACAAAATAGTCGCCATCGTGCAGAAAATGACCACTCTGTTAGAAGATTCCATAAAGATTTTCTCATAACTCAAAATTAATATTCCTTGTTAATATACACCTTGACTTGGAACAATAAAATATTATTATTATTACTTCTAATGTATTTAATTTTTGTTCGATACACTATACTACGCAAAATGTAACTAATATTATTCCATCCTTTTCAGGGTAAAACGGTACTTTAGTCCGGAGCAGCTCTCAATTCAAAAAAGTCGCAGAAAAGGCCGTGGGTAGAATATTGCTGCCAGCTTTCGGACTGGTCTGTCAAATACCGAAAAATAGAGCTGGAATGCTCCATCAGTCATGAAGCACTGACAGCAGCAAAACTGCAAATGCTAGAGCATCATCGTATTGACCTGTGTGGATTATGCGAAATAACTGCACCAGCTACTTTCCACCGTTCCCCTTCCTTCTCAAGAGTACCAGACGTTGTACACGCCTCCATACTTTCGCAGTTACTATTTCATTTATCGGCGCAATGATTTGCGTCAGAATTTATCAGACGAATCACAAATAAATGGAACACACTGCTTTCGTATGACTGGACTGGACTGACGCGTTACATCCTAAATCTCGTCCTTACTTTCCATCAGCTGAGGTTAAGCATTGCGTAGTAAGTTAAAAATAAAATAATATGGGCTCAAATGATGTAAATTTGCGAAAATAAAAATATTACAGTCTCATTTCTCGCTAAAAACTACCGTTCGTTATTTGTAACATTACTTATGCTTCGTAGATAAAATAAATCATCCATCACCAATAATAATAATAACACAAACGGGAAAATTTGTGAGGTTGGGTGGAAGTTCGTTTCTCTTTCACGCAAAAACTACAAAATGGATTTTGATGGAGGTAATAGTGTTTATACGTTAGAGTATTATAGAATAACATATAGTCATCTATAACGATACCATTAAATTTGCCCAAAATATAACGATTAATGTCAAGTAAGTTTGAAAAAATTCTGCCATTAAAAGCTATCTTGCCGTGCAATGCATAAATCTTTAGAGTTACACAAATACAATGCATGATGCCATCATTTATAAAGATATTAATGCAGACGATGTTACTACTTAGCAGCTACTAGTGGTTCATAAATTAAAATGAAAAATAATATCATATTATATGGAATAAATAATCATAACTTCCTATTGGTGGAATACAAAATCTTTTGCATCTGATTGGTTAATCAGGTAGAAATTAAACAATAGATGCTCATCACTAGCACGCCATCTGTATTGTGACTAGTGAATTCGTTTTTGTAGTACGCTGATATATCGAACAATTATAAGAAATTAACAAAAAACTCAACGAAATCCGCAATCAATTAACACATCAAAATAAAACGTTTTTGTTTTTTTTTTCTATTTTTCAAAACGAATCACAATAAACCAAATTACATCAATTTATATTCATATCGTTGCAGCACGAAAACACATACGAAACAAGATTTTAATTAACAACTGTCGAATATTTCTTCAAACGTTATTAATTGCTTTTACACACCTACGAATTTATAAAAGCTGGACCTGAGACCGCTATCGTTTTATCTTTCGAATATATATTTTATGATTATGGAAATAAAGTTATTTTTTGCAGATAAAAATCGCTATAAAAATTTGTTGTTTTATTATACCATACAACGGTTGTACATCATTCGTATAACAACCGACCATAAATTATAGATTCGGAAGGTTTATTCCGCTTCGGCACCACTGATTTGTCCTTGAGAACTATATAATTATAAAACATATTATAAAAAGCAAACCTCTTTTGTTCAAATACTAGTTTTTAAACACAAAACGGGCTCGCATAAAATTAGATTTAACCCATCCCTTAGGAAAAGTACTCAATGTCCTTAGAAGAACAAATTGTATATTAATAACCAAAATAATGTACAGTGAAACTTAGTAAATATGAGACAAATGTTTAGTTCCTTATTAATAAAATAAAATGGAGGTTATTTAATAGGTGAAAAGGGAACAAAGCATTTAATGCCCGTTCGACTTCATAGCGCTATATTCTGATAACAAGGTTATATTGCAACCATTAACTTCTATTTTATGATTGGCTTTATTGTGCTTTAATGAAACACCAGTTTTATTGCTTCTGATGCGAAGGCTGAGAGATGTTATTCAAATAAACTTGTGACGTGCCGCGTCTTTGTTTAGAAGAATTGCCTTGGTTATTATTTTAGCCGAATACACAGATGTATTTCTTTGGCACGATTTGAAGCTTAAACGGCTTAATACATTTATACATATACATACATATGAGGTGTTTTTAGGTTCGTCATAATTGTAAGAGTAAATAAGCTACTAAATTTAAGTACGGTATTTGATAATATTAAAAGAGTGATTTTATTTCTATGCAAGTAAAGTAATATAGGTCTACTGTTGTAGACGCATCATACAAAAAGTGATGTATAGATTTCCATCAAGTATTTTTGCTTTAATTTTTAAACGGTTGGTTCTTATCTAAATAAAAACATAGAACAGAGTGTGTCGTAAAGACTCCCGACAGAAACTCTTATATTACAGGGAAACATTTTACAAGAACGAATATAATTGTCTATGTACATAACTAAATATGCTATTAAAAATATGTGTTTGATGAAAACATAAGCCAGATCGAGATTCTTACTATTTCTTCTCGATGAATGGGCAGTTTTCCGAACCGGTGGAAGCTTTAACGTTCATAAACGCTTTCGCAGGGCCTAAACTGAGTAAATTATATTTGGTTTGATTTTACTAAAAAAATACAACAAAAAGACAGCATCACGCGGCGTTTCTATGCGTTCACGCGGCGTTTCTATGCGTTCACGCGGCGTTTCTATGCGTTCACCCGTCCAAGTACTGACCGCGACCGACGTTGACGTTACTTAAATTGGACGATCGGACGAGAACAGGTGTTTCAACACTCTACCTAATAGTGTTTACCCCATCACTTTTCGTCACATATAAAGGTTGCCGATCAGAATTTCAAAGCCTTCCCAAAAGAAATTTCACGTACCCGTTCAGCTAAGTATTTTAATGCTGTAGAGAACTGGGACAAGCGGTGTGTTTCTGTACATAATATATATTTTTAGGATAATAAACAACGTCGGCGAAGTCGCAGGTATCAACTTGTTACTAATAAAAAAATGAAAATTATTGTGCATTGTTCAGATTGTTAGCAGTTATTCGCGTGAATTATAAAATGATGGATCACGTTTCTTTTATTTAATATATCTATTAAATATTATCTATGGTTTATTTTATATACAAATATTTATTGCAGAACGTTTTCGTACATAATACCTATTAACTAACAATCGGACGTAATTCGATGTGGTAAAGAACATTAAAATTAAGTTATATTCGTTATAATACTTAATACAAAGTTAATATACATATAAAATCATAGTTAGAAAATTATTTAAATCGCTTAAGATCTAATTAAGGTTATTTTGTAAAAAAAGTCACTGTAATTTAAGTTTAAAGGTTTCATTTTTGTTTTAAATACTTATCATTCTAAGCAATTAACTATTGCTTTATGTTTTCGTAATGCTTTAGGTAAAATATTGCAATAGAATATACTGATATTGATATTGTGTCGATTTTTATTGAAACTGTCCCTTATTATTTTACCTTAATCGATACAAAATAGGGAATTGATAATGATACTTGATGACTTAATGAAACTTGTTAAAGAATAGTTCCCCATACAAACTTACATCTCTTATTTTATCCCCTTCAAGTTTTATTTTCAATAGAAAAAGTAGCCTATGAGCTTCTCTATGGCTTAACGTTTTTTTTAATACTTTGTAGGTTTGAACATTTGCCCATAAACTCATCTGATGTTAAACGACGATATGGTCTAAACACACTAAAATTAGAGGAGGACTGCCTGTCAATTGTAGCTGTCAGAATACACCCATAGGGGCTTGGCGATAGATGTTCAACTTGAGGGTGGTAGCTAGCCAGACATGGTTAGAAAAAGCCCTACCACTATGCTATGGTTTCATTATAATATTTTCCTTCACCAAAAACTCTAACTCATTCGGGAAGAGTGCAAACCTACGTCTATCGACGAGGTGTCCACACGTGCTATCAACTTAGCCTTCATTGCTTCATAATGAATGTAATATAAGTATGGATTTGTGTAAGCCACTTAATTAATAGTATTTTTTTTTGTTATATAACGCAAGTGAAACCTTTATAAAATATTTAGTAATCGTGGACAAAGTCATAAAAGTAATGAACCCAGTTGAATAAAATTTACTTACAAACATTTCATAACCTGTCATACGGTAATGGAGGCCGTAATGGATAAATTAATATAAACTATTTATTAATTACATCGAATTAAAACACGGATATGTTTTGACAGCACATAGTTATGTAAGAACTGGTGTGGTGTGTGGTGTGAGCCTCCTTGACGTGTCCGTTAATGGTGAACCTTACTATTTTCGATTATGAGCACGTATATAACTCGCAAATCCAAATTACGTTTTGTAGATAGACAAAGGACAGGGATAAAAGTCAGTCCTTTTTGTAAGGACTGACTAATTAATTTACCTTCACTTGATTTCTGATGGAACTTGTAAATAATTACTCAAAATCTGTCATATCTTCTAAAGCAATGAGTGGCCACACTATATTGCGATCAGAACTAAGTGACAGTTAAGGCTGTGAGCCTATCTCTGGGTCGGCTAGATCAGACCAGAAAACATCAAAAGTAACATCAGCAATAGTTGCACATTTAGGCGTGTGGGGTTCTGGAATCAGCAGACATATATGTAGCACTCAAGCGGGGTGCGCTTCAACGACATGATAATTACAAACACGAATAACTTCGTCACAGTGACTCTTTTCGTTGGTTACGTTTTGCAATCAATAAGTGTATAACGTGAGACTTGTAAGCAGGCATGGCGGCGACTGACGAAGGAATGTAGGTTTTGGTCATTATTGTAGGTAGTTTGTCATTCTCAAAAAATGGTAATAGATAGTTATATATGGTAATAATCAATATTTTTTATATTGTAATTGATAAAAGTGTAGAAATTCGAATTTGTAAAAGGTTTGCTTATAAACAACTAGCTGTTGTCCACAGCTCCACAAGCGTTTTTTCATAAGTGTAAATTACTTCTTATAAGATTAGCTATCTGTCCAATGAAAGTCCTATGAAAATAGGTCCAATCGTTTTGGAAATAGTACTATAGATGAAGCCACGGGTGACAGCTAGTCTAAAATAAAGTAGTCCTTGTTACCCGCTGTAATTTGATTTATCCGTCAGTGAAACTTTAGTCAAAATCGGTCCAGCCGTTTCGGAGATTACCCGGAACAAACAGACAGACAAACAGAGAAAAATTTCAAAAATTGTGTTTTTGTTATCAGTATCATCTATACGTTCATATCCAATCAGTAAAAAGTCATTATTTTGATATTACATACAGACACTTCATTTTTATTAATAAAAATGTATAGACGATAACAATTAGCTACTGTATCTGTCTTGTCTATACTGTGAATAGTAATCGATTCCTTTCACAGTACCGCTCTTTATCTAAGGCAACCACGATTATAATGTCGCCCAGATATCATTCATTCATTTTTGTTCACCTACGAGTTTGTGTGATGTGTAGTATTTAATTATAAAATGACTAAGTCGTATTTCGTTAAAAGTACAAACAGACTTTTCGATTTTTCTCCGATTTGGGGTTCAGTTAACTTGGCAAACATAAGTATTTGTATGGGGAAAATTTGTTAGGTACCGGTAGATTGAAGTTTATTGTTATTGTATTTTATATTGTAATATAAAACGAACGATGTCGTGGGCGATTGCTAGCATTGATTATAATAATTATCACTACAGTGACACTGAATTAATTTAATCACAATTATTTATTCAGCTGTTTCGATGTTCCCAATATTTCTCAATGTTTATTAGGATAATAAAATTTTAATGGATTCGTTAATACACGAAAATACTATACGATAACAACAAATAACGTTCGAACGATCAAAGACATCATAAAAATAAATTCAATAAGTTAAATAAGAGATCACTAAATAATGTCATTCTATATTCACATAAAATTATAAAGAGAAACATCATTTTTTTATGGAAATCATGGGTTAAAAATATTAAGAGTTGTTGAGAGATTGAAAATTTGGATTCTATGTTTTATGTAAGAAAAAATATAACAAAAATTGGGTGGGGAAAATCTATACAAATAAAAATAAACTGTTGGATGTATGTACGCGAATCACATCGGAACTGCCGCTTATATTTGTCTATTTCTTTTCTTGTTTTGTTTGTATCCGTCAAGATTAGGTTTGAATGAAAGAAAATGTTTGAAAAACCTAAAGGGAGACTGGATCTCAAGTGCAGCTTGCCGGCAGACATCAACAGGTGCTTGGCGACAAATTTTTAACTTAAGGGTTGTAGCTAGCCAGGCGGAGTTAGAAAAAGCCCTATCACCATGTACGTTTCATCATGATGTTTTCCTTCACCGAAAGCTCCGACTCAGTTACTAAGATTGGAAACTACGTCCTTCAAGGCTGTGTTCGAACACGCTATCTAGTAAGATGGCATCGTCTCCACATTTTCTGAAAAAATCTCCATATAAAAAAGTGAATGCGTTAGTCAGATAGTAAACAAGGAGTTCTACAAAAATATTGACAGAATTGACATTCAGATGCTTAGCTGCTATTTTAATTGATTTCATGGTCCTAATGTACAGGAAAGATTTTGTCTCGTTTTCTTCACTAATGCACTCTTGGGAAGCCGGGGCTAAGAGCTAGCTTGAAATTAAAATATATTAGATATCGAAAGCAGCGTTACCTACCAGGTTCAATTATACCCAGAAACCATCTACATGACCATATAGGCCTATAAGTACAAAGAAATTGTCAAAATCGGTAAACTCGTTTTGATAAGAGACGTAGTATGCACACACGCTCACCGGAATTTTATAAATAACAAGTCTAAAATTATGAATTCAATAAATATGAAAGTTATTATATAAAAACATTGGTAACATGATTTTTTAATATATAAATCTTTGATAATTCATTCGAGACACTCATTACTTAAACCGACTGTCAACACAGGGCCATTATGTTGTAGCTACAGCGTAAATAATTTATTAACAAATATATATATATACATTTAAAATTATAAAATATTGGCGAGACATATTTGAATTTACACATAAATTTCGTAAAACAAATAAAATCTGCTTTATTGAGGATTACGTTATCCCGCGATGCCGGTCGCTTGTTTTTTTAAATCCTTTTTGCACTTTACTAATTAATGTGGAATTCTGTGTACATAAATATTTTATGTTGTTTTTTTTTAAACAGTTATTGAGAGAATATGATATTAAAATTTGTCTGCCTGACTATATGTTTGGAATTCAACACGGCTCAACCGGTATGTATAATCTTTTATGTATGAGAACTATACGTCATTCTTTAATTGATAGATTAAAAAAACTTGTAAAAATTACAAAAATGTAAGTGAAAATAAAAATGACTAAGAAAATTACTGTGAACTAAACACGTAAGTAATCTATAATTTTGTATGTAATTCCTTTTTTTTTTCAAAATATTGTTCTCAGTAACTATTTATTAATCACGAATATGTCTTTAAAAAGTTTTTCGTCTGACTGGCTGTTTCTTTATCCGGGTTTATTTCAAAAACGGCATTTTATCATATATCAAATGTGCAAACAAGAAAATTATGTCATTTCTCAGCTATTGTTAATAATTATTTTAGAAAAATGGAGTAAAAATATGTTTTTTTTTGTTTTCAACTGATTTTGATTGTTAGTTTATGCACAGAAAGTTTATACCATTTTGATACGGACAGGCGAATATAAGTTTGATACGCTTTCACGCCTTAACTACTCGACCGACCAACATGAAATATTGCATAAACGTTGTCACGAGTACGCAAAAGGGCATAGGGTAGCTTTCACCCAGAACATAAATGTTGTTCCCTAGGGATAGGTCAAATTTACTTTAACGTGAGCGTAGCTTTTGGCAAAAGCTAGCCAAGAATATGAAAAATTATTATTTTAATACATTTTATACACGGACATTATATGTCATTCCAAAACTGGTAGGGTATAAAAAAATCGTAAAATAAGGTAGAAGAAAAAACTTGTAAAATACAGACATTTTATTACTCACTGTATTAGTAGATATAGACGCGTGGGCGTACAACAAATAATGTCAAACGAAACGATAATTTATTAAAATGTTTTATGGTGGAATTAAATTTTTTTAAATCTTTATCGCATCGCGTTGACGTGACGTTTTACTAATGCTAACTGGCTGTTACGTGTCGTATATTTATAATAATTTATTGACTTGGATCCGATTGGGTAACGAAGATTTATTTCCAGTGAGGCCGACGCGTCGTCGACGACTCGACGATTGCTGTTTTCTTAACCGGCCACAAATAATCTTATGTTAACACCTTCAGACTTTGTTAATATACAACAATCAAGTATATTATAGTTTATATGACACTCGTTTTCCAAAATTAATTTCTTATTGCAATTGTAATGGATATTGGAGCCTCGTTACCAGGTGTGTTCATCGAGTCAACGCTTGATCATTTTCTTAGCTATACACAGTCTTAGGATATTCTTCGCTCATATAATTTTATATACATTTAAAATAACTTAAACGTGACTGGTTCAATGGCAAGGTTCATATCCTGCGTTTATAGCAAATTATTATGCTAACTCTTCAAAACTGCGGTCCTTTTGAAATTGGTAGTATATAACTATAGGCTTCACAAACTACTTAATATCAAGTGGGACAACAACAACAGGGTGCTTGCTACCTCATAAAATATTAAAAAAAAAATCTATATTCATCAACCGCCGCATACAATTTGCCTTTTTTTTCTCCACCATGTATGTTTACATGTTATAGATTTACGATTAAAACGTGCGACATGCATTGATAGAGTGAGAGTAGAGTAACTTAAAACTTAGCATACTTTCTGTCATTATGATTAATCATATTTAAGCGTTTTCACTGGATGACAATACACAGACAAGGTGAGACACGAGACACCTTTCGTTCATCTTTTTGGCCTTTAATCATACTTGCAGCATTTTATTGCTTAGTATAACAACGCTCTTGTTAATTTTCTTATTCTATGATTGCAACAAGTAAAGTTACTGGTTACGTTGAATACAATCTTAAAACACAAGTTGATATGTTTGTAATAGCTGTCTGTCATAATGGCTTCTATTTACCCTAAACTTGATTTATCTTGCTGTTACTATTGAGACTTTTTGACTTGTTCTAATTCAGTATTCAACCAAACGCATATAGCCATACTCAGTTCCTTCGATTAAGCACTCACATAGCAAATTGCACGCCTATATTAGCTTCTACATGAAAGATCTTGTACAAAGTATAGATATTTAAAAGATATTTAATTTTTAGGCAAGAAACATTTCGCTACCACTGTTTTCACGAAATAATCAAATTTTTAAATTTAAAATAAAGTTTCAATTATGATGTATGTGTATGTGATAGAAATACATATGTAATATTTAAAACATGGATGTGTCGTGTAACCACAATGGATGACCTTAGAAATGCGTTTATCAAAGGCAGTATAGAAGTAACACACATGACAAGTAAATTGAAGAGTGTTAATTCAACAGATTTGCGTGGTATAGATACGTGTATCTCATAAGAACGAAAGAAAATCTTAAGACTAGAACAGTGAAAATATATGGACGCGGACAAATAAAAAGGCAGTGAATAACCAAACGAGGTATGGTTGTAATGTGTGCGAGATTATATCTGTACAGTGATTGCAAATAGTTGATAGAGAAGAATCAAAGAATAAGACATATAGTGCCGACCCTATTCAGGTGAAATAACAGCAAGCAGAAGTAGCTAAGGTATAATAAAAACAGTATAAATATTTTCTATATTTAAAACAGTATCATCTTTCGCATACTAACCATGATGAAATTTTACGACACGCATAAAAATAACCTACAAAATCTCATATCGCTTTTCATTCCACCTAATGTAAGTAATAAATAGTCAGATTGATAACATTAATAAAAAAATATATTGATAGTTATGGAAGCTGCTGTTTCATGTTGCCACACCTATTTCCATACAAATTATATATTAATTAATACACTACCAATAAACAACGATACTAAATCACATATTTATTGTTCTACGGTAACCAGTTTGCTTTTTTAATCAAACATCATTTCATGTTTGGCAGATGCGACAGTTCGTTTTAGTATGTGTATATTTTCAAATTTGAAAAAAAAAGTTCTAATAAAGTTACATATATTAATAATACCCTTTAGAAATGGATGACAGTATTAAATATAGATGTCACTACAGACATGCAATTTACTAATATGTATCACCGAGTAGAATCAAAATTTGAAAATCATGTAAACAGTTTCCATCAAGTAAATAAGTAAAGAATTTTCTACGAAGGTTCTGCGAGGCAATTTGGCCATGCGTTACGTTCTATCAAAAGAAATTTGTAGAAAAAGTGATGTAATACCTAAAAAAGAAAATAAACTTATTCAAGTGACTAATACTGTCCTTGTATTAAGTATTAAAGTAACTTATACATAAGTTAACAAAAATGACAGAAGTTCTTAAAAATACGGAAAAAAATACAACCAATATAAAACCATATTGATAACAGTTCATCAAAACGCATAACCAAGTTACTAGATGTTAGAATCGAATCGCATATCTGTTCACTTAACATAAATAATCTATGCGATGTTTGAATCGTAAAATAACCCAACACCCGTGGCGGATCATAAATTTAACAGCCGTTTTCTAAAATTAATAACGCATAATTCTAATATAAAACCTTAATGAGTGGCGAATAAAGCGATAAACTCTAAATTTACGACGAGATGGACCAATAAAATGCCGAGATAGTCATCTAATGCTTGGGAATCAATTACTTTGTTTACGTGTTGGCTTGTGTTTTTAGATGGTTTCATTTTCTTTATATATTTCCACTATTTATCGCTTGCAGGTTCATTTGCATCGTTATTTTCACTATTAAGATTTTTATTAGTTAATTTCATTCCTTCGTCTTCTATTTTTTGCATCCAAGGATAATGGTCTTCTAGGAATAAATACTCAATAATATGTAAATCTAAAAAATCCTCGGTATAACGTGGTATTCATGGTGTAGTCAAAAAGACCTGTACCTGGTACTAAACCACTATATTTCTTAACATTCACTTCCCTTTAAGGTTTATTACTATCATTTCTTTTGGTTTTCTAAATCCTTACTAAGAAGCGTTGGCACAACGCTTTTTTTATCAGCTGTTAACTCAGTCACATATTTTATACACATATCATTTTTCACACAAAACATTCCTACATTCTTTGGTATTTTTCTACCCATATATCCGTCCATCCACCTTCATGCTTAACATATTTCCAGATACATAGCTTTCATCTCTCGTTAGGACGTACAGTGCTAAATCATTTGTCTTCAAGTTATCTGTAAAATTAAAATTATTAGTTACAAATTAAAAGTGTTAAAGCAAAAACAGTATAAAAAGAGGCACATGCAGTATTCGTCTGTCACAGAACACGGTTGAACTAAAATAATATATGAATGCGTTGGTATAGGTTAAACAACTTTATTTGATTTCTATACTTCCTTTGGAATAGTTATTCGACTCCGACATATAACCTTATGGATATCGTCAAAAGACATAACCGTTTTTCAATTTCAACTGAATGGCAGGCTATCAAATCGAAACGTTTACCGGCGCGCCGTATAATACAATAAAAAACGCAACACATTCAAAGCTATATCGTTTTACGATCAAGCAATAAGTGTACAATTCCCGACATCAAGTTTTTAACACTGTATTCGTTTAAGTAATAATCAGTACTCTCGATTTGACCCGTTTAAGGAGAATTTTATTATGCCTTCGTACAGTCAATAGAATATGTATGTATTTTAATTTTTTTTTTAATTGATAGATTTAATGGCGCGATTTGCTTTCATAGATATCATTATAGATGACATATCTATGCCCATTTTTCGTACTTGTCGGTATATATTACATTATCAAGAGTTTTATGTTGTAAAAAATTTGCATTTGACTCAACTGTAAGGACTATTGTCAACTTTTTAACAAATTCATACATTATTAGTGATCGTCCAGTAAAAGTTTCAATCACTGAGATTTTTTTTTTTAAAGTGTACAAATATTGTAGATTAGTAGACATGAGGATTGTAAAATATAGACAAATAAATAGTTAAAAATAAAAAAATAATTTAAATCCCTTCACAATTGAGGAAGATGTCGATTATCATAAAAAAAAAAAAACATAAATACAGCCGAATATAGTAACCTCTTTTTCCGATGTCGGTTAAAAATAAAAGTCTTTGTAGATGGCATGAAAAAACCTGTTTCAATTCTTTTTTATCGTTAACTCTAAAGCTCTTCAATAAAACTGTTTTGTTGTTACAGATTTTTTTTTAATGCTTTATAAGTTTTTAACGGTTCACCACAATCTCATTTCATGTTAAATGGTTATGTGGTCTAAGATAGTAAACATCCTAAACTTAGAATGGGCTGGCTATCAAATGTAGCTACCGGAACATACCAACAAGTGCTTGGAGACAGATTTTCAACTTGAGCGTGATAGTCAAGATTCGAACTTACGTCGATCGAAACGGTGTTCAAGTACGCTGTCAATTTAGTTTCAAATCATCGCGTTGTATTGTAAATAAGCGAGTATGAAAATCACCGGTAGTTGCTGGAGGCTGGTGTTACACCATTTTCTAATCCTAGCCTACCTACCAAATATAAGTAAAAATGTAACACCGAGTATCTCTCCGTGTGTGGAGCTGCCAAAGATGTTATTACTATTGGTTCGAAATTTTCCATATAATTTTGAATTTTGATATCGATTGTACATTATGCTATAATAATAAAAATCTGGTATTTTATAAGTGTAATCTGGTAGCGCGTATGTAAATACATAATGAATGTCATCTCTCAGAGGCGTAAGGACGTAAATTGAAATACATTTATTTTGATTCCCGTTTTTATATTTCTAAGGTGAAGAGATAAATTTGGACATTATTATTTCTGTCATTCGTATTTTTAACATATGTGTTTCTTTTATATCTTGATGTGTCCTTGTTTATCGACGTTCCGGAGAGCAAGAGGTCTTTTAAACACCGATGGTTTAATGGTACCGTTATTGAAACCTGCGTCATTTGATGTGAATTCAATTGTTGAAATGAATCTGGTGTAAATACTATAGGTTTACGAGTATTATGATAAGCTGGTTGTATCTATCTTAATGCTCTTAACGTTCTATGGAAAATCTGTCATTAAGCATTTAGTCCTATATTCTTGAGATGTATTTGAGAACTTGTTCTTTCAAAATTGAATGTGTTATCGACTTTGTGTATAACAGTTCCCACAATTGAGTGAGAGTAAAGACGAACCTTAGTCCGTATGTCATTTAAAGAATTTGGTTCACACTTTTGTCTCTTTCATATAACTCTGGAAAATTAATTTCGTCTCACACATCTGACGGTAGGCTAAGTACAAATTACAATTATACAAGAACTGTTCACCCTATAACAAGATAGCAAGCGTGATGGTAAAAAGACATCACGCGAAGTTTACGACCGACATAACGACGTCTTTTTAAGGCATTAGTGTTATTGGTTTGAGGTTGTCGTGCTTAGAAATATGGTATACACTTGTTGAAACTTTATGAATATTCTAGTTTGTAGATAGTCTATGTGATAAATTATGATCCGTTGTACTAAACTATAATATTACGTGTAAATTAAATATTATGGTGATACAACAAATTATCTTAGATTATTTGAGTTCAAATTTTACAATGAACTCTGATTGGTGGTGAAATAAATGACGTAATTAAAACGAAATATTTACATTATTTTATATATTTTATTTTTAACCAGCACGATCAGCTTACTCAGCAAGCGAATGTCGTGAGCTCGAATGCAATAATAGGTTTAGCTAAATTCTTTATTTTGCATTAAACTCGGTATGTCACTTACCACGTTCTGAATTTTACGCAAAATCATGTCAGACACGCATTTTTATTGCGTTCGTACGTTTCCGGCGTGTAGTCGAGTGTTTCTTATACTAATTACGCATACCACTAGTTCCAACAGCCGGTACGAGCTGCTAAAGGGACTCGATGGAAATTTTTACTGCCTACTAAGCTTTTTACTCTGATTTACTCGTTTCTAAAACCTTCATTTAAATCTCAGAAGTGATCTTCGTTATTAAAGAATGTATATAAATTATCTTTAAAGTGATAGTTTTATTATCTACGTAATGTTACTGAAGGTATAATATATAATTTTCCATAATGTATAATCTGTCCGTTTTAAATGTCTATGTTTAGTATTCCAACTCTAAGAATTTCATGACGACTACGTCTAAAATGTACATGCGCCTTTTTTTCATTTTATGTTATGACATAGCAAACAAGTTCATACTATTAAATGCTCAGTGCAGTCTAAAGCCATTATAATACACACTTTATATAGGAAAGTAAATTTAAGAGAAACCCGTCAATAAGGGGTAAGTATGTATAAATTAGTCCAAATTTATTAACTGAAGGTTGAGTTTTCTATGAAGAAAAGTATAGTCATATGATTATAATTAGAACGTGGAATAAATGTTTTTCTGTCTATCTACCACCTTGCAACTCCAAATTTGTCTGCAGGTATCTTCTCATTCAACCTTAGCCAAAAGACGTCCACTGCTAAATATATAGCTACCTTTAGAAATATCACGAGATTGTCTGGCCTTATACTACTCGTATTCAAATGGTTTTCAGGACTACCAACAGTCCAACAGAAGAAAGGTCTGCTCACATTGCGCCTTCCGGTGTGTGATCACCAATCGAGAACATTTCGGCGTCAATTCTGACGGCTATGTAAATAGCTTTGATTCATCTGTGGATCACTTTATTTCTGAATAAATGTTTTCTTTGTCCATTAAGTGATCTTGAGTTTTTTTATTAAGTTAATAATGTCAAGTCTTCTAGCAATACTCTTAAGATTTTATCGAAGTTCTAAGCTCTGCGTACTTCCATCTTCAATGACACTTATTGGTCATGGGATTGTATTCAATTAACTTTATAAAAGATTGATTTGAAAAGACAAACGAATTCATAATATTTGATATATACATCTCCAGGCCGTATTGAAATGTCGAACACGACATTCCTCGTTCTTACAACTCACGACATGACACTTAACTTTTTTGCCTATTGAAAGTTGTTATTTACGATCTACTAGACCTTCGCAATGTTCCATAATGGGTATTTTAGAAATAGCTTTTTATACTGAGATCGGAACTCTAAATATTACGATTGCTAATACTCATCCAATGATAGAAATACGGCCATGATAAGGGTTACAACATTCCTACTTCACGTGTTAAAATATAGGTAGATAGTTCTTATTAACTGTTTTTATTTTTTATCTCAATGGTAGAATATTGTATTGAGTATTGTACATATATTTCAGATGTAAGCAGCGTGAGGTATGACGAATACAGACTTTATAAAGGTTTGTACTCATTGATGGTAAGAGGAAAAACTTTTCCTACATTTTTTTATACAGCCAAAGCTGGTCAATAAGCTACGAAATAAATAAAAATATATGAATGAATGAAGAATTTGAATGAAGAATACGGTTCTGAAATGATTTATCTTCACCTATTAAAATATAGATTTGCAAAGTTTAAAAATATTAAACTACAAAATTATCCAGATTAGATTGTAATTGTGTCTGACTGGATTGCCACTACTATACGTCATTTGAAGCATCTGTCATAGTGGCACAATTAAGCATACTTCATTCTGGTATTAACTGATAGAGAAGGTATAGAGATGGGTTACAATCACCGTGCATAAGGTGGTATACTCCGCTTAGTGGCTGTTTTTTCATTAGTTCATTAGTTGTTCTTAGCAGACGTGTATTGCCGAACTCTTAGTCGTCGCTGTTATTTCAAAAAACAAGATTATTTTTTAAGCTATATATCATAACGGTATGACTAATAATAACTAACATCTATTGATAAGTACGCGTAAAAAAGGTATCACCATCAGCCTGTGAGAGACTCACCGCAGGGCCCTAAGCCTCTTCCCGAAGGAAGGTATGGGCATAATCACCACGCCAGCCCACGACGTATTGGCGATTTCAAATTCTGAGAAATCCATAGTTCTATATTTTTTCCCACATACGGTGGTACTACAAAAATATTTCTCAGGTTCAGGTTTTCTCACAATTTTTTTTTTCACCATCAGCCGATAGCGCTACCAATTTAATTTAGTAACTTTACGTGAATTTTGTAATATTCGTTGGTACATATTGGGGTTCGCACATGCGGACATTGGATTAATATTCCAACAGTCAAACCACTAGAATACTTCAAATAAAAACCTAGGTAAACCTGTGGCGAATAGCTAGATCGTTATATAAATTCAAGACAATACGTGATTACGTCTTGATTTACTGTACGAACAGGTACCCGCCGCTGTTGAATTAAAAGCTGAAGTTTCAACACGAGTAATTATATGGTAGTCAGTCGTTTATTACACCCAGTGTATAATTATTACTCAAATTGGTATCATAGTCATTATACAGTTATAGTGTTGTAATTGCAAGTGCTGTCAGCTTGAATTGGATCGGCCGTTGCATAAAGAACGTGACTAAACTACAATTAGGTTAATGTGACGACCGCTTCATGTTTTTTTTATAGCTCCCTTTATAAATGTTTTTAATTTTCTTAAATAAATCACTTATGATTATTAAACTGTTATAGCTTTGAGACATATAAAATTTAAAGAGCTAATTTGAAAGTAATAGGTACAAATGTTTGTGTTCTAATCTTTTCGGTGTTTCTGTCTTATATTAATTTATTTCCTTTAATAAAACTTTAAGACAACCTAAAGTTTTCAAATCAGGACTGACGACTTTTTAGAAGTAACGTAAACATACTGCATACAAACAGCGCGAGTCCTGTCATTGTAGCTTTTTGAGGGTGCTCTGTGTCCAGTAGTGCATGTCTTTTGGGTAAATGGGTCGATGTTTTCTCGTGTATAATTTCCTGTAATAAAATAATAAAAAATGCTAATTAACTTAACATTTATATGATTAACGTATAGTAAAAATGATATTATTTTCTCTTATAATTCACACTAATTACACCAATATTTATTAATGTGACTGCACGAGCTGCAGTAGTGCAAAACGTAATAAAATTCGCAAGCAATTCAATAAAACATAGGTAACGCTGCATTCAAACCAGAAGGTGGATTTTCATCTTGCGTAAACGTAATATTCAGACTATGGGTCATATTTTTGTAAATGCAAAATAATAAGTATTAAAATGACAGTAACTCATTAGCAAAATGTTCTGAAACCGCGATGACCAGTGTGCCTTCGACTACCACAATTAACCGAAAGTTTTGGTGATCATCATTGATGACATCATGGTGAAAGTATAGCCTCCTGATAAGTATTGTCTAATAACCACATGGCTAACTATTACCTTTAAGTTCAAAACCTGTCATCAAGTACTTTTAGCTATGCTTCGGCAGCTGCATTCTAAAGCCAGCCTGACTCTAAGTTTAGTATGCTAGCATCTTATGCTACATCGTCATTTTTAGGGGAAACTGTGGTGAAGACTCTAAAACTTATAAAGTGTATAAAACAGTAGCAATAATAATAATCCACACTTATAGTGTTATACGCTAAAGTTATGCAACGTACAGATGTTGTGTTCATTTATCTTGATACAGTGATCATTATTTTAAATTTGCCTTTAGTTTAAAATATCTACGAGCAATAAAATATATACATGATACAATAACTTGTAAGACGAGGCCATAAAAACCGATAAAATCTTAAGTCGTTGCAATAAAAAAACATCTCTAAAATATAGTCCAATCGACACGCCAACGGTACGGAGCAATGTAAATCGACCTTCAGTTTCCGACCGGCGAGCGTTTATCGCGTGTTTTTACCATTCGCTGCGTAAATCATTTTATTGTAGTTTAAATAACTTGATAATTATATATTTCTTACGGAACACAAAGGGGCAATGTGTGAACATTAATTTATGCTTTTTTTCTTAACCTGCTCGCCATGCGTGTCCGTCTGTCTGTTTGGTTATGGATAATAATTCATTAAGGTTCGTGTAGAAAAACCACAAGGTTGCGGTGGGTGGATATTAAGTATAATTACAATTGTAAACGGCTCTTAAACTTAATTGCTGCTTTATTTATGAGATAACATTTATATTTAAATTAAAATATGCATATAATTCTAACATAATGGAGGTTGAGAAGTTACTTATATGGACTGTTATACACAAGTTTTATTGTAATAACGGAAGTTCGTTCTACGTCACATCCTGACAATATTCACATTATCCTCTGTTATTAAATCATCATAAGAATAATGTTAGTTATTGCCATAATTATTATATATATATATATATATATATGTTTAGTGGTAAAGGCTCAAGGATATAAATGAATGTACAGGTGGAATTACGACGTATACTGTGGCTAAATCTCTCTAGTATTACAGAGATAAACGCTTGTCTTATTTTTAATAATTTAAACGTTTTATTTTATTAATGAAGATTAGTAATGAATACTGTAACTTTTTAATATAAAACTACTGAATCTACTTCTGTGTATTCGGACATAGTCCGGTGGAACTGTAAAGGTCTTACGAAGCCAACAGAGTAAGTCAGTTCGAAAAAAAAAAGTTATTTGGACATCGTAGTCATTAAGGCAAGTAGTGATTCCTAACACTCCAGCACGTATTATGTTATAATTTTTATACTCACATATAGATAAACGAAAAAGTAAGCTACATATTTTATGCAAACCTAAATCGCAAGTCCGAATAGAGCGAGATAGAAATACATAAGAAACGACATATACAGGGCATGACTCATATTTCATTTACACATATCTTATAATTAAATTATAACCAGACGCTGGTAAATTATTTGAAGTTGTATTAAAAATAAGAAGTTGCAGTATTTTTTACGTATACTGAAGAATGTAGCTGATTAAGAGTAACGATTCTTAGTACAATACTGGAAAATGCACAAAGTTATATATTAATTTGTTTTAATTTATAGCTCCTAATAAAATATGCATTTTTAAATTTTAAACTACACTTCTTTGCGTGATTTTTTAATTAATCCTACTATTTATGAAGTGATATTAATGGATGGTTATCATACGGTTATCATTGTACTTGGAGCTTCGGGATAAAATCATACCTTCGCATTGTTAGCTACCGCTTTCAATTAGAATATCTCTCATAAAATTCATATAAGTGTTCGAATAGGTTTTTTTTAAATTATATTATAGGGGGCAAACGAACAGGTAGGTCACCTGATGGTAAGTGATCACCGCCGTCCATAGACACTAGCAACACCAAGAGAGTCGCAAGTGCGTTGCCGGCCTTTTAAATATGTGGGCCCCCGGCGCTCTCACTGACCGAATGAAACGCAAAAGTGCAAGCACTGTTACTTCACGTCGGCTTTCTGTGAGAGGGTGGTACTACCCCGGGCGAGCCGACCCATTCATTCTGAAACCAGTAATAGTTTCAGCGTAGCTCTACCACCTATACAAGGTGCAATAGAAAACCAGTCTTGTAAGTTTAAAGCGTTAGACCACATCGTCGCTTTATATCCTATAAGAATATAGTCAAACACTCGACCTAAAAAACGAAATAAAATAAACTACTATTCTAAGTACACGTTTTTTGTTAAACTGTTGCCATACGGTTGCGCATTAAAGAATCTACTTAAAAAAACTTATATTATATACACATATATAGTATCTGACTTTTGATTTGGCTCGTCGGAAAGAAGACCGAGATAGTCAGCTCAGTTCGGCATAGTATAGCGTATACTTTTGTCTATCTCAACCATAGCGCTGCGCGATAGAGAGGACACTTTATAAAACCGAAGTAAGATATTAGCTGGACGTCTTACTCTTCTCCACGACGTGCCAAATGAAATACCGGGTACTGTATAATATAGGTTTACGTATATCACTATAAAAATTGTGATATTCCAATAAAGATAAAAATACCACTAAGCTAAAATTCGAATGTCCAAAAATATAATGTAAGTATACTAAACGACTATATCAATATTAAATACACGGCACGAAATCCATAGAACGAGTCGCAAAGAACAAAGAATACACAGAACAGATAGTAACGGGCAATTATAATTTAACATTAAATGTTAATTCCGCATTCATACGATTTTAATTGCTGGCTGACACGTAATTAAAATATAAATGAATAATTGAAATGTATAATTAATTATACATAAGATAATCTAGACAAAGTAACCGACGCTCACTTGCCTGTTCATTCAAAATCGTCTAACAAAACCAACACGTAATTATCCCCTAATTATACAACTACATATAGGCCATCCTATCGTTCTAGAAAGCTTACAAATATCATAATAAACTGTGTACTTCCTCATATATACACGGCAGTCCCACTTACTGGTTAAGGAGTATGAAAAAAAAGAGAAGTGAGAAGAGAAAATCCTGTCTAACATAGTTACATAATTTCTGAAGTAGGATAAATAAGCTCGTATTTAAATTATCTATGTCACGATAACCAATCGCGATTAACAAACTGAACGTAACTTGATAAATAAATATTATACATAACATTGTATATATTTACAGAACTGATAGATACTAACTACACCGCAAATAATGTTTCTAGGTCGTTTTCTATTTCGATCATGTATTTTTATCTGAAAGAAAAAGGCGGGAAGTTAAAATTAAAGTACCTAAAGCATTATGATGTAGCCATTTTAAACTTCTAAAATAGTATAAAAGGTATGGATCCAGCTACATTTCCAGCTTCAATTGCACACGTTAAAGTTCAACCCCACCTGCAAATATTAACATTTAAACCCACCTACGCAATACATTAATCTTTTAATCGAGATTTCTTGGGGCAGAAGACTTAAAAATTAAGAGACTAGATGTAGTAATACTTAGAAGTACAGAAGATTTCTATTTTCCACTAAGTCTTATATATTTGCTTATTCAAACATTTCTACAAGTCCTACATGATATGGTAATTGTTTTAAGTCATCTGAGAAAAATATATTACAGATATATAATATTAAACCAATCCTGGCAAAAGTGGACCTCGGATCGTTCATATATCTATTTTCGACCACAACGAATTGTCGCCTTCTATGTTTAATAATCTCTGCAATCTAATTTGAATTATAATATTGAATACATCGAGTTATTACGATCGAGTTTAATAAATTCGCCCACGTCCCGAACGCGGTGTAACGCGGCCGGACATCCATAAATCCTTCGCAACAATAAATAATTTCATACATCAAACATGCTAATTGACAGCTACAGCGTGGTTGAACGCGGAATCAATAAATCTGACCGCGCCGTGCTTCGGGAATGACGTATCGAGGTGAGCGGTGCAAACTGTTGCTTTGTGGTGTGAGTTACAAGCTCTTGGACTACACTCACGTTTAATATGAATCTTAAATAATGGGAAAATAATGAAATAGATTCATAATTATTTTGTTAATAAAATATGCTTTATATAAATTAAGCATTAGAGTACACATTATTGAAACGGTAATAATATAACTAAATTAAAATTATTTATACGGCATCAATATTTGCACGGAGTATAGTGATGGTTATAGTAAAAATTAGAATGCACCAATGTTGGTTTGGAAACAAAGCAGACTTTATGTTTGTTAACACAGGGCAATTTTACCATTGTAAAAGTTTTCGGGTAACAACTTATTGCTGACAGATTATATTCATTCTAAAGGCTTAATAAATCGATTATTAAAAATAAAATGACTATCTCCACAATTAATTCTACGAATGATGGTGTATAGAACATGTACGAGTTAGGACGTAGCAATATTTGATCTTATCTTAAGTCCATTATTTTTCTACAATACGTATATCTATGGATAAATTCTCTGTTAGCAGCTTAATACAAACACGATGACATTGAAAATTTTTAATAATTTAATTATTCGAAAATCTTGCCAATCCCAAACTTTTACGTTAAAATAGATTTTTTATTCATAGCTATATAAAATCGTTACATCTGATAACTAGAACCACACAACACTGACGTGGAAATGATAGTAGTGAATATTCATAATTCATTCGTAATTAAACATCGGCCGGGCATTTTAACCGCAAATGAACTTGATAATTACCCATGTCCAGGTTGATATAACTTGGCTGACAGGAAGTCATGTATCAACTATTCATATAACGCGTTAATAGTTTAATTTTGCACCCCTTTTTGAAGAGTTGAACAGAAATTGTACTTTAAGGTTTAAAAATAATGCTACTCAGTGTGATTTGACAACTGATGGTGGTGAAGATTTGACGAGTGGTGATGGAGTTACAAGTGTTTATACTATAGAACTGCATTAAGCTAATGAGAACTTGGCAATAATTAACAATCTATTACCTTTTACTCGTTGTACCTCCACTCATCAAGGTGGTGTGAATGAAATTTCATTTTCAGGCGGGTTGTACGATAGTGGAATGTAGCGGCGGGTATCACTCCAAACAACTCCTTGGAACACTCACCATGGTAGATGCGATAAAGGACGCAAAGAGACGCGATGTCCCGACGCAATGTCAATTAGTCGAGCCGATCGGATATCACTTCGTCGCCGACGATTCGAACCGCTCTACGCTAGATGCGGTCAAAAGGAAGCAGCTAATATTGAGGCGCTCCAGCCCAAAGGTGAGAACAGTATTCCATGTGTGGGCGGACTTGCGCCTTATAAAGTAACAAACGATGTTCTGGTGTGAAATACTGTCTTGTCCTATTAAGGACACCTAGTTTTTTGGAGGCTAGTTTTGCTTTGCTTACCAAATGGCCGCCGAACTGAACGTCATTCGATATATCAACGCAGAGGATACCAATACTGGGCTTGGCGACTAAGGGGACTCCCTGAAAGCAAGGTATTGCGTCAAATTTTGTCTTTTTTGCGGTAAAGACGCAAGCTTGTGTCTTAGTGGGATTAAAAAGGACCATGTTTTGTCTACCCCAATGCGAAACGAACTCGAGTGAGGTCTCCACTTCAGACACAAGCTAGTTCCGGCACTCAACGACACGTTCCCGGGAAATATTAGCCCGACCAGTGTATAGAGCATCCCCAGTACTATCGTCTGCATAGCAATGAATGTTGCTTACATGCAACATATCATTGATATGCAGAAGAAAGAGAGTAGGGGATAGTACACAGCCTTGTGGGACGTCAGGATTCACGAGCTTCAAATCAGAGCATGCACCGTCGACTAAGACTTTTATGCTACGGCCTGTGAGGAAGCTGGACAACCAATTGCATAAGTTTCCGGGAAGTCCAAAGGAAGTAAGCTTAGAAAGAAGCGCCTTGTGCCAAACCTGATCAAAGCCTTCGCTACGTCTCAACTTACGGCTATGGCCTCCCCCTTGCTTTCGACTGCCTCCGCCCATCGATGTGTCAGGAAGTCTAGAAGGTCACCAGCTGAGCGACATTGGCGAAAGCCATATTGGCAGTCACTAATAAGCTGGTTCTCCTCGAGGTACTTTAAGAGCTGGCAGTTAATAATGAACTAATGAATTAATAATGAAATTATTATTATAATGAGTGGCAATGCATCATAAAACTTATAACACACTAAACCTAGACAAAGATTGACTCTCTACTATAGCTGCTGGAACAGAGACATAAATGCTTAGCAAAAAACTTTCCACTTAAGGAGAATTAATAGCTAATCTGTAAACATTAAAACAACCATACCTTCATGATAAAGTTTCATCAGGTTTCAGGTGGTAGAGCTACGCTGAAGCTATTACTAGTTTCAGCATGAATGGGTCGGCTCGCCCGGGGTAGTACCACCCTCTCACAGAAAACCGCTTGCACTGTTGCGTTTCGTTCGGTCAGTGAGAGTGCCGGAGGCCCACATATTTATAAGGCCGGCAAAGCACTTGCGATTCCCCTGGTGTTGCTAGTATCTATGGACGGCGGTGATCACTTACCATCAGGTGACCCACCTGTTCGTTTGCTCCCTACAATATAAAAAAAAAATCAGGATATTTTCCTTCACCAAAGATTTCGGCTCATTGGTGAATTCGAACCTTCTTCGATCGACGTGGTTTTCTGAACTCTGAGTGGTAGTATCGAACCGTTATCGCTTTAAAGTGTAATGCCTCTTTTCTATCATATGTTTGACCTCCCATTTTTTTTTATAGTTTAGCGTTTGACCACAGTCTCATCTGATGTTAAATGATGATTCAGTCTAAGGTAGCAGTCACGTTAAACCTAGAGGGAGACTGGTTTTCAAGTGCAGCTGCTGTAACACACCAACAGGTGCTTGGCGACAGATCTTCAACTTGAGGGTGGTAAGACTTAGAAAAAACCCTAGCACCGTGCTATGGTTTTATCACGACGTTTTCCTTCACCGAAAGCTCCGACTCAGTTGCATTTAACTATCACTAGAGGTGAATATTCAATAATCCTCTCTTAGTTTATATCTACATTATTATGGAAATCGTGTGCAAAATTTTAACGCTTCTAGACCTACCGGATAAGAATTTTATTGAGTAGGGTTTTTTTAATCAAACTTCGCGTTAAATATATGTAAGCTATTAAATGCGAAAGCGAAAACCGGTACATGATAGTCCGCGTTGATAACCGTGATTGAAACATTAACACACAATGAATTGTGTACGGTGGGGTCGTTTGTTCGCGTCAGCGGAAACAGCCGCGTCGCGATAAAATCAAACTGAATGACTTATGGTGCCTCTATACGGACTCCGAGCACGATACTTCTGACTCTTCTGTCGATCTGTTTATTTCACGGAACACGGTAAGGAACTTGTGTACACAAATTATATGCACAATATCTATGTTCCACGATATCACTTGGATTTAATTATTAAAGATCTCGAATTACTATTAGCACAATTCTGTAAGCTTGAACAAATTTCGTATGGAGCACAGATGTAATATAGGGAATCGACCATGTGTTAGAAATACATAGGCTATCACAGTTTGGCACTTCTCGTTAATACTCGGTTCTAGTGGGACGGTAAAACATCAACGACATCCGTTCCTCACGCTGCAGTACACGGTCCATCCGCACTATTATAAATTTATAATATTGTACTTATTTAATGTACTTTTTGACCTACATTTTGTATGATGTTTAGTCTGCTCCTGATAATAATAATACTTATAATCTATCACAATGAAGAAGCCATAAAACGTGAAATAAACAACCTGGCTAGTAGTTCCACATATTATAGTGTTCAAACAAACAAAGCAAACAGCTTCATAATATTAGGATTATAATATATATATAATATAATTATAATATAATATAATTATAATAGTTTTATTTCTGCATTACTTCCACCAATAGATCAGAAACATTCTTGGTTTGGAAATCTCACCCAACAACGCGATGCAATACTCTCTATCAATGAACCGCCATTAGTTGTTGATGTTAAATGGTATGTTTTTTTTCATATTCATCTATCACCTTTATTTAATAGAACTATAACATTTTTTCCTTTTCTATTTTCATTTCGCATCAAAACTTAACTCATACTTTATTAAATTATTATGATTTCTTTTTTTATCGAGGTAGATTGTATCCAGTTTTAATCAGAAGCAACTTAAAAAAAAAACACCAAATAAATTATTAATCTCCGCGGCAGGTTATTTAACCTTCAAGAATTAATTACAAATAATATTCTGATATAATTAATTTGAATTAATTTTGAATCGTAAAACGACTACATAAAAAGCAATTTATTCTATTTATGAGAAAAAAGGATCCATTAATAAAATGTTCGACATACGAATGTATAATAATTTACTTGTCATTAAAATTTGACATAAAGTTTATTCACAAGTAAATTATTACATAAACTTGTAAATTTATTGGGAGACCTTTATATAAGGCAGTGGCTATTAATTATTCATAAGAACGATTACTTATAGCTTTATATATAACTATTGCAACGCAAATGTTGGCTATAAATTAAATATAGGGTAGCACTTTTTTGATTTTTTGACTTTTCAATGTCATCTTGATGGTTGGATCTCGTCTACTGTGCGGTTCTCACCACGTACGTCGGCCCTCTGGAATGAACTCCCAGTGACCCCAGCAGACCTTCAAGAAACGAGCCTACTCCTTCCTCAAAGACCGGCAACGCATTTGTGATGCCTTTCGTGTTGTTGTAACCCATTTCCATCAGGTAGAATGCGCGCCTGGTTTGTAATTTCATACTAAAGAAATAAGATAAAGAAAAAGTGGTAGAACAAAGTACAGAGAAATGTTCACTTAGTCTATTGACGTGGGTTGTTCGAGTCCCATATAGAGTCTAAAACTTCGTAGTGAAACTATATATAGGAACATTTGAGAACTAACCACTCAAATCACCAGCTTTTAAGGATACATTGTGACAATCGTACTACGACCAAAATCCAAAGGTCAGTCATAATAAGCTGCTACCTCTAAAAACTGTATTGGAACATATCCAGTGCCATTATAGATTGCCAATCACATCCTTTAACCTTAAGACAAAAGCGTTAGCACTGCTTTTTGCGATAAAAATGTTCCTGGTACTTCCACAGTTGAGCTATTAAATAACAAGCTAACAAAAGTAAAGATAAAAAAAATTACAAGGTAATCCACTCTTAGGTCTCACTAACCACTTAGGATTACTGACTTAGAAGTCACTAATCAAATAAAGTTGTGATGAAATCCCAAAATATGGAAAGACATCCATTTAGTTTCCATTCTCTTTTAGAACAGTAGTCCTATTTAAAATTGTATTACAACTACTAAAAAGCTGGGATACGCAGGATCTTGAAATCGGTTTTTAAATAGAGCCACAATGGACAATCTTCGACGCTGTGTTCAAATACACTACTGAGCTAACACGCTAAATCTAAAGGATCTAAATCTAAAATAGTAGTAACTGGCGACTTGATAATGGTAGCTAGCTAGACGGACTCAACTCAAATACGAGCTGTGAGAATTGTTGACAATGCCAAACTTTGCTCTTATCTTCTTTATGTGTATTCTACTGTTTGTATAATGGGTTAGATTCCGAAGAATTGTTTAACATTATGCCTGTGGCTACTTTCCATCATTGAACCGCCCGTCATCGGCATGGAATACACTCTCACACCGCCTCACACAACCGAAATGGTCACGGACAATCTGGTTCTAGAAGAGTTTCGTCCTACAAACTCTTCGGTTATGGACCGAGTTTCCTGGTGACATTTTGGAGTTATTGAAGAGTAGGTAACGCGAATGTGATACCACCGATGTTACAATTATCCATTGGCTGTGACGACTGCTTACCATTAGGCGGTCCGTAAGCCTGTCTGCTACAATCGTGCTACAAAAAAAAAACTTAGAATTTTCGTATAATAATGCCTTCATCAATCTAATCATCAACAGTTTTACGGTCATTTGAAGGTGAAATCATATACAATGAATCGAAAAAATAATTAAAATCAACTAATTGATTAAGTAATAAAATGAAAGTACCTGATTGCATATAAATACGTTGTTTTATATATTTTAAAATAACTTTAGCTGGATGGTAGTGGGCGGACATTTTGTCCAATTGAAAGACAACGACCAAACACTAGGTTTAAAGTTTTCAAAGTGGCATGCTCAAACGTCTCAGGGCCCTGGATCAGGCGATGTATTTATATATATGTAAAAATTAAGATCATCATGCGAATACTGATAAATCCGGCACAGTAGCTCTTCTTTTTCCATAATGGCATGACAGCGACGACCGGTAATAGATGGCAGATCGCTCGTGTTTTTAATTAAATCTTAAAATAAATAGATTTGTAGGGACATTCTAGATTAAAACATTTCTAAAAATACGTATGCTGTGGGGAATCATTCTATTTAATTTAATATAATTTTATCATCGCATCAAGCGTTGTTGTTAGCAAGCATTAGGGCTACAGTATTTTTGCCAGAGGATAAATTATATCTGATACATGGGAATTGATTTTTTCTAGATTCGTGTGAAAATATATTTGTTTATTAGTCTAGTGTAACATTTTATCTGATCTTAATATTACATCCAGAACTCAATTCCTCGTTAATTATAATAAAAGACAGCCAGAGGTCAAATACTTGCGCATGTCATTTGTCATTCACATGATGGCAGTAATCGTTTTCATTGCGTCTGTATCATCTCTTTAATGTATCTACATTGCCTTTAATTACACGACGTCGGCCTCAAAACGCGCCTCAAGGGACATACATCAGTGAATATGTGTATTAAAATATAGTTCTTAATGCGAGATGTTGAAATTTAAAATCGACTGGAACGGCGAAGCTTTTATGGAGATACGTTTTTTCCCTCGTCCGTATAGCATTTTGACATGCGACAGTTTGACATCAATGACAATCGTTAACACGAATTTAATGTGTCATATTTGAAAAAACGTTGTGAATTTATATATGTTGTTTTATCTTTTAAACACGGATGTAAATAATTAAATATATTCGTTTAGAAAAAATATAGATACGATGTCTATTATTAGTTCTATCATTTTTTTATTATATTCATCGAGCTTCTTGTAATTTTTATGACTACTATCAGCCTCTCTAGCGGAAATAAGGTGAGTTTAAATATAGCAATGTTAGGTAAATAATTATCGTTTATACTTTATGTATAGAAAATCATATATTGCAATAAGAATAAATATCTATAGGTAAGTAAATATGACATTGAAATATATATTTATAAATATATTATGAAAATTTTATCGAGGAAATATATTATGTTAAAAAATGAATATAGCTTTTAATAATTGTTAATAATAATACTTCAAGAAATCATTAAATAAGTTTACTTTGTTATAAAAGCATAGTACAATATATAAACGGGGTTTAAATTCAATGCGAGTGTTATAAAAAAAAAATAACATTATTTTTCATCGTATGCGATTAAAGAGGGCCATATTTCAGATCGTAAATCTGGAGATGGGTTTAATGTACGACAACAAACGATCGGCCATCTCTACGTTATTGTGGAAAACCAATACGTGCGTAAATTTTACTTTTCGCTGATATATATGACGAGGTAAGACAAACGGGCGACTTTCGACGTCTAATTCTTACATCAGCTCATATATAAAACATTTTCAATTTTCCCTAAAATACGTTCATAGTAAGGTACAAGGTAACATTGTAACTCATCGGTGTTGGGAAAACATGTACACCTTGGATCTGTATCGCTCTGAATGTTTTAAACGAGAAAATAAATTCCAACAACAACGCGTTACTGAGCTTCAACGTTTTATTAAAGTAGTATCGGTGTCGGCAATCAAATAATATGTTAATATCAAATTACAATAGGTTTCCGGATATTTCTGTTCTTTACTTTATTTGGAACAAGGATGCAAGTATGACCGATAAAGAGTAGTTCAATTCTAGACAACACAGTGAATACGAGGAGAAACAAAAAGAAGAAATGTACAAGAAGACTTGAAACACAGTTGCTTAAGGTGTACGGTACAAAGTAACCGTATAAATCATTATTAATAGCGAGTTAACACCACTTTAGGTTTTGTGAATATGTAGTAATAAACTCCTTTAACCAAATGTAACACTGATAATCTTAGTTATCCCAATATTACAAATGTGAATGTGAATTTGCTTGTTTGTTAACCAACCTTAATTAGCCAACCGATTATCATGAAATTTTGTGTACGCGTTTTCAAAGGTACAGTCTTCAGTCCTTTTGGACCTACAATCATCATCATCATCAGTTTGTGAAAGATCCACTGCAGGGTTATAGACTTCTTCCCAAAGAAAGGTATGGGCATAATCGCCACGCCAGCCCACGACATAATGGCGATTTCAAACTTGGGTAAAACCATAGTTCTGTGTTTTCCCACATAGGTTGATACTATAAGAACATTTCTCAGGTTCAGCAGTCTTGACGATATTTTCCTTCAGCATAAGCCGATAGTGTTACCAATTTACACTAGTAAATGTAGACGAATTCCGAAAACTTCATTGGTACATGCTTGAGTTACAACCTGCGGACATCTAATTGATGTTTTACCCGACAAACCGCGAGACCACCACAACTCTTGAAAAAAAAGTACTGCCCCTCAAGGTATAGGTCAAATCTACATTAACGTAAGAGAAGTCGTAATAGTTATTAAAATATAATTAGAAAAAAATCTAAAATATTTTTTGGTTAGATTTCGGCTTGCGTAGTATTGAAATACCAAAATCGAGCAAACTACAAAGGACGTATATTTCAATTTATATACTTTTAATTATTTGGAAGTTTTTAATACGCTTTAAAAACCAACGATTTTTCTGATAAACGCTCGTCTACCAATGCTGCGCAAAAACATAACTCATCCTTCGTAACATGAAAAACGTTCGAACTGCCAATTACACTAAAAAATGTCCGTGGGCACCAATTAAAATGATTTACATGTCAATAAATCGTGACGATACAACGTTGGGATGTTTAAAAAATATTTTATGGGTATCGTATTACAACCTGATATCGTATTTGATTATATTATTGAATGTACTGTGAAATGTTATATGCCGAATTAAATTAGTTATTGACGTTAAAGATACGGTTTGAAAATCTTTGTACTAAATTATATAATTTATGAGCTAAACATTTCGCGAACAGTTTCAAGGACAGTCTGACATTGAGATATAAATATTATAGAGTAATGATGTAGGACTCTGCTTGTTGCAGAAGGAGGGCCGCCCCCCGGACTGCGCGTCCGCATATCGGCCGCTCGTGCTACTGGACGACACCGGGGAGGTGCTTGAGAGGGTTATTGCCTCCCGGGTCGTCCAGCACCTAGAGGGAGTGGGGCCGAACTTGGCAAACGCGCAGTACGGCTTCCGGGCAGGGCGCTCAACGATTGACGCCCTGACCCTCCTGAAGTCACTGTCCACAGGGGCGACCTCCCAGGGGAAGAGGGTTCTGGCAGTGTCCCTGGACATCGCCAACGCCTTCAATAGCTTGCCGCATGTAGTTATAAGGGAGGCACTCTGATACTTCGGGGTGCCTCCTTATTTGCGGCTGCTGTTGGAGGCGTACCCCGAAGACAGGGAGGTCGCCTATGTGGACAGCGACGGAAGAATGGTCCAGCGAGAGACAGGCTGTGAGGTTCCACAGGGGTTGGCCTTGGGCCCATTCCTGTGGAATCTGGGCTACGACTGGGTGCTCCGCAGCGCGCTCCCAATCGGAGCAGGCATTATATGCTACGCGGATGATACCCTAGTCGTAGCCCGGGGGGTGGGAGAGTGGGAGAATTTGGTGCGCCTGGCCACGGCGGCCACAACCGTTGTGGTCGGGCGCATCCAGACGTTGGGCCTCAGGGTGGCCCTCGATAAGACCGAGGCCATATTATTCCATGGGCCTCGGCGAGGGCCACCTCCAGGGGCCCACTTGTTGGTGGACGGCGCTCGTATCAGGGTTGGGATTTTTGCGGGGCTCGGACCGCGCATAGCAGGGGCGGCCATCTTCCGCCGGGCTGACCGCTGGGGGCGGCATGGTATTAGCCTAGCACGGTCCCATGCCGCTCCAACTTAAAGCGGTGGCCGGTACACCGTGGGGCTTTTTGTCCGTGCGAATCGGACATAACCCATTCTCTCCCCCGGGAGGATGGGTATATGGGTATCCGTTAGGGATCTCACCACGTTAATAGAAAAAAAAAGATCGTTCTCTTTATTAATAGGTTTTATTAATTTTTGCTTTTGGTTATAGGAATAGATTTAATTTTACTCAGAGCGGTATTTGACATACACCCGAGGAATAATAATATAATGTACCGCCATACAAAGTACTACTTATAGTTATTCATCGTCTAGCAATAAAAAAAAACAATAGAAATCCCAATAACTAGTCAAGAATTATCTTGTAACTTTGTGCTTTTAGTTTCTGGCAAAAAAAAGCAAAACACCGAAGAATTAAATACTATCACTGCAAAAATCGTAGAGGGTATCCAATGTGGAGTTAATCTGACGACGAATGGCACCAGCATAGATCCTAATTTTGCACCAGCAGTACTAAGTCCGTAAGCCATGTTTCTAGTTGAAGTGGGAAATAATTCTCCAGTAAAAACATAAATTACATTAAACAACCCCGAGCTCGCTGCAAAACCTACGAGGCCCAAATATGTGCGCGCCCAATGGGTTTTAGGTAAGAACACCAAACTTAACATTGAAATCTCAGTTATTAGCAAACATAAAATCGTAGCTTCTTTGCGTTTTAATAATTTGTTCAGTACAATTACTAGAGAGCAGACGGGAACCTGTAACGTGAAAAACGTTAAATCAATTACGACCTCAGTAATTAAAAAATAAATTATTAGCGGTATAAAAAATTCAACCTATGATTAACGCAAACAGAGCAGTTATTTTAAATTTTGTTACATTTATTAATGGTTTACAACTACGAACTATTTTCTTTGATTTTTCGTCAAATTACAGCAACAATATTTCTAGCTATAGCATATTATACTACCTATGGTATATAACTCTCTGAAAGGTTTACAATAATTTTAACTCTGCCCTCCTTATACATTATTGATAATTTAATATATATTGACAAAAACTTTGAAAAGCTAGGTTTCGTAAAGGACCAGCATGATGTAAATGCTAGAAATTATGATAAACTGGTCATCCCATGTTTCAGATTTAGTACAGTGACACTTCTCTCTGTGCAACTACTAAAATGATTGTAAGGTTAATGTGTTTTTTAAATATATGTATGTTAAAAAGATAAACCCGATCGACTTTCTTGTCGGTTCCTCGAGATGTTGGGTTGTCTTTCAAGCCGGTGGTTTGTAAAGCGGATAAGCTTGTAAATGCCTTTTTATGGTCTAAATTGAATAAATTGTTTTTAATTATGGAGTATAAATTTAAATGCATAGCTTTACAGAAATAATTACAGTGTATTTAGTATTGGTGTACGAGCAATCCATAATTTATTTCAAACCTCAATTCTACGACGTGCTTTTTGTCTCCAAATAGCTTTGATAAAATAATACTGATACTAACCTGAATTAAACCTAACGATATGACAGTTGTTAGCAAATCATCTCCTAGAAACGTGATATATTGGTTAATGCCAAAGAAGCATGCTCCTGCTGAGGTCCAAATTATCATTATAGCAAGAACTTTAAACTTAGATTTAAAAAAATCCAAGTAATTTGGCTTAATAATTATTTTTCCTTTTATATTTCGGACTGCGTATTTTACGTAAAATTCAATTCTGGAAGTATCGCGCTTGTTACTGGAAAGCAAAATAGAATTATTGAGATTTTTTTTTAAATATTTTCTTCCAACCAAGGTAGAAAACTTTATGTTAGTAAAAATGTTTGATTGAAATTGTATAAATAATTGTAAAGAAAGATTTTCAAGATTTTCATAATGAGTAAAGATAATCTAAGTGGAAATAATCAGTTAAGATTGAAATATAGAAAAAAAACTTACAATTTAGCTATTTTTGTTAAGATTTCAGTGGCATTATCTGCTTGACCCTTTGACACAAACCATCTCGGTGATTCAGGTAGTAACACCATAAGTGTACCAAAGACTAGAGATACGGCAGCATATTCTACTGAATATATTCTCCAATTTGATGAATAATACGCAAATGCTGATAATAAAGCTGTCGAAAATCCATCTGGGAAAAGAGCTAAGGCTCCAGCAGTTTCTCTATATTGTGCACCGACAATTTCAATAATATACACTACTCCGATAGTTAGAGTGCCACCAGAAGCCACACCTATTAAAAATCGTAAGGAAATAAAAACCCAGAAATAGGGTGACAACGGGACTATTAACATGAATATAACATTAATGAAGGATGCAGATAGCATCGCTTTTCGGCGACCATATCTGAAAAAAAGCATAGAAAGAATTTGTGAGACACTTTTACATTTTGTTTATAAGTGAAACAAGTAAATATTACGTAGATTTCCGCTTTTAGTGAAATATTCAAATTAGAAGTTAGTTTTATAAATGTTCTGACAAATTTACAATAACAAAAAAACCCTCACACGATACTCTTTGAATTCCGAACTCAATAATTTATATAATTTAATGCTTAGCGTGATCTCTACTAAGTGTTTTCTGTTAATAACCAGTTTGAAGAATACAAATGATGGAACTATACGATTTATCAAATCATCATATTCACTTGATAATTTATCGATCTATTAAATACGTATGTATAATTTTAGTCATCATCAAAGCAGTAAATAAACATTCTAAAGCTTTCAAAATAAAATATGAGGAATTATAACTATGGTTTTATTTAATGAACTCTTAATAAATGTACACCGATTTATTTGGTAGTTTGTAAATAAATTAAATAAAAACTATCGAAGTATTCTGGTACGGTTTTCGGATATTGTAAGTCTGAGTATGATGGGGTCATATTTTTTTATTATATTGTCATTATCATATTGTCATATAATTATAGCGTTAACATTGTTATGACAATAAGACAGATATAGTTCTTGTTAAAATATAGTTTACATGATGGTAGGGTTTTTGTATGTCCGCCTGGCTAGTCACCACCTTCAACTTCAAAAGCTGTCGGCAAGCACCTGTGTGTGTGTTCCGGCAGCTGCACTTAATAAGAGTCCTCTTCTATAAATGTATCATGAGTTGGTACTTAGAACACAATGTCATTTAACATCAGATGAGATTGTGCTTAAACGTTAAAACCTAAGAAGTAAAACACCAAAAAAGTCCAAATTAAACCAATTAATTCATTATTTCTTGATCACATTACAAGTGCGGAGCTAAGTGTCTTTTAAAATACATATGTGTCTTATGTCTAACTGCTGGTGTTTCTTCAACCTATTTTCACAAATATTATAAACAATGTGAGCTCTCCAGTTCTCTTACGTGCTGCAGTTACTCTTTAGACATCACTTGACTTAATTGTCAGGTGCTGTTTATCCGTTTTTATAAGTCGAGATATATCTAACGGCTACTAAGTTTTCGTTTAAATGTAGCCCGTCTACTATTAGCTTCGGAAACGACCGCAATTTTGTTTCAGATTGTTTATAATTAGATATAAGCTTCAATGTTCATTTAGCTTATGTAAAAGGACTGCGTACCATTTATTTCTTCCTTTATGAAAAATGAAAATTACTTTGTGACGTGTTATATATTTATTTTGTGGCTTATATTTAACTTATGAAACCTGTGTTGTACAAAAGTTGTGAGTTTTTAAATTTATAATCACTAACCTGTCAGAGATCCAACCAAATAAAAAAACACCCACCAACAAACCAAACATCAAGATTGATTGACTTAGACTGGCCTTCCAAGAGTTTTCACATATCAGTCCAAACTCCGAAGTCAGTGTTTCATCAAAGATATCTTTGTAAAATTCATATTGTTCACAGTTGTCATAGCAGGTGCAGTTTTCAACGTCCACTGTAAGATTGCTTCCGAATTTGATACATTTAAAATTCGTTGCAGGAGTTAGGAAAAGTATTGAAAGCATATTCCACATGGATATAGACCTGGTTAAGGATGCAATAACACAAGCTCCTGCCTGCCACAAACCGAAAGCTCCAACACATTCCACTAAATAGTCTTCATCATTTCTTCTATCTTTTTCAGTACCGTTATTAGTAATAAGTTCTATATTTACGTCATTATCCATACTTACTTAGTTATTTTTTTGTTTCCCCGTATATAATAAAAGATTATTATTAAAATGTAGTAAACTTCAATTATACTAGTTAGACATTAATTTATTTTAAACCGTCCACACACTATACTATGGCGAATAACTAAGAGTGATAATTATAAATGAATCTAATATTAACTTAATTTAATTTACAAAACAGTATGCTTGGCAACGTAAGCGATAGATATTAAAAGAATAAAGTTTCACAAGAGTACAAAAACATCCTTGAAGATTAATCTAAATACGTTAAACCTGTTAACCATCTAATTATCTTTGGATATACTCTGCCAACCAAGTTTTCGTTATATACACATGCAATCTACATTAAAATATCTGTAGTTACGTGAGTATATTTTTATGATAGGTATATTAAAGCCGATCTCGAACGAGTAGTAAATAAAATGTTTGATCGTTTGTATGTCTGAATATTACTCGGAAACTATTTGATCGTTTTCAATAATGAATACCTACACGAGAAGTTTGTAACATCAAAGGCCGGCAACGCATCTGTGATACCTCTGGTGTCGCAGGTGTCCATGGGCGGCGGTGATTACTTACCATCAGGTAACCCGTCTGTTCGTTTGCCTCCATTCTCATAAAAAAAAAAAAAAAACATTTCTCAATTAAGTCCCTACTTTATCAAAAATAATGTTAGATTTTGCAAAAAAACATCATTACAATGATATAAGACATATAAAATATTGCAAGAGGAAGTACTAGTATTTATTTTTTCTATATATGCTTTACTATTTCAATAGTAACTCGACTCGTATATTATCAATTTGTGTATCTTACATTTTCTTATATACTTTCCACCGCAGTTACCAAAGCTGTGTTCTCGGGAGAACTCAATATACAGCGACGAATGCCAAGTACCCGCAGACTCAGAACAATCATTGCAAGTCACACAAACAACTGTTCTGTATGGTATTCGAAACCACAGCACTCGGATCAATCAACCAATTGACCGCTTAAATAGCTGTACTAGCCGTGCAATTAATATTTGTACGCAAAACTTGGATAGAAATATCGCTACGATTTTATTAAATAATAATTTGTTTTGAGTTACCGACCGTCCGGTCTCGGCTTCGTATGACTGTATTACGTAGCGGATGGTACTCTGGTATATGGTACTCAAAATCTGGTGCGTAGTTTGATGTAATTCCACAAATACAGTTACAGAAAGCGACTATATTTTATTATTTTTAAAGGCCAGACATAGATTTAGATTATATAGTCATAATAGATTTACTATATACGCGCACTAACGGATAGACAGAGAGACGTTGCTTTTTATAATGTCTAAGGGTTCTGTCCTCCGGGAACTATCTCGGCATGAGCGTACACCGTTAGAGTTACACAAATGTAATATATTGTCTCATCATTTATATATAAACGCATATAAAATCGTGGGTATCCGCTAGTCACTACATAGTATAAAACAAAGTCGCTTTATCTGTCCCTATATCCAAATGTATGCTTAAATCTTTAAAACTACGCAACGGATTTTGATGCGGTTTTTTTTAATAGATATAGTGATTGAAGAGGATGGTTTATATGTATAATAATATTAATTAAATACTGGAGAAATACTGTTATTTTTGAGGTTTCTAATGTGATGTCGTAAATAATTACATTTTTTCCGCTTACATTGCAACAAACGCAGGCTGGATCCTACGAGATTTATCAAAATAATGTACTAAGTGTCGTACACATTAAAAAGGTCTACAGAAAACTCCTCGATGGTAGATGTCTATCTCTTATGGATAACCCACAATAAAAAATTTTTGTCATTTACTTTTTACGACAAATAATGGCTAATTTTCGAAGCGATTTTAACCAATACAGCATTAATCTTTATAGAATTAAATACCTTAAATACATTGTTGATTTAATATAGATCTATATGGGCCTTTACAGCATTATAGCAAATGATTTAAATTTTACTACCAACAATTGATAACAATGAAGGGAAATTGTTTTTCCTTGATGCCCCAGGAGGTAGAGGAAAACCATTTTTAATCAATCTGCTTTTAAAAAAAGTGAAATCTACCGGAAAAATTGCGTTAGCTGTTGCGTCATCTAGCATTGCATTGGAAGGAGTCCGAACCGCACACTCTACATTCAAGCTCCCGCTGAAAATCGCCACCGATGATAATAACTGCGTCTGTAGTGTTTTTAAACAGAGCAATACAAGAAAATTGATGTGTAACTGCTCATTAATAGTCTGGGACGAAGCTACCATGTCAAACAAGACGTCTGTGGAAGTATGGATAAGACAATGCGCGATTTGCGCAACAAAAGTTCACCTATGGGTGGATGTACAATTCTGTTCTCAGGAGATTTCCGTCAAATCCTACCAGTTGTGACTCGAGGAACACGTGCTGACGAAATAAATACTTCCCTAAAAAGATCCAGCCTTTAGCCACATGTCAATAAATTAGACCCTAAAACTAATATGAGGGTTTCGTCATCTTCACGTGACAACGGGCTATTTCCAGAGATGCTACTAAAAGTTGGCAATGGAGAGTTAACACAAAGTGAGGGAAGGATTAACCTAGAAAATCTTTGTATTTTGATAAACAACATCCAAGAGTTAGTCAACAATGTCTATCCTGACATTGATAACATAAGTTATAAGACAATATCTTGGTTTAAAGAAAGAGGGATTCTGTCACCAACTAACGAACAAGTAGATGAGATAAATAACTTAATACTTTCAAAGATTGATGCGCCGACGAAAATATACTACTCGGTCGATACTGTTCTGGATTTGGAAGAAGCTGTTTATTTTCTAGAGAATTTCTAAACCCTTTGAACCCGTCTGGACTCCCTCCTCACAAAATGTTGTTGAAAGTAGGTTGTCCTGATATTTTATTAAGAAACCTGAATCCACCTAAACTTTGCAATGGCACGCGTTTGCTGGTAAAATCACTGAAAACTTTCATAATAGAGTGCACAATACTCACAGGATGTGGTACCGGAGAATATGTATTGATTCCCCGAATCCCTCCGATACCATCCGATTTACCCTTCCAATTTAAACGTCTACAGTTTCCGGTAAAGACATATTTTGCAATGACCATTAATAAATCGCAGGGTCAAACCTTCAACGTTGCAGGCTTAGATTTGAGCGTTGACTGTTTTTCATATGGTATGTATGTTTCATATGGTATGTTTCAACTGTATGTCGCTCTTTCAAGAGTAACCTCTACAGAAAACATGTTTGTATTGTTTAATGACAAGAAAGCTGTGAACATTGTATATAAAGACATTCTGTAATATATTAATTGTTGTAAAAATAAAATAAACAGGTAAAAATTTAAAAAGTAAATAAGTCAAAATGTAGTGTATAAATTCAGATACTCCAAATATAGCAGGAAATCTTCATGGTATAGGGAAAAGGGAGTTGTTTTACTCCAAATTTAACGCGTGCGGGCCACGGGTATTTATGAATAAATCAAAACTACTGGATCGATTTTAATCATTTTTTCAGTGAATGACATAGGCTATATATTTCATACCCATGCGAAGATGGAGCGGGCCGCTAGTTATAATATAAAACACAAAAGACCCACCCGGCTTTACATAGGTGTAATGGACTAATATGGTGTCACAATTACTGTCTAAACGATTTTGAACTATTTATTGGCGCTTTGATATTCATCACCTAACTAAATCATAGGTCCCCAAATTTTTTTGTCTCGTAGACCATTTACCATATTTTTTGGTTATGTGTAGACTCCTTGTTTCCAGAACATTCATAATGTAGCTTCGTATTAATTAAATACATTTCGGAATTCGACCACTAGTCGCAAAAATCAAATTTTACCTTTTTACGTCCTACAAAATCCATGAGAAGAAAAAGAAAATTGAATAAAACAACGATTTAAAATAATACCTTAAATAACGATTTAAAATAATATCGTAAATAACCTAGTTACTTAATTGACGAAGGTGTAACTTTGCGGATATCCATCATTAAAATTATTTCACAAGTTACTTTATTATCAACGAGAAGATAAAGAGACAACAGAATATATCCTTGTCTTATCGCTCGCAATTTATTTCATTCTATGTCCGGGCATGTTTTATGAGCGAATCGTGGGTCCTGCCGACATAAAATATAGTTCAGTGGTCCCGTGTTTAGAGTGCCCGTCATATAAACAGATTGGTTCCAAAAAATTGAGAGCAAGAAATACAAATTGCCGTCGTATACCTATAAATGACACAATTAACATTTTTATTTTGTTTATTTCAATTTTTCCCATTTCACCAGAATTAAAACGGCAATACGCTTACGCTATCCTTAAAAAAAAACATGATCATCATAATTTATTTATGTATTTATTCATATATATGGAAAACAGAACACACAATTGTGGATAAATCTAAAAATATAACGACAATCAAAAGTATACTGGACTGATGCTCAATGGCATGTTGATTATGAGAATAAGGTTTCCACTATTTATAGAATAAATGCAGTATTTAAAAATTATACCACATTATATGGTAAAACAATGTGAAACGAAAATAAGTCAAAGAACACAAAGTAAAATGAGAAATAATAGGTAAGATTGAAATATTTAAGATACCCTTCGATTAAATGTTCTTAATCGTATTTACGGCGACGGGAAGTCGAAGAACTAACTATTCGATTACGAGAGTGAAGTATCGTGATACTAAAATATAGACGTATATAACTATAAAGGAATTCCGTATACTATTGTAAATGTTTAAACATTTATTGTACTATAATTTATCTGTTACATTTGATTATATGCACTTAGAGTAAATACAGTTTATTTTTTTATACTTTATAGGTAAACGTTTGGCTACAATCTCATCTGATGTTAAATGATGATGTGGTCTTGTTAAGTCACGCTTTACCTTATAGGGAGACTGGCTCTCAGGTGCAGCTACCGGAACATACCGACAGGTGCTTGGCGAAAGATTTTCAACTTGAGTGTGGTAGTTAGTCAAACGGACTTAGAAAAGGCCCTACCACCATGCTATGGTTTCATCACGAGGTTTCCTTGACCGAAAGGTCCGACTCAGTTTGCTTGGATTCGAACCGAACACACTACTAACTGAGCCATCATCGTTTCATATTATAGGCTGTTCACGTTTATTTATTTATTTTACAAGGCACATATTACAGATGATAAGTATACATTTTTACAGTTATTATTAACGGTTCTTCTTTTAATCTGCTATATTATCTAAATTTATATGCATGCATATCTGTGCTTAATAAAATATAATCATAAAAATATATACAGGTATACTAATTTTAAATATACAATATCAGAATGATAATAATCTATATCTATAGACTACGCGTCGAAATTGACTCCGACAAGATAATTGATGTCTTTGCCAATGTCGGCAATGCAGGCGATACAATGTGTGGTGTTATTGCATGTGCGACATACGTTAGCAATCGGATTGTTAAAAGAAATGTTATTTTTATAAAAATGAACATGAAACAATTTTTTGCTGCAACCACGAATATTGGTATTAAAGTTAAGCACGTATATTAATTGTAGACAGTCTATAGTAATATTGACTATTTTATAAAGGTAAATTAATTCACTTCCTTGCTTTCTGCTAGACAAAGGTGAGATGTCTAAGTGTCTAAGATAAAGCGTCTTGAAACAGCGTTTCTGTATTCTTCCAATATTTTATGTATGAACTGACTAATAGAGGGGCCAAACTACAGAAGCTTGTTCGAGCTTAGGTCTTACTAGTGCCTTACAAAGGTAAAACACAGGCATAGGCCTCTTATATAGTTAGTAATTTGGTCGTAGTGTAGACTAAATTATAATTTACTATCAAATATAATACCAAAATCCCTGGTGACATCTTTGCGTTCAATTGAATAGTTATTAATTTTATAATTATACTGAAACTTATGACTTTTGGTTGTAAAAGATATTAAAAATCTTTTTAATATTCAGGCATATGTAATTTAAGACACACCAACTCTTCATTCTGTCAATATCGTTTTGGAATAGAAAAGAGTCATTAGTATTACGTATTGTACAATAAACTTGTAAATCATCAGCATATAACAAGCAGTCACTATGGATGTACTTAACTAATCATTTACATATATAATATAAACAATAAAGGTTTCAACACTTGACTGCAGCGAGATATGTTATATTCCACCCACCGAAGTAATTGCCACGAATTTCATATGCACATAGTTTTTGAATTAGAAGAATTTACTTTATCAAATGCTTTAGAAAAATGGAAAAATCATTGTCAACGATTATTAAAACAATTAGAGATAAAAATTTTGTACACAAGCAGATTGCTAAATGTAGAACGACCACTAACAAAACTGCTGGAAGATAAAAATATATTGTTTAAGCTGATTATATATATGAGAGTGTCTTTCCCTAGATTATTTTCTACCAATGAAATAAAATATCTGTAGCACGCAGAGATCAATTTTTTACTTCTTCAACGTAGAAGGTCAAACGTATCATAATCTCTAGGGTTCCCAAATTCCTTAAACTGTTTGTGATATTTATTTTTTCCTTTAAGCAATAAATAAGTTAATAACTGTACCAGTACGGATAATCGTTAGATTTGAATTTTAAAACGTGAAGCGTCTAATCGAATGATATCGTTGAGCCTACAATAAAATGCATCAACTACTAAAGTCAGGCTTCAATTAGATATCGGACAAAGGAATTGATGACATATCTTTTTTTATGTTTTCGTTACCACATTTGCGAAAATTAAATTTAAGATCACTAGGAATTGATTTAGCTGCTAACATTACTTTAAAAGATTCAGTCTAAAGGACCATTGACGGGTGATATTTATCTAGTTTACTACGTTAAACTGAATGAACAATGTGATTATTATAATTGTACAACACAAAGTCAAGTAACCTACCATCAGAGATAAAAATATGATTATATTGCTGAAGGTTGCACAACGACATTATTTCTAAAAGAATAAATGGTCTGCAGTTAATGCCCTCATGAGGGCGCAGAAAGTGAGAGTTAGCATTTTCCTGCTAAGATATCTGTGTTGAAGTCACCTGATAGTAAAAAAAAATATAATCAAAATTATTTAACATGATATCCTCGCAATTTTCAAAGAAAGATGTAACAGTAATCAAATGCATATCTGGAGAAAGATAGAATGAACATATTATGTTAAGACTCGGTTGACGAGTTTTCTGTAGAATTACAGAAATCCATAAATCTTCATATGAATTCACAAGACAACCTGCAGACGACACTGAGTTGTTTTTTGGTTGCAACAGCGATACCACCATTGTCAGCTTTCATGCTAGGTATAAAATGACAGCGGTTCCTATGGAAAATATTGTATCACACATCGAACAACTTCTCACTGTGAAAGCCAGTATTTAAATTAATTTCACTAAGACATGCTAAGTTTTATTCTACATTTGGAAGGTTGTGATTAAAATTTATCATTTTAGAACGAAATCTATTAACATTCTGATAATAAATTAACATTGTATTGCTTAATTACCTTAGATAGTTGCTTAAAATATATTTTAACAGCATGCTATATCCTATTATGAATATATTGTATACATTTCTAACATTAATTTATTAAAATGAATATCACAACTATAACCCACTTCTAGGCACTCATTTTTTTTAATAATGCCTTTTGCTATGGCACGTAAGTAAACTTAATGTATTACTTATTCATTAACGATCTATAAATAACGAAAAATGTTATATGCATAAATAGATCAACTTTATGCTTAACATAATTTCGTAGGAAATACAACTGGAACACGTTTGCTAAATAAATATTCATTAGATAAAATAAAATAAGTCGCATTATGACCATCTATCTTCTGAAGGTTTCTTTAATACAAGTAATAAATTATTTCAATTTACAATATTGAGTATATGCTATCTCAAACAGTGCGTTACTGAATGGTTTGTATTTATTGATTGATATACTATATTCTTTTTAATACTAAGTAATATATTTAAATGTTTCCTAACCACATATATATAATCGTATCACTTAAATGAGACAGAACCATCTCCGTTTAGAATAAAGTTTACAATGGGCCACCTTTTGTCCAAGACTCACTAAAGTAAACGGTTCTAGGTTTCATTTCACTTGTCGAATGTCCGGTAAAAAAGGTAGAAGTATTAATTAACTGCTCATGCATAATCTTGTAACTTTATGCTTTTAGTTTCTGGTAAATAAAAGCAAAACACCATTGAAGTTAACACTATTGCTGCAAATATAGTAGATGGTAACCAATATGGAATTAATGTTACAATGAAAGGCACTACCATTGCTCCAATCTTTGCCCCAGCTGTACCTAATCCGTATGCCATACTTCTTATCGAAGTAGGAAACAATTCACCAGTATAAACATATATAACATTAAACAGTCCTGAGTTCGCTGCAAAACCTACAAGGCCCAGATATGTGCACGCCCAATGATCTTGAGTCAGAAAGACCAAACCTATCATTGAAATCTCAGTTGTTAATAAATATAATATTGTAGCTGTTTTGCGTTTTAGTAATTTGTTGAGTACAACCGCTAAAGGACAGATGGGAACCTGTAATACAAAACATGTAAAGGCAATTAAAAGCTGCATTTCTAAAATTATGTAAATTATTAATAAATGAAGAGGAATCAATAGTTATATATTTTCCTTACATATAGTGGTACTCCAAAATAATTCCAGGGATGGTTGATCTCAGGCAGGTGGCCTATCTTAAAAATGAAGCCAAATCACACATCACAATATGACAAACATATGGAGCCGACCCTTCTTCAGTGAGGTAAGATTAAGAAGATGATGATATTTAAAATAATGGATTAAAGGAAAAGTATGTAGGTCACAAAAAGCAATGCGATTATAATAATTTTATTACATTTACTTGTATTTGTTAATGCTAACAATTATGGATTCCTATGCCTACTTTGTTTTTTTTTAATTGTGGTTTAGGTATACAAATTGAAACGCATGGTATTTAAAACTCGATTACAGTAAAACGTGGAAAGTTCAAGTAGGATCCACGATATGCCACATTTCTAGGAACTGCTTTCTGCCTTCAAATAATTTGAATTAAATTATACATAAACTGACAACATTTCCAGCGATATGCAATTGCAGTCGGTCTTTGGAAGTCCCAAAGCATGTTACCGATTTGCCGGATTATAAATTAAAGCGCCATGTCAAGCGTGTTTTGGTGTCAAAGGGCTATTACAGAGTGGATCAATGTGTGAACGATGGTGATGTCTGGAATTGACTCTTCTCTGTGCAACCACTAATAACGATTGTAACGTGTAATTTATTTGAGATATGCATCTATTTATGTTAAAAGATAAATCCAATTTAGTTTCTTGCCGGTTCTTCTCGATGACTGGGCTGTTTTCCGAACCGGTAGTAATTTTGATGTTCATAAGCGCCTTCTTAGGGCCTAAATTGAATAAAGTATACTTTGATTTTGATTTGGAAAGCAAGACTAAATTGACAGCTAAAAAGCTAGGTATCTTCAACCGGTCAACGCAGTACTTCATCCTAAAGTAACGACTTGTGCTTTATAAAGCGCAAGTACGTTTACATATGGAGTACTGCTCACACATCTGGGCAGGTGCTCCTAACTACCAGCTTTCTCTTTTAGACTCCCTGCACAGGCAAGCTATACGCATTGTTGACGATCCCCAATTAACATGTGAACTAGAGTAATTAGAATTTCGCAGAGACATTGGATCTTTATGTGTGCTTTACAGTGTTAGTGTGTAACAAAGAGTGTTATGATCCACATACCCTAAAGCCCAGCAGAATGGCGACAACCGTAAGGTTATCTATATACTTCGTTATGCGCACGCTAACGTTGTGGAATGGGTTACCATCACGGTGTTTCTCCAGGGTTATAACATGGGGCTCTTCAAAAAAAGACTAAAACACGCTATTCAAGGTCGGCAACACAACAGTGATGTCCCTGGTATTGCAGTTGTCCATAAATAAGGTATTTAACATCAGATGGGCTGTCTGTCTGTTTGTTGTCGTTTGATATAAAAAATAAAAATAATAAAAACTAACCTGAATTAAGCCCAATAATATGACGGTCATCAGCAAATCATTTCCTGCAAAAGTAATATATTGGTTTATACCAAAGTAGCAAGTTCCTGCTGAAGTCCAGATTATCATTACAGCTATGAGGTTAAATTTAGATTTAAAAAAATCTAAATAAATCTGCTTAGTAATTATTTTTGTTGTGATGTATCCGTTTGCATTTTTCACAATATTTTCGATTCGCGAAATATCTTTCTTATTACTGAAAAAGAAGAATATTAAGATTAATTTGAGATTTGTTTATATTATGTCTACCTTTAAGTAAATAAGTATACCACATGATAGTGAGAATGACCGAATTTGAGTCTTGGTTTTATAATTGTGAAAACCCTCAAAATTCCTTATTCATTTGATTCTAAGTTATCTACTAATAGAATTATGTGAATGTCAATACCGTTTTTGAATGCTTTCTAAGTTTTTTTTAAATATAGAAACTAAATTGCATTTCATAAATTGAAAAAAATAATTCATTGAAAAGTTGTATATTGTTGGACAGATACCATTCCTAAATATCACCACAGTGACTGCTCTTATGCTCATTTACAACCAGCGGGTTCCCGCTACGTCTGACGGGTCGTCAATTCACTGCATCGGGCACCTGCTACACGAGCAATGTATGTTACTCTCTTCTACTGAAATGTATAAATTCTGAGAGCTGTATCTATAACTTTATTACTTTTCCCGATTTTCTCAATGCTAAATCAATTAGGCAGAGAAAGTCCTGGCTCTCTATATTGTGGTTTGAGTGACTCCAAGTGTTTTTCAAATCTGACAATCATATGTCATCTCTGACAACACAATATTCGACCTGATATTTTTGTTATTTTAGAAGAACATCTAATCAAGTCCAACGCTGTCCATACTAGTTGGATGAGAAGATTTAAAGCTTTTTAAAGCTTAACCTAGTCCAGTTAGGGACAGAATGTCCCGAATAAACTTAAAAGTCACCAACTTTTAGTGTATAATTGATGCAGCTATTTCTAGGAATGATACTGTAGTAAGTAAAATTCTGTATCTATTTCATACAAACACTTCAATGTACTGATATTCAATGTAGAGAGACTGCAGTACAGCCCAAACTTTTTCATAGTCTATAAAACTTTCTTAGAAATGCTTGTGGCCTTTTCGTATCTTAAATGATGTAGTTAAAGAGATTCTCAAGGGCTATCACCTACTTTCAAGAGTTCTGTTTTGATTTCGTTGTCGCAGGGAGTTTTGTTGTTTTAAGCAGTTTAAAAGCTATATTAATTAACTAGCTTTTCGGTTAGTTTTGGGTCAAACTTACTTTTGAGTTATAAACTAGATTCATATCGGGTTTCATGGTTGATGTGTTGTACAATTGTCTGTAGAATTTCACAAATACTCTTAAAAGGCTAAAATTGATTGAAAACTTTCTACCAACTGTAGTATTCAGTTATCTTACCTGACTAGAAAATTTGTTTCGTTCTATGACCTTTCTACATCTATTAGACTATAATTTAAGTATCTATCAGACATAAACTAGGGTTTAATAATGAAATATAGTTAAAAATAATAAAGTTGTACGGCTTGAAAAAGAAGTCTAAAAAAAGTGAAGGCGAATATAAAAAGGATGTTATTATATATGGTATAAGCTTTTAATACAGATGTATATGAATAGAAAAAAAAACTTACAATTTTGCAATTCTCGTTAAGACATTGACGGCATTATTAACTTGGCCCTTCGATACAAACCACCTTGGTGATTCCGGTAACAATATTATAGGTATAACAAATATTAGAGATACGATAGCGTATTCAACTGAGTAAATTCTCCAAGTTGCTGAATAATACGCAAAAGCTGATAATAATGCTTGAGCAAGTCCATCGGGCAAAAGAGCGAAGGCCCCAGCTGGCGCCCTGTATTGGGGACCGACAATTTCTAAAATATACACAACTCCAATAGTTAAAGTGCCACCAGATGCTACGCCTATCAAAAATCTTAAAGATATTAAAACCCAGTAGTTAGGTGATAACGGCACTATTAACATAAAGATAACATTAATGAAGGCTGCAGATAGCAAAGCTTTTCGGCGCCCATATCTGAAACAGACAGAAAATAGATACATTGTTTCTTAACCACATTTTCTCTTAATATTATAACTCATTGAAATGATGCCAAAATAAATATTCGGTAAATATTTCACCAAATAAACAATTTTTCGGTCTTCCTCTACTCCTATACCCGCCACTTTCAAACTCAAAACTTTTCTATTTACATGACTTTCATCTCTTCTCATAATATGCATGTACTATGCTAACCTATTACTCCTAAACTTCTCTGTCAATGGTGCTATTTTCAAACTTCCTCTAATATACTCATACTTAATCTTATCCATTCTTGTTACACACACATCCATTTTAACATTCGCATTTCTGCAACATGTAATCTGTTCTCATCCGTCTCTTTCATAGCACAACACTTGAATCCATATAACACGGCTGTTCTTATTATAGTTTTATACATCTTTCTCTTGAGTTTTAACAGCATTCATGGGTCACAAACCACTACAGACACTTTTCGCCAATTAATCCACCCTTGTGGATGAATGATATTTTCTTGTATTATATCAAATTAAGCAAAATGTTTTTTTTGTATTACAATGTTATTGTCATAATCCAGACACCTTTCTTATTGTGTTCGTGGTGAGCAGCTAAAGTTAATGCAATAATTTTTTTAATCATTTTGTCATACAAAAGTAAACGTCTATTAAAATGCATCGTATTTCGCGTATGTCTAACGCTTATTTAAAATACTTTATTGCAGATACCTTTCTACGCTTTCGACTTTGACAAACAACATACGGTGACTGAACTGTCCAGACCTTCTGATGCCTACAGTTGCGTTTTAGATAATACTGTATTCATCATCAAATGCTGTGTATATTTTTAATGCACCAATATAAAAAAAATGACATTGGCATTCACTATGCCCGGATGGGCTCCTTTTTATCCTGTGAACTGTTCGTCATTGTTTTTTTTTTCTTTTTTTAATATAAGTTTATATTTGTGCAATAAGTATATTGATTTTTTTTACGTTAAGTTAACAACAAAGGTCATTGTATCTTTTTCCGGCTCCAAAGATCACATATTATCATATTAATTGTTACTTTATCTTTATTGTTGTATAAGATTTATAAGCTTTATAGTGCATAAACGAGATTGTATATAGTTGAGAGTGTATAATAATGTGAGGTCAAATATATATAAAGTTATTGTTATTTTTGTTAATCATATATGGCTCGTTTCGCAAATAACAATTACTTAATTCTAGACTAGTTATGTCTATATACTGATGAGTCGCAATATCTATTTAGCTTATACACGAGCGCTGCCTTTTATAACGTTCTTTATAGAAAAGAAAATTTTCTTTGTAGACATATGTTACTACATTATTAATCGTATATGAAACTAATCAAAAATGTGTTTTATTAAGGCAAAGTTTTCTAAGGATTTATAATCACCTGTCCGAAATCCAGCCAAACAAAAAAACTCCTACCAGCAAACCAAACATCAAGATCGATTGGCTAAAACTGGCCTTCCAAGCATTTTCACAGATCAATCCAAACTCTGTAATCAGTGTTTCATCAAAAACATCATTGTAAAATTCATATTGTTCACAGTTATCGTAGCAGGTGGAGTTTTCAACATTCACTGTAAGATTGCTTTCAAATTTGGCACACTTAAAATTTGTCGCTGGAGTTAGGAAAAGTATCGAAAGCATGTTCCACATTGAAACAAATCTAGTTAAAGATGCAATAGTACAAGCTCCTGCTTACCACAAACCGAATTTTCCGATACATTTTACTACATAGTCTTCATCATTTCCTTCATTTTTTTCTATAGTATTAACTGTATTTACTTCGGTATTTACTATATTGTCCATATTTATCCAATTATTACACTCCTTCTACATAAAACAAACGTCTATAACTGTTATTGACAATAATGTCAGGAGTTTTTGTTAAAATGCTGTAATAAAATTTATCTATAACCGTCTAGTCACTATGCACGGTGAACTCACAATGAAGAATAATTGTGGAATAATATATAAAGCATGCAAAATTGATTGTTTAACAACGCATAAATTAAGCGATGGATGTAGAAGCATGCAATTTTGCACGATTGTTTATACATATCGAGTTTCTTATTCACTGATTAGGTTATTTTATGCAGCGGTAGTAGTATTTTCACGTTTATAAGCATCTTCTCTTGGCCCAAAGCGAATAAAGTATATTTAATTTGTTTAATGTTATTTGAGAAATAGGAAAGTATTTTTGAAAGCAAAATTATACATGATATTTTATGATACTAGAGATGTCGCAGATGGGGAACCGCTTCGTGCATACACGGCTTGTGAAACTATTTACTTCTGTATATTTATTTCAACTATACTTCAACCGTAGGGCAGAATCTTATAAAATTTGGTACAGAAGTCTATTAGATCGTGGAATAAAATACAGGATCTTTTTTTTTGCATCAAGAATAGCGAGTGAATATTTATTTAACGGCTTCTGTTCTCAAATTAGAGAAAATTTAAAAACATATTAGTAATATTTTACTAAATTTGCAAGTTACAGTTTTTTAGCCTTTCCTCCGATTTATGTTTTATTTAGTGTTGAAAATGAATTCTGTGTTTTTGCGTCTATGACTAACTTGTTTAATATCCTCAATAAGCAATATATACCAGTTAGATGTGTTCCTTATCTTTAATGCGACAATATTGTGGATATAAATGTAATCGAAGTTTAATTAATTAAAAAGTTTCAACATAAAATTAACAATAACAACGTCGAAACAAAACAATATACAACGCAATCATACCCATACTATCAATTAACTTGTGAGCATTGCAAATATACGTAATCAGCATTAACCTAAAAATATACATACAGTTTCAATTGTTGTCACGGTTACAAATAGATAGGTAAATATTTTGCAGTAAGTTTTATTACATTAAAATTAATTACATCAAAACAAACATAAAAATATCTAACCATAAAAAATAAGTACATGATTGATTCCTTTTCTTTTAATAATTGAGATTTAACGGTGGCCTTACTAGTTGCTTTTTGATTGGACAAGTTTCAGTTTCACTATAGGTTTTATAATTATCTCATTAATTGTATTATCACGTATTACGTCACTGTAGTTAACCTTTGTTTGACCATTATCTTCAAAGGGAATGTGGGTTTTAAGCTGTTCATCGACATCGTATGCTTCAAATATTATCTTAAAACTATTTCGTGCTATTTTTAATCATACAATAAGTAAATTGTATACAACTTCTATAGGATCCTTATCAGGACAGTATATGTACAATATAAGGAATTATACTTTTTGCAATAGTTTATACTGCTATTTATTTAGAATATAGTTATAATAACATGGCAGCTAAATATATGTATATACGCTTGAGACAGGAGATATATTACCTAGATAACTACCTAGTTACACCTGTCCAGTCTCAACATAGTTAAAGCTTTTGATAGGCTCTAGCATAGTAAACCTATCATCAACATATCGACAAGCCTACAAACTTTTCGACGGTATATAAAGGTAAATCTTTTTACATGAGGATAAAATTCGTGTCCTTGTCGATGGATGTTATCTATAGTGCATATAATAATGTTGGAGTACGATAAGGCTCTAATATTTGCCCACGTTGTTTTTTACGTATGATAACGATTATGTATTGCACAATAATAATGTATTGTTTACTGTTATTCATGGTGTAATGTAGTTGTATTATGGTATTTGTAGTGACCTATACAACCTCCACAGTAATATTCTACAGTCCGGTTCTAGCCGTGCAGAAAAACGCTTGTATACTGTACATAATAAGATCTGTATCGGTACCTAAAACAAATAGATTGATTTGATGTATGAATCAATGTAAATTATCAATACAAGCTACATAATCTTGGATTGAATTTCTATTAAGCCATCCTACCTGGCTCACACCTAAAAACATAATACTAAGAAAAATGAACAATTCGGCCATAACATTTAACTTTATATCCAATTACCAATCGGCTCCTTCTACATCTGAACAAAAAAAGCATTTGAATAAAATAACGATTTAAAGTAATCGCTTAAGTAACTAAGTTACTCCACAACTTGCTTTGTCGTCAGTCAAAGATAAAGAGACAACAGAACATGTCCGCGTCTCATCGTTAGCAATTAATTTAATTCCTTGTCTGGACATGTTTTATGAGCGAATCGCGTGTCCTGTCAACATAAAATATGATCGAGTCCTCCCGTGTTTAGAGTGCCCTTCAAATAAACCAATATATATTACCGAATACAAAAAACGTATCTTACACCAATGGTTTCAAAGAAACAAGAGGATTATGAAAAATATATTGAAATAATGCCCAAAAATAAGTTAATACATATACATAGATAAAGCTAGCAAAACTTATAATATAGTAATTTAAAGACTATACAAAAATAAATGGAATTGTGAAAATAAATACTGAAAATAATCAAAAGTAAAATAGCAAATGAAGTAAAGAAAAGATATGCTCAAATCTCATTACAACGAAAACTCTTAAAATGGAAAAAAATTAGGTCTCTTGATTTTTGTTAAAATGTTAATAATAATTATATGTTTATTATATTTAATTAACGAGGACGTGAATATGGAATTTACGATTTCATTATAAGAATGAAGTATCAAGTTTATTCTAGAACATACAGCTTTTGGATTACGGTAAAAGCTTAAACCTTGTTCTCGTAGAGGAATATATGCGAGTTCTGACTATAGTCTATCTGTGACATTTGAGTAAATACATTTGTAATGTTGTGTAGGGTTAAGTGTACATATTACGAAGTATCCTAACTTATTTACTTCTCAGATTAATGTGTGACAACAGCAATGCATTATCAATATATATATATTATATATATATAAGCGAAATACCACTGACTGACTCATCACGATTTCTCTAAAACGGTATGTCCGATTGACTTGAAATTCACCATAGTTATTCCTTTTGCGATGTAGACGCTCACTAAGAACGGGTTTTGCTTAAAACCTATCCTAAATACATTTTTCAGTTAAAATTAAATATTCTCCTACAGACATCGATAGTCCCTGACATTAGACAACCGTTGTTATAGTAAATGAGCACTGAAGGGATTAAAAAACAAATTAAAGCTCCAAATACGAGTATATTGTTGTTGCTAAATTCCATGCAGCACACTGTTAGTATTTACATATTTACTGTACAAGTTATATATAACAGTAGGTGGTATGCGTGTCATGTCATACATACAAATGTTCACTTTCACTTCTCACCATTATATTACTTTAATACAATTTAAAAAAACGGGTGCGAAGCCGCGGGTATTAGCTAGTCATAGCTATAATTTACTTACATTTTTATAAACACTCTTTCGATATGGGAGTAAGTAAACTGACTTCATTTGTTTAATTAAATTAAGTCATTGGTGGTCTATATTATTTGGACATTTATAGAAAAATGAAATCAAAGACAATAATTATTGTTTATTATTATATAAAACGAATGTTACTAAAAATACGTAAAAACGGAACTACTAACTACTAAAACATCAACTTCTTGGTTGACTAAGAATTTATCGTAATACTGCCAACAATATCACTACATAGTATAAAACAAAGTCGGTTTTGTCTGTCCCTATATCCATATGTATGCTTAAATCTTTAAAACTACGCATCGGATTTTGATGCGGTTTTTTTTAATAGATAGTGATTGAAGAGGAAGGTTTATATGTATAATAACATCCATTATATAGTGGAGAAATACTGTTATTTTTGAGGTTTCTAATGTGATGTCGTAAATAATTACATTTTTTCTGCTTACATTACAACAAACGCATGCTGAACCCTACGAGATTTATCAAAATAATGTGTGCGGGCCACGGGCAGTAATGAATAAATCAAAACTACTGGATCGATTTTAATCATTTTTTTTAGTGAATCATACCCGTGCGAAGCCGGAGTGGACCGATAGTTACATATATTATTAAAGTTTGTCCCTATTTTAAAATTTGCTCATTTTTATTTTTGATGTAATTTGATCGGTAGTAATACAATAAAGCCATTTTAATATTGATTTGATTCAATGAAAACTATTCACATTACTATAAAAAAAATCTGCAGGTTTATTTATTTGAAATAAGAAAACCATTTCAAAGCAGTAAATATGACTTTGACAAAGTACAGGTTGTTAAATAAATTTATAATCTTAAACTTGACAATATTTATACTTAAAAAAGTTACAGTTATATTTTTGTCATCAAATAATATGAATGTTTTGAATTAATTGTAAATAAATATTGGTAAATCTGTTTTTTATTAATGACGTCCTACATAAATGTAGAATTCATTTTTTTTTTTTAATTAAGGTGATGCTTTTCGAAATTAGTCTTTAAATACTTAAGCGAACACTAAGCTTGGCACTTCCGCCTGAAATTGAGTGGTCCTGCCACCCACCATGTCTCATTGCAAAAAAAACGTTTGATTCTATTTGCGCGACCTGTATCTGAATAAGTAAAATCTGAAACTAATAATAAAAGGAATGAAATATTAGTATTGAAGCAACACTCTCGCCCAGTTTCATCGGAAGAATCAACATCAATCTGATGATGCTCCGTGAAGCAGTCAAACATGAGTAATCGATTGTGGTCATTACACGGTAATCTGTTATTTATATATAATTTAAGTTAATTTGAACTTCATTATGGTGTATTTTATAGCTATATACCAACCGACGAAACGTTCAACCATCCGTCAACGTCGGGTTAACTTTTTGTGGTTTCACTTATTAATATTTAGTTTTCTAGTTTCAAATTTAACTTCACAGGTACACGTCGCGAAAATAAAATCAAATCTTTTTTTGCTGCAGTGAGACGTGGCAGGGCAGTGACTAGGACCAGGCACTAGTCGACTGGAGTCATACGCAATATTGCCGTCTACGGATAACCGGTCTGAGTGGACGCTCTCTGCCCATAACAGAGGTATGCTGTGCAAGGAGGATCCTCTGAGTGACCCTCTTCCCCAACCGACGGTTGGAGGAAGGAGCAGGTGCCTCGCACGTCTTCTCGCTCCATCATAGTCGAACCCAAGGAGATAGGTCAGGGGTCCCATCTTTCAATAATGCAGGTTCGGCGGATGTTATATCGGTGTGTACTTAGCTATCTTCTTATTAGTTTACTTCACATGCTTTATAAGTTTTCAATGCATTTTGTTATCACACTGACATTTTACGTATTAATAATACTGTTTGTTATATGTAACTACTCTATGATAAATCTATTATACATCAGTGATAGAGAATTAAAAACACCCAGTATCAAATAATACGATAAAGATATAATTAACTGTTCATGCATTATCTTGTAGCTTTATTCCTTTAGTTTCTGGTAAAAAAACAGAAAACACTGTTGAGATGAACACCATTGCAGCGAAGATCGATGAGGGTACCCAGTATGGAGTTAATGTTATTATGAAAGGCACTACCAAAGATCCTATCTTTGCACCAGCTGCACCGATTCCATAAGCCATGTTTCTGGTTGAAGTAGGAAACATTTCACTAGTAAAAACATAAATTACATAATATAGTCCTGAGCACGCTGCGAAAGCTAGAACACTCAGATATGTGTACGCCCAATGATCTTTAGGTAGGACCACCATAATTATCATAGAAATTTCAATTGTAAACAAAGGTAATAATGTACCTAATCGGCGTTTTGATAACTTGTTGATTACTAGGGCTATAAGATACCCGGGAATCTGCAAATATTATACAATATCAATTTTCATTTATATATTTGAAATTATCAAGTGAATTAAAATTTAGCTCATTAAATAATGTCATCAAAGTCAATTTAATAAATTCTCATGAATTGATAAAATTTCCTATTTTTATTTATGCATACTAATTATTATAATTTATGTGACATATTTTTTTGTTATTTCCCGTAATACAGAGAAAATATTTGTATGCATAAAAAAAATGATAATAAGTATAGAATTTAACTTAAAAAAATACAATTAATAAATTTGGGCACACCATTTTAGAGATCCAATTAAATACTGGTTTCATTAATTATTTCAATAAACTGGTACTTAGACTAACCTGAATTAAACCTAATATTATGACAGTTGTCAGCAAATCATTTCCCAGAAACGTAACATACTGGTTAATGCCAAAGTAACATGCGCCTGCTGAAGTCCAAATAATGATAATAGCGAGTACGTTGAACTTAGATTTTAAAAAATCCAAATAGCTCGACTCATCTATTATTTTTGCAGTGATGTCTCCAACTGCACATTTAATGTTATATTGGATTCCAGAAGTATCTCGTTTATTACTGGAAATTGAAATATTCTTTTTTTAAGATATGTTATTTTAATACTTTTCCTGTCAGTGAAAAAGTAGGCTTCTAAACTAAATTTCTAAAATATATTTTCATTATTTTAAGCACAAAGTCCCTCAAAGTTCGTACATTCTTCATGTATAAACAATTAATATCTTAATAGATTCATAACAATTCCAATTATATATTCAAAATACATTCAAAATGTTTATTTAAGCCCAAAAATATAGAAACATGCTATTGAATCAGGATAACATTAATTTAACTTTTAACTTATTACATAGATTAAATGCAAGTGAAACATGAAGTGTAGTGACACTTCATCATTTTGACTTCTCTAATAGTGTTAGAGAAGTCAAAATGATATAGAACTATTGTTTGAGAAACCAAAAGAGATCGATAAGGGAAAAATAATGAGAGGTTTAGTGAAAAATACCCGCTACGGTGGAAATGAATAAATATAAAATATCAATACTTACAATTTTGCTATTCTTGTTAAGACTTTAACAGCATTGTCTACCTGACCCTTCGATATTAGCCATCTCGGTGTTTCAGGTAACAACAGCATAGGTATAAACAAGATTAGAGATACGATAGCATATCCCATTGAATATATTCTCCAATTCGATGAGTAATACGCAAATATCACTAATGAAGCTTCAGCAATTCCATCAGGCAAAAGAGCTAAGGCCGCAGCAAGTTCTCTGTATTGAGGACCAACAATTTCTAACATATAAACAGCTCCGGTGTTCATTGTGCCACCAGAAGCCACACCTATTAAAAATCTTACGGCTATAAAAACCCAGTAATAAGGTGACAATGCCGCAGTAAACATCAACACAACGTTTATTAAAAACGAAGATATCAACGATTTTCGGCGACCATATCTGAAAAAAAATTGATTCAGTTTTTTTTTGCTACACACATTTATTTATACTATCATTATATATATATATATATATTGTTTTTAATTACTTCATAGGTTATTGTTTGACCACAATCTTATCTGATGTTAAATGATTATGTGGTCTAAGATGGTAGTCTCGTTAAATGTACAGAGAGACTGGCTCTCAAGTTCAGCTACCAGAACACACCATCAGGTGCTTGGCGACAGATTTTCAACATGAGGGTGGTCGCTAGCCAGACGGAGTTACAAAAGGCCCTACCATGATACTATAGTTTCATCACGATGTTTTCCTTCACCGAAATCTCCATCTCAGTTGCTAGGATTAGAACCTACCTCCTTCGACACTTTGGCCGAACGTACTACAAACTGAGCCATTATCGCTTCAAAACGATCACGATACTCTATATAGATTTTATTCTTTTGGTCAGAAAAATACAAATTATGAACCAAATAAGGAGAATTAATGACGCATCTGATAGGATGCAATTTTAAAAAATAGTCTAAATAGCTACCAACTTAATATATTAGCAGCAACCAACGATTTTGTTAACATTAATAATAATATATGTAACTTAATTACATTAAAATATAGCAATAATAATAAGTTTCTTAAGAGGGACTTGTCTAATTCTGATTAACGATTTCAGAGATTAACTAGTACATACGTACTACGGTGTTTTCAATAGAGAATACGAAATAATCACAATGAAAACACTAAATCAATGGTGAAATGTCTATTCCTCTTATACACATTTTTCTAAAACATCATTTTTATGGATTTCAATTGAAAGGTCAAATTTATATGTATTTAGTCGAAATAAATAGACAGATTAAAATTAAAAAACTTGCCTTTTGTTATAAGTACCGAATATACTTTTATATCCATTTAGTATTATCCTGTTATTTTGACATTACAAATAGACGTTTAAATTCTAATTATTTGTACAGATGTGTTATTATTACCTAAGTTGTTATTAAAAAAAGTTACAAAATCTGACCTGTCTGAGATCCAACCAAATAAAAAAACTCCCACTAGTGAACCAAACATCAAGATTGTTTGACTTAGACTGGCCTTCCAAGCATTATTACAAATTAATCCAAACTCCGAAGTCAGACTTTCCTCAAAGATATTCTTGTAAAATTTGTATTGTTGGCAATTGTCATAGCAGGTGCCATTTTCAACATGCATTGTAATGTTGCTTACAAATTGGATACATTTAAAATTCGTTACCGGAGTTAGGAAAAGTATTGAAACCATATTCCACATGGATACAAATCTCGTTAAGGATGCAATAGCACAAGCTCCTGCTTGCCACAGACCGAATTCTCCAACACATTTCACAACATAGTCTTCATCACTTTTTCTAATTTTTTTATGACTATTAACAGCTATAAGTTCAATGCTTACTTCATCATCCATATTTACTAGATATTTTGTTGCGTCGCCGTAAATAATAACAATTGCAGGTATGACTCAAAATAATTTATTCAGAGCCATATTATGAAGTAATACAATTATTAACGGTTAATTATACACTTAACCGTGTGTTACATGTTACATGTAAAGTTAAAATAAGTAAAGATATAATTCTTTGTAAATGTAAATGTAAAATTTCAAATGTAAAATAAAAGTTACTTTTCTAGAACATCAAGACAATTATTTATAATCCAAAAGAGTACATTGTTTATGTAAATGTGCTGTAAATAAACATTACACTATTGAGCAGATAAATTGTTCTAAATTTCACATAACAAGTTTTAAGAGACGCTTCAAACAAAATGAATGTACTGTATGCAATAGAAAATTATAAATAAACAATTGAAACAATATATCGCTTTGAAGTAGGCCACGTGTATATACATATATAAACATTATAAAATAATGCAAAAATAAAATACATTTCATAGTAATTAGACGTCATTACCTTTGCAAACTATGATATCTTCGTATTCAAACTTGATTCCGTTACAAGTTTACGATATGTAAAACTGTAAAAAGAAGCATTAAGCTAAAGATAAATATATAAAATATTTCGTGATCTAAACAGTTCCAGCAACTTACTTAATCTACTTTTAGTTTAATTCAAGCAACTGAATAGATTCATCTATAGAAGAGTGATTTTTAGTTATTTCTTAAAACTCCTGCCATATGATATGTTCTCATCAGAGTTAAAACGAGTTTAAGCATAGTGCGTATTGCAAATTTCCTTGTAGTCTCAGTCCTGAATCCTTAATGATGTAAGCATACATCGTTTAAGCAAATCAATTAAGAAATGCATGTATTTATAACTAGTTGTGCCCGCGACTTCGTCTGCGTGGAACGAAATACAAAACACACTGCTTAATGAAACAATCTGAATTTATATCTGTTTATCTTATATATTTGTAATGTAAAGTGTCAGGGTATAAAACGAATAATGGTCGTACCCCTTTGTCACTTCAATAATAACTCCAAATTAGGGCTTCCAAGTTCCTTTGATGTGTGTAAAAACCGTGGGTCTAGCTATAGTGTTGCATCTATCGTCATACAGTCAGAGAGTTCGTAGCACACGATGATAATGTAAATATAATAATCTAAATTTATTGCGTACATGGACAAAACTTCGTGACGATACACGCAGGTATAGGCGTAACATAACACTAATATTCTAATTTAACAGCTGTAAAAACAATATTAAACAAATGATGAATTGTAAAATAATAATTTTCATGTAAAATGTATTTTTAAATATTTTTTTAATTTGTACGAACTTTTTTTACTAAACCATGAAATTTACAATGTACGATGTAGTGAAATTAAAAAAAATAATCTGCCATTTTGAGATCTGAGTCTTAAAAAATCAGCCGAGGGCTTATAATATTCATTCATATATACTTCACATAGCTCATTCTTATTATTATTTTTATGTTATCCTTTTTTTTATTTGCACTGCCTGCAGGATTTTTTCTCCACGGTACTGTTGGAAGAAAATGCGAGCTCCCTAATTTTTTTTTTACACTTTATAGGTAAACTTTTTGACCACAATCTCCTCTGATATTAAATGATGATGTGGTCTAAGATGGTAGGTCACGCTTAACCTAAAGAGAGACTGGCTCTCAAGTGCAGCTGCCGGAACACAACAACAGGTGCTTGATGACAGATTTTCAACTTGAGGGTAGTAGCTAGCCAGACGGACTTAGAAAAAGCCCGACCACTATGCTATGATTTCCTGGCGATGTTTTCCTTCACCGAAAGCTCCGACTCAGTTGCTTGGATTCGAACCTACGTCCTTCGACGCTGTGTCCGAACACACTACCAACTGAGCCATCATCGCTTCATAAACCCTAATGCATAAACCAAAAGGTATTCATTAATTCAAAGCGTAATTAAGATATTAGAATCGAGGTAAATTTATGAAAATTATAATTCGAAATAAACCTAACAATCACAGAAATAATCTCATTGTTATCTGTACTCTTCCTTGCAATAATATTCTTACGACAGTAAGCCAATAAAATTATAAGTTTAGCGCCATCTGAATTCGTCAAAAATGTAGTCTGTTATTGCTTCTAAAGAGGATTTTTTCTTACATTTATGATTAATGAACAATTTTAGTCTCTTTATTTTTTTATTATAATGAAACATTGTCTTAAAAAGTGATTGGGTTTAATAATTTGTAATATTTACAACACAAAATTAATTAGAAATTTACAAATTTAATCATAAACCTTATGTGATCGAAAAATAAAAATCATATTTTACTTATACAAAGTACAAAGTAACTTATTCAATTTATAGAAATATATAATATATGTAAATGGCCAATTTTTAGATTGTATATTATAGTAGTAATAGATTTAGAAAATGGCGGTTGAACGCCATCTATTAGCAATAATGCATATTAATTAATTACTGAACATCTTAGGGTATTAATATTTATTTATGTGAAAATAAAATATTAACCATTTTTCTTTAGTTCTATGTCTTAGTAATGTAATACTGTGGTAATATTTATTTATGTTATAAAATACCCTGTTTTTTAGATGAGGCTAAAATCCATTTACTTATCTATTTTTCTCTCGTATTTAACTCCCATCGTCATTCAAATTACAATAACTTTTGATAGAGTTAACCGATTTTAATGAAATAAATAAATTATGTTGCTCCAGAATATGGTTGAGTATTTTCTTGCTGGTGTTTTATCAGAAACCTAGTACTTTACCATTGATGCCTGTTCAAATAAACAAACAGGCAGACAGACATTTTTAAAAATGATCGAAATGGATTCTATTACTTATTCCTAGACACCTGCAATAATTTTTTTCTCAAAAATCAAAAAAGTACAGACACGTTGGATTTACATTCTTAATATATGCATAGATTAGCAGGCCCGACGGACGTTGTCCTGCCCTGATAATAAAACAATATATACTTATGTACATGAAATGGTTAAGGTAACTAATGTATTTAATTTGATAACGATTAATACTGTATCCGTCTAAATAGCTTTCTTTCAATATATGTGACCATTTTTAGTAGATAGGTGGGTATAGTAAGCTATCCTTAAAAGATAGATATATGCCATCGGAGACTTTTTTGTAGATCTATAAAAGAGGAATATCTCACTATGTTATTATTTTGTTATATCTCAAATAAGGCGACTTGACTTTTTCCGATTCTTTCTACAATTATCATTATATTTCAACGAATTTACACAAAACTTTGACAAATTATATACTTAAATGAATTTATTATGAATTATTCTATGTTTTGGTGAAGACCGCATTACAATCCGTTCAGAGTTTATCGCGAACATATAGACAGAAGCGGCAGACGACTTTGTTTTATAATATGTATTGATTTGTCAGTTCTCTTACATCGGTAACTCATTTACTATAAAAAAGTTCCGTCAGATATGTAGCAGGGAACAACATATCAATTTGGATTACTTTTAAAAAGCTTGTTAGAATTGATGGGTAGCGTGATACGACATTCGAAGGTAATTAAGTATAAAAGAATTATACAATATTCACTATAATCTGTTTGTAACTATTTAACGAATACTTTGTGTTCTGTATAGTGCTCATTTTATGTATTTTAGGTTATTCTATTACGTACAAGCTGTAAACCACCATTGTAAAATAATTGCAACAGAATTACTAGTGATTTTAAATAAACTAGATGTATTTTTAACTTGTTTCAAATATTATACGCAAATAAATATATTGTATTTAACTACATAACTTATTCCATATATTATATACAAATACACATACTTAAACTTAACCAACGAATAAATGTACGGTAAAAAATAATCTGTATGTGTACTTATGACCACACGAAAGAAATGAAAGCTTCTCTATAAAACGTACAACAAAAAGTTAAAGTTAACGTCCCGCACTATTCGCGCTACTACCTGTCCGGTCCTGCCGCAGTGGTTAGAAAGGGAGCGGGGCTCCCTGATGTTCCGACTGGTGCAGATCCTAACCGGCCATGGCTGTTTTGGCTGGTACCTGCACCAGATCGCTCGCAGGGAGCCGACCGCCGCATGTCTGAGTGTGCTGCGTGGGAGGTGCAGCGCCGCACTCTGGCTGCGGCGGTGGGAGGAGATCTTTTGCTGCCGAGCTTGGTTGCGGCCATGCTCCGCAGCGAGAACGCGTGGACGGCGATGGCCTCCTTCTACGAGGAGGTTATCTCGCAGAAGGAGGCGGCGGAGAGGGCCCGAGAGGCGAACCCTCTCAGCGGCCGTCTCCGACAAAGGAGGGCCGGTGGAAGGAGGCGACGATTTGCCCGCCTCCTTCCACCTCCGTAGCTAGACCCGAGGAGATGGGCCGGGGGGCCCATCTCTTCATTGCACAGGTTCGGCGGACGATGGGAGGTAGCTGATCATGTACCCAGTCTACCTCTCTATAAGGACGGAGCCCGGCGGCCATCTTTCGCTGGGCTGACCGCTGGGGGCGGCATGGTGATAGCTCAGAACGGTCCCATGCCGCCCCAACTTAAAGCGGTGGCCGGTACACCGTGGGGTTTTAGTCCGTGCGAGTCGGACATAATCCATTCTCTCCCCCGGGAGGATGGGTATCCATAAGGGATTTCCCCACGTTAATAAAAAAAAGGAAGGTTAAAATTATCATAAAATCCCAGTCGCAAACAAAGATTAAAATGTGACAGTTTTGCGTGTTGATAACTTGTTGATTGCAAAGACTATTATGCAGCTGAGAATCTGTTGTATAAAAATATAAAATTAATTTTCAATAGCGTAAATACAATTTTGAAGTGAAATAAAGTTCAGCTCATAAAATAATGCAACACCATTAAAATAAAATAATGAGTGTCGTGAAACACCTGGTTGCAATGAAGTTCCTCTTTATTATTAATAAACGTATTATATTATTGATAACCAATTACGGATCCGAGAGCAATTAAATGAAATGCAGAAATAACTAATGAACTGAAGGAATGCTAGGAAATTACGTAATTAATATATTATACATCACTCAATTCATCGAATTAATTATAAAGTTCAACAGATAAACATAAGTATAAGTACACACACAATGATGCGTATGTCGTGTGCAAACTATACCTGCGCAGGCGCGAGCCGGTGCGGAGTTATTGGCTGCCTTGAACCAATAAGCGCAAAGAAAGAGTCGTGACAGAAAAATCTTACACTTTTCTTCTGCTAGACCCCATTCGTAACGTGCGATAAGCAACTTCGTTCCAATAAAGTTCTCTTACATGAATAACTTTTGCTGTTTATATTAACGCTTAATAATTATAGATTGATATGTCTCCTATTTTTTCAAATTACTGTGAAAGTATTTTTAGCATAGTGCAAAACTTATCGATAGTCTATAAATTTTATAAAGCAGCATATGTCAATTTTTATTCATAATACCAAATGCATACCTATAAAGATCGAATTATCGTGGATATTCTGGTTGAAATACGATCCATAGTCTACCTGAATTTCATTAAGTGTTTTTTATACGATTGTAGGCAACAAATGAACTGAGAGGTTACCTGATAGTAGATAATTACCGCCGCCCATGGACACATCTCGAAGTTTTTTTTATTAAAGTGGTACTGAGACTAAACATGAATTAAATTCAATATTATGACAGTTATTAGCAAATCATCTCCCAGAAACGTGATATATTGGTTAATGCCAAAGTAACAAGCTCCTGTTACGGTCCAAATAACCGTAACAGCGAGCGCATTATACTTAGATATAAAAAAATCCAAATAAATTTGCTTTGTGACTATCTTTGCTGTGATATCCCCAACTTCACATTTCATGTTAAATTGGATTCGGGATATGTCTCGCTTGTTACTGGGACATGAGTTTTTTTTTTTTTTTTTAATTATTGTATCCAATCAATAATTCAATAATGTTGAATTTATATTTTCTTAATTATAATGATTTTCAGCATTCTAATCTTTTTCGAGTGCAAATAATTAATGCTATATAGACACATGGATTTCAAATGACTTTTAGAAAAGCGTACTTACTACTAAAATTATAGAAATATAACTTTTATATAATAGGCTCTAAATATTTGTTCGATAATAGACAAGAAAATATACTACAAAGTCCTACGAAATTTTGAAACATACTACATATAATTTTGTAAAGTGTAGAATTTATATATCTATCATTTTTGAATGAAGACAGCAAAACTTACCGGCGTCCGTGTCTAAAACACATAGAATAAATTAGTTGTATGTTTGATTTTTTCTTAATTTGCTTCTTTATTAAACCTAAAGGTTACGATAGTCAACATAGATTTTATTAATTTAGGAGTTATAATATATGTGCCTACGGTACTAGAAGGTCTAAGCCGAACACAAGGCATGGAACGAGTGATAAGTGTAAAGTCCAACCTTCGCCCCGCATCATACCCCGCAATCGACAAAGATTAAATATTTATCTTACCAGAAGTGACACTTCTATTTACTCTTTTATGTATTCGGAATGCAAAGAAACCGGATTAAACACTTTATTTACGTCATTTATTTGCGTTTTAATAACAATTAATGATCGTGGAGTGATCGATATTAGACCGTAATTCGTTTTTTTATGATATAACATTATTCAGTTACTTTTGTCAATCAGTGTAATTACATTGCATATTTACTTATTTATTTAAATTTTTCATATAAGCAGGGATCATGTTTAATTCCTCAATATATGTTATTTATCGATTTATTCAAATACGAATATTTTTAGAATACACACAAATACACATGCATTGTGTATACTCGTATAACTATTTTCGCAAACAAAAAATGAAAATACAAATCATAAGTTGAAAATAAGTCGTCACGCACCTATAGATGCCTTCGGGCAGCTGCATTTAGAGCCCTTTTAGCTTTGATATGTTTACCGTCATAGACCAAATCGTAATTTAATATCAAGTGAAATTATAATAAAACCTACAAAGTATAAAAAACGACTTAAAATTAACTTGAAATTTCCTTTGAATACATCTATGATTTTATTTTACTTTTTGTATGTGAATTATTAAACTATACGATATACTAAATATACGAATTTAATATTTTTTATACCTACTAACCTGTCTGAGATACAGCAAAAGCAAAGAAACTCCAAACCAAACATAAAGATTGTTTAGCTTAGACTGGCTTCCGAGCATTTTTACAAATTAATCCAAACTTCGAAATCAGAGTTTCATCAAACATATCTTTGTAAAATTCATATCGTTTACAGTTATGATAATAAACGCTGTTTTCAACATCTATCGTAATGTTGCTTTCAAATTTAGCACATTTCATATTCGTCGATGGTTTTAGGAAAACAATTGAAAGCATATTCCAAATGGATAGAATTCTAGTTAGATATGCAATAACACAAGGCCATGCTTGGCATAAACCAAATTCTCCAACACAATTTGCTACATAATCCTTGTCGTTCTTTCTAATTCTTTTAGCATTGTTAATTACTTCAAGTTCGATGTTTACTTCATCATTAGTCATATTTAGAAGACATTTCGTTGTTTGTCCGTATGTAACGTTTGCAAATATTAATGGTAATAATTTAGCACATTTCAAATTCCTCGATGGTTTTAGGAAAACCATTGAAAGCAAATTCCACATGGATGGAATTCTGGTTGCCATAAATCAAATTCTCCAACACATTTACCTACATAATTAACATAATCCTTATCGTTCTTACTAATTCTTTTAGCACTATTAATTGCTTCAAGTTCGATGTTTACTTCATTAGTCATATTTAGAAGACATTTCGATGTTTGTCCGTATGTAACATTTGCAAATATTAATAGTAATAATTTGATAATCGATAGTTATATATAGTTATGAAATATTATAAGCCAATTATCGTATCTGTAGCTGTCTGTTATATGACATGAATTGACAACGAGTGATTATTATTGTCGCATGAGAGGTAATGGTTATTTTTCTACAATTTTATTATATTCCAAAAAGGTGAAATTGTATGTAAATATATTCTGAATAAACATTACTTATTCGGGTCAATAAATTGTTCTAAATTTGACACTACCAATTTTGAAAGAAGTTTTAAATAAATATAAAATACACGATATATTGCTCTACATAAATGGAACATAAAATGGGCTATTATGTTTTTCGCTTTGATATGTTTGATTTATTTCCCCATAAACATTATTACACTACATTACATTTAATTTGAACATTAAAAGGTTTCATTTGACTTTGGAAACAATATCTCAGTGTTCATACTGTCCATACTATTCGCTAGAAACACACGATATGTAAAATTTTAATAATTATTTGTCAGCCATTGATAAAAAATTATAATACTTCGTAATATAACAACTTCGACCACCTTACGTCACGCTATGCTGTTTTACTTGACAGCAGCTGAATAAATAAACCTTTTTATTTACGCAATATTGATTTACGTTATTATTCTTCTTGTGCCATACATAAATTTAAAACTACTATATATGATATGCGAGACAAAAAAATTGTATATATTGCATTTTTGATTGTTATACATTATATACTACGTTTATTTTAGAAGTAATCAAACTTCTGATAAATTTTAAGAAAACTATATCATTATTGTTACTCCTTTATTGATATACACTTTTGCGATGACTGTGGAATTGTTGAAAAATATAAAGTAACGTAACTACGTAATTAAGAACACAATTTTTTTTTAGTTCTAGTATACTATTAGTAAAATGTGTATAAAATAAAGAATCTTACCATGGAACAAACTCTCTTGGGAAAAATTGTAAATATCATGTATTGTTTGCATACAGATATTGTTGTAACTTTTATCAAACAATAATTACTAAAATGTTTAAAATAATTCTACAAACCAAATATAATTATTATTGTTGTTTGATCGCCGAAGAACCTCATCATCAATATATATAATAAACCTATAAATAATTTAGAATATTTGACACGCGTAACGCGAAATAAATAAATTTGAAGAAGTAAATTCTGAAACTACTAAAAAAAAAAAGAAAAAGTGAAAGAAACTGAATAGGGTTTGGTATTTTGTGAATAAGGTATAACAAAACTAGGTGTAATCAATTGTTGTCGTTGCACGTCTCATGTACATCATATTTGTAATTTGTTTTAATATGTACTCGTTACAGCTTCATAATAACCCGATCCATGGGTTCGACAGTCTGTTTAGATACTTTCTAGTGGCCGATCGAACGTATTAGATTAAAAAAAAATCTAATATCGTTAATTACAGACAAACGTGAAAACGGTCAATCGATTCCAATTATTTGCAAAATAAAGTCTTAATTATACAAATACATCTTGACCAACTTTATTATTAAAATATTTCCACAAAACTATTAAAAAGACAGTAGAATGATTAATTATCTTGTAATTTTCTTTGTTTAGTTTCTGGCAAGAGACAACAAAATACCGATGATGTAAATACTATTCCTGCGAAAATCGAAGAAGGTACCCAATATGGAGTTAACCTTACAATGAACGGCACTAGCATAGCTCCAGTCTTTGCACCTGCTGCACCTAATCCATATGCCATGTTTCGGGTTGATGTTGGAAACAATTCACCAGTAAAAATATAAATTATGTCGAACAATCCTGAGCACGCTGCAAAACCTGTCAAGCCGAGATATATGCATGCCCAGTGCTTTTGAGGGATAAATACTAAAGCAATCATAGAAATCTCAGCCGTTAATAAAGATAATATAGTAGCTGTTTTGCGTTTAAGTAATTTGTTGATCACAATTGCCATAGGGCAGACAGGAATCTGTAACATAAAATGGGTAAAATTAAGTACAATCTACATATTTAAAATTTTGCATTATAGGGGATAAAATTATGCACATAAAAATAGTGTAATTGATATAATCATAGAAAGTATCTTGCATTCAAAATTAAAAATTATATATTTCAAAAAAAGCGTGCACTAAATTAGGTCTATAAATTTAGACATCTGGTTTTAGAAAACACATTAGATTACTACAAATAATTGCAAATATGCTCTGTCGATACCAACCTGAATTAAGCCTGTTATCATGACTGTTGTCAGCAAATCATCTCCTAGAAACGTAATATACTGATCAATGCCAAAGTAACATGCTCCTATGGAGGTCCAAATTACTATTATAGCGAGCAAATTAAATTTAGACTTCGAAAAATCTAAATAACTCGGCTTAGCAATTTTTTTTACTGTAACGTCTCCAAAGTCTTGTTTCACGTTAAATTTGATTTGAGAAGGATCTCGTTTATTACTGGAAAACGAGATATATTTTTTAAGACTTTTCAATAATATTTACAGGCAAGCAAGTAAGTAAGTAATAGGAAGTGTCTCCAGAAATAACCAATTTATCTTGTCATAATCATATAGGCCTTGAAAACTTGCAACTTCCCTTATGTAAATTATGATACAAATTAGATTTAAAGTGGTTTATTAAGAACGAAGAATGTAGGAATTGCATATGCCTTCTATAGGTACATATTAGCCATTTATTAAACTTTAATGAAATGCAACTAAAAGAAAAAAGATTACTGCTCATTAGAAGAGTTAAATATATGAAGCATAATATGAATGCATTATGTAACGGTTAAATGTAAATAAAGCTAATCAAACTAGAAAAGCGTGAATAAAAAGGGACTTTAATATACATGCTACTGGAATGACCCACTATGATGGAAATAAGTACATAGAAATAATAAATACTTACAATTTAGCGATTCTTGTTAAGACTGCAATAGCATTATCGACTTGACCTATCGACACAGACCATCTAGGTGATTCAGGTAATAATAACATTAGTAAACCGAATATTAAAGATACGATAGCATATCCCATTGAATACATTCTCCAACTCGATGAATAATACGCAAATGCTGATAAGGAAGCTGTAGCAAGTCCATCGGGTACAAGAGCTAAGGCCCCTGCAGGGTCTCTGTATCGAGGACCCACAATTTCTAAAATGTACACAACTCCGATGGTTAAAGTACCACCCGAAGCTACGCCTATTAAAAATCGTAAGGAAATTAAAACCCAGTAGTTAGGTGATAGCGGCACTAATAACATCAAGATAACGTTAATGAAGGCTGAAGATAGCAAAGCTTTTCGACGCCCATATCTAAAAAAAAGATAGAATAGATTAGTTTTAAGCGAATTCAAAATAGGAGGTTCTGTATTCGACCCGAATAATGTATATCTATATGTTTGTATCACCACGATATTCTTGAAAACTACTGATCGGATTTGGATGGGGTTTTAGTATTAACATATTAAGATCTAATGAAAATCTTCAAAAATAAACAAAGGAACTCTTCTATAACTATCAGCGAATGACCAGTAATTGCTGTGATCTTATATCTATATCCCTAGATCTAGATGTAGATCTATATCGTTGAAGCAAATATTATTACTGTAAAGAAAAAAACTAATTTTCCTGAATGGGCAACTACAGGCATAAAAAAGTAGAGATCAATTGTTTACAGGACACAACCTTTGTGGGATCGTTTGCGCAAATTGGCGTCCTGCAGGGCTTTATTTTAGGGCCGTTTTTGTTCTTGATATATATAAATTATTTGCCGCTAATGGTTCCTAACTGTCCTGACATGGTGCTTTTGCAGGCAATACTTCACTTATATTTAAAGTGAAAAGGATAGATTCAGAGGTTGCGCAACTGATTAATAAGTTAAATGAAATTTGTCATTGGTTTGCGTTAAATAACCTGTTGCTAAATACAGAAAAATGTATGAAAAATTTACTTTACCTAGTGTTCCATGAGTTGATAGTAAAATCAAGATCAAAGGGAATTTATTAGGCTTAGTGGACAATCCTGAATTCTTGGGTATCATATTTCACTCCAAATTACATTGGTTTCCTCACATAAAAAAATTGGTTGGCAGATTAAGTTCTGCTGCATTCGCAGTACGTTAGATTCGCCAGCTAACAGATACTACCACGGCTAGGTTGGCTTACTTCACTTACTTCTATAGCTTTTTTTAGGGTTTCTTTGCTATAGGGGACAACAGCGGAGGTAGACACCATATTTTTGTTACAAAAACGAACAGTTCTAGTAATATATAATATGGGACCTCGCGAATCATTAAGCACTAAGTTTCGAAAATTCAGTATCGTAACTCAATCCTCCCAATACATTCTTGATAACTTAATGTATATTCGCAAAAACTTTGAAAAGCTGCATTTTGTAAAAGACCGGCATCATTTAAATACTAGAAATTGTGACAAACTCGTCGTCCCATGATTCCAACTCAGTAAAACCAATAACAGTTTTCTAGGTAATAGTGTTAGGTTTTATAACAGAGCCCCAAAGCATATAAGCGATTTTCTGGACTGTAAGTCCGGTGGTTTAAGTGCCATATCAAACGGATTTTGATGTCAAAGGGCTATTATAGAGTGGATGAATGTATGAACGATGGTGATGTCTGGACTTGACTCCTCTCTCGAATTTCTTGCCGGTTCTCGGTGGCTGAGTTGTTTTTCGAACCGGTGGTAATTTTAATGTTCATAAGTCTTCTTAGGGTCTAAATTGAATAAAGCATTTTTTGATTTATTCTTTTTTCACCATTCTATAATACACACATCAAAAAAGTCTAAGCAACATGCGTGATATTACAAATTTTACCATTTATATTAATTAATTTCTAAGTATTTACTCAAACAGAGTGCGTAGGTAAGTAAACTTTTTCGTTATTGATGGCATACTGGCTGGCTGTAAAAAAAAATCGATTATGTTTTGTTTCTTCATAAAATTCAAATGACTGCGAATTTGTTTGAATTTAAGTGCATTTTAATTGTTACGTTTAGTCTTGATTTTATAATTTTACCAACCATTTAAATAAAGTTAGCGACAAAATTGAATTGTTAGATATTCTTTACGTCATGAAGCGACGTCATTTGATGGTAGATGAAATGCAAAGAGTTGTAGGGATGTTGCAAGCGGGAAGTAATCAATCTCAGGTATCTCGACATTTTGGCATTCATAGAAGTGTTATTTGTCGTCTTTGGCAGCGCTACAATAATACAGGAGAACCCGCTGAACAGCATCCAGGCCGTAAAAGGAGTACAACCACTCGGCAAGACCGGTTCATACAACTGACTGCAAGACGCCAGCCGATGTTAATCGCTCGAGAGATAAGTTTGAGGCTACAAATTTCAAGTGGTGTTGATGTAAGTCCTCAAACTGTGCGAAATCGACTGCATGAGTACGGCCTACGAGCTCGACGCCCAATCAAGTACCCACCGATACGTCACGGGAATCGCGCTCGTCGATATGAATGGTGTAGAGAATGCGTAACATGGACCCAGGAACAATGGGATAAAATTATGTTTACCGATGAGTTGCGATTCGGGTTTAAGCCTGATACAAGAAGGGTGCGAGTGTATCGTCGGCCCGGAAATACTGAAAGGCTCAGGTGCGTTCAGGAAGTTCATCCATACAGCGGCTCAACAGTTATGTTATGGGCGGGTATTATGAAGAACAGGCGAACTGAGCTCGTTTTTGTAAATGGAAACATGAATGCTGAAAATTACATTGAGGATATTCTCAGACCTTATGTCTATCCATTTGCACAAACCTTTGGCTCCGATTTTAGGTTAATGCATGACTGCGCGTTCACATACAGCTCGGCGAACCAGTGAATACTTTGCAACGGAGAACATCCGGGTATTGCCGTGGCCTGCTCAATTGCCAGATCGCAACCCCATCGAGCACGCATGAGACATGCTCCAGAGACGTGTTTTGAAGGACTTGGACGGAGTGACAACAACCCAACAGCTGAAGGATTTGCTATAATTCCATTGGGAGCGAACACCGCAAGATGACATAAACAGTCTCATTAATTCAATAAATAATCGTTGCCGACAAGTTCTGAATAGCAGAGGAGACCATACTTTGTATTAAATTGTTCTATTCTTTCACAATAAATACATTTTCTTTAGAAATTTCATTTTGTAAAAATAAAGTTTAGTTTCTTATGTATCTTAGTTTCTACAGTATATTCTAATATTGTTCATTTCTGTTATTAAAAGAACTTATAAAGACAACAGCTGTTATTTTTACATCATAGAACCCTAAAGATATTATTTTAAAAATAAAATACAACATTATAATGTGAAGAATCATCCTAAAATTTAAATTATTACATGTTGCTTAGACTTTTTTGATGAGTGTATAGCACCACATCTGTATAGTTTCAGTGGATAAACAGATGTGTACACTCATTTTTTTGCCTCTAATATTAAATTTCCATAAAGTGTGACCGTATTAAACTGTTGTATCTAACTGTAGGATCATGCTGTATATGTCATCGAAAATTTAGAAATTATTAAAAAAATAATACAAATAAATATAACCAAAATATAATAAATAAACATGAAAAGGAAATCAGTAAAAAATGAAACGAAAAAAAAATAAAAAAGAAGAAAAAAAAAATATCAACTAACAAAAATAATAAAAAAAAAAGAAATGAAATATACTAATTGACTTACATTTATTCAGAATGTAATTTTAGTTCAAATGACTGCCTTAAAAAACCAGGATGTCAAAAGTGTAAAATAATACTTTATTCACTTTATTTCACATAATAGGTGTACGTTAACTCAATTTTGAAACAATAATTTAGGATTTAAAAAAAGGATCCAATTGTGAAAGGAAAATCAAACCTAATATTTATTTTTATTGAAGTCGACGCCAATTTTACGCCAGTCAAAAATGAAAAATCTGAAGGATGCTGTAACTATCTTTTATCTTTTAAATATGTAAAAAGGGACTTGGCGCTGACTTTATGAATAAAGAAAATTGGGTTTTTATTGGTTCCTAAATTATTGTTTTGAAATTAAGTCGAGATGTTATATGAAATGAAGGGAATGAAATATTATTTTTCATTATTGATTTAGTGTGTTGAAGTGTGTGTTTTGTGAGTTATGTGTGTTGAAGGCGGTTCTCTTCTCTTTTTAACACACAATTTATGTTTATTATTTATGTTTACTGCAACTGAATGACATGACAAGGCAGTTTAACGTTTATATTTTTAACTTTATTCTTTCGATAATAATTTGTGTTTTTTTTTTTGGCGACAGTGTTCACACAGTAATATACACATCTTTCTTTTTGGGCACACCCCATTGAATATACTTAAGGTTTATTTAAAATAGTTTATTAATTATTTTATTATAGTCATTTCTTTCGATTTCTACTAATGTAATAAGGCGTTTGATTAGTTCACGGCGCATGACAGCTATAACTGAGCTTTAGACACCATTGTTTGTGGCATTAGATGCTTTGTAAGTTAAATTAAAAAAAAATCTGCATCCACTATGACCTACCAGAAATTTGCTCTTTACTGCATTATGCTCATCGTAAAATTTTTCATTTTTTTTTTTTTATAGAAATTCAGAACGGTAGACCAGCCACAGCTGATTTTTTTTTACTTAGCAAAGATAATAATCTAGTAATTTATAGAAATGCGATTCACTTATAACTATATGCTGTAATTATCTAACTGCTACTCAGCATATAAGGGCTATATGGTATATAAGCCAAATAAGAAGATCTACGTAACGTTTATTATATTGTTATGAATAAGGAAATTGTTTTTGAAGTCATTTATTATTTTATTTTACTTTTTATGAGTGATTTATTATAACGATAATGATATATTGTCCTAAAAGTATGAATTAATAAGTTTTATAGTTACTAACCTATCTGAGATCCAACCAAATAAAAAAACTCCCAGAAGCAAACCAAACATTAAGACTGTTTGACTTAGACTAGCCTTCCAAGAGTGTTCACAAATTAATCCAAACTCGGAAATCAGCGTTTCATCAAAGATATCATTGTAAAATTCATATTGTTGACAATTGTCATAGCAGGTACCATTTTCAACTTCCACCGTAACGTTGTTTTTAAATGTGATACATTTAAAATTCGTAACTGGAGTCAGGAAAAATATCGAAAGCATATTCCACATGGAAATGAATCTTGATAAAGATGCAATAGTACAAGCTCCTGCTTGCCACACACCAAATTCTCCAACACATTTCACTACATAATCTTCAGTTTTTTTTTTTAATTTTTGTTTATCTTTGTTTGTAATAAGTTCGATGGTTACTTCATTACTATTTCTTTGTTTCTCCATTTACATATTTTGAATTTCAAATGTTAGTTATGATAATTATTATTGAAATGTATTAACGCTTATTAAAATTTAATTGTGTCTGTAACCGTCTAGATACTAAACTATACTACCTTACAACGGCTAATAATTATGTAACGGAATCCAACACTTATTTAATAATATTCTTAAAACTGTGTCACTGATAATACAGAGTTTCAATTGGTGGATCGAGAGCCATATAAATTTGCATAAAATTTTCTTGTACAATACAGGTACGCATTAAGAGTCAGGAGGGTCTAACAACCGTTTCTCCTTAATCATTATAAGCCCACAGACCACTAAATGGAACCCATTATGAGGATCCGACGCCTGGCGAGTCATATGGAAAAAAATGTCTAATCAACTGCCTAGGGAACTTGATTTTGATCGCTCTTATAATCTTGGCCACTAAATTATTATTCACCAAACAATATGTTCGAATAATACGTACGAGTATATGTGTTGCAATACGAGTAATTTCTCTTGGCCGACGCTATATAATAATATTTTTACGCTGTGAATTGCCACTTATTAACTTTCCTCTGTTTATTGTGGTATCATCATTTGACTTACACTCGAAAGTTATCATATTCACACACTTCTGAATATTAACGCCATTAGAATATTTACCTGCTACAAATTAATCCGTTTAGTGCATCAATTTTGTATAACGCAAAAACTGTGAGATAGTACCATTAAATGTTACTGGGCAAAATAATGCTTGAGTGTTTGCATACTCTATAAGAAGGCAACAATAGCCGACTCCAGATATAACTTTTTCAGACTCGCATACCCGATAGCTTAGTACATATAATTCGCGATTATCTCACTGATAGGACTTTCCGCTATAGAGTGGAAGGTAAGCTGTCCCCGCCCCACCCGATAAGCTCAGGTGTGCCCCAAGGGTCTATTCTTGCGGCCTCTCTCTTCAACCTGTTCATCAGTGACCTACCTCGGTCCCCGGGGATCGAGGTAGGTTGCTATGCTGGCAGCACGCTCAAAAAACGCCCCCGTGAAGGCAGTATGCCAGACTCAGATGTGGAGGCTGGTGTCGACGCTCCAAAGGTGTGTACGGCCGGGAGGAAAGCTGAGTCGGAGGAAAGCGCGACGGAGAATGAGGTTACTCAAACCATCTGCGACCTAGATCTCGATCGGCTGCACTCCCTGGCCAAGAACCAGGTGGATGCCGTCCTTGAGGTTGCCGAAAAATCCCGCAACCTCAAAGGGGTATATGTGGGGACACTGAAGCGTGCTGCCTATTCCCTTCGAGAGGTGGTGGAAGCTGTCACGACTCGGACGGAGTCGGAGGAGACCGCTAAACTGAGGCGGGAAACACGGTGTCTTCGCCGCCAGGTAGAAATTCTGAAGGCAGAAGTCCTTGCCTGGCGACGCGAGGCGAACGAAAAAAAGAACATGCCTCCTCCTCCTCCTCCTCCTCCTCCCCCTGCTCCGTCTCGCTCCGTGCGGCAGCAGCCAAAAAAGTGGGAGGAAGCCTTAGCAGAGGCCGTCGAGAGATTAGAGCATTCCCTTCAAACGTCGTTTGGGGGAATGCTCAATGCACGACTCGAAGGGTTGGAGGACCGCCTCCTACCCAGAAAAATAGTTAGGCCACCATTAGCGGCTGACAGACGGCGGGCGGCTCCTAGACCCGTGGGTGCAACACCTCCCACGGGGCTCAACAGGACGCCACAGAATAATACTGCAGCTCCAACCTCCCCCCCCACTCCTGACCCATCTCCCATTCCGGCTCCGGTGGAGTCGGAAGAGCGAGAGTGGTCGACCGTGGTGCGCCAGGGGAGAAAACACAAGAAGAAGGTGCCTGTGTCGACTATGGCGACGGCTGAAACCCCGATCCCGGGCCCCAAGACAGCTGGGGTCAAACCCAAGAAACGGAGGAACAAGAGCGTAAAGAAAACGCTCGCCCCCCCTCGATCGGCAGCGGTGTTGGTAACATTGCGACCGGAGGCAATCGAGAGAGGGGTGAGCTACAGGGACGCCCTCCTAAAGGCAAGGACGGAGGTGTCACTAAGCGAATGCGGCATCTCCAGCGTCCGGGTGCGCTCGAGTGCCACCGGGGCTAGGGTTATTGAAGTCCCGGGTTCCCTGGCCCCGGAAAAAGTCGACAAACTCGCAGCGGGCGTGAGAGCGTCGCTTGTGGGTCTGGCCACTGTGGTGCGGCCAGTGAAGCGGAAGGACATCCGAGTCGTCGGTATCGATGACTCGGTGTCCTGGGAGGAGGCCGTAGAGGCGATAGCCAGAACAAGTGGCTGCGAGGTGTCCCAAATGAGAGCGGGTCAGCTCAAGACGCGCGAAGGTGGAACCAGCTCCCTTTTCATCTCCCTCCCTCTTGACGCAGCAAGGAAGCTGATTGGAGCAGGTCGCCTCCTGATAGGCTGGAGTGCGGCCCGAGTCCATCTGTTGGAAGGTAGACCATTACGGTGCTACCGATGTATGGGCTTGGGCCACACTCGACCTACGTGCCCGTCAGCGGTTGTGCGGGAGGGGAGCTGCTTCCGCTGCGGAAAGGAGGGGCACCGAATGGACGTCTGCACAGTGGAAAAACCGCGGTGCGGCGTCTGCGCGGACGCCGGGAAGCCGGCTGAACATTTAATGGGGGGGGGGTGAATGTAGGCCCCCCATTGTAAAGGCGAAAGCCCCCCTCCTTAGGGAGGTGCGTACGGAGGTAGCTGCTATGGTTCAGTAATGGACTGCATTCATAGCAGCTACCTTCAAGGGAACTTGAACCACTGCGCCGCTGCCCAGGATCTGCTCCTGCAGGCAGTGGCGGAGTGGAACATCGATTTGGCGGTGGTTGCGGAGCCATATCGTGTCCCGGACCAGCCACACTGGGCCGGAGATGTGAATGGCTCTGTGGCCGTTTTGTCCATGGGGGGATTGCCCCTTTCTATCAAGGAGAGGGGCGCCGGGTACGTAGCGGTCGCCTCACGGGGCCTTGCGACCCTCGGGGTTTATTTCTCCCCGAACCGACCACTGGTGGAGTTTGAGTCCTTTTGGACTCCCTGGGGCCGGTCGTGAGGCGGCTGTCGCCGTTTCCCATCGTCGTGCTTGGCGACTTTAACGCCAAGTCGAGGGCGTGGGGAGCGGCGGCCACGGATCCGAGGGGTGAGGCCCTTGAGGAGTGGGCAGCCGAACATGAGCTGTCCCTCCTCAACCGGGGGAACGCCCACACGTGCGTGCGGCAGGGCGGGGGGTCGATTGTGGATGTCACATTTGCCTCCCGGTCGGCTGCACGTCGTGTCCGGGGGTGGAGGGTTGAAGAGGAGGTGGAGACTTTATCGGACCACCGATATATCAGGTTCGAGGTCTCCACCTCCTACCATGAATCGTATATCCGCCTCCGGAGGGGCGCGACGTTTCCCCGCTGGGCGATGGGCCGCCTCAATTGGGAGATGGCGGAGGAGGCGGCCATCGTCCAGGCCTGGGTCTTGCCCCCCCCAGGCAGGGAGGATATCGACGCGTCTGCTGCCCGCCTCCGTGATGCTCTTACGGAGGTATGCGACGCGTCGATGCCGCGGAGCCTACACCGTTCTAACAAAAGGGCGGTGTACTGGTGGTCGCACGAGATCGCAGAACTACGTGCGGCCTGCTCCGCGGCCCGGCGGCTGTTCGGGCACAGCCGTCGGAGAAGTCATAGGGACCTCGAAGAGGAGGTCCGGCTGTATGGCGAATACAGGCAAAAGAAGAAGACTTTGCAAATCGCCATCAGCCGGGCCAAGGAAGAGGCGTGGGAGGAGCTCCTCCATACGCTGGAGAGTGATCCACGGGGGCGCCCATACCGGATGGTGCGGAAGAAGTTCAGCGGCCGGGCGCCCCCGGTGACGGAGACTCTCCAGCCGGAGATAATTGAGAGGGTCGTGGGAGAATTGTTCCCCGACCCTCCGAAGCTCCTTCCTCCTTCCATGCCTCCTCCCCTCGCAATTACAGTGGAGGTGATCGGCATCCCTCCTCCGGTGACGGAGGAGGAAATGGGGAGGGCGGTCGAGCGCCTCTGCAGCAGGCGGACGGCGCCCGGCCCCGACGGGGTCCCGGGCCGGGTGCTGTCTATGTTCATGGACCATCTCGGGGGGTGGCTTCAGGAGCTGTTCGATCACTGTTTCGCGGTCGGTCAGTTCCCGAAGCCCTGGAAGACGGGGCGACTCTGCCTTATGGCAAAGGAGGGCCGCCCTCCGGACTGCGCGTCCGCGTATCGGCCTCTTGTGTTGCTGGACGACGCCGGAAAGTTGCTCGAAAGAGTAATTGCCTCCCGGGTCGTCCAGCACCTGGAGGAAGTAGGGCCGGACCTATCGGACGCGCAGTTCGGTTTCCGGTGAGGGCGTTCGACCATTGACGCCCTGAGCCTCCTGAGGACGCTCTCTACGGAGGCGACTTCCCAAGGTGAGAGGTTATTGGCGGTGTCCTTGGACATCGCCAACGCCTTCAACAGCTTGCCACACGGAGTCATACGGGAGGCGCTCCGGTTTTTCGGAGTGCCCCCGTACCTGCGGCAGCTGTTGGAGGCGTACCTGGAGGGGCGGGAGGTCGCCTTCGTAGACGCCAGAGGTCAAATGGTTCGGCGCGGGACTCCCTGTGGAATCCCGCAGGGATCGGCACTGGGGCCATTATTGTGGAATCTGGGCTACGACTGGGTGCTCCGAGGCGCGCTTCCATTTGGAGCGCGCCTCATCTGCTATGCGGATGACACTCTAGTCGTAGCCCAGGGGGGAAATTGGGGGGACTTGATGCGCCTGGCCACGGAGGCTACAACCCTCGTGGTTGGGCGCATCCGACGGTTGGGCCTCAGGGTGGCCCTCAACAAAACCGAGGCCTTAGTTTTTCACGGGCCTCGGCGGGGGCCACCTCCTGGGGCCCATATATACATAGAGAGCGTCCGGGTCAGGGTTGGGGCCCAGATGAAATATCTGGGTCTCACCCTAGACGGACGCTGGCGGTTCGAGCCCCACTTTAAGGGGCTCGGACCGCGTATAACTGGGGCGGCAGCGGCACTTAGCCGTCTGCTCCCCAACAAAGGGGGTCCGGGTGCCGGCTGCCGCCGTCTATACATGGGAGTCGTGCGATCGATGGCCGCCTACGGGGCACCGTTATGGGCGGACGCCCTCTGCGCCGCCAATGTTCGCGCGTTACGCGGTGCGCATCGCGTTGTGGCGCAGAGGGCGATACGAGGGTACCGGACGGTGTCCTCAGCGGCGGCTTTCGTGCTCGCCGGCTCCCTTCCCTGGGAGCTGTAGGCGGAAGTTCTTGCCGCCGTATATCGATATACGGCGGCTAAGAAACGCCGGAGGGAGCCTCCAGCTCCCAGGGAAATAGAAGAATTGAGGACGAGGGTCCAGAGGGACGAAGTGGAAAGATGGAGGCAGGACCTGGTGGACGCGCGTTATGGTAAATATACCATTGATGCCGTCCGCCCGGTCCTGTCGGAATGGATGAATAGGAAGTGGGGCTCCCTGACGTTTCGTCTGGTGCAGGTACTCACCGGACATGGATGTTTTGGGTGGTACCTGCACCGGATTGCGCGCAGGGAGCCCACCGCCGCATGCCACGAGTGCGGCGCTTTGACGGATACCGCGCAGCACACCCTTTCCGAGTGTACTGCGTGGGATGGGCAGCGCCGCACTCTGGTTGCGGCGGTTGGTAGAGATTTATCGCTGCCGAGCGTGGTACGAGCCATGCTCGGCAGCGAAGCAGCATGGAGAGCGATGGCCTCCTTCTGCGAGGATGTTATCTCGCAGAAGGAGGTGGCGGAGAGGGCCCGTGAGGCAGACCCTCTAAGCGGTCCTCTCCGCCAGCGGAGGGCTGGCAGAAGGAGGGGGGTGCGCCTAGCCCCATCCTTCCACCACCGTAGCCGAGCCAGGGGGAATGGGCGGGGGCCCATCTCCCCATTGCACTGGTTCGGTTGACGAGGGGAGGCGGCTGGTTGTGTACCCAGCTTGCCTCCCTATAAGGACGACGCCCGGCGAACGCCTTTCGCTGGGCTGACCGCTGGGGCGACATGGTGACAGCACTGTACGATCCCTTGTCGCCCCAACCATTGCGGCGGCCGGTACACCGCGGGGTTTTAGTGAGTAAGAGTCTCACACTACCCACTCTCCCCCCCGAGAGGGTGGCGTGTCCATGATGGATTTCCCCACGTTAATAAAAAAAAAAAAAAAAAAAAAAAGGTTGCTATGCTGACGATACAATTATCTACGCTTCCGGTTGGCGGCCGGACTTTCTTAGAAATCGCATCAATCGAGCCATCGTCACACTCGGTGAATGGTATCGTCAATGGCGAATAGAGGTTACTCCCAAAAAAAGTGCCGCGATATTTTTCAACCCCGTAAATCGTCCGCAACCCAAATATCTAAAGCAACTCAGGCTGTACGAAACCGAGATTTCTTGGGTCCTTGAGGTCAAATACCTAAGAGTTACATTAGATAGGCGCCTCACTTTCAAAGCGCATACTGATAGAGTTCGAAACAAGGCCGCTATGGTCTTGAGTCGCTTGCACCCATTAGTTTGTCCGAAAAGTATAATGTCCTTCAGACATAAGCTTACTTTGTATAAGATGTGTATCCATCCTATTTTGAAATATAGTTGTCCGGTTTTTGCGCACATGTCAAGTTATAACTTCGAAAAGTTACAAAAACTACAGAATCGTTTTTTTCGTAGGGCAGTAGGTGCCCCTTGGTACATCCGGAGAGTCGACCTCCACAGGGACCTGGATATGCCGTATATCTGGGAGTACATTAGGACACTCACTAGTAGTTATTTTGAGAAAACCGCGAATCATCCCAGTCCGTTAGTAGTATCCGCCGCGACTTACAACACCGTACCCGATGCGCCGCGTTACAAAAGATGTCCGCGATATATTTTTACAGATCCTCCCGATAAAATAACGGCAGCTAAGTTCCAGTACCACTCCGTCCCTGGAAACAGAGCGTGTGCGTGCCCACACCCACGTATTCACAGATCACGCCGCCGCGGCTTGACTGTGAATTTTGTTCCAGCTCATTCGTCTAGGCCCCCCTCGGTAGCGGCTCAAGTCGAGGTCCGATCCTCCAGAATGGAGCCCTCAAGCGCGTTGCTTGCGCGACTACAGTGACACTGAAATAATTTTCAAACACCAGTTTTTACAACACAACACCGATCACCCCACACACGTGCACATACACAAATGTAGGTACACATAGTGGTTGTGTTTGTTTTTTTTAATCCCTTTTTTGAACGGAGTTAGCTTAGAATAATTTGGGGGTCAGATTCAAGATACATGAATGAGTCCGTGAAACATATATGCTTTCACGAATTTATATATGTATGAAATAATAGTTAGCTTAGTTTAGCTTAGCTTGGTTAAGCTCAGGATATTTGGTAACAGGTCAAGACGAGGCGCGCCGTGCGCCCTTGTGCTAGTTGCCTATATAAAATCGGGTGAGTACCTTAAGCGCTCCCCTTAGTAGTCCGGTGAAACTGTAGAGCCCTTGCCAGGTCAACAGTGCAGTCAGTTCGAAAAAAAAAGCGACTCCAGATTAAAGGTGCCCGCCGCATCTGCATCGCCATGCCGCATCTACGAGTATATCAAGCCACGCCATACCACAACTCAGTAGGTGTATGTACGCAAACGTTATAAACTTATTCGTTAACGCGGCCCATATTTATAGACATTTCAGTGGTCGATATCAAATACAAGCTTGATATGAATTGCATTTTGATATATTCCATCACTTGTGATCATTGGCTCAGAAAAACCACTCTACGATCTACTACATCACCCGTGGCTCATCAAAAATACAGTTTCCACTCGTAAACCATTTTTATGCTCTGAAATCTACTTTAATATTGATAAAAACTCTACGATGTGGATATGTAACTATATTAACTAAGAAATTAAACATCTCGAACGTTATACCTTGAATCTTATGAGGAGAAGATGTGAATCATTATGATAAGTAAACTTGAATTTTATGAGAATATGTGAGATACAATGATAACGTACTGTATTATAAACTAGTGCGTATACATTTTCGAAGTAACTTTTGACACTAAGATATACTCGTAATAGAAGAAGCAATCGGGCGACATCGAGGGTTAGAAATTTTCAAACATGTAGTACAAATATGTGTAGTAGTTTCAAATATATACTTTAATAAATAAAGTAGTGAAGCTGGAAATCTAAAAACAAAAATATGCACCACGATTGCCTTAAAACCTGAAATGCTGTAGTATTCACATAGCATAATAGTTTGAGTACCAGACAGTAAATCTGCTTTTGTATCTTGCGTTCGTGAGCCAAGTGAAAGCATTTGACTCTATTTTAAACTCATTTGTTTTAGAGTCATTGCGACTAGTTCATCAAGGGGTAGAGATTTTAATGTAATGTCGCTTTTATGAATATCAAACTACAGAATAAGTCAGCCAATATCGAAAAAGCGAAATAAGTCGAAATAAAACGACCGTACCATTAGACTTAATAACTAATTACCAATTCCTTCCTATTATACAAAGAAGATACAACAATTTGAATAAAATAACGATTTAATGTAATCACTTAAGCAAGTAGATTACTTCATTAGATACTTTTGTCATGAGTTAAAAGATAGAAGCAATATAGTATTTTCATGTCTCATCGCCAGCAATTCATTTAGCTATACACCCAGACATGTTTTGGGTGCATTAGCAACTACAGAAGATGACATTACTTGCAGTATTGATTTCAGTGAACCTACATAACCAACTACGAATTTAGTTATGAATTTTGCCTTCGTTTAGGATCAACGGAATTTATGTGTTACGAGCAACCGCCTGTAACTTCGTCGGCTTTAAATTAAAATATAAAATCTAATAAATAATAAAATGTATGTCATATAAACCTTCGCTACAAAGAAACATTTATCCACGTCAACTTTTGTGGGGTTCGATTCAACTGTGTTGGAGTTTATAAATCCTCAGACGTATTTAATTTATGTATGATTATTACTTTTGAAAATATGCCGTTCGATGCGTTCATGACACCTGTGATCTGTCCTAAGATCTTTAATTAATTTTTAACCATACCTTTAAAGTGTCAATCCCCTCTAATTTCTCTTGGATATTAATTATAATAAATTCTCTTTTTATTCACGTTTCTAATTATGTATTGTAATTTTCCTCTCATTTGAAATTATAGTCAAAGACTTTTTTGGCATAGCGCAAGTTTATGAATTGTGACGTTGATATTGGCCAGATACTAGTCACGCCTTCAACAGCACTGTAAATTAACTAAACCGTTTGATATATGAGATCATTCTCTAGTGCGTCGAATTACATGTAAATTCTGGCAACGAAGATTCAGTAAGTCCGTTAGGTATACGAGATAAGGCCCAACCAAAAAATAACTATATCGAGGACCAACAATTTTAAGCGTGTGTACAGCTCCAATGTTCAAGGTGTCACTAGAAGTAACACCTAGCATAGATTTTAAGGCAATAGCAACCCAGGAATTGGATGTTAACGGTAATATTAACCATCAACGAAACGTTTAGGAAGAATACACACAGCAATGTTTTGCGATTTATATGATTAAAACAAAAATAGAATAGATTAATTGTTAAATAATAGTAAGCAACAAGTAATGTTGGCATTTGAAACAAAGACTATTTTTCTATCACATTCAGACACTTCATGAATATTCTACAAAAGTAAAATGCTATGTAAAGTTGTCCTAAATAAACGTTATACTTTCGAGTCGAAAAATTGTTATAAATTTCACACTAACATTTTTTAAACGAGTGTTCGATATATTTCAAATTCTGTTCATTGCCTCATGTAACGTAAAACTATAGAACAAAAACAAAAACATTAACACACTCTTTGACGTGCGACACTTATTGAATTAATTAATCTGTATTAATAATAATGTATCTATATGATTATTATTTTTTCTTTTGTAATAGATACATATATCACATTTATCGAATACGACGTTGAAACTTATTTGTCTGTTAGTTAGTTGTATGGTCGAATTTTCCTAAAAGACGGCTTTATCGGTCTATTGAAGGCAATGTCTTCAGATCATCATTATTTGATAGTGTACAAGATCTGTTAAAATACTTTTAGAAATTGTAAAAGATAATCAAAAATATTTTCTTTTTATTCTCAACAGATTTTATTGAAAGCATATAAAAATATCAGTAATATTTTAAGAAATTACATTTCAATAAAAAAAAATAGCTAATCTATAAATGTATTGCTGTTCGTTTGTCTCGCTGAAACTAGAGAATAGCTGGACGGATTTGGCTAACTTTCATCTTGAAATATTTATGGAAGTTCAGGGAAGGTTTATACTGTGAGAAACATAAATAAAAAGTAAAGAAAAATACTAAAAAAGACAATTTAATTTTCAAATATTCAAATTCAAATTTTCATAGGAAATGTATATTCCGAACTAAAATGTATAGATTATTAGAAACACTTTTAGAACTTATAACTTTATTTCTGGATGAGATCTTATGTCCTTTCCTGAACCCCTGATAACATGTATGCAAAATTTCATACTAATTATTTGAGTATTTAAGTCGTGAAAGCGTAACAAACAAACAGGCTCAGATTCGCATTTACAATATTAGATATCGGTAACATTTTTAAATATCATAAAACACATATTTTCCTTATAAAATAAAAGAACATAAAATGAAATAACTTATTGCAAGTAACAAATACAAGAGAGAGTTTATTTTTTTTACTTTTGACAGACACGTCATTTTATTAATATATATAGTAGATAGCACATTCGACCTATTTTAATACATATGACATAACAGAACGGGACAAAAAGAATTTTAACCCTTAAATGGACGATTTTTGTTTCACGTATTAAAAAAATATATTTGTGTAATAGACATGTGTCTAGGAAAAATGAGTAAAAAAATCTAGACATGAATTTACTATACTTTTTGCCAACATTAAAAATAGTACAAAATTCTTTCAGAAATAAGAACTAGTTGTCAAAATTAACAAAAAATTTAAAGGTGGTCAATTTTATCTGTGATGTTTAGTATGTTGTTTAAAAACAACATTGTCCATTTAAGGGTTAAACATTGTTAGCTGTTGACAACGGATAGAATTGCAATTGAATTATACCTTCTGTCCTCAATAATTGCACATGAATAATGTCCCATATTATTAGTTATTGGAGTAATTACCAGCTTTCTTCAGGAGTAATTACCGTTGTATTTCTCGTCAACATTTATGAGGTTTTTTATTAAAGATATATCCATCATATAAACGTATAATATGAGCGTAAATTTATAGTTAAATAAGGAAAGTCTCTTGAAACAGTGGCAACGCATAGAATAAATAGCCAATGATTCTAGGTTATATTGCAAATAACTTGTTTTGGATTAAAATGTTCAGTGAAGCGATAGTTCAACCGTCGACACTGATCAAAGCGATATAAAAGATTAATGGACCTAGACACTGGCTGGGTAATTTAAGCATATATCAGGTTCTCTAATAGGTGGTATAAATTAAGGAGGTCTAATGTAATAATTATTACACTGCAGTTCCATGTTCAACCTTTCGATTGTTGCAACTAAGTTAGTCTTTTTTAGAGATTATAAGAAATGGATTCCGATCTTTATATACTAAATCATTATACAAATTTTTAATTTTTTTGACGTAATAACTCATAAATCGATGAAAGCCGGCTGCACACAGGAAAAAGCATGATTCATTGTCACGTTTTGCCTGAGCCGAGCGTGCAAGAGAGAGAGTGCGGAGAGCGATAGAGAGGCTCGATTGCCCTAAGCATTCAGCTTGTGACACATCTATCTTTCTTCCACTCCATGGGTAATTCAGTGATAATAGTTCAATTGAATTCATAAAAGTATGTAACTTTTCATTAATGTTTTCTTATAACGTTATCACGTAAAATTATCGCCCGTAAACCGACTTTACAGACAACGGATTTTCTTTCTTTTGAGTAATTAAGTGAAATCCTTAAAAAAATCTCACTACTAATACACCTCCAAGCTACTACATGACTAGAAAATTATATCGATCTAAATGTACAGTACAAATGAGGGATATCTTCTCTTACAGATTTATCAATCACTCCAATTAAAAAAAAATGTTTATAAATTAAATAAATTTAGGCCCTGAGAAGGAAACTATCAAAATGTACAACTTATTTATTTTCTTCGTACATTTTTTAAAAATTAAAACGATGTATATTATGTTTATCGTTCACAATTATATTTAATGCATGTGCAGAGAGGAAATCATTTTCGGGCATCACTGTCGTTCATATAATGATTCACCCTTAATAATCTAGTTACAGTTAAACCTGCTCGACATGGTGCTTGAATGTACTGTTTAGTAAAGCGATAATAAGATTTGGGGCCTTAGTGTAGAACGTAAAACTATTACCTAGAAAACTTTTATTGGTATTACTGGATGTGAAACAGGGTGTTATTCGAATTATGCCGGTCGTTTAAAAAATCTATCTTATCTAAGTTTTTGCTGACATACATTAAATTAATTAATTAGTATACCGTATTCCTGGAACTCGTTCTTTAGTGATTCAATAGATCCCATATTAGTATTCATCAAACCATCAAACCTAGTGAATATGTATATGAATATGTTTCAAAGTAATACAAAATGAATTATAGGTGTTGCAATGATTTAACGAACCATTCATAAATTCACACCAAATTGTCGGACGGTTTGTAAATTAATTAACCAAACAGTATTTGAGTTGTGTATTGATGTTGTGTGCGCACATCGCAAGTCCGAGCGCGGCGCGGTGGTCCGAGGCGAAATCGAATTTCAAAAGCTTGTTAACACAATGTTTTACCGCAAACATAACGTGACGATGCTAATGCGGCCAAATTGAAATAGCTATTGATTGTATGAACATTTCAAATAGTGAAGGCACGAGTCGACCAGAGTTATAATTATCATAATACATTTGGCCAATTTTCGTAACGCGTTGTTCTGTATATTTGATCTACTGCTTAGTGTTTGTTGTTATTTGAAAGTGTGGTAAGTGAAAAAATTATACGCAAGCATTAACATCCGCAATATTGTTTTGTTAGTTTATACGAATACTAGCAGCGTCTCCCAGTTTCATTCACATTCACCGTGGGAGAAAACCACGTTAAAAAGTTACGGATCTCAAGGAGACATCCTCCTAAAAAGCTGACGGAAGGCCTTCGAGCGGAGGGAGAGAGAAAACCTCGTTAAAAACTCATGGTGGGAAGAAGCCACGTTTAAAGATGACAGAGGAGAGGATTTTGGGCGACAGAAGAGGAAAAAAATCTCGTTATGAAATCATCGTAGGAGAAAACCAGGTTTAAAAGTTACAGGGGGTGAGAAAAATTCCTCGTTAAAAAATTAATGGCGGGTGGCGGTTGGAAGGGGTGACCCCTTCACTGCCAAGCCGGACCAAGCAGGGAAAGGACTGGGTACCTGACATTCCATTGCACATTGATTCAGTAGACGGGTAGGCAGCTTGACCGGGCTGTCGTCGCTGCCTGGCGTTCGTGCTGGGCCGAGGTGGCATGGTGCTTCGCTTGATCGATCCCGTGCCACTCCTTAGCGCGGCCGCCGGTATCTCGTGGATTTTTTAGTCAGTAGGAATCTAACATTCGCCCACTCCCCAGGGCTGTGGATGTCCAATGTAGGATTTCATCCTACATTAAAAAAAAGGGTACCGTGCGTCATCGCCCGAACGCACTATCAATTCGTTCTCGTATACCGTCCTTTCTAATTTACATTTTCTATGATAATTACTCCGCTATTAAAGGTCATATCGTGATATTGGTTATTCTATAATCTTCACCAATAAATGGGCTATAAAACGCAAGAGGGTTTTTTTTTATTTGGACTAGTGATCTTAGAGATAAACGCATTTAAAAATGTAAGAAACAATATCTTCAACTTTATATTAATTATAGCTGTGTCCAAGGTTCTCCACGTGTCTGTTATTATATGTTGCAATAAATAGCTGACTGTAGATAATCTGTGTTTAACTATCTACACAAATCAAGTTTCAGTATGATTTGTAGAACGGTATAAAAGTTGATTTGCAGCCACGCCATCTAGTGAAGTGTTATAGTATGACTACTTATTGTCCGCTGATTTATTCGCTTGAATCTTCAATCATCTTTGCTTCGGGAATAGTATTTTTTGTCTAGATGAAAATCGCCCTTTCTTGTATCCCTGACAATGTGTATGTAAAATATCACGATGGTCAGTTGAGTGGTTTATAAAGCGTAACAAACAAAGAAGCTCCATTCGTATTTATAATTTTAGTTTGAATAGTCAATATCAATAAAAAACAAACTTAGGTGTGCAAAATTTCGTGGTGATGGGTAAATTAATATAGCAAGCAATATCAATTTTAAACTAGTCATAAATATTCCACTGAACCCCTGTTAATTATGAGGTTTAACATAAATTTAGCCGTTTAATTATCGTATCATGTAGGAATTTACCTCGGTTATCGTTTATGATGGTCTGTTTGTTTCTTAGTTAGCATGCTGTGGATGATTTCACTCGGGAATAAATTCTCGGAAAGAAATCAACGAATGTGGCTGAACGTGGACAGTACACTGGTGTTTTATTACTTGTTTTATACGATAAGGTACTTTTTTCATACGTTTATATAATGAATAAATACATTACACTACATGCAATACAATACATTTATATAACATTTATATATTTTATTTATAATACATTAAATACATTTTAAGTTATTTCATTGAATTATAAACTCCTGTTTGTGCGATACAGGGGCATAATAATAAAATAGCCTACAATATGCGATATACGACACTTGCACCTCCATACATTTGGTATCTAAATTTTTCTATGAATGATTTCTTGATTTGATTTCTATGACAGATTAAACTATTTTCTTGACTAGTTAGTGGCAGTTGTCATATGAACTAAATACACGTACACATAAGTACAAGTTGCCGATATATAGAAGTAAATATTTGTATATATAAGGCCGACTAACTCCAAAACCGTTAAACCGTCTTTTCATCAAGAACGTTTTGTGTTACTATTTTGACTTTAACTGGCCACTCTATTAAGTGGCAATAACTTGTATTTTTTAATGTAATAAATTAACACAGACGAAGTATCGAACGGTAAGTAGAATTAAATTCACGGAATCCCACGTAAGCCAAAACAGTCCTAGTTGAGTATTTAACCATTTTGGTAACCTCGCGCTAGTTGCCATTTCGGTTATCGTCTCCGCGCGCCAACAACTCAAATTGTGCTGTATAATAAATAGCAGTCACTTCAAGCACCAAAGAATGACAAATGTGATATTTATTATGAACTAGCGGCCGCCCGTGAGTTCATCTGCATTTGTATCTTTATAAATGAATAGCTTTTGTTTGCGTCTTTGTTCGCGTAAATGTCGATTGTACCTATACCTCGAGAACACTACATTGCTGTATGTACTTTTCTGTACCCTCGATAACGTGAACGGATCAAATGGATAATATAACGCAAACCAAAGTTGCATTTCACATGATAGGACTGTTTCAAGCTTATTCGACACATTTTTATATTTTAGCTAAGTTAAACGATATCTTTATAGATTTATAGCCTACTTATTATTTTGAAGCATAAGCTATATTACTGTACAGCTTAAACAAAACCAGTTCAGTAGTTTTATCGTGAAGGAGTAACAATCATCCATCAATCCTAACTGTTTGCGATAAAGGTGATTTTCACATTACCTTTAATCGACCACTCATGTTTATTTTTATCGTTAAGAGATGGCGGCATAGTCGAGATTACTGGCACTGTCTTTTAATCGTTTTCACTGAGTGACATGCGGTTGATGGCCTGATATTGAATTTAATTAACTAGGTGTACCAAATCATTAACAATCCTCTTGTATGTTGGTTTTCTCTCCAAAAAATGAAAAAAAAAAAACAATATGTCTTATGAAAGATGATAAGACACTAAATCTAGAGGGGAACTGTATCCAAAGTGTAGCTGCCGAAACACACATATGGGAGCTCGGCGATACGTTTTCAACTTGGCGGTGGTAGTTAGCCAGGTGAGCATTGGGACCTTAAAATTATAGTGTCATCGCCATGCTTTTCATAACGGAAGCTCCGGCTCATAGTTACACTCGAAATACTTGAAGCAATATCGATCGATGCGGTGTCTAAGCATAAGCCATCACCTACTTATCACTACCCTGATTTACAATTAATTAGTGATAAAAAAGTCTGATTTATTTTCAACTTGGACTTGGATTATAAAAATTGTTGAAAATGATAAAATATTATACCATTAAAAACAACTTATTATAAATTATTATTTGTATATAAATTAGAGACATATTTATGAAATCAGAGAATCTTCTTTTTATAGGTTTTAATTTAGTAAAGTTAGCGGAACGCCATTAACATAAATTTGATACGTTTTATTTATATATTTTTTGTTTTGTGTTATTTCTAGGTAATAAAAATTATTTTAAAATATAATAACCGGGTGCTAGAACATGGCCAGTTCCTTTTTTAATGCAATCGGAGGCATACGAACAGACGGGTTACCTAAGTAATCACCGCCGCCCATGGCCACCTGCGACACGAGAATTACAGGTACGTTGCTGGCCTTTGAGGAAGAAGTAGGCTTGTTTCTTGAAGGTTTGTGGATTGTATTAGTCCGAAGTTCTGTAGGACTGGATCATAAACAGTTTGGGATAGTTAGCACCCCACCATAAGGTATAGGTGTGTCGTATTCCGGAATCATGGTATCCAGCAACCAATATGAGTAGTAAGAATCTGTAAGCGATTAGGTCACGGCCATGATGACTAAAGTGGCTGGTGACTGGTGAAATTACTCAAAGTGATAAACACGTCATAGTGACTCTGTGAAGTTTATCGCATTACGGGTTTAGCCAGTGTATGCCAGATTTGCAAGCCGACATGGCAACGATTTTTGTCTCTCTCTCGACAATCGCCGCTGGTTTTCGATTAAATTGTGCTTACCTCTATCATTACCATCATGAATACTGGCGTTACTTTCCCGTGTAATAGAAGTAGTATATATGGCGCGCGGGAATCAATTGAAATTTTTTTTTTGGGTCCATGGACCATAAACATATTATCATATACCATGTAGTTTATTAAATCGTATAACTAAATGGATTAACCTAAATTGAATTCTATCAACCATTTTAGGGTGTCGTCAGTATGGGTGATCATCGAGGGAACCTTTGTATCATCTACGTGGACGTTCATTTGTGATGAAGAATTCTTTTAAGTATGCAACAATCACATATAAGCATTTCGAAATACCCTTTAAGTTATCACATGAGACGATCATGCATATTACCTTATCCAACTTTGAGATTTGCCAGTTTTCTCACCACTCGCTCTCTATGCTGAATTCCATATTGGCTATTGTCCATCATATAGTGTGATTTTAAATATCAATTCAACATGTGCGACGTGTCATAGTTAACTTACTTATAGACCTGTAGTATTTCTTTGCAATAGCACGTGATAATATTACTTTATTCTTTATTTTACCACGACAAAGTGTGGGTACTATATCTCACGGCAAGTACAGTGCAATCCAGAAACAACGGCGACCGATGATAGATCGATAGCTCATCCGCAATCGTCACCGTCATGCCGGCCTGCAAGCGTTTCGCTATCTGGATATATTGCGTGCCTAATAGAGCAGTTAACTTAGTTGTTTTTTCCAAAAGAAACAATTGTTTTTTTTTAGTTTGTTATATGCCTGTAACGCGGTTGACAAAAAATAAGTTGAGGCAGTCATAAGGACTGCCGACAGAAGTGAAAACTCGGAGCGATAGAATAACTGTGTTATTTTTTGAATTTTTAAATCAATTACAATCTGAATAATTCAAATTTGTCTTACTAACATTAGTATGTTAACATTATTCTTCACATCTATTGGCACTTCGAGCAATAATTATACGCTTTATACAGTTAATAGTTAATCAAACATATGATGGGCTGAACAATACGAAATAACAATATTACATGTACACAGGACGCTATACTACGTGTTACTAATCTGGCTCAAATGCAATACGTTACAAACATGTCGAGGTCATCGGTGACGCGAACCCATAAATTTTCACTTCAAAATGCGTCTTTTTGCATTTGGAACGAGACAAACTTAAACTCGTGATCACGATCGCGTCCATTATTATTATTATATGTTACCACCACGTAAATATAAGTATATTATTTCATTGTCTTTAAATTCAAGTCCGGTACCTTACACTTTATAAACTCGAAAGATATTAAATTACGTATTTAGACACGTACAGTCGGCGTCTTTAAACCGTTTATGAATTAGCGAGCCGATGTCAAAATATTTCAATAATAATCTCCCTTACGCGTCGTGACATCTCGGAAACGGACGGTTTGCTCAACAAATTATGAAATTTTGACGCGTGTTTTTTCCTTTTATTTTCAATTTCAACCTCGCTGTTGACTATCGGTCCTTCTGGGAAAGCGTGTGAAGCGCGCCCGATACAGAGAGCGCAAAAGCGTTTTTAACGTGTCCACGCTAAAGATCGGCGATGGCAGCGGCGCGGCGCGTCGGCCGCAACGCAAAAGAACTTAAATATTTACCTCTACTATAATACATTCTAATTATTAGTGTAATTCTATGGAAAATGAACAAATTTCACGTATTTGCCGCTACCTACTATTTTTATTATTATTTTTTTTAAAGTCTTCGCGTGTAAATAAAAAGAATTCCTCTCGTTTCGGCCGTCGACTGCCGATAGAATGGTCGTTTTTGAGAGATGTATTTTTTTTACTCGTGTTAAGTGTAAAGAAAACACCGTTTTCAAGAAAGCCGCTAGTAATGAATAATAATGAAATAAATACATTGAAGTAATAATGTTAAACAGAGTTTTACTTGTGAAAATTTGACCAAGAAATTTCGAATATTTTTCAAAGAATGTTTGGGTAATTGTCACCAATGGTATTGAGTGGTCTTGTAATAGGTACATAATTTAATAATATTGCAATAGGAAAATATTTTTAAAACAAACAGGATATTCAAACAGTGCTTAAGAAATTAATAAGATACTTGCATCCGCAACAACGTTTTCTTGGAAATGGTTTTTTATTTCATGAAAACTATACTCTGTATACATATACCAAAATAAATAATAGTAAATCAAACCAAAAACCATATACTAGTGAAAAGTGCATCATGCTGTTTCCTTCCACCTAACAGAAAGACACAAATCACTTTTTCAATTTTCGTAAATTGTATGCAAATTTACCTATCGTAAACTATTACAATTTAATATCCTTTTAAATGTTCACTTACAATTGAGTATGGTTTAAACCATTATAATATGTTTCCGAGATTTTTGTCCTTTGGAACAAGATAATAGTTTAGTATAGATATCGGTTTTGGATATCACGGTTGTCGATGTAGGTTAGAATCCTGTAATGATTCGGAACGTTCGATGTAATAAAACATCGCGATATAACTAACAAACAACTAGCTAGTTACGTCCCTCAAGTTGAAAATCTGTCGCCAAAATTACATAGGTGCGTTCCTTGGGCTGCACTTGAGAACCATTTATCCTCTAGGTTGAACATGTAAAATCAAGCGAGATTGTGGTTAAACGCTAAAACCTATTAAAACTCAGTAATCTTAATATATATAAAATTACGTGTCACGGTGTATGTCCGCAATGGACTCCTAGACTACTGAAGCCATTTTTAAACATTTTTGCACACTATGTTCAATTTCTCCAAATTGAAAGATAGGATAGTTTATACCTCAATTTATAATCGCAATATTATTGCGAATTATTTGTTTATGAAACAAAAAGTCATGATTATCTCTGTTAGTTCGATAAGGTTCTAACAGATGGCAGTATAAAGTAGTTCATTGATTAAATTGACGTCCGTGCAAAGCCAGACCGGGCAGCTAGTTTAAAATAAGTATACGTTTTATTATACATCTAAAATCGAATTGTAAAATCATAGTTACAAAACACAGATTATTTATACTCATAATACAAACTGCATTCATTCGATACGTGAAATCAAACTCGTACGATATACTTTACGTACGCAGAACATAGTAATGTTCAATGAGATATAAAATATCTGTATTGTAAGAGTTAAATCAAATAGTTAAATCACATCTCTACACTATACCTTTATTATATGTAATAATCAAAAATAGAATTCTGAAAAAGTGAATAATTTCACACCTGATTATTTGAAAAATAATATTTTCCATCCGACTTTTTAACTTATGGTAGAAAAAATACTTCCTGCACGTTATCTCCTAAATGTTTTTTTTTATATATACATAGAAATAGTTATGTACTGTGGCATTCACTCGTCATGAAAATTGGTAGATGTTTTGTAGATATTTAAATAGGTACGAATAATATTTACACAACAAACAAATTTCGAAATTGTTCCGAATTTCTTTTTCCTAACAATTTTGTATTAAACCCAGTGGGCTCGTCCCTGTAAATATGAAAATTTTCTTATAATTTAATTTTTATTGCATGAGTTCGTGTTGAATATTAAGTTTTCAAAATGAATGTATAAAAAATACACAATATCTATTTTACTATACTTGAATTATGTATTATAATAAGTAATAAAAACGCATGTGAAGTCGCGGGCATAATCAGTTTAATATAATCGTCATTGCTCTTCAAAACTCAAAATATATCAAAATAACAAATAAAGAGAAAAAAATATGTGCAAGAAAGAGACGACGACGCCGACTGTACGAAGACATACTATTTCTCCATTATAAACATAGCCCCTACTCATGTTTACCGACGACTTAACGCCGAGTTTCTTCAACGATTAGCATGCGCACACTAAAATACGTGGGCAAACATGTCCGGACGTCGATAATTTATTAATACGCTTAAACTGCTTGTTTGGACTTGTTAACGAATCGTGAGTCGCGTTGACGGACTTAAGGCTTTTATTATGACTACATTTGGGCTCGAAAGTGAACATTTTACGCTAGTCCTTGAATACTTCACCCAGTCTTCCACCCAGTGCATTCAATAGAGAGTACCGATATGTCACTGACGATGACCATAGGATTTAAAATCATTTAAGGAGCTATAAAAGGAACTAAGTTAGAATTATGTTTAAGGGACAGAATTCGTAAAAAGGTAAGAAATAGAGAACTATAGTATACGGATACGTTTCAAGGAAAATAAAAAAAGGTAATGCGGCAATGTGTCATCAACTCGAGCACGTCTGTGGAACCAATTACTGCCAGAGTAGCAGATTTTTAAAGAAGAAACCGCGTCTTAGTGAAGTGTAAAGTAAGTGCTGCAGAAACTTGCTAAAAGCAGCTGCAAGTAACTGGATGCAGAAATTGATGAATAAAGTACAATAGTTACTTAGGGAATGAGCTACTACGATCTAATAATAAAATGTTTTCTTTGAGATTTGTCTAATCTAAGAAGTTTCCATCACCATATACATAGTAAAATAATACTTCGTAATATTGCACTAGTTGATTTGTAAGAATCTTATACAACAATGCTCACAGCTGTTATTGAATTTGTCTCACCATTAAACGGTAGAAGTGATAAATATTGAGTAAGGTTCAACTGCAGAAGGACCACTCTAACACGCCTATTTTCGCCACAACAGCAAGCAGAATTTGTGAAGCTTTTTTACTGTCTGAAAGGTGTAGTTCGTAACAAACGGTGGCACGCGAGTCATTCCAACAGAAGCCTCAGGAGTAACATCCTATTATCGTAAACTGCGGTCCTTTTAAATATTTTAATTATATTAGTTACTAGCTTCTGCCCGCGGCATCTTTCGTATTAATTTAGATATAACCATACCTCAAGAAATGTACTTTGTGTGGTTAAAACCTCAATTTTACTTTTTTAAACAATCTGCACAAAAAGTTATTTACAATATTGGAAAATCTGTAAAAATGTAGATATTGAAGTCAAATCTTAAAATTCAACACAAACTTGTGCAATAAAAATAAAACGATAAAACAAATAGTAAAGTTTATGGCAATGAGCCCATTGGGCTATACACAAAAGTATCATGACCAAAAATATATGAAAAATCGATTTAACTTGGACACTTTCGAAGTGTCTTTCCTTATAACTCACTGATATTAAACAAGACCTATTCGAGCTTACCGTGTTCTGAATTGTCTACTTTTGTAGATTACTATTTAATTCTTTGGAAGTTTAAGTAACCGAAAACGGTTTTCAACTCATGGAGATATGTTTAAAAAAATGTCACTTTCGAATGTTTCTATTCTGTTTATTTTTTAATTGTTTATCCGCTTAATAGTACTTTTTAATCGTTTTAATTCATCTTTATCCAATCTTGATTTTCAATCTTTTTTGTATTATTTTATCATTTTTAATTCGGATGTATCTGTGTTTATTTCATTTCTTAATCTAATGTAGTTTAAATAGTTTCAGTATGAAATCTATTAATTATTTTTCAATGGAAATTTATTCGATTTTATAACATACATCAGTGAAATTCTGTACAATAAGAATCCAACTGTTTTTTAGTAACTTTTTTCTCTTACAGATTACGTTATATAGATATATAATTGCGATAAAACATGATTTGTCAAGTTCAGATATGAAGTTAGCCAATGGATAACTAGAAAATGCTCAACCGGTTGTTGAATAATAAAAAAAATGTTGTTTTTACAATTAAAATAGATTTTATAAAACTGTTATTCGTTCGCGGCAAAGGTATCTTATCAATACAGCTTTAAAGGGCCCGGGATGTGTAGTAAAAAAACAACCTTTTTTACAGTAGCCCATTTCGCACAACGTCAACTGGCCACAGGGGACCCCCGCGTTGACCGTGCGATATAAAATACGCGTTTACGACTCCATACCGCTGGAACTGTTAGTTTGCCAATAACGTTACTTGTAACGAGGGGATCAGATTTATGATCAGTATGTGCTTTATTTTTGTTACTAGGGAACATCGTTATTATTATACTATCGTCTAAGAAACAACAACATATTCTTTGGTAGAATATAGACCGGGTAAACTAATAGGAATAGGAGTGATAAAATTCCACCACTTCTTTTTAAAAATTGTGCAGAAAATCTAGCAAGGCCATTAACTGATTTATTTAACCTTTCACTTAATAAATATCGTTGCTTTCCTACAAAATGGAAAGAAGCCCTTATCGTACCAATACATAAAAGTGGAACTAAAGTAGAAATAAAAAATTATAGGCCTATATCTATTTTAAATACATTGGGCAAAATTTTTGAAAAATTAATTTATAAATATGTCAGTCTTATTATCTTTAAATCTATACCAACTCAGCAGCATGGATTTATGAAAAAGCGTTCCACAATTACCAATCTCTCCATATTCACAGATTACATACTAACTAGTATGGATAAAAATCAGCAGGTCGATGTTATATACACCGATTTCGAAAAGGCTTTTGATCGTGTGGATCATGTTATTTTAATGCAAAAACTGTACTTCCTTGGTATACGTGGTAACTTGTTCAGGTGGTTTAACTCTTATATCACTAATAGGATGCAAGCTGTAGTAGTGGGTGGTTCTCGTAGTGATTTCATTAAAATACCCTCTGGAGTTCCGCAAGGATCTATTCTAGGTCCACTACTTTATAACGCGTATCTGTTTGATATAGGAGATTGTTTTCAATACACAAAATTTGTAATGTTTGCTGACGATAAGAAAATCTTCTTAAAAGTTAAATCAGAAACTGACTGCATAAACATTCAACGTGACATTAATACTCTTGAAAGTTATTATAAAAAGAACAAGATTACAGTTAACGTCAATAAATGTGTAACTATCAGCTTTTCACGTAAATCTAAAATTATTAACTTTCAGTACTACATAAATAATGTTCCTATTACAAAAGTTGATAAGGTCAAAGACTTGGGTATTATTCTCGATTATAAACTTTCTATGAATGACCATATAGATGTAATAATTAGCAAAGCATATAAACAATTAGGCTTCATCAAACGTATATGCGAACCATTTAAGAATATAGAGTGTATTAAAATTCTGTACTCTGCGTACCTAAGGAGTATTCTCGAATATGCTTCAGTGATATGGTCGCCTCAATATAATAAATATATAGATAGTATCGAAGCTATTCAAAAAAACATGGTTAAATTCTTATGCCATAAGGATTATAAACAATTTACAAACTATGGTGATTTATGTAGCTACTTTCATCTAGACTCTTTAGAAGTTAGGCGTCAACAACATGACATGATGTTTTTGCACGCTATACTATCAGGTTATATTGACTGTCCCGACCTTCTAGGTTCTGTATCACTGCGAGTGCCAACGTACTGCACACGCAAAACACCGTTGCTTGCTGTCCCATATGCTAAATCTAACTATGCCCAAAATTCTGTACTGTGTCGCATTGCTCGATTCTATAATGATGTATATAATACGATAGATATATTTCGATATTCACGAAATACATTTAAAAGTGAAATCATAAAATTAAATCGCGGTATTAGGTAACTAACAATATACAAAAGGGTATTACCACGAACATTTACACTCACTCACACACACTCCCTCACTTACACACCCACTCACAAATATAGATCCACCTAAGTACGCACGCGCTCACATATAACGCCAGTGTAGGATAGATTTTTCTTTTAATTATATAACTATTAATATGTATCACTTCATTGTACTTGTGAAATTCTGTTTTGGCTTTAATTACTACATATCATAAGTTATTTTATAAACATAGATATATGCTGTTGGATTTCCAAATAAATAAATAAATAAATAAATAAATATTATATTATTATAATATATTTTTATGATAATTTGAAAAGCAAGTAAACAAGTAAAGTAAGCAATAAATAATCAAAAATTCTTTTTCTTTTTTTTTCACAATGTTTGATGTTATGTATAATTTAAATGAGATATTCATTGGTTGTCGGTGCTGTGAAAGAACTCTCCATTGCCAGGCTACATTGTCTAATCCTAAATCAGGTGAATTTCAGATAGGCCGTATCTGATCTATTACTAATTGTGTTTTAACAATATATGGCTTAAAATAAAGCAATATATAATCAAAATCCATCAAATTCAAAACAAGCGCCAAGACTTTCCAATTGGCTGAAAAGAAGTTTGGTGTATTATGCGTTGAAAATGGAACTTTCGGTTATCATTTAACGCCCAAGAATTCTATTCTTTACAAATAAATCAATAAACAGATTTAAGTCATTTTTTATCTGTGTAATATATTCCTGATATAAACTGAATAAATAATGAAAATGTTATTTATTACAATAGGAATTCGTGTTGAGAAGAAAATAAAAACAATAACGGACACTTTGATATGGTTCAAAGGACCTGTCTGGAACAGCCCTCAGAACGCTCGAGGCTGAGCGGTGGAACGGAGCAGCGGCCGCGGCCCCAAATGGCCTCAGGTGTCAGTTTTTAATAAAGCTCCAATCAGTCCGCCGCCGGATGCGCCGCCATGCCGTTCTTCCGCGCCGGAAATGGCGTTCGTGTTCGCGGACGCCCCCTGTCGGCTTCCTGCGCGCCGGAAACGACGGCGTCGCCTGCGGCCGCGGCCGACCCAAATGAACTTCGCAATTCGTTTGTTTCTCCCATCGCTGCAATACACCGGTATTAAAGGGAGGTTGTTTTTAACATTTTTCAGGTTGCATTCGGCAAGCCTTTGTGGAAGTTTATCTCGGCGCTTTGTTATGCCTACAGTAGGTACCACGTACAAAGTGGAATAGACAATAATATGGAATATGAAATTATTCTTTGATTGGCATCGCTTTCATTATGACCACTGTCAAAACTTTACCAGCTCTAGAAATGATTGATTGAATTTTTTTTTACCTGTAAATAAATATCTTTATTTATTTATAGAAAAGTATATTTGAATTCTCTTATCTGTATCAAGGTGAATATTCTTAAGAAGTGTTAAGCTTAATTCGCTTCTTTCCTTTTCATAACAGATTTACAGGCGCTGGACTTTGAGGCCAGTACTAAATAAGTAACTCGTATGTACCATGAAGCTATAAAACAGCCTCTGAGTCGGTTTGTTCCCTCCTTCAAATTATCTTTTATCTATATATTTGACCCTTTAAGAGACATTTACGCAAACTGCTACAACAACAAAGAATTACACAATAAATCAGGTAGAGAAAAAAACAATTCATAAATTCGCTCAATCTATAAGATACTCTCCTCTTCTTGGCTAGGATGCTTTCTTTAGACTTGAGCGAATATAGGAATAATGTACTACAATTGTGAATGTCGGAAAATATAATAATGAAATCAAATCGCTTTAATCATCAGCACTCTTCTTTAATACGTAGTTGATTATCTTCATCGCTTTGTTACATCCAAAGAAGAAATAATAAAATCCCATCAAAAACAGCTCGCTGCGGCAAACGGTTGTGCTTAATCACCTACAACGGGCTCGACGTGCTAACATTTCGCATTTAATCTTAAAGTTATACTTACACTACAATAGTAATGCTATAGATATAAACTTAGCTTTGTAATTGTTAAACCCTACTAAATTTTTGTACAAAATAGTCATAATGGTAATTTAGTATCCAGGACCAACATCAAATATTACTGCAGACCTTTTGAATTTCACTCACTAATAGGACTACGTTCGAATACCTTGCGGTTTGATATTAAAAAAAAATCTTCAGAATAGAACACCATATAAACGCTGATGTTTTGTAACAGGAACAGATGCGATGCTGTTGCTTTGTCCGATTTCTGAACAAGTTATAATCTTCTTAAAATACGGTGTTCCCTAGAGACGGAAAAGATTTTTTTATGTGAACAAATACCAAGTTAAAACAAATCTTATCAAATTCACATAATCATTTTTACAACAATGAGTCGTGATGGAAGAATGACTAAGAAGTAAGTAAATAGGATAACGAAAAATAACTAAGAAAGTTATAACACTATCAGTTAATGGTGAATATCACCCCTTTGCGAACACCTAAAGCCTATAGAAGTGTTGTCGTAGTCAGACAATGTAGGTGAAAACACGAAATATAAAACTTTTTGGTATCTGAAATAAATTGAAAACAAGGAGTATAAATAAATATAAGTTAAAGAAAGATTAAATTATTATTATATTAAATATTAATACTGAGAATAAATTAAGTTATCACATTGAAATTAATGATTACGGAATTAATTAATTAAATTTAAATATATTCATATTTGCATTTAAAATTATAATATAAATATGAAATGATAATATTAGTTTTTTTTTTACAAGGTCGTTGTAAAATCTGCAAAATATTTAAATAAGTCAATTAAAACTAAGATTACATTTAGATAATGGCGATAATGGTACGAGATAATAAAAAAAATATATGATGGAATTAAAATTGGTAAAGAGGAAGTATGTAAGCCATTTAATATCAAAACAAGATTTGAATTGAATGCAGTGGAATAATGACCTAATGCATACAGTGTACGGTGGTGACAAACGGGACAGAGCGTTCCGCTGGCTGCGACAATCGCTCACTGCTAGCTAGACGAATCCACGCGGATTTATCACCGATGGGACATCAGCGTGGAAACATCAACCGGATAATGTTAACGAGGATATTCTTTAGTTACGTGTGTATGGTACTTTTTGAATAATAAAGTAAAGACATGACAAGCGGGTAAAAGCTATTCAAGAAACCATCTATATGCGAACGATGGTGATGTCTGGAAATGACGCCCCTTTCTGTGCAACCGCCAAAAACGAACGTAATTATATAGGTTTGTAAAAATATTTACAATGAAAAGATAAACCAGATGAGCTTCTTACCAGTTCTGTTCAATGGCTGGGTTTTTGTTCGAACCGGTAGTAGTTTTGACGTTCACAAGCGCCTTCTTAGGTCCTAAATTGAGTTTTACTATTTTTGAGTTTTATAAGACTATTCTAAGTAAATATCAAATGCTCGCATGTTTATTTGTAATTAGAGAGAGTGACAATACAATGAATAATAATATATACCTTACAAGACTCTCAGGGTTTCACAAGGCATCACCAGACGTCGCTGTCATACTTACTCGCTAGTTTTGCGGCAACTAGATATATATTTTTGGTTCTACAAAATAAACTAGAAAAGAGTCACTGTGCCAGGTGATTGTCATGTGTATGGTAGTAACGATCCTGTCAGGTACAAAATTCCTAACATCACTTGCTAACGAATATAGACCCGCTATTACCTGAATGCTACATTTTTCCGAACTGACTGAAGTTGTTAATCGGTGGGGTCATTACAGCTTCATTTACTTTAGAGGCGAAAGTGAAAAACCCTCAACAAAAATAACGACTAGCTCCAGGGTGCGAAATTGGCTAAACTTCGACTTAGGCAATTTCCTTGAAAAAAATAACCAAGAAATGTGTTAAGCCATTCATGTATACGTTGGTGAGACACATATGCGTAAAGTCATGTATGTTGCACGAACGCGTACATGTATTTAGGATCTGGCAACTTTGGCTAAGACTAATTAATAAAAAAAAGGAAAAAAGTCCCTTACAGAAACTAAGTACGTACTGTGTGCAAGTGTAAGGTACAGTGTCGTGCCTATTAGCAGCTTGTCAATGCAGTGAGACTGCATAATGTAAGCAGCGTGCTCGAGGGTTTCATGTCGGAGGATCAGTCCTAGGAAAACAACACGACAAGCATGCGATTGCTACACTTATGTTACATCGACGTTGTGAATCAATTGGATAAAATTACATTTTTTAACATATTTTTGACCTAAACATAGTTAACAGATCAGATCCAGAAACCAGAGTTACGTTCGAAACACTAAAAAAAGTAGATGTTAAGTTTGTTGAATGCTGTGTATTGCTTATTCAAGTATCAATTACGATTTTACTTAGCGATTGACTATAGCAAAATCGTTAATATAAAAATTTGTCCAAGAAATTTTTTATACGTTAATTTTAACAGCGATGGATCAAACAATATTAAAGGTTTTGTCATTCTCAAATGTACTATCAGATATACATACTATCATATGGCAATAATAGCTATAGCATAAACGGTATAAAAATATTTGATATAGTTTCATTATTTGGGTATAAAACAGAGGACTACGTTTATGTAGACTAAACAGCGCACGTGTTCCCTCTTAAAATGTACTTGTAATGATTTGTTATAGTAGACACGAATTTAGTAAAACGTGACTAGACCATGTCGTAGTTAACTCAACTACAATGATCTTGACACTAAATAAAAAAACCTCCACTTTAAACGTATTTATGTTTCATTAATTTACCAATAATGGGTTTCCTCATAAAAGTTAGGTAGATAAACGCTGTGGCTGACCATTTTACGACTGTTTAAGAAAGACAATCCCACCATATATTATTATTATAGCCTCTGTTGCTCATAATTATTTTTATTTACATAAGTTTAACACATCAATCAGATCTCCCGTTTTAGTAGTTAGGGTGCCACTTCACACGTAGATTTCTTCCAGCTGTTTCCAACTTTTCCTATCGTTTGCTTTTCTTTGCCACACTGAACTACCAGCTTTATATTATCTTTTCAAGCTTTAATTTGTCTTGTTTAACTTTTTTATTATTTCTTCTACTTTTGTTACAACTTGTCAAAGGGGAATAGAAAGGTGTATGATGGGAATCTCATTAAATGACTGAAAAAGATCATAAGAAACAAGATTAACAACACCATAACATATTTGTCAGGAATAACTCTGAATTTTCAGTATCTTTTATTGTATTTTTTACAAATTACAACACTTCTAAAATTTATTTTGATTAAATTAAATAGTATCTGTGTACTATTCTGATATATAAACTTTATTACTATACAATTTCATCAAAATCTGTTTAGTAACTTTTATGTGACATAGTAACTAACAGACATCCATCCTCACAAACTCTTTCGTTTATAATATTAATAGGCTTATAGGCTATCAAACACCTTTTGAGTCCTTTCTACCTTCAGAGTCGAAACAATTACCATAGAAAATGTAGATCAGAAAAAGCACTAAAAGAGATGGAAGTGCGTTTCCAGTGCGAAGTTTTGAAGCGATGATGGCTCAGTTCGTAGTGTGTTCGGGAACAGCATCGAAGGACGTAGGTTTGAATCCTAGCAACTGAGTCGGAGCTTTCGTGGAAGGAAAACATAGTGATGAAACAAAAGCATGGTGGTAGGGCTTTTTCTTATTCCGCCTGGTTAGCTACCACCCTCAAGTTGAAAATCTATCGCCAAACACTTGTTGGTGTGTTCCGGCAGCTTCACTTGAGAGCCAGTTCTCTCTAGGTTCAGCGTGACTATTATCTTAGACCACATCATCATTTAACATCAGATGATATTGTGGTGAAACGCTAACCTATAAAGTATATAAAAAAATGATGGGGTGCTGTGACGAACGATGTTTTAAGTATACATCCTCTGATGGGAATCGAATTTTGCTGAGTTGAATAGAACGATGAATCAAAATGCCGCATGGCTCAGTCGCGAGGCCATCAGTCATGATTTATATCCAACAGTAGAGTTTTATATGTATACACGGAGATGTATAAAGTTACCTATCTGCGTTCATTGTTTTTAAATATTTAAAATTTAACATTATTACTGAATACTATAGGCTAATCGTCAATCTTATTAAACGAGGTTAGCAGTTACCGCGTTCCCTCACCGTGTCGATCGATGTAGGTTCGGATCTTTGCAAATGGGCCGCTGCTTTCGGTGAAGGAAAGCTTAGTAATAGAATTTTTCCTAAACCTGCCTGGCCACTCTCAGGTTAGAAAGCTATTGCCAAGTACTTATAAGTATGTTTCGGCAGCAGCACTTGAGAGCTCGTTACTCTAGGTTGAGTGTGTTTACCATCTCGGATCACTCCGTGATATAACATTAGGTGAGATTACAGTCAAAATTTAAATCCTATGAAGTATTAAAAAACTGGAGCTAAGCATTAATAATCACTAATAAAAAAATATATAGCCGAAGCCAAAGAAACAGCAGAACTATTCTCACAAGAATTAACTCGTTGGTATCAAATAATACTAAATAATACATATTAATTATGACAAATGTAAATTCACAAATAGTATAGCTTAAGTAAATCGTAAATGAAAATTATTTATATGCGATGTCACATCACTAAGAGGCTAATAGTTAGACGGTCTCCATAAATCCGATATAAAATTATCGTGTCAGTCTACAAACACAAAACATATGGACAATTAAAGTTCGCCGCACCTAAGTTTTTAGTACTGCGCGTCGACGTGTATCGATAAAATTTCAATTCAAATGTCAGTTCCACCTTCGGTCGACACGATCGTAAAATTTTATACGCAATAAAATGCAAATAGAAGTCGCGTTTGTGATAATGACACTACGATAATCGGCGATCGTAAGACATCGATTAGCATCTTACGTGCGCGCGTTTCCATTGTAGACACAGTGTATCCCGTACCTATATATGTTCAACTTCTTTTATTACTGAAGAGAGAGAAATCCTTTCATTGAATAGTAAATGTAAATCGAACCATGTCATGCTCGGGTCAGTAATGCAGTGAATTGTGTATACTCGATTCCAGTGTCATCAAATATATTTATTGACTGAGAAGAAGTTTAGAAGAATTATGTTTTTATAATAAGATGATAGAAGTTGACAGTTGTGTGCGCATTCCGAAAAAGTATTGAATAAATTGATTTATGGTTTTACTTTTTAGATACTTAGACTTTATCTAAAAAAAATCTAATGTATTCACTTCATATTAAATTGTTGCATTACTAAGAATGTAAGATATGTATAAGCACTACGTGTTCAACAATACGTGTGACAAGCGGTGTGGTGCGCGTGTGCAGGAGAGGGTATGTAAAAAATAAAAAAAAATTGTGAGCTAAGTATATTTTTACTTCCATTTTTATGTTTCTCCTCTACCAGTAGAGTATATTGTTAATAAACAACGCAGATGGAGTCGCAGATATCGGCTAGGAATAAAATAATATTCTCAAAATATTTCACTTCTTTCGTGTGGTCATAAACACACATCCATTTTTTCTGGAGCTACGATAAACGACGGCAATATAGCTGGAAATAAGATATAAAATAAATTTATATTCAATATATATAATATAATATTACATTCAAGTTATATTAGTTGGACATTTCCTTTAGTATACAATTATTTCGATTACGATTAATTGGTTAACTACCTGGTAAATTGTTTATTCATTTGTCTTTTTTCTTTTTTATGTTTATACTACCAACATTAACTTTTAATGAATATGCCTTGTGGTAATACTCTAGTTAGTGTATAAACTAAAAAGTGTAATAAAGTATTAATTAATTTAGTAACATAATTATTGTAAAATTTTTAAATGATGGGGGAAAACAAGGATGCGATGAACTTAACGGTAAACGGCCCACGCAGCGTATTGACCGTTTGAAGCAGCCTAAACTGAGAAAACTCCAGCAGGAAGCTTATTCTTACACGTGAAGCGTATGCAAGAGGAAACTACTCTGAAAACGTATAGTCCAATATCATATTTGTTTTTTTTTTTTCATACTGACCTACACTGTTAGCCTGGCAAGGCCGCTACAGTTCCACCGGACTACTAAGGGGAGCGCTCAAGGTACTCACCCGATTTGTTTAGGCGAACAGCGCAAAGGCACTCGGTGCGCCTCGGCTTGAACTGTCGCCGAATTTTCCGATCTGACTAAGCTAAGCTAAGCTATCTATCCATTTCATACACATATGAGTTCGTGAAAAGTGCATGTGTGACCATGCACGTTTCACGAATGTATATATGTATTTTGCATCTGATTACTATGTTGTGTGACCTATTTCAGTCCGAAAAGGGTAAAAAAACAGCCCACCACTATGTGTACCTAGGTGTGCACGTGTGTGAGGTGATCTGGGTAAATGAAAAACAAGCGTGAGGCACTGTATTTGCGCGAATAACATGCTCGAGGGCTCCACACCGAGAGACAAACCTAGGCTCGAATTGTTACAAGAAAAATCGCGACGAGTATGCGGGATCGTATCTTCACCCCCCGCTCACGGCGGCGTGAGCAGAGAGAGTCGCCAGCGTGGGCGCAAACACGCATCTTTTAAGAGGACATCGAGTAAAAAATAAAGAACAATGACGCGGTGCCAACTTAACTATACAATTACGTACGAGTTTCTAATGTATCGATTTAATGTAAATGAACACGCGGGTTCGAACTGATATTTTGATTAACGCGAATTTATCTATACGCGGCGCGGGTTAGACGTTGTAACGTAGTCGCAACGGCCGGGAAAGCTGAGATCGCGTTTAAGAGCCCGAGCTTTTGACGAGCGCGTTGAACGCGAGTATTTCTTGTACATCGTGTACTAAAAGGAGTTGAGCTATCCAGTCGATACCGGTGGTCGATACCGAAGACGTGGTAGGTGGCGCAGGAGTGGCCTGACCCTTCTGAAGCTGGGGCTTGGCTTTAGGAGCCGTGGGAGCTGGCGGGGAAGGCCTTACGCGCCAAAAGAGCGCACTCGACGCGGGTGCGGATTCTGCCGGTGCACTGGAGGTGGCACTGGCTTTGTATGGGCGGACGCGAGGTGGTTGCGTCCAAGACGGCGGGGCGTGCTCCATGGACCGGGTCGCACGTCCGGCGCGGCGGGGACGGGTCGTGCGAGGCGCGCGGGGACAACCGTGATAGTTCGCAGTATAACCCGGTTGCTGGCAGAAGACGCAGCTGGGAGGCTCGGTGGACTCAAGAGTGAGGGGGCACTCCGTAGTGGAGTGATCCCCGAGACACTTAACACACCTGGAACGCAGGTGGCAGTGCCGGGCGGTATGCCCGTACACCTGGCAGTTGTATATCATATTTGTTTTAAGGCGTACTCCTTACTTATGACAAACGCTACAATGATAACAACGTATTATACAAACGGTAGAGCACACAAAAAAAGGCGAAGTGTCTTCTTTAAAGAATGTTTCTTACGACTCCTCTTTAAAAGGCATCAAATGGTCAGTGCTTGTATCCAAATACTCCTGACAAGAGATGACAGTAATACTAATCGAAATAAACTGAACAAATCAATATGTAAATTATCTTTCCGTTATAGTAACCATCAGAAAATTTATTTTTCGATACGCCTGTTGGGCCTGCACGGCTTCACCGGACTCATAGAGTGAGCGCTTCTGGCGCCCGACCGTTGGGCAACAAATTCATGGGTGCCAAAATAAAATGGCCGAAGCTCAGCTTGGTTGCTGCCTTCCAATAAATTACGTTAAGAAGGTATTTAAATTTACATCTGATTACTAATTGTTTTTTTTAATCATTAATAAATTAAACGCGACACGAGTTAAGACTGTTTTGACATATATTTTTCCTTTTAGACGTATATCAATATGTAAAGGTTAATATCGTAATTAACATAGCAATTATATCAGCTATAAATATGAATGGGCATTCTGTTACAGCGCTACCAATTAACATGTAAAAATGTTAAATTATATAATTAACCGCTATCGGTTATAAATACCGTTATAGCTTATAACTATAATTATTTTACGTGAACATTATTATTAATTTCATTATTATAATGGTAATCTGTTCATTCGAATTAAACGTTATTATAGAAAACGCCGACTTGCGTCTTAAAATCTATACTATCTAAGTTCCGCGCCAAACATTTTAACTATTCTGAAAATAGATGCGCAGAAAATAAATTTATGTGTAAATACGTATTACACTATATGTATAACATCAAGATAAAAAAAAGCTTTATTTAACATTAAGTGAAATTGTGGTAAAAAAAAAACAATAAAAAAGCTTTTGTAAAGAACCAAAATTTTTCAGTTACACCCGGTTCGGTGACGGTGTATCAAGTATACTCGGCGCCAGTCATCTACCACGTTTACTGTGTTATAAAGAGTGCCTCGTTCCAATAATTACATTTTTATTATTACATATTAAAAATATTATAATGTGATGTATATTTTGTATCTAATTACATTAGTATTTCGTATACTTATAAATGGTCATAAACACGAACCCACTTTTCTGTTCTTATGTTTATTTATAGCAATTAATTTAAAAACAACTCATTTGATTTTAACACCTCTTTCACCGATAAAAAACTACGGTTATCCTTATGGTTATAGGTTATTTTATACCAACTGTTATTAAAATTTATATTCCATTTTTTTTAAACGAACTATAAACTCACAAGCATTAGCAAGTATAATATAAACATTGATATATCTTTTATAATAGATTAGTAAAATATCTTGTGTAACTTATGCATTAAATCAAACTATGACTTTTATATTGTTGATTTTAATTCATCTGTTTTTACGCCGCTGGCGCTGCTAACAGATGTGCGAACACAAAACAGTTTTTAAACTCTTACTAAGCTTAACCCCACGGTTGATTTTTTAAGACCCATACCTCAATATGGCGGATTATGTTTTAATTTTTTTATTTCACGACATCGTACATTGTACATTTCATGGTTTTGTAAATAAAAGTTCATACAAATGAGAAATATAAATTGCAAATACATTTTGCATAAAAATTACAACCTTACAATACATCATTTATCTTAATAAATAATAAATAAATCTTTTCTGGAATAAATCAGGTATTTTATTAAGCTTATGCTGCCTACAGTCTGTTGACCTGTGCCTCATGAGTTCTACATTTGTTTCTATGGAACTTAAATCTATATGGTTTTGGACAGTCCAGGGCTTAACTAATATACTTATTTCTAATACGTCTTATTTAGTCAAATGAATGTGTCACTATGCGACTGTTTATGTAATTTAAAAGAAGAGTCACTTTAGTCAGCAATTACACACCAGAAACTGTGTGTCAAAATTACTAAGTAGTAATGAATTTAGTGAAATTTAAAGTACATAACTATATATATATATATATACGTACTTTGGAGCGCCTTAACGCCATTTACTTCTTTTTAACCGTATACAATGCAGAGTGGCTATAATTGTCGGTGACTAGGTGTTTTCCTTAAGACTCAACCCTTTGACGCTTCACGGGGACATTGCATCACTTTGCGTCCTTTATAATATCTACAATGGATAGAGTTCGGAAGAACTGGTCGGATTGATACGTGCTGCTGAGTTCCATTACCGCACCGGTCGCCACAAATTGATATTCCACCCGTGCCTTTTTTATGGCTGGAAGTCGTCTACTGAGCGGTTTTTGCTAGCGTTTTTTTTTCCACGTGTATCGGTTCTCTGGATTTAAATACCAACGGCGGCGTTTCCAGCCCATTATAACCTATAAGCCTTCAAAATAAGAGCCTACATCTTTCTCAAATGCCGGCAACGCATTTGCGATACCCCTCGTGTTGCATGCAGGTGTCCATGAGTGGCGGTGATTACTTACCGTCAGGTGACGCCAATCAAATTCATTTGCCTCCAATCGTAACAAAAATTACAATAACATTATAAGGACAAAATGAATAATCACATATGCGTAAAACAGAAATCAAGAAAATAAACCTTATATTTAAAGCGAATTATTACAAAAATGTAAAAAAAAATCAAGCAACTATAAACCTAATACACAAAGTGATTATACAAAAAACCAATCAACGACAACAGCTCCGGTCCCATAAAGTAAATATATTTATACGATCAATAAAACCAAACGATCGATAAAATAGCTCCGGGGCCGACACCAAATAAAGTCGCAGATAAATATATACGAGACATAAATATCACTATTTCGTTACAAACTTAATGCAATCGAAATGAATTATGTCTCGTTCGATAAATCAGCGTATTTACGTAACCCTTAATAGACCACCGAATTACACCGCGGCACGTTTAACAAGATAAGACGTCTGTTGCGTTCGTAATGAAAACCATGGAGTAGTTATTATAAGTAATTTAAAATTTTATTCATACTCTTATCTGAAATATCTGAAGGAATAAAATCAGTTGTACATCATGCCATGTTATATAGCCCGCGTCATATTTTTTAACTGCTCTGAAGATAGATGCATGGAACACAAATTTAAGAATAAATGCGTTTTTATATATATAACATTGAGACAACATAAGGATAAGAAATGTCAATTTTAGATTCGTATAATAATATTTTGACTTTGTTTTGTATTATACGTAAGCCCGAACATACAGCTATATTCAAATCTCCCAAAAAGATTGGCGAGGACTGTACTCAGACTTAGATTGCTTTATACGCCATCTATCCGGTGACTCAGGGTACTACATTATAAGATATAAATGTATGATTTTTTTATTTTAATAGCATATTTATTTTTAATGCCGTCTAAACTCATATTCATCGATAGTTTTAAATTATTTGATTTTTAATTCTACTTTTAAAAATTAACTTAACTTCCGTTATACTATAATTACTTTCTAGAGATTTCCGTCCTCCATCTTATTAGGTATATAAGCGTGCCAATAAGCGACCGAGCATAGTTCAAGGCAACAGCCCAAGCCCTAATTCGGCCAATTTCACATCTTTGATCTTGTTACCAAACGGCTGAGTGCTTTAAGATATCGCTTAAAAAGCGCGGTGAAACTGTAAAGCTCCGTTAAGCCAACAGCGTTTAGTCAGTTCACAAACAAACTGAACACAGTTCTATTCCAGATATTAAAGCGAAAATAGTAAGAGAAACAAAACGAAGAAATCTCATGCCGACTACGACCACAAAGTATTTAGCATAATGTGTAAATGTGACCACAGAGTAACTATAGAAATTGGTTTCTTTGTAATAGTAAGTTTAGATAAAAAAAATACTGAATATTTGAATTGAAAATATTACATTATTCGTAACGAATAACGGTGATATTTGTATTAATGAAAAAAACTGACAATAACTTTAATGATAATATCGTATTTGTATATTTTTGTACATGGTTCCATAGTTTGCAGAATTCTCGATTAGTTAAAGCAATATATTTCCGTCTCTTTTTATCATAAATATTGTTGTGTTAATTATCTCACAACATTCATTATATACTAATAAAATGTCGCAATTGCATATGCTTTTAGGTGTAGTTTTTTTAGACATTTACACTTTCATATTTTGTATACACGTTATATGGATAATAAAATAAAAAATAAGTGGGTCATATTTCTTTTCGTTTTGCGACAGAACTGAGATTTCGTATTAACATATCAAAGGACTGCCGAAAGTGAATTGAATTTGATTTAAATAAATCAATTAAGCTACACGTACTCTATACATCTTAATATAATAGATGTGTGCGGCCCGTCTATCGTCTAAATGTAAGTTATTAAATGTAACGACATGATATCACAGACTAAGGATAAACTATCTTGTTATGGTAATTGTAAAGTTTACATATATATGTAAATACTAGCTGTGGCCACGTCTCTGCAGGTTATTTTTTATTTGTTGTAGTTACAGTTCAAGGAAACACTTAACCCTTAGTAGCCTGATTTAGGAAAGTGATTTATTTTTAATATTACTGTGTTTGCTTGAGGGTCTAGATGAAGGGAAAAATAGCTTTATAAATATAGCTATATAATTTATATATATAGCTTATAAAAAAAACGAATAGTAATGTGAACATTCGGTTTAAAAGATTGGTATCAAAATTGAAACTCTAGGTTATTAAGGGTTAAACTATAGTAAAAAGTAGGGTGCTTGAGGAGGTGGAGACCCTATCGGACCACCGCTACATCAGGTTCGAGGTCTCCACCTCCCAGGCCAGCCGAGTCACCCGCCCCCGTAGGGGCGTGACGTTTCCTTGTTGGGCGATGAGCCGCCTCGACCGTGAAAGAGCTGAAGAGGCGGCCATCGTCCAGGCCTGGGCCATGCCCCTCCCGACCGGGGAGGACGTCGACGCGTCCGCTGTTCGCCTCCGTGATGCCCTCACGGAGGTATGCGACGCGTCGATGCCGCGGAGCGTACACCGTCCGAACAGAAGGGCGGTGTACTGGTGGTCGGCGGAGATCGCCGATCTCCGTGCGGCCTGCTCCGCGGCCCGGCGGCTGTTCGGGCGCAGCCGCCGGAGAAGCCGGCGGGACCCCGGGGAGGAGGCCCGGCTGTATGGCGAATACAGGACCAAGAAGAAGGTCCTGCAAGCCGCCATCAGCCGGGCGAAGGAGGAGGCATGGGAGGAGATGCTGCAGTCGCTGGAGAGGGACCCGTGGGGGCGTCCGTACCACATGATTAGGGCGAAGTTGCGTGGACGGACGCCTCCCACCACGGAAACTCTCCAGCCGGAGGTAGTTGGGAGGATCGTGGGAGCGTTGTTCCCCGACCCTCCCAGCATTGTGTCTCCTCCCATGCCCCCACCTCAGGCGGCAGTTGCGGAGGAGCTCGTCGGCCCTCCCCCTTCAGTCACAGAGGAGGAGATGGGGAGGGCGTTTGAGCGCCTCCGCAACAGGCGGAGAGCGCCTGGCCCTGATGGGGTCCCGGGCCGGGTGCTCACTCTCGCGATGGGTCATTTGGGAGGGTGTCTTCGGGAGCTGCTCAGTCAGTGCCTGTTGGCTGGGCGGTTTCCGAAGCCCTGGAAGCGGGGGCGGCTATGCCTACTACAGAAGGCAGGCCGCCCCCCCGACTGCGCGTCCGCATATCGGCCCCTCGTGCTGCTGGACGACACCGGGAAGGTGCTTGAGAGGATTATTTCCTCCCGGGTCGTCCAGCACCTGGAGGGTGCGGGGCCAAATTTGTCGGATGCGCAGTACGGCTTCCGGGCAGGGCGCTCAACAATTGACGCCCTGACCCTCCTGAAGTCGCTGTCCAAAGAGGCGACCTCCCAGGGGGACAGGGTTCTGGCGGTGTCCCTGGACATCGCCAACGCCTTCAATAGCCTGCCGCATGCAGTCATAAGGGAGGCACTCCGGTATTTTGGGGTGCCCCCTTACTTGCGGCGGCTGTTGGAGGCGTACCTGGAGGATAGGGAGGTTGCCTATGTGGACGGCGACGGGCGAATGGTCCGGCGGGAGACGGGGTGTGGAGTTCCACAGGGGTCGGCCTTGGGCCCACTCCTGTGGAACCTGGGCTACGACTGGGTGCTCCGCGGCGCGCTCCCATGCGGAGCGCGCATTATATGCTACGCGGATGACACCCTAGTCGTAGCCCGGGGCAAGGAATGGGAGAGTTTGGTGCGCCTGGCCACGGCAGCCACAACTGTCGTGGTCGGGCGCATCCGGAGATTGGGTCTCAGGGTGGCCCTCAATAAAACCGAGGCTCTATTGTTTCACGGGCCTCGGCGGGGGCCACCACCTGGGGCCCATTTGATTGTGGATGGTGCCCGTATCGGGGTGAGGACCCGTATGAAATATCTGGGTCTCACCCTGGACGGGCGTTGGCGGTTCGAGCCCCATTTCGAGGGGCTCGGGCCGCGTATAGCAGGGACGGCGGCGGCGCTCGGCCGACTGCTCCCCAATATCGGGGGGCCAAGTGCCGGGTGCCGCCGACTCTATATGGGAGTCGTGCGAGCGATGGCCGTCTACGAGGCCCCGGTGTGGTCCGATGCCCTCGGTGCCGATAATGTGCGAGCGTTGCGCGCTGCGCAGCGCATTGTGGCACTGAGGGCAATCAGAGGATACCGCACCGTGTCCTCGGTGGCGGCCTTCACGCTCGCCGGCTCCCTGCCTTGGGAGCTGGAGGCGGGGGTTCTTGCCGCCGTGTACGAGTTCACGGCGGCAAGGAAACGTTTGGGGGAGCCTCCGGCTCCCAGGGAGATAGAGGGAAAGAGGCGAGAGGGGAGGGAGGCTGCTATGGAGTGGTGGCGGCAGGATCTGGCGGACGCGCGATATGGGCGATATACGGTGGACGCCGTCCGCCCGGTCCTGCCGCAGTGGTTTGACAGGAAATGGGGCTCCCTGACGTTCCGACTGGTGCAGGTACTGACTGGCCATGGCTGTTTTGGCTGGTACCTGCACCAGATCGCTCGCAGGGAGCCGACCGCCGCATGTCACGAGTGCGGCGCCGAGAAGGACACCGCGCAGCACACTTTGTCCGAGTGTGCTGCGTGGGAGGTGCAGCGTCGCACTCTGACTGCGGCGGTAGGAGGAAATCTGTCGCTGCCGAGCGTGGTTGCGGCCATGCTCGGCAGCGAAGACGCCTGGACGGCGATGGCCTCCTTCTGCGAGGAGGTCATCTCGCAGAAGGAGGCGGCGGGGAGGGCCCGAGAGATGGATCCTCTGAGCGGCCCTCTCCGCCAAAGGAGGGCCGGTGGAAGGAGGAGGCGATATGCCCACCTTCTTCCACCTCCGTAGCCGGACCTGAGGTGATGGGCCGGGGGGCTCATCACCTCATTGCACAGGTTCGGCGGACGAGGGGAGGTGGCTGGTCGTGTACCCAGCTTACCTCCCTATAAGGACGGAGCCCGGCGGCCATCTTTCGCCGGGCTGACCGCTGGGGACGGCATGGCGATAGCTCAGCACGGTCCCATGCCGCCCCAACGTAAAGCGGTGGCCGGTACACCGTGGGGTTTTAGTCCGTGCGAGTCGGACATAACCCATTCTCTCCCCCGGGAGGATGGGTATCCATAAGGGATTTCCCCACGTAAAAAAAAAAAAAAAAAAAAAAAAAAAAAAAAAAAAAAAAATAGTAAAATAGTGCTGTGTAAATATTTTGTTTTATTCAGAGTTTTCAGCGTTCGAATTTGACGTGCTGCATCGCAACCTAGTGACGAGTCCGAACACACTACCAACTAAGCCATCATACTTCAAAATGTTCATCTTTAAAGAAAACACTACTGAATTATTTTTGAATTATACTTTACACTATTATAGCTGCTAGATCCAAACAATATACAGGCTATAATTTCTAATAATATTATTTAAATTAAGCAAATTATAACGCTAAATGGCATGTTACTTTGAAAGAAAAACACGGCTGGTTTCTACTAGTATCTTTTTTTAATCATAAACGAATTAATAATTAAACGAAAATGATTTATAACTGTAATAAATGTGTTGTATAATTCAAAGCTTAAAAGACTCTATTATTATGTTTGCGGTCGGTCTGTAAAAACACCTCACAACGACAGATATCGCGACTATCTGTTACATTAGTATACACCGACCGGTTGTTCCATTATAGCGCTGTTACGATATTTACATATTTGATCGACAATCGATAAGCCTGTGACAGGTCACAACACTATTTTCGAACTTTTACAGGTTGAGGTATTTAATAAATCCAGATAGTGCATTAGGAGCTCAAAGTAACAATACGTTTTAATGTTACCAGTAACATTCAATGATTGTGGAAATCATTATCATTCTCATGATGAGATGACTTCAAACCATCATTCGTCGCAAATACATATCTATGTTACAAGTTGCATGGCTATTTTTTGATAACGAATATGAACCATTATCTTTCAGGGGTTCCTTGTAGTTTCATATTTGTTGGCAAAAATTAGAGTACTGCTTAAATATCACTCATGCCTTAGTTGAACACACTAAGATAAAGATTGTAGGTTACTTTAAGCGATGTAAATTTTGTAACAACATATGTATTATCCTAATAGTATTAATAAATTAGTTTAATTATTATTTCAATTTCGATTTTAAGTGTGGGACACCTAAACGTCAAAACTACTTATATCGATTAAGAAAATAATCCAGGTATTGATAATAATTGTAAAAAAAAACTGAAACAGATTTATAAATGATTTACATATGTAAATCGAAAATGAGTATATTACATTATCTCATTTAGAGTAAATCTAAAAACAGTCCTCATACAATCAAGTCAAAGCTTAGAAATTAAGGAATGAACTACAATAATTCTTAACACACATATTTAATTATACGATTATGAAATTAGATGCATGATATCGATTAAAAATGTCATATCAACAGACGGCTTATTACTGTGAGAAAAGTTGCCTTACTGATATAAAATCTTCTCTTTTCCCTTATATTTTAAATTCAACGTCTGATTTTGATTATATGCATACATTATCCACGACACTAGCATGTTTCAATTACTTTCGATTATTCAATCTATTAGAAGTTAACTCTGAAGCTTAAAATTTTAAACTAGTAATGTAGATTATTGCAGTGCATAAGTACATTGAATATTGTTTCTAAGAATACTAACAATTGCGATTTTTAATTACTTCCGACGTGAAGTGATACTGCTGCTTTACATGGTTTATGGTCTGGGCGACCTTTAACGCTTTAATTGACCAATTACTTACGTTAAACTCGCGAATGACATTTTCACTTGTGATCAATGTCTACAATATCATATATTATTCTTGTTAATCTGTTATTACGAAATAACAGTTTAAAATGTCGAAATTTTTTACAGTGTAGTATGAACCGAGTAGTTTCGCTTATTTCGTTATTTAATTTCTTTGTTTTTAGTTGTCGACATAATGCCTTTATCTGCCTGTGAATATCATAATAATATCATAAGCCAAAACAGATCTATAATGTATCGACAATCGTCAGTGTGGAAGCCTCATGGCACCCGACTACCCTGACTGGTTTCAAAAGACTAAATGACAGATTAACCCCCATTTTCATGATGGTCGCGTTCCAATTTCTGCTATAACAGCCGTTACACCTGTTGTATGTTGTCTCGATATCTTCTATACACACAATATGAATGTAAATTTATCGTGTCTGTACTTTTTAGATTTTTGGGAAAAAAAATCTTGCAGGTATCTAGGAATAAGTAATAAAATACATTTCAAATTTTTTTTTAAATGTCTGTCTGTATGTTTGATTGAACAGGCATTACTGGTAAAGTGCTTGGATTATGTTAAAACATTGGCATGAAAATCATACTTTCACGAATTTGGCCAAGAACTTTTTCTGTTAGCATTATAAAAGTGAATTACGGTAATAGGAGTATATGTTATCTGGTTTCCACTATTGTTTTGTAGTTGCTAAATTATGAAGAATGTATAATTTTTTTTTTTTTATATCATAGGCTGCAAACGAACAGGTGGGTCACCTGATTGTAAGTGAACACCGCCGTCCATAGACACTAGCAACACCAGAGGAGTCGCAAGTGCGTTGCCAGCCTTTTAAATATGTGGGCCTCCAGCGCTCTCACTGACCGAACGAAACGCAACAGTGCAACCACTGTTACTTCACGTCGATTTTCTGTGAGAGGGTGGTACTACCCCGGGCGAGCCGACCCATTCATGCTAAAACCAGTAATAGCTTCAGCGTAGCTCTACCACCTACAAATATATAAGCAAATATATAATGATATTAGCTATAAAATTATTATATCCAATCATCATCGCTGCCTTCAATGGGTTTTCGATTCGGTCTGTTGGATGAAACTTGAAATTCGCAATTGAGCACCTAGACTTTTATGAGGTATTAACTTAACATTTTTGAAAAATATCGGTTAATGTCTATCATTATTTTATTTTGTTATTCTTTCAATTGATTTAATTATGAACACGTTTTTCTTAAATTTTACTCATAATTTTCCCATTCGGACAGTATGGCATTGATATTTAGTTTTGAGTAATGGTCTGGTATAAATGGACAAGTAATTCTGAGATGAGAGTAGGTGACAGCAAAATGGTTCAGTGAGGCTTGTTACCGAATGGGACCATCAGTCATTATGAAAAGTCCGTAGCAAACGGCTAATTTATTGCTTTAAATTTATAGATTCGAGGAAGTGAATGTCAATCATATAAAAATAAGGTGGTGTTTCAAGCACGGTTAACTGTTGTTTTGATTACCATGCCGTATCCCGAGAGTGAGATAAAAAATATACAAGATATACATTCAAATTGTTTTACTAATCACTGTGTTCTTGCATCCAGTTCCACGCGAGCGAAGTTGCGGCTACAGCTAGTTGTCGAATATGCTTACCTTATGTTACTTACTACCTCGTAATAAAAATTGTAGTCCGGTAAAACTGTAGCGGCTTTAACAAGCCAACAGTGTAGACAGTTTGAAAAAAAAAACCTAATCAAATAGATACAATAACATAACCCAAGTAAAATCGCAAACAAACATGTATATTTTAATATAATATAAAGAATTACATTTTACAACTATAATTCTATATTAAAAATTGTATATTTATTCTTGAATAGAGAATTACCATTGTATTTTTATGTTTGTCATTTGTAACGATAAAATATGCAGTTATGTCTGTTTTTCGTTAACTGATTCCTTACCAGGATGTATGTTTTTTGAAATTTTACTTCATTTGCATATCTTAGCCATTAATTTTGGGGACTAAGTACAGTGTCTGACTGAAGCAATATTAATATAACCTATATTTATTTATGCAATTTCTACAAATGAAAATGCGTTAGAAGGTGCTAAGAATTAAAACCTTGAATTTTGTAAGGAAGTTGGCTTTTGTGTGAAGGTACTGACAACTGACAAGAGTTGCTTCCTGATTTATATTATATTGCTTAGAACAAAAATAAAGAATTCGATACAATCACCGTACATACGGTGAAACGCTAGTAATACTAATACGAAATTTTGTGCCTCGAGTACCTAATGCCGCCATGTAATTCAACATGGACAGTGTATTATGCAAATGATTTCTGGTTTCTTAAATATCATCTCTTTAGTTTCAGTTTTCTCTTCTTTTTCACTAGCGACCGCCCGCGGCTTCGTACACGTTAGTCCTATTAATATTATAAACGAAATCAATTCTTAGGATGGAGACATGTTACTCTTTCACGCAAAAACTACTGAACTAATTTTGATAGAAACTTACAGTAATATAGTTTATACACCAGAATAACGCATATTCTATGATTTATAAAGGTTATTTTTAATTGACCAAAGTATGGGATACTAAATATGTGGAGAAGTGACAAGTCTATTTAAAAAAATCCTTACGCCTCAGAGCTATATCGTAGAGCACTGCTTAAACAATTGGAGTTACACAGAGATAACGTATGGTATAATTATTTATATAGACACACAGGTTTCTGTAAGAAATTTCAGTGCCAGTTCACTAGCTCCAGAGTTTATTTCCTATAAAATGTAACTATCTAAAATTTTAATATCCATACTATCAGTGCAATCGTAGGCAAAACCTGTAGAGTAGACTCATGTTTATTCAACGGAATAGAAAACCAATTACCGTTTACGACCAACATTCGCAAATAAAATATATTAACATATAAACAGAAGCAACAATAAAACGAGCGAAATTAAACTCCTATAATCTTTTGCAAGTTGCGCTATTAACGTAAATTATAAAGTTACGATTTACTCAGGCGCGTAATAAGGAAACGCGGGACTCTTACCCCCATGTGCAAAAATACAAAACGACGCAACGTCACACTGTAATATTTTTGTTTTTAGTATATGGTATGAAAAGTTAATTTTTGTATATTAAATACGATCTGCATACTACTCATAAGTAAAATCACAATGAGAAACGTAATAAATGAAATGCCATCTCTTGACTCTTTCATGAACTCTAGTAAGCTGAGCGGACAATATTTAAATACTTTATTTACGTGACCGGTTTGATGAAATAAACTTGTAAAGCCTATACGTTGAAACAAGTTACGCTTAAATACTATGCGAAATCCTCATGTCAATTTATCGAATAGTGTTAGAGATTAGCGTTTATAAACAGACAAAGTTTATACAAATTGTCCTATTGTATTCTACTACACGATCTAAATCACCTGCATTCGATTTTGGGAAAACATTTTCAATGTACAAACATGACAGTTTTATCGTATTATTACAGGGAACGAACGGGTTAGAAGGATACGTTAATTTTAGAAATAAATATATAAACTAAAATTTATTAAAAACAGTGGCTCAAAAATGTAGTCTGGTGAAACTGTTGAGGTCTTACTAGGTCAACAGAGTAGTCAATTCGAAAAAAACGTGACTTAAAAATGCAAATGAAATATGATAAGTTGAATTCTATTTACAGCATACTCGTGTGAATGTATCAAAAACTGGTTAACCTCGAATAGACTCATGTAATCAGAGTATAAGTATGGATTTTTGGAATTGGATTTGATTGAGGGATTGGATGGATTTCTATATTTTTGGAAACTTCAATATTTGTAAACACAACACTGATCATATGTCTTACAGTACCCGACGAATCAACGGCAGAGTGAGGATCTACGAAGAATTCAAATTCTACGAACTATGTCTCTTCCTATCAACTGAGCATCGATCTAGGACAATTATTCGTTTTGCCCGATCTCTCCATTTTACCCGTCCGTCACCTAATATAAATATTTCATTTTAATGTAACTTAAGTACACATCTGTATTCGTGGGTCATTAAATGGGGCAATACTGATGATATTGCGTAGTACTAAAGCGGGATTAATGTAAAACTTCCAATTATTGCTATATACTAAGAATACCTCGCGGCTAGACCCGTTAATTTAATTATAAATTAATAGTTATAAGTATATACATTATAAGTTAGTCTTATAAATTATTAAAAAAATGCGTTTTGTGCAAATTAGTTTTGACCAATATAAAATTAATATAACTATACCATTCCAATATAGCACGGATAGAAGATTAGAATAGATAGAAGATAGCGCAGATTTCAAATAACGCGCAACAAAAAAAAAGGCTTGTAGTGAAATAAATTTACACAATTTCTCCGGCTTTAAGTACTTGTGACGCCACATTAGTACATTGCACCCGAGTGAAGTCGGGGCAGATCGGTACTAAGTGATACGATGAAAAATAAAATATTTATAAGACCAGACGATAAATGCAGTTCCATTTCAATACACAAACATTCGGACATAAGAAGCATTCGTGCTGTCATGTGACAAATGTGCCAGACATTGCACTACTTAGTGTCACTGCCAAGTATAATAATATAGACGGTGAGACGCGGACACATTTATTCAAGGGGTGTTAAAATTTTTGAAACGAATTAAAATAAGACAAAATGTTTATTACAGACCTCGTTACTCTTTAAGGCCGCTTTGATTATAGCTGTAAATTTGGGATTTTACACAATACAGACAAGAGTCAAATTTAAACCGAATTTAAATTTTAATATAGGAGTCTAAAATTGGAATTTATTTATCTTTATGTTGTCACAATCACATACATATAATGTAATATGTATCTATACCTAAATTTGTGTTCTGCATGATCAAAAAGCTTAACGAGGACTGTTTGCACTTACTTCCTCCCCATAATTTTATTTTTACTCATATTTCAAGTTTTTTTAAATATATTATTGGTAATGCTATAGCTTAACACAGGATAAATGTCATATCCTTACTGCTCAGTTGATTCTATTTAAAACATGTAAAAGTACAGAGTTAATGCAGTTTTCTCTCACCTATTGGTTCATTCATTCATTCAGTCCCATCTATTCGTTCATTACATATAAATGCTGAAAAATATTTTTTAATACTTTGTAGGTTAGTGTTTGACCACAATCTCATCCGATGATAAATGATGATGTGGTCTAAAATCTACCACCATGCTTGGTATCAATACGTTGTTTTCCTTCAACGAAAGTTCCGCCTACATTGCCAGGATTCGAACCTACATCCTTCGACGCTGTGTACATACTACCAACTGAGCCATTAATGCTTCAAAATTATTGCAAACGAAATAATGTTATTTTACTAAATTACTAATTATTTTATGATGCCTTTACATCCCGCTATTCTTGCAAACATTCTTCCGTTATTCAATGTCTTTCAATAAAATTCTTAATAACCTCGAAAAGTGACACGCCCTGTATCATCTGCATCTCAATAACACCGAGACGCTATATGGTAATGTTATTACATTTTGAAGTAAAAAAGTTAGTCGAAAATGTGGATAAGATAACAGATTTATGGAGGTTGAATCTCATGAAAGATTTAAGTGTTGAATACAATGCAGTCGTCAATGTTACTTCGTGTAGAAATGGCTGATAATTTTCTTGATGAAATAATACTTCACAATATTTTTTTACCCTTTCATTTAATAATATTTATTATATCACAAACATAATGTTTTTGGTTGTATGTAATTGTATCTTTGTCTTCGTAATTGTTCGAGATTTATACTAATACTAGCAACCGCCCGTGACGACGCCTGCGTTTGTGTCTTTATAAAGGGTTACTATTGCGTGGGAACCTATTTTTTCCTAAACTAAAAGTAACCTAAATTAGTCCTTGTAGCTGAACTGTCAGTCAGTGAAAGTCTCGTAATATTGTCCCAACTGTTTCGAAGATTAGCCGGAACAAACGGACAGACAGACAAAAAATTTAAAAATCGTTATTTTTGCTATTAGTACCGTATATATTTTCATATCCATTTAGTAAAATAATGTTATAAGCATACACTATAATTTTATTTATTTGTGTAGATAAAAAATATGTTTTATTTTACGTATTACAATCTATTAATCTCACGAAGTACCAGTCAGATATGAAAACAGATAATTATAGGGTATCTATCATCAAGCTATGGCTGTTATCATCATCATCATCATCAGCCTTTACAAGATCCACTACAAACCATAGACCTCTTCTCGAAGGAAGGTATGAGCATAAGCACCACGCTAGCGCACAACGTATTGGCGATTTCAGTCTTCGCGAAATACACAGTTCTATATTTTCATACATTCGGTGATATCATAAGAATATTTCTCAGGTTCAGAATACCTTACGGTGTTTTCCTTCACCGTCAGCCGATTGTTTAACTAATTTCAATTAGTAAATGTGCGCGTATTCCAAAAAAATCGTTTGTACACCACCAGGTGCAGACACCGGTCAAACCACTCGGCCACTACATCTTCGCGTAATCGCGTAATTACCGTACAAAGTGTAAAACAGATAGTGTGCTAAGTGGGAAGGAAGCTGTAGTGAGTGCGGACGGACTGTGTAATACGGCGCGTGATATCGGGGCTTTAAGACGGAGAAAATAATAAAATGCCAGTAAAATTACTACAAATTACAATAACTACACTTGATGTTACACGGTAATATTGATGATAGCATTGAACGATTGAATGATAGCATATTAAATCCGTAGTAGATGCCCAGTTGTCAGCTCCCAAGTATTGAAACAAGCCCTATTTATTGTCATATTTTCAACAATATATAGTTCGATATCAGCATCGTAGAGAGTACAATTTCAAAAGAGCCCGACGGAAAACAAACTCTTAGAAGTTCTCTCTAAGTTCACGTAATACACATTAAAATAAATCCAATATTTGTAAATCATAAAAATGATGATAAATCAGTAGTTCTATTTATGCATTGTTTTTTTTTCTTTAAGTTTTAGTAATACATATGCTATTATGAATACATATGAGTAAATCTGTAAAGATGAATGGATGTTTCTTAGAGTATCACGTAAAACTACTGAACAGATTTTGTTTAAATTTTACATTAATATAACTTATACATCATAATAACACATAGACTGTAATTTAGCTGGTGAAAAATCTCTCACCAAGGACCAGGACATGCGTTACAATAGTTGCACTTGAGAGCCGGTGTCCTCTAGGTTTGGTGTTTTAGCATCTTATAACACGTCATCGCTTAATATCACATGAGATTTTGGTCAAATCTTAAAATCTATGAAGTAAAAGAGCACAACAATGTGATCACTAATATTCATTATTGCAAATGAGGATAATTCTATGGTTTCCGTAATATAAAAGATGCAGACTTAAAAAAATACAATAAAAACCAGCCGACGGAACCTTGGGAATTTATTGATGGAAATATTATACGAAAATTGGACAGCAGGACTAAACCCTTATGTTTAAGTCATGAGGACGTCTGAATGGATGTGTCGCTATAAATTTGATGGATGCCATCGGTACACTGTGTCATGCAGTTGTTTGCAGACTGCGGCATGTATAATATACCTATTACCATGTCCAGGTCACTGCTGCATAAGTGGTTTTTGAATAAATATTATGACCTTGCCAATACATTCTGTAAGGAGGTAAAATATCGTTCATGATTTTTAAGTTTTCGCAATTTGTATATGATTACTAGTAAAGCATATTGAATGGCTGATAGTTTACTATTGATATGAGTTTTGGATAAAGTAAACGATGTAGAGAAAAAGAAAGTATATTTCATAATGATAATCTGATTAAAAGTAAACCATTCACGACTTGAATTTTTTTGCTGAATATTACCAAGTTTGTTCTCGGAGTGTTATTGAAACTCTTAGTTTAATTTAAGAGTTAGCTAATTACTATTAATATATATTGGGCAAAAAAAAAATATTTTTTAATAGACAAAAGAGTAAATGAAATCAAATGCCATTACGCTAAAGAAATTTATGAGTTATTCGTTTTATCATACATAGGTATTATCTCATAAAATTGGTTGTGTACTCCTTAATACCATTCCCTACGCAATAACACGACTAAATATTTGTAAGGTTCATAATTTTTACAAAAGAGATTCCATAGGAATGAAAAGGAGTTGCTTTGCGTAAAAAAAACCGTTGAAATTCGATAACAATCACATGCAACCTATTTGCAATTTATAGCAAATTGTACTTTAGTTAAATATTATTTAAGAAGAGCCTAAAAACTTAGAACACATTCCGCGTGAGAGATGATTCGTTTTGATACCAGAATAAGTCTAATTTTCTATGAAGGAAAACGAGAAGACTCCTGGTCCTAACGTATGATTTAGTCAGATATAATGACCCTTAAGTATTAAACAATAGTTACTCTGAGCTCTGAATCTGAGTCATTGTTAATATAAATACAGAAATACTGCAATCTTCAACATGTATGTATTCGGAGAGACATGAGACATGATTTGATGTATTCACATGTTAGACTTGATGGATGTCCCAGACATGTATCTGCAGTTTCAAATGTAATTCAGTGTGTTTTTATCGTTTCTATTTGGTAGACGTTGCATAATGCATAAGCGGTGTCTGCTGGTCTGTTTATCTTAATAATTGCCTTCGTGGTCCCAAATTTCCATTTGAATTTAAGATGTTTTATTATGAAATTATGAAAGGAATAACATTCAACATGATTATATAGATGATATACAGATGGAAGATTATACATTCTTATATTGACTTCATTTGTTGACAAGAATGTATATAGTCAGTTTTGTTCCCATTAAAATTTCAAGAGTCTCTACAAAAATAAATTATCATTCCCAAAAAACTGCATTGAAATAACGAAAGTGTACATTACATTTTACTTAATTTAGGTGTACAGATAGATGTCAATGAGGGTAATGGTGTATTTGTCGAAGTGTAACTCGAAAATAAACTTACATAAAAATTGTCTGGTGTCTGAAAATGCAGCTTAATATACCGTCATTCAGCTATTACAGAGTAATGCCAATCCAGTTCGGTAATTGTCTTTTATATACTACATATGTTCTTCGTGTCATTTCTGACGTCATGATCTCCATTCCAGTGAACTTTATTTTATCTCCTCGGAAATACTATCTATAATTATTTTTAATTTATTCATTCTCACTAATTCTAGAATAGAACTTTGTAGTTATATATCTCTAAGACATACAAGGAATATCATATTAGTTAGAACATAACAATCGAGAAATCTTGTGGCTTTATTAGTAGTATTTGTTAATATTTGAAGTTCCGCTTACGACTATGATGTGCCTTCGGTTGTTTTACAAATAGTTGTATGCGGAGGTGATCACTTTAAACGAGGTCAGACATATGATGCTATATCACAGTATATAAAAAATACGATAATAATTGAACATACAAAGAATTATCTCATAACATTGCATATAACAAGAAGAATTGAATCGTTAAAAAATTTACTCCGTACATTCTTCAATCTAACATCGTGTGATTAAGGCATTACGAAAAATAAATAATTGATTCTACACGTAAACATAAATTTGGCAAGAGTTTTATTGCAACATTTAAATACGTTTAACGATCGCTACCGCTTTTATATACGGTATACATAAGCATAATTTGTTATCTTAACGAGTGAAGAGATTCTAAGAAATTTCAAACATCAATTCTTGTTCACCTAACTAGATTTTTGACTTCTGGTGCAATGCTATACTGTATAACTGACATTATCGCCATAAAAAAATCCAATAAATATTTCCAATGAAACGGCCAACAAAGAGCTATCATAAAACAGTCATCAAACGTTCAAAAGGTATTTAATTTCACGCGAAAGTCGTATCTGTTTATCGCTACTCAGAATTCGCGTATAAACCGCATCGTGTCATACGGCATTATCAAGCGTACAGCGTTTGCGCCAACATCGAATAGTAAATCGTGTTAAGACATCGCAGCGATCGGATGAATAATGCAAGTGCACGCTCCTCGCCGATCGCATCGATAAATAACGATTATAATTTTATCGCGAAATGCAATAAATCGCGGTATCGAATGCCGCGTTGCGCGCCGCGACGTCCGCCATGTGGGTGTTGGTGATTCTCCTTTTATAGCCGTGATGTACCGCCCGTCAGAATGTCAAGCTTCAATTGCCGTTGTTTTGTATAAAATAATTGACATCTGCAAAGTCCCTCTGCAAATATTTCGACTACTAAAATTGGTGATTTGAATTGCTGATACTTTAATAATAATAAGATAACTTGTTATTAATTAACTTTAAGCGTCAAGTAATTTAAAAAAATCCTGTCATCTAAAAACTATTTCGGCGTGCACATAAGACATTAGAGTTACATAAAAATAATGTATAATGTCGTCATTTATAAAGATGCGAACGTTATATGAAGTTGCGGGCGGACGCTAGTTTTATAGACATTTTTGCCTATGCTTTATCTATTTCATATATATGATATTTCCTTAAACTGATAATAGAGAAAACAATAAGTTCTCCGTATCTTAAGTTGCAAAATGATATAACCTCATTATTAATTCAATATTTTTCTAGGTTCATTTTTGGTAAAATATTCCAATTTCCAAACCAGAAATGGAAAATAAATATTAAGTAATCAAGATCTATAGCCAATGTTAAAAAATGCTCTTTATATCTTTAAAAAATATATTATTATACTACACATTGTCAGGCACTTATATATTTTGATTTTAATACACAACATTTTACTTAAATCGAACCGGAATTCCTTAACAAAGTAGGTAGTTTGACCATTTACCGATTTTATCCTTGATCAATTAAAACAATTCGACATATCGATATGTTAGCGTATTTTCTACGACAGTGTGTCACAAATGATCAAGCAACTAAAGTTTTTGCACAATTGTTTATAGACGATTTATAGTGTTAAACGACAGATTTACGATTGAAGGAAATTACATATACTGTAAACTTTATCTTACCTCGTGGAAACAGTTATAAACAGATATACCAATAAATTATAATCATAAATTATTTTATATCGACAGCGGAAACACTAGTTTTTCTATGTTCCCGATATAAACTGGTATGTTAATGTTAAAACATGTACTAAGGACTTGACACTACAATGTTATTAAGACCCTGTTATCCACCAGCTATAAATACTCTGAATACATTACATATGGAATCTATTAAATACACAGTTTCTTTAGTACTAATTGTGATCCATAATTAGTATGCGTTATTTCGCAAGAATCACTCACTCTTAAATTATATATTTTATAAGATAAAACGATAGAAAATTGTCATATCGTTTGAATTTGAAATTTTATAACCTATTGACTGTTTGTTTTTGTTAAATCTTTGTTTATGGGTGTCTTTACTTATATTAAGTTGAATGATTTAAAGTAAAAGTACATGGAGCGAAACATGTGGCAGTAGTTATAAACGTTTGGTGGGTGGCAGAGCTACTCTGAAACTATTACTGGTTTCAGAATGAATGGGTCGGCTTGCCCGGGGTAGTGCCACTCTCTCACAGAAAGCCGACGTGAAGTAACAGTGCTTGCACTGTTGCATTTCGTTCGGTCAGTGAGAGCGCCGGAGGCCCACATATATTAAAAGGCCGGCAACGCACTTGCGACTCCCTTGGTGTTGCTAGTGTCTATGGACGGCGATGATCACTTACCATCAGGTAACCCACCTGTTCGTTTGCCTCTATAATTAAAAAAAAAAAAAACTATAACCTACAACACATTTTAATTAATTTTAACTTTTATATTTTGTACCTACATACCAATACTGATAACCGCCGAAGGGTTTAACTATCCATCAACCTCGGATTCAATCGTAAACCAATGACGCGTTTAATCAACATTTCTTTTTCCAGGTACTAAATATTTCCCTCTTTCTAATACTAGTACTACATTTAACTTTTTCAGGTATACGTCGTGGAAATACAATCAAACGTTTTAGAAGTTGAGCTTCCTATGGGAGGGCTTTGAACTTCTGATCGGTAACCATTTCGTGTGACAAAAAGTGGCGGCAGTAAACACTATATCGAGTAGAGTGTAGAAAGCACCGGTTATCGATCGATCACCGAAGTTAAACGTCGGGCACGGTCTGTACTTGGATGGGTGATTGACGTTGGCAACACTGTAACCGGTGACCCTGTAATACAAATGTTTCACTTCTATCGTGTGTTTTTACGACTTATCCCGTTTTTTTATTGCAGTAAGACATCACAGCGGCCAATCATGTCCAAGCGGTAGTGCTAAGTAACATTCACGTAAATATTTAATGGTGAATTATTGTAAAGTAACGCCTTCATCAATCAAACATGTATTCTTTATTGGTTAGTTATTCCTTGCTAAACCTGAAAAGTGTAAGGAAACCTAACTCCAGAGGTTGAGAGAATTAAATTAATAAAATAAAAAAAAAAAATTAAAAAAAAAACATGTTATTTATTTACAAATTGAAATTAAATTTTACAAGAGACAAGAACAAAATGACTTAGACCATAAAGGCCTCCTGATTATAAGTGGTTATTGCATCCTGTAGCTATGACAACTTTACCACATAAGAAGTGCAGTTCTGAGGTTAGTCATAATAGATTGTTACTCATATGACAGAGTTGGATGATGGATCAGCGCGTGATGCCAGTCTCACCTTTCAAACCAGAACACAACAGCGCGAGTACTGCTGGTTGTGGTTTGCAACAGAAATGGGTATGGTTGTCGTGCTTCTGTGTTCAAATATTACAGAGACTACCAAACGTAAAATAAAAAAGATTATTGCTCATTTCACGAAATTAAACGAATGATTTAATTAATATGTTGAAAGAATTATTAAAGTAAAACCTTTTTTTTACATCGCTTCAATTTTTGTCGCCCATCTACCGCATTATAGTCAGCTACAGAGTAGGGGTAAAGTGAAAGGCGCTCTTCAGTGCATTTTTTAAAATGATTTAAATGAATATTCGGCTCAGTATTTAAAATGATTTTTCAATTTTTTTTTATTAAATGCCTACGATCCAAAAAAAGTATCACTTGCATCGTGCTTTCATAAAGCCACACAATATTTATTTTTTGTATATATGCTTGTTAATATGTGTTATCTCTGTCAAATAAATGTTTCTTTCTTTCTAATTAATTAAACCACATAATTAATATCCCTTGTGAAACCGAGAATCGTCGGTATAAATGAGTTTTCTAGGCAATAGACACCTCCTCTACAAGATCTAAGTGGTAGATATATTGAAAGCTACTGTATCTATTACACCGTAATACGATTACTGTATCGAAATCTAGCCGAAGTCTACATTTAACGTACCTACTGTTGAGTACTTATATTTATATTCAAGCAGATGATACTCTTATAAACCAATCCCGCTCTACGCTTAAGATGTTCCCATTTTAGGGAATTTGTGAACACATGCTAAATACTATAAAGTTAAAAAAATCCTTATACGGAACTTATGTTGCTGAATAGTACGAAATAAAGATTGTCTGCTTACCTCCAACAACGAGTAACTTGAAGATATACATCGAGGTATCAATAGAAATTCCTTGAACGGAAAAAAATGCAATAACACGCGCGACAAGAAACTAAACAATGTGAATAAATTCATTACGGCTGGCCCGAGAGAATTCCTTGTATACTCGCACGTATTTAGAACTCACTAATGATCCATTCATACATAACACTTTGATAAACTAACTGTAAATAATTTATATTTTAACAGGTATCAAATAAATTGCTATAGTATATAGTAAAATCAACAACATTCTTAATTTCCATTAATATATTATAAACATATGTAAAAAAAAACAATCTAAATTGACTTTTGCATGTACATTATGAGAAAATTGAAGAACTAATTTATTTTACAAAGTACAAATTACATAAATCGGAGTAAGGCATCTAATGGTACTACAGGCTTCCTTTCTTACAAGAAAATGTTTATAAGATGTTCCTAGACGTGGGCGATGGTAACGACAACATAATTTCAAACAACACCTACTACTAACACTTATATTGTTAACTTTTATGAATGACTATCGTTCAAACAAACAAGTAAATAAACATAAATGCAGCTTTTTATGCTGTGAATTACTTCCTTTGCACTTAGCTTATGAAAACATTTGAAAATCTTCAAACAATGTATGAAAACTACATGCTATGTACGGCTTTCAAGTTTCAGACTTTCAGTGCATTTCTATATTATTTGAAATCGTTACTATTTCTTGCAAAAAATAATTGAATTATATCAAAATGTATGTAATCTTTGAATTCTCCGTCTTGTAACAACTTTTATAGCGATAACTGCAATGTTCTAGTGGCAAGTTCTAGTAGAATCGATAGTATAAAAACCTTCCTCATCAAAACTATACTACTGGGTATATATGACTCCTCTCGGAGACCTACACGGGCTTCCTTATCACGATCTCTGTGAAAAGTATGATCAATAGAACGGGCAATCCAAAACTTAGTCCGGTGAAACTATAGAGGCCTTGCCAGGTCAACAGTGTAATCAGTTCGCAAAAAAAAAACAATCCAAATATAGACAAACGAATTCTGTATCTCATGGCATCTATATCCAACGTCATACAGGATCGAGTTCCTACTAGACGTTAGCCACAGATAAGTAACTTCTCTTGATAAATCCTATTGGTATAAGTTATCCTTATTATACCAGCCTGCAGGAACACCTTTTTTACGTTCTTTTGAGTATACAATATCGCAGTAAAGAAGAAACCGCTGTAAACCAACTTCGTATAAAATTCACATCATTAATGCTAGGATATGACAATAATATCCGGTTATATCGTGGCAACCGTATACTAAGTATTATACACGCCAAAGTGGAATCGTTGGGCGTATCGCATTCTATTTTTTTTTTATATCATAGGGGGCAAACGAACAGGTGGGTCACCTGGTGGTAAGTGGTCACCGCCGTCCATAGACACTAGCAACACCAGGGGAGTCGCAAGTGCGTTACCGGCCTTTTAAATATGCGGGTCTCCGGCGCTCTCACTGACCGAACGAAACGCAATAGTGCAAGCACTGTTACTTCACGTCGGCTTTCTGTGAGAGGGTGGTACTACCCCGGGCGAGCCGACCCATTCATTGTGAAACCAGTAATAGTTTCAGCGTAGCTCTACCACCTACAAAAGTATCTCTAGTATCCAACGGCATATATTTAATAACCAAGCGGTAGTCATTCATAATCAATTAAATATTCAATACGATCACATAATGACAATCCTGTCACCGTGCCTCTCTTAGTTTGGTGCGTTTCCAAAGCCACATATACCCAGCTACCGTAGGTCTTGCGAGCTGGGATGAAAATGATGACTGTCGACGGATAATTAATATATCAATGGTCGCCGTTGTTTTTTGTTATTGAAAATTGTTTTCCATTATTCACTGTACCGTCACTTTATATTCTTACAATAAAACAGAGAAGCAGGATCAGGCGTGGTCCGCGGCGTAGATTTTTGCGGGCAAACATTGCGATAGAATCATAAGAAATATACATTATTGCTTTGCACCGTTTATAGACATCTTTATTAAGCTTAATACAGATTTTTACACATATTTCGGCGAATATTTTTATTGTGTCAGTTAAAAACCTAAAAATGTTTTCAAAGTATTTTCAATGACACCTCTATAAAAATCCTAGCTAAGCGCATTCTGACGTTACACTAATTACAATAAACCCGCGCACACGCTTACACTAATAACTCTATGACGTCATGGGCAAAACAAAAGTTGCACAACAAATACACACAGACATGTTCTATTCATTGTGCCCACAACAACTGTCATAGTTTTATTAATATGAAAGTTATAAGTGATTTAAATCTAAGGGTATTGCCTTGTTTTTTTTTTTTTTTTTTTTTTAATGTGGGAAGAAATCCTTCATTGGACACCCACAGCCCTGGGGAGCTGTGGGGTGTCAGACTCTTACTGACTAAAAAACCCACAAGATACCGTCTGCCGCGCTATGGAGTGGCACGGGATCGAACAAGCAAGCACCATGCCACCCCGGCGACAAGGCCCAGCGCGAACGCCCTGACCGCGACGACAGCCCGGTCAAGCTGCCTACCCGTCCACCGAACCAATGTGCAATGGAAAGTCAAGTCCCCAGCCCCTTCCCTCCTTGGTCCGGTTTGGCAGTCAAGGGGTCACCCCCTCCAACCACCACCACCTGTAACTTTTTTACGTGGTTTTCTACCACGGTGACTTTTTAACGAGGTTTTCTCCCTCTCCCTCCGCCCGAAGGCCTCCCCTCTGTCACTTTTTAATGTGGTTTCCTCCCACAGGAACTTTTTAATGAGGTTTTTCTCCCTCTTCCTCCGCCCGAAGGCCTCCCCTCTGTCACTTTTTAACGTGGTTTCCTCCCACGGTAACTTTTTCTTGAGGTTTTCTCCCTCTCCCTCCGCCCAAAGGCCGTCCCTCTGTCACTTTTTAACGTGGTTTCCTCCCACGGTAACTTTTTAATGAGGTTTTTCTCCCTCTTCCTCCGCCCGAAGGCCTCCCCTCTGTCACTTTTTAACGTGGTTTCCTCCCACGGTAACTTTTTAATGAGGTTTTTCTCCCTCTTCCTCCGCCCGAAGGCCTCCCCTCTGTCACTTTTTAACGTGGTTTCCTCCCACGGTAACTTTTTCTTGAGGTTTTCTCCCTCCCTCCGCCCGAAGGCCTCCCGTCTGTTTTTTAACGAGGTTGTCTCCTCAACACCCGTAACTTTTTAACGTGGTTTTCTCCCACGGTGACTTTTTACCGAGGTTTCCTCCCTCCCACCGCCCGAAGGCACACCCGTCTGTAACTTTTTAACGTGGTTTTCTCCCACGGTGACTTTTTACCGAGGTTTCCTCCCTCCCGCCGCCCTAAGGCACTGCCGTCCGTAACTTTTTTACGTGGTTTTCTCCCACGGTAACTTTTTAAGGAGGTTTTCTCCCTCCACCCTCTGACGGGCGAACCGAAGTAAGCCCGTCCTTACCCCATCCCCTGTCCCCTCTGATAAGCAGAGGGGTACTGCGAGGGGCGCCGTCTGCCGGGGTATACGCCCCGACCCGGTTCTGGAACCGAGCCCCAGGAGTGTTTATCGGCTCTCTAGCCTAGATCCGTAGTGTTCTGCTAGACAGGGTCACCTCGTGTAGGATGTGGCTCTTCACCACGCACTGACGGTCTTGGGAGGCAGGCTAAGGCTCCACGAGGGAACTGTATTCGCCTGTGGGTCCACCCCCTGCGGTTCCGAGGTACAAGTATCTCATCCCCACTTGACCCCAAGGGTATTGCCTAACACAAGAAAGTTTTACCTGCTCTCTCTGTATTTAACGAGCGAATAGATATTTACACTTTATAACCATAGTAATAATTAAAACTTCATGCACCTTAACCACTCCACGAAGACAGACAATGTTTTAAGTATGTATTTATAATAGCCATAAACATTCTCAAGTCGAGATAATCAATAATGCAATAGTTGATTGAAATTCAACAGCTTGTCCGTATTATGAAGATGTTATCGGATACATTGCTATTACGTACGACATAGACGTGCAAGGCAAAAGTTGATTAAAACCCTTGTTAGTCGTAGAAATAGGAATGAGTAATAATTTATTGAGATTTCGTTATAACGAGGCTATTAACTGATTGTTTTTACCCACGGCAAATATCAATTCCATGATATAATTTATGACATTAATAAATTAAAAGCGTAATGGTATCTTATCTCGTTGATGCTCTAAAACGTCTTCTATAAGCTAGTAAATGTATCGTCGAATTTGGTTTAGTGGCTGGTTAGTTTGTTTGTAATTCAGAAAAAATGTACTGTCCCGAAGGATAAGTCAAATCTACATTAATATAAGCGAAGCCAAGAGCTAAAAATAGTATAATATAATATAATAACTGATATAGTTTTTATATACATATTTTTAATTTTTAGGGGATGTTATCTACTTCAATGGTGGAAATGGGGCTGTGTTTAACATTACAAAGCGTGTGATACCATACCCTTCCTAGTTACTTATTTATCTATAATCATGAAGAAATTTTAGTCCGGTAATGCTGTGAAGGCCCCTTAAACGGACAGCGTATAGTCAATTCCATTCCAAAAAATAATCTTGAAAAGATAAAGTTGCATAGATTACTTGAAGAATCAACTTTGAAATGACGCTTAAAGATTCATCTATATGTTTGTGTTTTTATTTGCTTTTAATATAATATCCATTTGGTATTTTATTTTACTGGCATTAATCTTCGAATTTAACTTTTTACAGCGATATATCGAAGTGTCGGCTTAACCGAACCGAACACACCCTACGCTCTCATGGCGAACGAGATATTAACAATTAATTATTCAACACGTATCGATGCATTCCTAACCTTTTGTAAATATTTTTTGCCACTCCATAATTAACAACATTCCATGAAAAAGGTAAGATATGTTCACGAACGGAAGAAATGTAATTTTTATATGTGAAAATTTAAATTTTAAAATACATAGTTCGCCTCGTAAAAAGTTCGGAATGCATGGCGTGCGCATTCGTCGGGAAAAATTGTTGGGTTTTTTGTATGTTTGTGCACGAATTTGTTTTGTATGTTCCTTTTGTTTGCTTTAATCATTGTAAAATATCAATATTTTATATTATACTCTTATGTTTCCATACTTTAATATATCCTTTATAGGTTTTAGAGTTTGACCACAATCTCGCCTGATGTTACATGACGTGTTCCATGATGGTAAACATATTAAGCCTAGTGGACTGGCTTCAATGACGGCTGATAAATAGACACGAAAACCCCTTAGCAGAGTCTGAACTCTAGACTTGATCCCCGGGAGTGGAGCTCTAGAGCGCGCTTCTAACACGGCGCAATAACACTACATTCACTAGTTTTAAAACATTCACACCACCATATACACCACACTATACCCCACACACGTACTAACACATGGTAGATACAAAAGTTCTGTAAGGGACCTTTTTCCCTATTAATTAGTTAGCCTTAGCGAAAATTTACAGATTCAAAATACGTCTACACGTTGGTGTAGCACATATACAAAGGTAGGTGTATATGTCTCACTAACGTATACACGTGTATGGTTAGCTTAGCTCTCATCGTTAAGTAATTACAATATATGCATAGCAATAGTCGAAGCCTTAATTCGGCACCTTTGACACCTTTGTGGCAGTTGCTATTTCGGCTGTGTGCCCTAAGGACTCGCCACCAAGCCCGGTGAAGTTGTGAAAGAACGTCAGGGAAACATCGTGTAGTTAGGTAAATAGAAGTACTAAGAACGCACTCTTGGCACCTATAACGAGCACAAGACTTCTTAATTGGAAAGCCTATAACGAAACTATAATAATATAAATAATTTTAATCAAACAGGCTAAATTATTGGAGAAGAAAAACAGTGATGCAACCATCACACCTAAAGATACCACAACGACCGCTCTTGAACTGCTTGTGTCAAGCGGATTACCGCAAATATCACACCTAGAAAATTTGTAGTCCAACATAAAGATAAACGCTGACATTTATATTTTGTTGTAATAGTGCATTTACTAAACAATACTGATCAAGAATAAATTATAAACGATAAATCAGAATGCATTCGAGTTGGACAGACCGAAACGAGATTTCACAGACATTTATGTACGTGCATGGACAGCGCAATTTAAGATTTATTTGCCGACTTGTGAGGTATGCATATGAGGTTGTCAATGTAATGTTTGTTTGTTAAAACATATATAGTTCTTTTAATACTTTGCCTTACACTGTTTCTTTCAATGCGACTTACTGTGAATCGCATAACAAATGTGGATAGTTGTCAAGTAAATAAAATATGTCAAGATGATCAAATTTTGTTTTTTTTTTTTTATTTACTCTGTAACTATTAAATCATGTCCAACCAATTTCTTAATTAGGATTGCTTATGCTATATTTTACCAGTCTATGCTATTTCATCAATCTGACAGGATGCTAATTGGTTGGATTCACTGCTCTGTGTGCAGGATCGTTTGATAAATGTACTGGATAAATTATCAATTCCGCTTAACCTTTGTCTACAGTCTCATAATAATTTGTTCATATGAAGTAGGACCGTCCGTTTTTTGTCGAAGTAGTCACTGAAACGGTTGAACCATTTTTGGAAGTGGTATTAACATCGGATAAAGAATTTTTCAGACTTTTATATATCTATATTGTTATTAGGCTTTTATGTAAATTTTAAGAAGTATTTACAAATTTAAAAAGAAGAACATAAAAGGCATGCCATAGTGCATTTACAAAAAATGTATAGTTGCGATCAGCCACATTTAAAAGATTTTCACAAGAACTCTTATGAATAAAATAAAGAAAGACGGGTGAAACCACACACTAGAAGTAGTCGCGAACAAAGATGGTCACGATAAAAATCGCTCGCATATAAATTAATAATTTAATACCGTGTGTCGAAAAATATGGCATAATGGCACGACATTCCACGCAATGAATTTTTTGTCGTTCTCACGCGTATGACAGTGGCACGCCAGCCATTTTTAACTTGCCAATTAAAATGACAATCGCCCAGCCAATTCATTTTCAACTACCACCGTGGTATGTTTTATCGGAATTACAATTTTACGTTTGCGTTTCGGGAAACTAAAAATCGTTCGTTAATATGTAAGTGACTGTTAATTTTATGAACGATAAATGCTTTCTACAGTTTTGGTTTATCAATTTTATATTGAAATGTTTTCGTGTTATTACAATTTCAATATACCGAACGTATTTATATTGTTATCGTTTCTCTTTATTGAATGTTCAAAAGGACTTGATAATTATGACGAAGTTATAGGAAATTAAGGAGAAGTTCAATTACACTGTGGAACTGCTTAAAATACCTTGGTATCTTTTAAGGGAAAGACACCTGTTTTTATCTATTCCGGGGCATTTCACGTCAGGCGGGCAACGAAAAAGAGGTTAAGTTCTGGAATTCGTTCATATTCAACTCAATTGCATTTTTAGAAGGTAAGAATATCAACACACAAATATGTTTTTTTACAAATATTATATGTGAAGGTATAGACTTTTAAAGTCGTATTTGAAATTTGTACTTTTTCTGAGGTGAATTATAGAATTGAACAATTTTATAATAAAATATTAAATGTAGAAATTAATATAGAATATTTATTGCTTTTTTTCATGTACTAAACCAGACGAAAATATTTCAAAAATTAATTGTGTTAAATGGTAATAAACTTAGACGATCGTATTTTAGTTACTTTTTATTTCAAAACACAGCTTATAACATACTAGAAATGTTATCATGGAAGGTGGATTAGTGAAGGACTAAGACCGATTAATGTACATACATGTCGCATGAATTCACGCCTGCCACCTTTTAGGATGATTGAGTTGCCGTATATTGGATTAAAATGGTTTGGTATTAACAAATATTATATCTTTCGAGTCGTGGTAGTCTAGTAGTTTGACCAGTTGGATATAGATCCAATGTTCGCGGGTTCGAACTCCAGTGTATACCAAGGAATTTTTCGGAACTTACGTACATTTACTAATTTAAATTGGTAGCACTAACGGTGAAGGAAAACATCGTAAGGAAACCCGAACCTAAGAAATGTGCTTACTGTAGGTACCTACCACCGTATGTGGGAAAATATAGAACTGTGGATTTCTCAGAGTTTGAAAACACCAATACATCGTGGGCTGGCGTGGTGATTATGCTCTAACCTTCTTTTGGGTCGAGGTCTATGACTATGCAGTGGGTTGTTTACACGCTGATGATAAGGGTGATATTTTTTAAACGTGTTTAAACTCTAAAAATAATTTATGGCATTAAATTTTATTTTATTGTATTCTCTTCTATATAACTTAGCTATAACAGTACTGGGATAATATAAATACCATAATAATTTTGCATTAAAAAGCATTTGATGAATAAAAACCGTCACTAACTGTTTGTCAGTAAATATTTGGGTGTCTATTGAAGTGGCATCGACTGTGACCGCGAACGCATTATCGTGACAGATCGAAATAATTAAAAAACTCATACAAAATGACAGGGCCACCGTCGCGGGTGGCAAGCGCCTGTCCCACTAAAAGGGTTTGACTCGGTGCGTGATGCTCCGCTCGCCGCAAAAGAAATTAGTAGTTAAGAGACGCTTTCGTACTCACCGACTTGAAATTATATAAAAGTAGTCAGTTTTCGAATTTATACTTCTTTTGGCGCGTCTGGGAAAAAGTATGAAATATAGTTTTGTACGATGCACGCACACACCGACTCCTAGAAGTGAAGTTGCTTGGCAATTATATCTCAAGTTTTCATGAAAACCGAAAACTATATTCAAGGTGATTATTCAAATAGACACGAATCTACAACCCGTGTTTTATATCAGTGGAGATAAAAAAATATATTCATATACATACGTATTTGTATGTAATTTTAAATTATATGTCTCGCTGAATGATCATTTATTGTGAGTATTCGTGATAAAAGTGTTTTTTATATTATAATAAGGTTATTAAAAGAGGTCTTTTAAGGGGGCTTATAAATTTGAGGTTAACTGCCGTTATGTATTATTTTTATTTGTTTACATTATAAATTATTATTATGACATTATTATTTGATCAATTGGTTATTCTACTTCTTTTTGGTACATTACTTGATTCTGTATAGAGATTTATAGAAAATTAATTCTAATTTTAATTATATATCCCTTAATTGAAATGTTATCAAATGCATTTAAAGCCTTTTTAAAGCTACAGAAGTACAACATCTGCGTACATAAGTAAACACATACATTTTTTATTATAATTAATTGAATTAAAATATAATTATCGCAAACATACTAAGAGCCAGGCTGAGGCTTGAAATTTTGCCAACCTTGCACGAGTGGACATTGAGACCGAGTACTTTTTGCAGTTGTTATCAGTTTTGGTTAAGCTTTAAAGATTCTTTACGCCAGCTGTAGTTATTCGCTTCGAAAAAAAAACTCTAGATCTGTACTAAATTAATTGATGCAAGGCAATATATTAATACAATTGAAGAAATTATAACTCGGTGCTTAGCGTGTTGGGATACAGCATTAATCGTTGTACGTTCGAATCCTTGCCAATGAGCCAAAGCTTAGACTAAAGGATAACATCGTGATGAAACCATGGCATAATGGAAGAGCTTTTTGTAAGCACGTCTGGCTAGCTACCACCAACAAGTTCAAAATTTGTCGCCAAGTACAATCACTCGAGACAGTTCCTCTCTAGGTTTAGCGTGTTTACTATCTTAGGCCACACTGCCATTTATTATCACGTGAGATTGTGGTCAAACGTTTTATGCTTTACGCTATTAAAAAAAAACAAAAGACATATAGCGATAGATGTTTTAGTGTAGCTACATGAACTTTATGTCTATTAGGTTTGCGATGGTATATGGTGAAAACATTACTATTTACAGAATATTGTCCATATTAATATTTATATGACAAAACGTGAAGATATGATAACATTCATATATCATAAAATATCTAAAATGTTCATTATTCAATCATTAACTTCAGTTTCGGCTAAATTGAAATTGTACAAATTATTTACCCCATGTTATAAAATAGCCAAGTTTATGTGTAGTTGCTACATTGGTGCCAACCGAATACAGAACGGCTTTTTTAAGGGACATAACGACTACAAGTAGTACTGGAATGGACTCCTGGGAAATTCTTTATTTTTTTTTTTATCGCATAATAATGTAATTTGCATTTTAGTTTAATATGCTTACAGCCTATTTGGTTTATTAAGAAATACTAAGAATATGAATAAGCTCTAGTTAAAAATATTGTTTTTTTTTTATTAAAGCCTGCATCTCTAGATATAATATTAAACTATTCAAACAAATAACCGGATGAAACAAAAGCGCACCTTTACACGATACTTTGAAGTGGTATCGTATTGCATCGGCCTAATTGGTCCAGCTTTGATCTCATCGGCGCGTTTCTGTTTTTTTTTTTTGTTATTGCTCTTTTGAAGGCTGACGGGTAACAGTCGCGTCAGTAATTGCTCTGTCACGGAGCGATGTGTTTGCGGTGAGACGTAAGACGCGCCTGTTGTGGTTCCGATGACGCGATGCAATCTGTTTAGTGCGAGATTTTAGACTTTTTGAATTTCAAACATCTTGTTTTCTTTAAATATCATCCAATAACCACGTTGATGAGGATTACAATTTGCTTGACAACGAGACATTAGGTTTTTAATTTATAGAATGAAAAGACAAATTATTATAAAATTAGTTTATTTAAATTAGTGTTGCCCAAAATCAGTCTTGGTCATGCAGTCTTGGTCTTGTTCTTGCATTTTTGCAAGACCAAGAGCAAGACCACTGAATATTTGAAAGACCAAGACCAAGACCGACCCTTGCAAGACTTGAGCAAGACAAGACTGAGCCTGCAAGAATCTTGCGATCTTACACTTTAGTTAGGCTAGGTTTGAAAGATTATTGAGTATTTGATTTCAATACTAATACTGATAGAAGTTTCCCTAATATTGTTATAAAAATCGCGATTCTTTGCATTTAACAATAAACAATTTAAATTAATCAATTTATACAAACAAATGTATTTTTGTCTGCAAGAGGACTAGGTTGATTATTGTTTACTTAACAAAGATTGAAACTAATACAATAGACCCAGTATAGTAACAATTTACATTACGCGATATTTAGATTCACAATCGGTCGGTCGGCAATTATAATTGTTTATTAAATAACTTAGTAACAATGGCGCCGCTATAAAATAACGGCGAGACAAATGGATCACAACATTGACCTGCAAGACTCTTACTGCAAGACCAAGACCAGGTGTATTGTCGGAAGACCAATAGCAAGACTAAAGCAAGTCTCGTCTTGGCCTTACATTTCTTGGCAACACTAATTGAAATTAAAGCCGTGACATATATTGAGTTATATATATTTTAATGTATATATATGTAATGAAAGTAAACAATGATTTTTTTTAATATAATTACTCCGATAATTTTAAAATTTCAACAAATACATATTCTCTGTATTTTTATAAACTATGGTTTTCCATGTATCCTATTTTAATTTTAAATTATCTGTTGTTTCCATGTGTATTATTTTACATGATTATCTACAGACCAAAACTTGAAACGTTACATGTTCCAACCGACATACTTTAATTAATTTAAATATTTAATATATGACGTATCGGTTTCAACCGTCTTTTTTGTTATTTAAACTATTAGTAATTTTGCGTTTTTTGGCTGTAATTATATAACTAGTTTCATATTTAGTGTTGAGGTATACGCCGAACGTTTTTATTTTTTTGCAGTGAAACGTGACAGCGGCCAATCAATTCCAGGAGGAAGTGCAAAATAACATCTGACGCTTTCAACAATCAAATATACAATGTAACAATATAAGAGCGGTGATAAGATATAGCGCTATCTAGTACCGAGTTTCCAATAAAACAGATATCATAAAAATTTCCGTGTGCAAACTATGGTGATGCTTGGCTAGTAGATGGTAGATTTTCATTTTCTACTACCCAGTTTAATCTGTGTCATCACTATATGGTGCTGCATTAATTGCATAGCATTGAATAATAACAAACACGAGTAGAACGGTGTCTATAACTATTTGATATTTAATAAACCTGATGAATCGGTAAGTATAAACGTGGTGTTCTCAAGAACTAACCATCTGATTTTACCTAACGTTTATTCTACGTCATGCTATTATCCCAAGGAATGGGGCAGTAACGATAATGTAACGATAGTGGCTAATTAATCAAGTTATAGTCATTTACCTGCTTAACAATAAGTATAAAAAAGTACATTAAACATAGGTGAAACCGCCGAGCACAACGAGTCTAGGCTAAACTTAAGTGGTCGTTTGTTGATTTGTTTAAAAAATTATATTTATATTTGATAGCCCAATACTACTGGTAGCTTTTTCCTTCGAGAACAGTACATTTTTGTTAGGGTGAATGTTACTCTATTCTGTACCCCATACAAAATTTCATCACAATCAGTTGTGAAGTTACGACATGAAAGCGTAACAAACACCAAAACTCGCAAACATAACATCACGCTATAACTACTGGAAACAGATCAGATACCATACAAAGTCACCGCTAAAAGTGTGCGAAGCGACATCGAAGTAAAAGTCAAAATATTAAGCCGAGAGCACATGATCAAAAACGCATATTGGCGAAAAGATCTGAACTGTGAATGTGTTATGTTATCATTGTGTAGTCAATTCCCTATGAAATAGTCCTACTTTATACAGGATTGGTTTTAATTTATCTGTTTTAACAGCGTTTCAAGATTTTAAATTTAAAACGAGCAAACTTATGGCACGGACGACGTATAATTATAACTAGCGGCCCGCTCCGGCTAAGCACGGGTATAAAATATATAGCCTATGTCATTCACTGAAAAAATGATTAAAATCGATTCAGTAGTTTTGATTTATTCATTACTGCCCGTGGCCCGCACGCATTCAATTTGCTGTAAACTCAAAAATAACAGTATTTCTCCACTGTTTAATTTATGTTATTATACATATAAACCTTCCTCTTCAATCACTCTATCTATTAAAAAAACCGCATCAAAATCCGTTGCGTAGTTTTAAAGATTTAAGCATACATAGGGATATAGGTACAGAGAAAGCGACTTTGTTTTATACTATGTAGTGATTACGTAATATCTGATAATTTTTGTACGAATACCACGAAACTGCATAATCATTTTCCCAAGACGTTGACGTCACGGTAGTTCGAACCGTCTCGTTATCGATTTACTGAGAAACTTCGTTTTTGTTTGAAGTAGTTTTTTTTTAATTATTATTCAATACCATGAGAACAATTCGTTTTTAATATTCAAGAAGTACGGTGAATTCATTTTAATTTAATATTGTTTCAATACACACAGCTAATATTCGTAACTGGGTCAAATTGTTTTTGTACTACCTGATACCCGCGACTTGGTCTATGCTGTTGATATCTTAACAATACATTTTATGTATAGAGGAAAAAATATAAGCAGCACACCGCTTGCCCCACTTCTCCACGCTAAGAAAACACATCGTGGAACGCATAGTGTGCATAAAAATTGTAGTTTCTTAAAACATTAATCATTCTATATCAAATGAATCGTTTTTTTAGCTAAAGCTAAAAGTGCCTAAGAAGTAAAACAAAAAAAAAACGAAAGATTTCCAGTTATTTTTGAGTGATACGTGTATAATGACACAATCTGTCATTTTATTTAAGAAGAAGATAAAGAGGAACGGAGTCAATTATGATAACATTCTTTTGGGATTCTTCTACAATGAAAAATCTATACGTATCTTTAAGTTTACGATCCAAGAGAAACGGCGACCAGCGAGAGATTTGCGAGCCTCTTGTCTGTTGGATATAAGGGGCGGCTATTAATAACGTGAAGCATTTTTGAGTATTCTTTTGAGCGAATCTTGACATTCTTCCTCCCCCTCTAATCCCCTCAAGTAATTAATGGACGGCCTTATAAAGAGCCTGCAACTAAAAAGGCGTCACTTTGACGGCGTTATTAGAATAATAGTATTAAGGTACAGATTTTTACAAACCTACTTTGACTACAGATATATACCGGATGATCACAGAATCTCCCAAACGTACTACTATAACAAATGTTACACTTAGTGTATGGTAGTTGAAAATATCAGTTTAAAATAGTAAAAAAAAAAATTAATCAATATATAAGAGTAGTAGTAGCATCAAGTCATTTTTATGAAGTTGTATACACAGGAAATATATATCACTAACTTTTAATAGCGCCTTCGAGAGTAGTACTTTTTTAAAGAATAAAAGATACCCTACGTCTTATTCTGTGCTTCAGACTATATGTATGCAAAATAATCAGTTGAGTGGTTAAGGCGTGAATACACGACAAACAAACTCCCATTCGAGTTTATAGATTAAGAAAGAATAATAAGCATTAGGAGCCATTTAAGTATTATGTAAGTATTTTAATAGGAACGGGGGGGGTCTTTGATTTGCTTATTGTTGGTGGCATAAGAAATGGGGGTTGTGAGTCCTAGTAGCGATCCACTATAAGTTAACTCGTCTGTTGATTATAAATTCCTTATTTTTATATATTTATCTAAAAGGAAACCATAAAAATTTTAAAAATACTTATATAAATATTTATGAAAGAAAAGGGAGAAGAGCATTGCTTTCTTTTGCTGACCAAGGGGAGGGGGCGGTCAGAAATTACTACAATTCCCCAGTTAGCCCCTTAGTTGGATTCCTCAATTGCTATGTTATAAAAAATGTCAAAGAATAGTATTAGAAATAGTAAAAACTACCGAAACCAATTTTTTTTGCATCCCAAGCATAGCTTAATCCAGAAAGAACGGTGACTACTAAGAGACAAACCATCCATCGCCGGTCGCCGTTAAATAAAGTCTCTTCCCGTTTTATATCCATGTACTACACTTTATTGCAAAATTGATAGGCTACATATCTCTTAATTGTTAACAGTAGTAACTAATGAGTACCTAATTAATAAAATAGTACGAAACCGCGAACTGAAATAGTTTAAAATAAGATCACTTATTTCATTTCCTGTGCTTTCGTATAATATCTCAAAGATTTCCGCTTGGGGCACAGCAAGTTAATATAAGCAAGGAATATAGTTCGATAATTCACGGAACTAATTATTCGGCCACAGAATACACCGACCGGTAAACCTACAACGCGATCCTTCTATTAAATATTTAAACCGTAATTACAAAGAACAATAAAGACCCATTTTGAACCACTAAAAACATACCTGAACCATTCCGATCCCATTACAGTAGAGATGGAAAGAAAAATCATCAATCATGTTCAAAATCTCTTTGATCGTGTGTGAGGCGCCATTTAATTGATAGCTTCCAAGTTCTCATTAAAGTAATAAGGGTCTCCCTTCATTGCCCTCCCCTTTTTTCTAAATAAATATTGTATTTCTGACGAATTAACGGAAGGAGGCGGAAAAAATATTCCGAGACTGCTTTAATATAACGGGGGTTAATAAGGTGTTTTTAGTTTTCGAACATTCGAAATTAATTAGCGAATCTATTTAATTATTTCCTTCGTACTTCAAATGTGTATAAAAAAATCTATTTGGTATAATATGAAAAATGGTATAATCTATGTATAAATGGAACCTCATTTATACAAGTTATCCACTCTAATAAATGTTCCACTCTGAAATATGTAATTTCTATGGCATTGTGCAGTGATATACAATGTATTCTAAATTGTTAGTTCAGGTGTCAATCAAATTTCTCATTTCGTAAATAACTGAGTACACATACGTTTAGCAAAGGGATGTAGTAGTCATTTAATATCAGATGGACTTTATTCTGAAACTGCTAGTTCATTACACAAACCAATCAAGAAATAGCATTAAATTGAAATACAGGCAAGTGAATAAAGAATCTATGCTAATGTTAGGTGATTTTCTATAGTCAATTATGTTATTATAGTTTTTCAAATACAGCACAAATATTTAGGGAATATTTCTTAAGACTGAATTGAAAATAAAATAGAAGTCATTATTGGTACGAAATATCCGCTGGGTAGCGGTAAAGAAATTGCAATAATAGAAGCGCAAAAATAGATGGTTACGTAAAATTCATTAATATAAATGAACGTATTGTTTACAAAATAAAGCTTAATGTACTTTTTACGGGAGACCAATTTCGACGAAGCGAAAGTAAACGGAATTCGAATCGACATGTCGAAACACGATATCGCTCCCGCCAACCCCAACCGGTCTCTTTGATCTAGCGGCATGTTTACACTAAGCTAACTGAGAAACAAGTCATTTCAACGGTGTTTGATCTCGCCGGCGCTTTTATCTCACCGACGGACGCTTTTTGCCGCCACGTTGAGTTATTGCCGACGTGATGGGTCACAGTGCAATTTAACTGGAAAGTGTCAACCGGTTTTAAGCAATTTTAAAGTAATATTAAAAATAATCTGATAAGAAGCTGGTGCTGAAAATCTGGCAAGATGATCGACTAAGTTTATTACTACATTGTTAGTGGTATTATTTTTTTAAGTATAGTTCAAGTAATAACGTGTTTTAGTAGAATATATATGAGTCACTGGATAAATTTGAATAGACCGTTCTTTTGCATAAAAATCCGGTAATTACATCCACAATCACAAGTGTCAGCACAATTTTAATTATCCTTGAATAATGATATTGCAATTTGAGAATTTATTACTTAACAAAGATTTTTATAGTGAGGCTAAGTGATGTCATTGTACCTAATGGTAAGCATAAAGCAATCTAAAAAAGGACATATGTACTTATAACCACACGATAGAAGTAAAAAATTCTTTGTAATATCATTTTATTATTATAATAAGTAATAATAGAAAAACGTAACAATTGGAACTTAAACCTTCTTATCAGACAGTGAATGTGTGTGATTAGGGCTGGAACTGAGTATACATGATTTAGTGCGTCAACCAACTTGAGTGTAGTTGATATCGAGTCGAGCTAAGTAAACCTGATTCATCATCACCGACCCGAATGTGCCCAAAGAAGTTTTCACTTCAAAACAACGAATTCGTCGGTTAAGCCAACCTGCAATCGGTTAATCCCGAAATGTGATTAATAAAAAGTGAGGCACTATGACGGATTTATCACTGTGAATAATTATATTGACCCAGTTATATCCCTATGTCCTTTACCACCAACAACGTGTATTAACGGTGGAACAGTTAAGGCTAGGTTGCGAAATGTAAACAAACCCACATTCATATTTATAATATTAGTTAGAATTTGCATTCCTTTCTTTGTCATTATATAATTACTAGTTACTTGTATCACTGTTAAACAATACACTGTGCTGAGTCTGAGCACCCAGCAACACGTTTGCGTTGTTGACGAGTCACGACTGCCGTGTTACGCTAAATTTCAATCATCCTATGTCTGCCGAAACTAAAATAGACCAGTATTTTGTACGAAAAATGGAAGAAATTTGACAGGGAACATTATTTCCAAACTTTTTATTTATGTCCATAAACGGGTCTCATGTTTTTGAAAATATTCTGGTTTAATAAGTAGGTACATTTGCACTGTAATATAAAAATCGAGACAAAGCCCAATACCCAGTACCTTCAGAAATTCCAATGTCATACAGATCTTTACTATTCAGCCTACTATACCATGCCTGAATTATAAAATATATCATACACTTCAAATAAATTATCATGTGAATCATTTTTTTTATTTTTGAGATTACTCTTAAGATAAGTAGAAGAATAGACGGCAACCACTGGACAATTAGGATCCAACGGTAGTCATCAACGGATCATCTCAAAAGACGAAGCGTCAGTCATTTAGGCAAAATTTGTTTATCGGATGCTTTTGCAATTCCTTGCTTTTTCTGTAGCATACTACAAGGTAAAACCGGTCTTCTTAGAAGCTGTCAAACACATTACGACGCCGCTAAAGTTACCGGTTGATTTACGATCTCCTATATTATAACGCATGTGTAGCGTCAAACCATACAATAAACAATAAAATTCAAAAGCAATAAAACAAAACATTATCACTACTAAGTGAAATCATAAATAAAAGGGAACGTAAGCTCTGTGCTAAGCGAGCGCAGCTGCGGGGCGTCGAGAAGGCGGGGCGATGGTGTCGCCGCCCCCGTGACGTCATGCGACAACATGGCCGCCGGTGCACGATGCACACAGCTGCGACGCGACTGCGACACGAGCTTGCAGTCACTTATACCGTGATTCGATTCGAACAATAAAACTTACGTTCATCAACTAATGTTCCTAGATTCTCTTTTCACATGTTTTAGGAGCTGTCGAAGATTTATCAAAAACTTTATAGTAATTACTCGTAACGAAATATAACATCGGGTATAGAGATAAGATAGCAGATAAGCTAATACATTTTTAATTTTATTAAACCCGGTTACCCGGTATGAAAAGTATCAAATGCTTGTTTCAAAACATAACATCCTGCGATTAAAATTAATAGAGACTATTAAAACATATCCAATGTTCATTTTGAATAGTTTGTTTCGTGCGATTTTTTACATCTTTCATTCATATTAAATTAATCTAATAAAATATATTTTACTTTAGCTAATTTCTGTAATGTGTAGAATCACAAAGAATCTTAATCTTATCTATATTCATAAATCTTTATTTAGACATTTATTTATTATACAGGACATTGATCAAATATACGATATTTTGAAAAAAAAAACATTATATATATCAGTATTTACAATAAAAAAACTGTGACCGATTTTATTCAAATATTATATTCTGGGACTGTATTTCGTTTCGGAATTTATCTCCGTTAAATATATATATGAAAAAGTATACTATTACGAGACCCCATAAAAACGAGTGCGGAAGCGTAGGCATAAGTAATTGAGTAAATATATGTTTCACTAGGAAATAAGTTGATTAATGTTAGAGACGAGCAGGAAACAATGGCGAGTCGTAAGTGGTTGGTTTGAAATGTCACGAAACAGTAGTACGATTAGTACTGTCAATGACATCTCTCGTCGACGATTACCATCATAATTCTAATTACGACATATATCTTCACAAATATGTGGTGAACACCAACTGTCAACTGACAGCTTCTGAGACGTCTATATATTCTTGAAACCGTCAAACTTGAGAATGGTAGGACAGAGCGCTTCTCTACCACTGATACACGTTTTCTTGATGATTTTAACTTACTAGACTTCCAAGTTCGTATTTCCTTTATACTTTGTATTTTGATCTCCAGCCTTCGCTGAACTTTTTTTAAATCAATAATTCGATCAATAAATCAATAAAAAAATTCGATCACCGCGTACATTTTTACATTTACTAATTAAAAATTCGCTAATCTGATGAGAACAAATGAAAACATCATGAGGAAACTTGAACCTGAGAAATGTTCTCGTAGTACCACCCTATATGGGAAAAATATAGAACTGATTTCTAGAAAGATTCAGAAATTCCTCGGCTACTGAAATCGCCAATACATCGTGGAATGATATTTTTGATTATGCTTGTACATTCCTTCGGAACGAGGACTTTGACCCAGGAGTGAGATTCGCAGGCTTTCATTACTATTCACTGCACTCAACTTAAGAGCTTGAAGTCTAAAGTAGAGGTTCTTAAACCACCACACGATCAATTCAACGAAATAGGAGTCACAAAAAAATAGTTGTAAACATTAGTCGCTTTCTCAAAGTAAAATTAATTTATATAATAAACTAAGTGGTTTCGGCTCCTATTCTATACTTATGTAAGTTATATTTAAGTATAATTTAAGTTGTAAGTAACGGTCATTAGGGTACCGACTGAGGCTTTAAATAGAAATAGTGGGGCCGATCGCGGTCGGGACTCCAATCACCTAATTCTAGGTATTAACGAAATATTGGTATGAAAACAGGACCGAACTCAACTTTTGTTTTATCTGCCCCCCTGTTTAATATTTTTGAGTTAAGTAAATATAATAACTAAATGGTACCATTAAGTAATTTACTTTTTTATTTAATTTGCACTGGGGTAACTCGTCGACTTCGCAGGGATTTATTACATAGCTACGAATTAATTTGTCTCGTGTTAGCTACGAGTCCGGTGGAATTGTAGAGGCCTTACGAAACCACCTGTGTAGGTCAGTTCGAAAAAAAAAATCTCGTGTTTGTATATTTGTTTGTATTTAATGATTTTAAAACTATTAAAGATAGCTCTCATAGGCTAATGGTATATCATTTATTATACGAGATCGGTTGTGAATAAATGAAAAAATGATTATTGTTTTTTTTAAGGTCTCTAAGAATATTATAGACAATTCTTTCTTAGTCTATCAATTAAGGAATACGAATACCTTATACGTACAAATTTCATACAATTCGGTGACGCTATTAATGAGTTAAATATAACCAACCAACCAACCAAACAAGCAACTTTCTTATGTCATAATCATGATACATAAGAGCGATATACTGATAATTTAAAACTCAAAACTATTCTTTGTTTTTTTTTGTATTTATTTGAATGACCTAGTCTTGGAAAGTACCACGCATTTGTTAGTTTTTTTTTTGTATTTGTTACTTATTTATGCAAGAAAATTATTTCACGTTAGTTAAAGTACGAGGCGTTCCAACTCAGCACTCCAAGGTAATAATTCTATCAATCCTACGTATCAGGTATGTAAAGGATTTAATTATATTTAAGAACACATAGATTACATGCATGTTTGTTACTTACCATTAAACAGAAATAAATATAAAGCATTTCGTCTTTGGAAATCATTTGTATTTGTAATTCAATGTTACAATTATTGCAATTAGGTATAAAATAGAAGTAAAAAATACTCTAAGAAAAAGAGGGGTTGCCGTGGACCGATGTATCGAGAATATTTAAACGCCGGGATATCACTACAATATGATCTTCTCAACGTATATCGTCATATCTATTAAAACTGTACTTTGTTTTGGCAAGGGGTCATTTATACTGCAAGCGAAGTCCGTCCCTGTCTTCAAAAGTCATCATTGGAAGTATGGCGCGGTATAACGACTGGTTCGAGAACGAGGCGCCAACAATCGCCTTTCGGCTCCGGGGCCGGCGGAATAACGTATAATTTCCCGAAACCACAGTCTGATGGACAATCATTGGACCATGATTATCGTCGACCACATTTATTACCGGTTGTCTTCTGTTGCTCAAATTTAATGATTTATCCATTGACGTTAATATACGTGGCCTTCGGTTCAACGTTAAAAAAACGTTTGAAATAAAAGCACCATGAAATATATGAAGGACATAATTATAAAACGAGCAATTCTTGTATATATGTATGTCTTGGAAACAGCTGTAACAATATTGATCAAATTTTGTATGTAGTTATGGTTTTGTTTTGAAGTTTATCTATATACGTGGCTCCACTGAAAAACCAAGATTTTATAGAAGACAAAAAATATATGAGTAACGCCCACTCGTAATTTTTTGATAAATTACTAATTCCTTAAAATTTTGTAAGATGGCGCTATGTGAAATTATCCGAATACAAATAAGTAGGTATCTCTTATATCCAATAGCAACATTCCGATTATTGTATTAACCGACCGAGCGAAACTCGCACGTCCATGTACTACTTGTAATACACACAAATAAGTTTGTTTTAGACTTTATAGAACCAAATAAAATTTGGTTTGCTCCAAACTAAAGTCCCAAAGCACATTAACACTTTGCTAGGTACCTATATGTTCAACCACCATATCAACGATTACAATTACATATTTCTGTATTAAACAAAGTATTTGTTTCCGTGAGGTTTTGTTTTCGATTACCTATAATTCCAAATATTTCACATATCTCTGATTTTATTTTTCGTATTGTATACTATAAATCGAAATCGTATATCCTCTGTCAAAGTAATTCCAAAATTCTTATTTCTTTTCTGTGTAAAAATTAAACAAGGACCTTTAATTAAATACATTATACAATTTAAAATAAAATATATAAAGGTTCGATATTAACGAGGTTTTATAGACAATTATAATTAGTAATAATAAGTATAATTATTAAATATGAAGTAAAAACATAAAATGCTACTTAAAAACACTGTAAGACTTTCAAAACTTATGGTAAAGGACGAGTTCTTTTTTCAGTTATTCTTATTCTTTACCCTTTTATGAGTCAAAGACGTGATACGTAATTATTATAACTAGTATGTCACTTAGACAAGTGAGTTGAATCTAATCACATCACCTTATCAAGCAGTTTATAATTCAGGGCTTGTCTAAAATATAAATATGCATACCTATCTATACACATACACTTGAAATACATTTACCTTTACTGGGTAATGGAGTAAAAATAGAGGGTAGAAATTATATCTATTTGTTATTACGCCATTTCCATAACGAGGTAGGTAGAAACAACTGAACGCCATTTTACATTATTATTCCAGACCCTTTGCTATTTGAATTTTTAACATTCCATTCTCTTAAGAGGATAGAAGATTCCAGAAGCGATCGTTGACATGAAATTAGGTATTTTATTCTAAAGACTCACGGTGTACTTAAATTTAATTTTTTCTTTTCCCTCGGTCCTCGAAACCCTGCGTGTCGCTTGCACTACCACTTCATTCTTGTTTAGCATACTTTCTAATCTATATTTTTTGTGGTAATCGCTCCAATCCTAAGCAACATAGTGTAATGGTAGATAGCTTATAACATTCCTCAACGAATAGGTTATAATAATATGTGACTAGATTTTTTAAGTATGAATGCACTCTAAAAAAAAGCAATGCCTTGTGTTTTATAACATTGTTATCTGGCAAGAGATTTTAAAAAACAATCGAGCTTTTAATATTTATTTTAATGATCGAATAGATATTACGACCTTAATCTGTTTTTATAATCTGTATACAAAAACCCATCGGAGCCATCTCAAATTATAGACTGTAGGCCGTTGTATAGATGTTCAAATATCCACTGATGTTTGGCCAACCTATCCATTATGCGTGATTAGAGTGAGCGAACTTGGCAAATTTTCCTGTCAAAAATTTGATGAATGTCTGTTAATGTGTTGGCGCCAAGGTTATATAATGCAGCGCGGCACTTCGTCCAACCTAATAACACTACCTGAGCCTCTTTGTTTATTACAAAGAATTAACAAAAAAAAGAAGTAATTTATACTTCCTGGGTGGTTTTGAAAATTGTGAATGAAAGCTTTTTTAAAGAGGTACCTTTGAAAAAAAAAAACAAACCATTTTATCCTATTAAAATAAACGAGAAAGTTTACTATGGATGCATGAATGTTAGTTATTCTTTCACGTAAAAACTACTCAACGGATTTTGATGAGATTGTATAGAACTATGGATTATATATTAAAACAACAAATATGTTATAACTTATGTAGATATTATTTACATTGCTCGAAATATAAGGGTATAAAGTAAGTTTGAATAAAATGTACCATATGAAAGCTATCTCGGCGTGCGTACACCGATGGAACTACACAGAGATAACATAATTATGATGTCATTGTAACTAATATTGTAAATGCAAATATGACTTTGTTTGTTACGATTTCACGTCTTAACTACTCCACCGATCGTCATGGTTCATTTGCATACACTTAGTGAGGTGTATAAAAAATGGGCATAGGATACTTTTCATATAGAAAACAGTCTCTACTGTTGCTGAGGTATAGGTTAAATCTATATTAAGGTGAGCGAATCCACGAGCAAAAGCTAGTAAATTATAAACATACAAAGCTCAGAACCATCTACAAAAAATTCTTCGCCGAATAGTCATAATCCTATGCCGATAAGTTCAGTAGTTTTAACATGACTGAGTCCAAAAACCTCGAAAAATAACAAAAGAGAAAATTACCTATCCAATATTGTTAGAACGACGACGATACAATTCTGTATTTCCTTTTAAAATTCATCAAAAACTACCTTTAAGAATAGATAATTAGTTCAGTCAAAATGTAACATTGTATATATTGATATTAATTTTTTCTTATAAAAAGAAGCAAAGCATTTAGCAAGACGTTTATCATATGCTAATAGAATATATAACTATAATAATAATAAAAATAATAATTTATTTATTACACATATTTTTAGTTTATACATTTAAACTATCCACTAAATGGAACAGAAGACACACTCTTTGACCGTCTAACTACCAAAATAGGTTACCCTGTATCTTGCTAGTTGGCTACTGCAAAGTGGTAAATATTTAAAAACAATCGTATTGTAAATGTAAAGTAACAGTGTAAGAGGCTAAATTAATTTATGATTTGGTGGACGTCGATGATAATGCGAGAAATTGACTGTAATTGTCAATACAATTCCTGTTTTCATTATAGCTAGTCAATCACGCTATCAGACAAACGCTATAGCTAATAGCACTATGGAACGCTAACAATAAATTTAATTAAGCATCAATACCGCGACAGGGAGCCACTGTCGTTCTGTCGCCTTTATTGAAACTTCAAATGCAGGCTTCCTTGAGTTACGGGGCACATTTTGCACACAACACTTGATGAAATATATACAAAAACTTTCCTAAAAGTTTTGATATGTAATTCGCAAAGGAGTAATCAAATGATTCAGACGCATATATAAATAAAAATACGTTTTTTGATTATTATACTAAAAAGATAATTTGTACAACCAAAGTTTTCAAAATTCGCGTGGTTATTTATTAGAATAAAATTGGACAAAAATGGAAAATTTTATTAAAAAAATATTTATTAGAAAACTTTTCATTTTTTCACTTTTATGATAATACAGTATCATAAGTATATCACGCATTATTTATATTTTCTTAGCGTTTTTACAAAAAAAGCTAGTCTAGATCATAAATTTATTACAATGTTTGCTTTTCATGAACTATAATTATGATCTATTAAATTGTTAGGTAAGTAGTTTTATTTTATACCGAGATGATATGACCATAATTAAACAAAAAGTCGTTAAATTATAAATATTCTACATAGTATAAAAATGAACGTAATATAGGTTATTTTTTTTTTATTTAAGATAAAGAAACTTTACAAGTCCTCACAAAGATATGATTTTAGCTATTTTCATTGATTTAGGTGCATAAGCTTTTTTTTATATTGTGTATATTTACAGATACCGATATTATATGAAAAAGAAATTAATAAGTTATACGTTTTTAAGCAAGAATAGCTGGTGCAAGCGACTTCGCTTCCTGAAATAAATTCAATTGTTTTCTGTTTTAATTTTATGATGTCTAAATAACCCTCACAAGTATTAAATTACCTCTTCTAAATTTTATTATTACTCTTACAAAAGTACAAAAAAAATGACATGTAGTTTAGATAATACTCTGAAAGTCCTGTATCTGCCAGTGATAGTTTCATAAAAATCGGTACGGTCATTTCGGTAATTAGCCACCATAACAGACATTTTGATTTTTATGCTTGATTATTACGGTCAAGGATTTTAACGTGGTGTGCGATTAATATAGCGAATATAGACAATCTATTCATGCTCGGGAACGACACGAAACGTTTCAAACGTCCCCCAAACGTCTTCAAAACGATTTAAAATTCAAACGAACGCGATTCCTATATCAAAAGCGCCGCGCGCTCGTGACTCGCGGCAACCGATCAGCGCTTCCATCGCTTTTTACGGTGACAAGTGTCCAATTATCGTTGATTGAAATAATAATAGAGGGCTCGGAATCGAAGCGCTTGCAGCATGCGAAATTAGGTTGGGTGATGTCCGAGACTATACACAGCGCCAGGGGCTGTTAATGTTTGAATTTACAGAATCTTCTTACTACATCTATAGAACCTTGAAATGACATTGAATATATAATATTGATCTTTAAATGTACCGCTATTGGTTAAATATTTCTGGTATACTGAGAATTTTGTCGGTGGTTTTGTCACTTGTGGTTTTTCCAAGTGAAACTATTTTAACATCGCCTAAAATGTTTTCGTTAATTTATCGCATGTCGCATTAAAACCGGCCACGGTGGAGGGGTAAAGTGATAGTCGCTCGGTAGAGCAGCCAAGGCTACTATGGCGGCACCCATGGCTCAATTCAATATGATTGAATGGCTTAAATAAATATTGTGCTATTTTTTTAATATCAACAATGCGATTTTAATACTCTAAATTGAAATTCTAAATGCATGCGATCCGAAAAAAAAACAACTTGCATCGTGGATTCATAAAACCACATATTTTTTTAGACATCAAGACTTCTGTCATGGTTCCAGCACCGCTTTAGAAACGTGCAATTAACAAACAGCGAGTACACTCTGGTAAATAAGTTTTGTGTGTAGGCATCGGACCCACAATAATCGGCGCAATGACAGTAGCAGGCGACCGTTTCAATAACTGTGTTATCCATGCAGCACCGTTGCTCAAACTGTCGTTATTTCTGACGACATTATTTTTTAACACGACGTTATAGCATTACCGCTTAAAATTCTGGCACTAAATAGATAGATTAAAAAATTATATACCAATTGTTTAAAATGTTATTTTTAATTTGAATTTTAGGATGTATCCGATGGCAATTACATACCAACTTGAGACCGATTTTTATGTATGTATATTTTTTTCTATTATAACCTTCGTATGGAATATTAAAGTTCAATAATACTTACTTTAAATAGATATAATTAGATATGCAAATTCTTATTATCTTCTTCCTTTCCATTTTAAAATGTTCGTCAAACAGCGACAAATGACAACACGTTTAGCCGTGTGACATACACAACACTCACGCCATCTGAACATAAAAACTAATAAAATTCAAAAGGTATCATACTAAAATTTGAATCGCATAAAATCAAAGATGTTAAATTAGAGAAACCGTAATAAATGAAGGAAATAAATGACATCATAGAAATTTTATCGGCTTTGTTTGATTTAAATTCACCCACAGATGAAAGTAAAATATTCAGTATAAATTAATAAATGCAATAATTATCTATGGATACAATAATAGTTCACCTTTTTTCCTATTATCAAATTATAGACCACCGGTTTTAGTTTTAAACGACTTATGTGAGGACAAAGTGAATACCAAAGAAGTTAAGGACGATACCTTAAACGTACCTTTAATTAAGCAACAACAATTATTTATTTATAAGAATGTATCTTATATTTATTAAAAAAAAAAAGAAAATATAAAACATTATCAGCTCTTAGAGTATGGTTTTTGTGTTGCACGACTCGCGACCACGTTTCGTTACAAACTTGACATAAGCAAGGTGGCGGCGCGCTTGACGGCGGCCATTCGCGAATATTTCCGACATTACTTGCCTTATTATTTATGCCCGCGCCGGCAGTCCTTTCGACGCTAAATCGATTCTAAAGAATCCAAATGCCAATGAGACGAAATATTTTGGTATTTCACGAGCTGAAACGCTTTTCTTTGTCAATCTTAATCATTCGATGTCTGCGGTATTAAAGATTTATGTGATTTATGTATGACTCGCTGCGGCTCGCGGCTCTGTGCTATTCAGTTTTTTTTTGTTTTAAATTCTGTTAGAGATTTCCTTTTATGTATTTCTATTTTAGTTTCTTCGTCTGTTGGCTGAAGGCGTTGCAAAGACGTACGGAACGAGACAAAACTTTTTATCATATTCCTTTGTTAAGGGACGATATAACATCGCTCAAACGTTAAAAGGCTAGGAAATCAAGATTAGAATGTGTCAATGTTATCTATGTGGATCGTGAACACCATAGATCAGGAGTAATATTCGTAATATCGGCACATTTAGGTGAGGCTTACTTTGAAGTGATGAAATCTAAGTGGTTAACGTGTTCGGACACAACGTTGAACGACATAGCTTCAAATCCTTGCGTATAAGCTTTGCCTGAAGGAAAAAAATATGATGAAACCATAGCATGGTGGTAGGGCCTTTTAAGTCCGCTTGCCTTGTTGTAGTCAAGCCCTAGAACCTATAAAGTATTAAAATTAAGCGATGATGGCTCAGTTGGCAGTGTGTTCGGACACAGCGTCGAAGGACGTAGGTTCGAATCCTAGCAACTGAGTCGGAGCTTTTAGTGAGGGAAAACATCGTGATGAATCCATAGCATGGTGGTAGGGTTTTTTATAAGTTCGCCTGGCTAGCTAGCACCCTCATGTTGAAAATCTGTCGCCCAGCACCTGTTGGTGTGTTCCAGCAGCTGCACTTGAGAGCCAGTCTTGAATCTAGATTTAGCGTGACTATCATCTTAAACCACATCATTATTTAACATCAGATGAGATTGTGGTTAAACATTACCCTGTAGAGTATTAAAAAAACCATAGTCGCGTTCTAAGGTCAGCCGGCATATATCCAGAGAGCAGGGTAAGCGTATGTACCTAATTGGGTAACGCTCTCCATACATATAGTTTTCAACGTGGCATAGCGACTCTTTTTAAAATTACAGATATTGACCAGCCAGTTTATATTCAGTGTGAATGACCTGTGTAAAAATAACTAAAGAAAAGTCCACAATAGTATCTTCTAGGGATAGCCTACAACTAATCCTTTTTTATATGTTATTAGAAAATAATGGAGCATTAGCGACGTTTGGCTAATATAGTATTAATCTTTAATGAAATGTAAATCTCAGTGCGTCAAAAATTCATCTGAATAGTTTAAAAACATATCATTCTACATTAGTAAATTGCACTCATGCGGATCCAGGATCGGTCGCTATTTGTGAGTAGAGTAAGTTTAATTCTTTTTAATTAATAAATTCATTAGAATATTCAAGGTCACTCCAAAGGTAATGGAGAAGATTATGCAATAAACATTAGGAAGAAGGCCTATATCCCTGCAGTGAGTCTCTTACACGTTGATGTGATGTATATATATCATAACTTATCATGTTTATTCGAACGAATATTATGTGAAATACCGTATATAAAAACGTTTTTATGTGTATCAAACGGTAACAATTTCAATTTTTTATTTTATTTTAATAATATTTTAAAAAGCCCGTTTGTACGTAACCTTACTATTGTATCAATTGATATACCTATAGGACAATGGTTCCTTAGCGTACAATAGACTTAACTTATTTGCATGTGCATGCAAATTCCATAGGGCTTAGGCATGCCGTGATCAGAACATTAATTGGACCACCCCTGGTGTTTCAATTTAATAAATTCTATTAAGCTAATTAAATGTACAAATAACAAATGTTATATTTATTTAGATATCTTGTGGTCATGTGCAGTTGAGTTAATTTAAAAGATTATGTAAGGAACATTTAAAATATCACTGTTATTTATCATGTGAAATTAAAAATAATACATCAAACGATAATAATGAAATATTGTCGATATTATTTCAACGATAATCTGAAAGCTAATTCAAATACCTACAAATTATAATTCGGATAATTCATATATTTGTTGCAACTACATTACGCTGAGGTATGTATTAACTTATTTGTGTTCGTAAATAAAATGGAGTAAAAATTATATATAAGGCAAAGTTTTTATTTATTACTTATGGAATAGCAGATATATGATTTAACTGTGATACAATTATATTAAAATTGGTATAATAGCTAAATGCTGTATCTAAATTTCTCCTTTAGAATTGGCTAATTAACTTTATCCATTTCATACAAATTTATATTGACTGCTCATTATTAATAACCAAAAAACTTATAATAAAACCAAAAAACTTGCTGATTAGTGGTTGCTGAAATAAGAGAAGTTATTCATAATTTATTGTTTAATTTAGAATACAACCTGATCGCACACGTTATAGAGATACAAGAAAATCGGTAGTATTGCTAGCTTAAAAAATAAGGTTACAAGTAGTAATTATTTGTATTGGTGTTGCCAACAACATGTATAAATGCACATGGCATATATATTTCTATACACCTCTTTTTATACTTCTATACGTCTCAGCGTTTGACCGCAACCTCATCTGGTGTTAAATGATGTGAAATGGTAAATACGTAGAGGAACTTGATCTCAAGTGCAACTGCCGGAAAATGCTAACCGGTGCTTAGCGACAGACTTAGAACTTGAAGGTGAGCTGAGAAAAGCTCTACCACGATGCTATTATTTCATCACGATCACAACTTTATCGCAAGCTCAGACTCATTTGCATAGATTCGAAGCTACGTGATGTACGAACACGTTATTAACCAAGCCATCATCGCTTCACTACCTAAGGAATTAGTCTGGTGGAATTGTAGCGGCCTGTTACTTAAGAGTATACGCAGTTCGAAAAAAAAATCACTACCTAAGGACAGTTAAAGTTATACTTTAAATATCACAAAACACTATCTCTTAAGAAATATTAAATAATGTATAAGTAAATTAATAAATATAAGTGATATTTTTGTTACAGGCCTATTTCTTACTAACATAAGTTAACGTGAACTTATAACATTAATGAAATATTATTACTATGTTATCTCGTATCCAATCGACAACTCATCCATCATAAATATTTGCAGTCAAAGATCAAAAATAATTTCGTAGTAACGACATTCGCAACATTTAAAATTTAAACTAGTTTTAGCTTAGTTAAAAACTTGGATGAGTTGGATTTTGTAAAAGACTCACATTATTTTAACGCTAGAAATAAACCAACAGCTAACTCATGTTTACCTTCAGTAAAATCAATAAAAGCGTTTATTTTTTTATTAATTTCGTCTGCATTTGTAAATTTATACATAATGATGTTGTAACTTTAAAGGTTTATACAGCGCACACGGAGATGTGACGTCTCACAATGCAGGATATATTGTAATTTACTTGACGCTTTTGTTACATTTCAGCCAATTTAAAGAATATCTTTATAAATAATTGCCTATTTATTGTTCTGAAAATTTAACCAAAATCTGCATAGTGGCTATGGAGTGAAAGAGTAACAATCATCCATTCTCTTACTCTTTCTCGTTTGCTACATTAATTGGATTATATATTCTGTGAGAGCTGAGCCAACGATAGACTTTACTACTATTGAAGCTTTTAGCTGCTGTATATTCAAAAACTTTAGATACTGGCTTTAACACATTTTCTTAATGTAAATAATTTTTTGTACTTAATATGACATAGTGACTGTGTAATTTAAAAACAAGGATGACTGCCGAGTCATCTATAGCCCATAGCTGGTCGCCGTTGTTAGCGACAATATGTGTGGTAGTCGCAACCCAACTAAGTACAAATCTCTACCTTTCTTTCTGATTACAGGAACTTTTACCACCATATTCTAATAATACGCTATAAAATATTTATCTAAATAAAGTAGCACGTCTACACTTGCCTCATCACGTTATGTCATCAATATGGCATTAACACCACACTCTTATCCATCAATGGCTAGGAAAAAACGTTCCAGAAGTCATGTCGCTTCATTGTGTGCAAACTACTTCTCAAGAAACTAACCGACAAGCCAAAACATTACGTAAATCCTTATACGTAAAGTTTATATTTAATTGTAAGGTCTTGTAAAGAATCTACACAATAAACTGCGCTTTATATCGTCTGACGTAAAATCGAAATTCGAATAGACTGTTTTACATGAGGCTAGTGTTGAAATATTCAGACGCCGACAATGGTTCCCTTGAAAAAGTGATATCAATCATGCGAGACGATGATAGATGACACGTTGAGACGTGAGACGGGCGCGGACGGGCGCTAACATATGTGAACAAGTCACGAGAATATGTTACTCGCTTGAACTGATTATGTTTTGCGACTGATATGGAACTTTCTCAATGCAATATTTTCTTACATTTTTCTTTTATTAAATTTACGTAAAAAACGAAAGTAACGAAATACGAGTACATACTGTACTAAACAACAAAGATATTTTTTTCTTTTAATTTTCAAATTTTTTTCCTTTAAGAGGCTTAATAGGTTCAGTGGATTTGAACTTAGAAGGCACATAGAGAAAATGGTAATTAGCACAAGGGTATCAAAGTTTGTCAAACCTTGTCTTCAGTTAGCTTTATACGCAATTCTACAAATCGAATCTGACTGACATAATATATTTAGCTCAGCTGAGAATTTTAGTTAAGTTTAACTTACCAAAAAATATATATATCCATTGTAGAATCTATAATATCTAGTTTTGCAATTTATACATTGATTTATAGTCCAAAGTACACGTTTAAAAAAATATGTCAGAAGGGCTGACGTATCATGATGTGGTGACGACGTAAGTGCTTTCCTGTGAGAAGATATCTTTATATTACAGTCCGCGCAAATTTCTTTTACCGTTCTGAATATAGATGCGCATAGAAACAAAAGTAAGTAACGTAAAGTATACGTATTATATTATATGTATAACATCGGGACAACTTAAAGGTAGGTGAATGCCAATTTTAAATTTATATGATAATATTTTACCTTTATGTTGTATTCAATTCTTGACGATATTGCGCAAAACCCGAACTTGTATATTACTCCACTTGTATATTGAATATTCAGAGTGGACAAAAAGTTTTTCTCAAAAGGTTATTGTCTACAACTACCAGCTTTAAAAATATTGTATTCATTTTATAACCTACTAGCGACCGCTCGAGCAAATTTTAAGTTCATGTAATAATATTTTACCTTTGTGTTGTATTCAATTCTTGACGATATTGTGCAAGCCCGAACTTATATATTCCTATACTTGTATATTGAATATTCAGAGGGGACAAAAAGTTTTTCTCAAATAGTTAATCTCTAGAACTATCAGCTGTAAAAATATAACACATTATAACCTACTATCGACTGCTCGAATATTTTTCTGCGTTTGTATCTTTATGGAGTATGATAACAACATTATATTCGTATAGTTGTAAAGGTTTGTACAATGGACACAGAGATGATGAAATGAGATGCGATTTTAAAGAGATTATGGCTTATTTGATAGCGTTTTCGGATACCGCGTCGATGGACGTATGTCTGAATCCTGAGTCAGAACTTTAGGAGTAGGAAAACTTCATGAAACCATAGCATTGTAGTAGTGCTTTTTCTAAGCCCGCCTAGTTAGCTATCATCCTTAAGTCGAAAATATTGCGCCAAGCATCTGTTGGTGTGCTTCGGCAGATGCATTTGAGAGCCAGCCTCCACTAGGTACACCGCTTTTACCTTCTTAGATCACATTGTCATTTAACACCTGATGAGATTGTGATTAAACGCGAAAACTTATAATCCACACAAAAAAATTGAAATCGAAAATATTGCGCCAAGCATCTGTTGGTGTGTTTCGGCAGATGCATTTGAGAGCCAGCCTCCACTAGGTACACCGCTTTTACCTTCTTAGATCACATTGTCATTTAACACCAGATGAGATTGTGATTAAACGCGAAAACTTATAAACGACAAAAAAAAAATAGAATGACTCTCAGGTAGCGGGTTTTTGTCAGATTTATTTCACAATTTTAACAAATGTAACTAATGTATACAATATTTTCAGATATTATAGCCTGTGTTATCTAGTTTAAGATTCCTCATGGGTACGACAGATCTGAAACCAAAGCCTGTAGAGGTGCAATTCACGGATATATCGTACACGAGTGCGTTATATGAATCCTTACCACAAGTTAATGAAGAGTCAAATATCCAGGTTTTCATACATACGAAGTTATAAAGTTGAAGTTATAGTGGTACTACAAAATAATCTCAAGGATGGTTGATGTCACGCAGGCGGCCGACCGCAAAATTTTTGCCAAATTATACATCACAACATGACAAATATGTTGTGACCGACCCCACTTAGGTAAGACAAGGGTAAGAAGATGATGACTATAAAGCTTCATCAATACCGGTTCGATAGTTTTGCGTGAACATCTATCTATCACCCCAAACGTACACGAGTATAATATTAATAGGATTTATTGAGGAAGGTACTACGCTATCTGACATCACGCTATTACCCTTAGAAGTGAAATAATTAGCATGAAAAAATTAGTGAAAAAGTACGCAATGCGAGAACGAAGTAAAAGTGCAGACACAGGTACCGCAACTAGTGAAAACTGTGGTATACAACTAGTGTCATTATAAATGGATCACTTTAAAAAAAGTGTAGTATTTAAAGGAATATCGAATAATGCAGACGCCATTTTTTTTACGTTTTTTTTAATGTCAATAAGGGATCGTTTAGTAGGTAGGCAAACAGGAGCTGGCCACCCGCTAGTTTTAGAAGTACAACCGTCAGTCAAGTGTACACTAGACAAATACAATTAACAAGAATGGACCCTTTCCGATCATCGATCATAGAGAACGTCGATCAGTGTGGTCTAGGGATGTGTAACTTACAGTTTATAATTTATCGATATTATAAATAGAAAGATTTGATTTATATTTTTTGGTAATTTTCAAATATAACTTATTACATTACATTTACTTTAATGGTTATAAGTACCAACTACGGCTGTATGTCGATATTGAAAAACGTTGTTGTGTTATTTATTTAAAGCAATTATGGCTCAGTTGATAGCGTGTTCGGACATCGCATCGAGCGACGTAGGTTCGAATTCTTGCGATTAAATCGGATCTTTCGGTGAAGTAAAACATCGTGACAAAACTATAACATCGCTGCTAGGGTTAGTTCTGAGTCCCCCAGGCCATCTTCATCCTCGAGTTGAAAATCTGTCATAAAGCACGTGTTGGTGTGTTCCGGCAGCTGCAGTCGAGAGCCAATCCTTGTCTAGATTTAGTGTGTTTCCTACCCCAAACCACATCGTCATTTAACATCAGATGAAATTGTGGTCAAAGGCTAAAGTCTATAAAGTAGTAAAAAAAACAACCAAAAGCAATATGAAATATAAGGAAATGACTTTAAAATTACGCTTTTTTATATACTCAAAAAACCTGCAATAGTCTCGTATAAGTCACATCTCTACACGATTCAAGTTATCCGTTAAAAATCATTGGTGTTGTTTAGATAGCGCAAAGATAACACTCGCCCAAACGAGCTACCGTAGCTGCAGGCTCGAACCGTTCCAGTACTAGAATCAAAGTAAACACTGCACCGTCTATAGAGTGCCACCAATTTTGAACGACATTATTAAAGTTTATGTCAATTCAAAGATCGAATTTTGCAATTTAATTACGATTTTCGATTGATCGCTACGTATGTTTACATTATACTAAGAACCGTCCGCGACTTCGTCTGTAAATTACACATTAAAAGGCAATAAAAATAAAATACAATTTACCGTCATCTCACCTCAGATATACCAACACAATTTCGTCATAAGTACTTTTACACATGAAAGTTTTTTATCTTATCAATTTTGATATAATTCACCACTAGATGGCACTGCGACATATCGACTTCTTACATAAATAGTAATATAAAAACAAAAAACAATAGAACACTTTTTGATTATTGGTAAAAGTTGTCGTGTTAATTAAACATTTTTAAATCCCTAAGCTATTAGGATATGCATAGTCGAGGTAATTTGTTAAGGCTAGTCTAGAAAATTTCATTGAACCTTTAAAGCTAGTTAGTTACCTTGCATTCCTTGTACACTGTGGACGTTGACGCGCATACAGATGACTAAGTTCTTTTTTTATGTACAATATTCTGTAACAGTAATATTAAAATTAAATTAAATTCTTCACTAGAAATAATATCGTATTAATTCTCTCATACATAGAAACACAAAACGACTAACACATGTACGGTCTTTGTAAATGAAAACTTAGACGGTGGTTGTGGCTGTCCTCGTGTGTATTACATAATTATTTTTAATATCCTTTAAATAAATGTTTTACACATAACCTGTGTTTTTTACATCCAAATATTTATTGTAGAGGTTTTTAGTCCACAATATTCGTTACCTAAAAATCGAATAATATTGGGTACCGTATAAGACTATATATAATTACTGGTCGTCTATTCGTCGAAAATCAACCATAACAGTGTAAGTTATTTTGGATTTACTATTCTAAATGATAATAACTGTGTTCAGTACTGTACACATATTGAAGATTGCAGACTCAAAGAGCGTAAATTATGACAAATAGAGAATAGGACTTAAAATAAAGACTTCAACTCGTCACTCGTATAGATTAAGGTCACTATTTCTAAGTTTTTTTTATTGAATAAATACGTGAATATTAAGCACACAAAAATAAATAAAGGAAATTGATTTACAAAGAGAGGAGAAAAAGGTATTTAAGTATTTCATCTTCGCTTATTTCTCTATATACTTTTATTTCTCTATAGATATTTTTACATTTGTTAGAAACTAATATAACACTCGGTTTTAGGCTAACGCCGATTTCTGTAAGGTATTTCATAGTATAAGTTAAATGTAGCAAAAGAATGTGCTGGAAAATATTTCGTGCTGGCTTAAAGTACTTTTATCATTATAACGTATTTAATATATCTAATACCTTTCTTCTTTAATAAATACCTAATGTAGAAACAACAAGTATTAAAACCTGAACAAAGAATACAGTTATGCTTTAAAAATAACCACGTAAACTGCTTCAGTGATTTTCTGGTTCCACGCAAACGACAGAGACACGTTACCTTTTATAATATGTAAGGAGGATCTAATATTATAATAAGGAATAAGTTGTCTTAGCATCTAAATTGATAAAAGCTTTGAAATCATTACAACTATTTATAATTTCAGTCCCGAACAAGGTGTGGCCGTTATCAACGGGAAAACGCTTTTAAGAAAAAACAGAAGAAAACGTCAAAAGGCACTCCTAAAACAACATCTTCACAGTTCGGTGCAGCCACAACTTTACATGGTCTACGACATGCAACGGACAAACGACTAAGTGTTGTCGAAAAGTTAGTTGAACTTATCTCACTATCTGTATTCCATTTAATGCATGATCGGGCATTATATAGTACTTTTATAAGTATCTACTTCACAAAATATTCTCGATAGTTAGATACTGCTTCATCTTGAAACGCTTTCAATATACGATGCAATAAAAACTGTTCGTTCTAGTCGCAATCCTCTACTATACACATTAAGGTATACAAGGCATGTAAGGGACCTTTTACTTTATTCCATGTTATGTTATATGTTAAAGTCTACAAGGTCAAGTGAGCCACGTTTATGTTCGACATTCATCAACATCAGTTATAGTGTCGAGCTTTCGCTAAGTAGTCGTTACAAGATATGTAAGTGGCTCTGGTCTAAGGGTAACTTACATTGAATCCTTATCAGTGAAGGTATCGACGGACCCTTCATTAATTTTTTTTAGTATCTTCTATATTTAAAGTTTTTCTTGTGATAAATGACACATTATTATTTGCCTCTGATGAGAACATGCAAATTTTTGGATTTAGATATGAGAATCATAGTTAGTCAGGCTGGTAATAAAAATTACCTACCATAACGCAATTTGGGAGACATTGTCTACTTTATACCTTCAGAAAACAAAAAATTATTGACTAGCAATGTAGTAGTTTTGATTTTATTCAATAGTATTGACTATAGAAGTTTTTGCTAAGGCAAATGTTAATTTTTAAATGGAAAATATGGTTTCCATCAAGAAAGCCATCCCATTGATGAAAGTCGTTAGTTCATTCAAAACGATAAACACATGGCTAAGAAAAATTCAATTGAGTTATGTAATGACAAGAATTGATAATCACCTAGTAATAAATATTCAGTGCATGTTTAACCAATACATTCATGAAGATATTGGCAACGTTCAGTTTTAGTATTAATCATTTATATTTCAGAGTACTTTGGTTTGTCATTTTCTTGGTAAGCGTCGGTTTTTGTATCTACCGCATTGGTGCTGTTTGGACCAAATGGCAAGATAGTCCTGTTCTTGTTACTTTCAACGAACATCTCGTGAATGCTGGGTGTGTAAGTTTGAGTATTTTGTATCACGTATATAATAGTATTACAGGGTGTAGAAAATGTTTTATAATGGTTTCTTTAAATTTGTAATATTAAATAACCTTAAAAATTATAACTTAAAAGAGACGCAATTAACAGCAGCAACATGTATAAACAAATTTGAATATATAGTGTTTTCGTAACAGCCTTAAGCACTGGCAATATACCTACCTACTCTTGCTAACAGACTTCAACTGTTTCAAAAGTTTTTTGGTATCCAGGCGAGTAAATGCATGTCTGTTGTAGGTTTCCAACTTATATAACAATTAAACTGGTGTATCAAAACGACGCAACTAGCCGCCATAGCGTGAAAATTCACTTCTTCTTAAGATATTGTTATAAAGAAAATATTATGACATATATAAATGCGTAAAATATTAAAACCCAGAATATTGATAAAGATTACTTAAATTCCAGGCGCCTTTCCCTTCCGTGACAATATGTCCAGAGATGAAAACGAAAGCGTCGAAGTTCAATTATACTGCTGTCTCGAAAACTCTTTGTTGTTTCGATCCCGTTGATAAGAATATGTATGACATTATATTTTTATAACTGTTATAATATTATGTTTTACAGGAGTGAAACGACAAGAGAAATACCCATAATTCGGTTTCAGTCTTTCAGAAATGGCATATTCAGATTATGTATACTACTACAACATGATCAAATTTTGGAAAGACAATAATAGTGCTGACTTCGATTTAGTATTAAAAAAATGTTCCTATGACTAAGTTTATTTAAAAAAGTGGACATTTTAGTTTACGTCATGTCTGGTACATGATCTGGAAGACGACATGTAGCATTTTGTAGTTCTGCTATATTTTAGCATAATGCATTTACATGTCAGTTTTTCGTTTTTGTACTGGCCAGAGGATACTATGTCAAATTTGCTTATGTTTTTATAAATAAAAACAGAAGGTTTAGGTGACTTTGGTAAGATATTGAGAACTTACCTACTGGATGTACAAAAATGCTACGAATATTGTTATGGTTTACGCTAAATCTTCATCTTCTTACCCTTATCCCACTTGAGTAGGGTCGGCACAACATGTTTTCCTTTTCCATTCTCCTCTGTAAGATGTCATCTCCGTATTCACATCTTTCATACATATATAATTTTTGACAACGGTGTTACTAACCTGTCTTAATAAACTGTATATAATCGAAAACCAAGATAATGAAAGTATTAAAAGTGTTTTATATGCATTAATGTGAAGATCATTATTTGAATATACCTTTATTTTCATTTCAGATCTAAAACAGACAACGAAATGTTTGAAGATCTTTTGTTAATATGCAAGGATTTCTTTTCAGTGTCCTATTACAAATTCCTAAAGAAGAAAATTAATCGAAATAATACATCTATATCAACAGTAGCAAATTTACTAGAGGTAATAAACTTGAAGTGGATGTAGTAATAAGTGATATACAGATTAAATAAATGTCAGGACCTAATTTAACAACGGAAGCTGAAACTTCGCAAAGCATCTCTTATATTTTCTTCTAGTTTGATGCGATGTGTGTATATAAAATAATTGGTAAGCTAGAAATAGCTTACTGAAAACAAATTCATATAAAGTTTTGCTAGGTGTCTGGGAATTAAGATAATAAAAAAAAAATTATGAACTTAATTAACCTTTAAAAATAAAATAATTGGTTTGGTATATGACAGGTTGCACCGAACATCGATGAGGTCATGGCCTCTTGCGAATGGCGCGGTGAAGTCGTGACGTGTTCTGAATTTTTTAAAACAATTCTCACTGCAGAAAGTGTTTGTTTTAACATGAACTCTATGCAAGCACAGGAAATGTTTATTAAAGAGAAGTAATTTTAATTTACTTAGAAAACTAAATCCATTTACATTTTTATTGGAAGGAATTTCTCGATACCTAAAGGAAATCGTTGTTTTTTTTTTGTATCTAATCAGCAACATTATCTTTAATAATGCATCCATTTTACGCATCGATTTAAAGTTTCGTACCTACCAGTGTCACTTTAATCGTATTACTTATGTATGGTATGAAGTAGAAAAGAAACACGAAGTCCATGTAACATAGTGTGATTACTACGCCCTATAGCTTTTATACCAAACCTTAAAAAGTATGGAGCCCTTACTCAGGTGTGTAATTATGAGGTTGAAATAAAACTCCTTGTGTATCATTGCGTGTTGCCAATAACATTCTTTGGACCTCAATACAGCTGCACGTGTATTGAAATATGTATAACAGTGATGTATCTGGTCTCGAACCATGCACAGATTCTATAAGTCTTATATTTATATACTTGACATTATTTTTAGATATTGGTTGCCATCGTCTGAATCTCTATAACACAGCATCAATGTCTTATTTTAATGGATATACTCCCTATCCAAGTTATCAACATTAAAGTATAACTTTCATGTAGGCTTCTGAAATATTTGATGTAATCTCCCGTATATTGGTTCAACAGCTAAAATTTTATCCTGACCTTCTACACATGCAAATGTCTCATATTCCCTATTCGTGCATTTTTTATTCCTATATCAGTGCGATTATTACCATACGATTGACCTATTTTATGCTATTCTCCCGTACTATAATGACTTGCTACTACTAACCCGTTCTGAACTACTATTGGCTATCTACGTTGGCTGGTTTACCTGGTGACCGACTGTTAGGCATAAGACATTCGTTAAGTACCTTCCAAGTTCGCCATCATGTCCGTTGAAGCTATGAAGATCTAACAGGTCAACAGCGTTAGTTAGTTCCAAAATTAAAAGCTGGAGTTATTCCCGCTTGAATTGTCATAGTCTTCACATACTTCCAGATAAATGGTAACTATTCAGTATTGACACATATAATATAATATTAGTCAACCGATCCAAAAAGTCAAACAATCCAAGCGAGAATATCCAATGCTCTAATTGTCGGCCTCTTTTGAGGTATCCAGTAAGTATAAGCAGTCGTTTGTTATTTAGTACGGAGCTATTTAATAATATATGCACTGGGTCATAAGTACCATTGCTAGGTCAATTGTTCCCTGGACAAAATAATGGTTACAATAATCATAAACTTACTTTCTTAAAACAAAAATTTGGTAAATTTTCTAGCATGTTTAAAAACTCACTTAACACTACGCAGACTGGCGCATATAACAAGAATTAACTTTATTACCAACAAATATCCATCAGTCACTAACATAACTAACATAAGTCATTAACTACAGTATCCTATGCTAACATTTTTTTTTTCAGGGAAATGGAGTATATCAAGAATTAGAGATATACTTCTCAGAAAAATCAATTGACCACGATGAAATGTGTAACAGTCTCAGTAAAGGATTTAAGGTAATTTTATTAATTTTATATATGTATATACAAATTCTGATAAGTCTGTAGATTTAGAAACGAATTCTGTCCTAACTTTAATTTACTTTCAGGTTTACATACAACATCCTGATGATATGCCAAGCACTTCCATGCATCATTATGTAGTCACTCGTGGGAAACGAACATCACTAGCTCTAAAATTCAACATTTTAAGTACAGCGGAAAACCTACGATACGTCTCTCCGGAAACGTAAAATTCACAGATATTATTAAATATTTTTTTCTCAAACTACGCTCTATGAAGACCGTAACACAAAAGAACTAAAAAAAAGAACGTATGTGTGCCCTTATGTACGCACGTCAAAAGTTCCACTTTTTTAACTTAAAAAAACATTGTATGCAATTATTAATAATATTATCATTAAAAAATTATAACTATTTACGTAATAATAATTATTTATCAGTATATAAATAAAAAGAATACATACCAACAGTTAACTTCAAATATATAAATCCATTTAAAAGAAGTTTATGGTATAAGAAAACACTTTAATCACGAATACTGACAATAAACTAATATTCACCACCATATATCATTTAAAATGACACACAAAATATATATTTATGTATGAATCTATTTTTTTATCTCCATTGATATAAACACGTGTTGTAGATTCATATACAATTGAACTATCTTGAATATAGTTATCACATCTCGCGAATAATTGAGACAACCAATTTCATGGCGTCGCTTTTAGGTGTTGGTGTGAAATATAACTTCAAAAATGTTTTGTCTTGCATAAAGTTACAGCAAATTGACTTCTAATAATAATTCTAATGCTTAAGGCCACTAACATTATTTTTATTCCTATGTTTTGCCAGACGACAGTGCTTTTTCCCCGACGAACGACCACTTCGTTACTTCAAGATATACACAGCAAACAACTGTAATATTGAATGTCTTGCAAATATAACATACAGAATGTGCACCTGTGTGGGTTTCTTTATGCCACATACGTACAACATTACTCTTAAACATATGTAAAGTCGTCGTCAATAATTTTGGCCACACTGAAAGTTGTCCTAAATTTGGGCCTGGGCATAATACAGTCAAGAGTTTAATTCAAAAGAAAGTTAAAATATTATTATTGGCATCTAGTTGTTCTTAAGTTGTCTCGATGTTATATAACATGTAGGTATTTATACCTAAATTAGAATTCTGCACATCTATTTTCAGAACGGTCAATAAGTTTGACGAGGTCTGTAATATGCCATAATAATGCAGTCTCACATCACATCAAAATCAAAATATACTTTATTCAATTTAGGCCCTAAGAAGGCGCTTATGAACGTCAAAATTACCACCGGTTCGGAAAACAACCTAGTCATCGAGAAGAACCGGCAAGAAACTCGATCGGGTTTATCTTTTGACATAAATAGATGCATATTTCAAATAAATTACACGTTACAATCACTATTAGTGGCTACACAGAAAAGAGTCAATTCAAATAATTACACCTACTTTCATAACATCATTAACGGACATTGTTACAGGTGCAACAAATCAAAATATATACACATTTTTGGAATCGGATTGCATGAAGAGTGCACAAGGTGATACTATGACTTGATATTATTTTCTATTATTGACTCTGCATTGTGGCATGTGAAAAATATTGAGTTTTTTCAATAAATATATGTAACAGTCATCTTTTTGGTACATACATAGAGGATGTTTTTGCAAGAGTTTAGGTCTGAGACCAGAGTTACTGACAATTTCCATCTGGCTGTAGGTTTGCATCAGAGGTCAGCTAGGAGCCCTTATTTATTCCTTCTTGTTAACATCAGAGATACGGGAAAAAGAACCTTGGTGTACCCTGTTTGCCGATGATATTGTACTTATTGCAGAAAATGCTGCCGAAGTCCAGAGCAAGCTGGAGAAATGCCTAGGGAAACTATAGAATGTTGGTTATAAGAGTAGTAGGCTAACAACTGAACATTTATTCTGCGAATTCGGAGCTCCATCCAGTTTTTGTCATATAACCTTAAATGATTGTATCCTTACCAGCCTGCTCCAATTTTCGGTACCTGGCTTCATTGCTCCAAAACGACGGTGACATGGACAAGGACATGAAGAATAGAATAAATGCAGAGTGTAGGAAATGGCGAAAGGTGTTTGGGGTAGTTCGTGACCCAGAAATGCCGTTGAAACTCAAGGGAAAGGTGTATAAAACTATAATGAGACCAGTCGTGTCATATGACTCCTAGTGCTTGGCTACAAAAGAGATGAATGAGAAATTATTAGATGTGGCAGAGATGTGAATGTTAAGATAGATGTGTGGTATAACCAGAATGGATAAGATTAATAATGAGTATATCAAAAAGTTTCAAAATAACACCAGTAACAGAATAGTTGAGGAGTAATAGGTTAGCATGGTATAGATATATTATGAGAAAAGATTAAAGCCATGTAACTAGAAGAGTTTTGAGTATGAAGATGCACGGATATAGGAGTTGATAAGCCCCAAAAAGGTGTGGATAGATGGTGTGAAAATGATGTGTATAAAAAGTATAAACACTGTAATGACATCTGACAGGAGAGAGTGGAACAGGAAAACATATCGAGCCGACCCTACTTTAGTGGGACAAAGGTAAAAAGATGATGATGATGTTTATGGGAGAGTTTCATTTGCTATTTGATTTTCTTCTACTTAGGAGTTTTGAAATATTGGTCTAAATAAAGTGACATAGTGTATTGAATTTTTTTAATTAGCAACACTGCGCTCCGTTTTCTTACAGTATAGTAATGTCGAAAACATTTGTAATTTGTCCATTATTTATTATGAACTATTTGGCACATCTTTGTTTATTTGAATATTGATGGACGTTTCGTAAAAACTTCGTATCGTATATGTATTATTTAAATATAATTACTTTTTAAGTTGTTATTTAGTCGTTTTAAACAATAAGAGCTTTATCATAGACAATTTAGATATAGATGAAGATAACAGATAAGATATAAATACATATTATTAAAAATATACTTCATGTTTCTTCAGAATTGTTAGTGGAGAAAGAGGCGAACTATATATATTTAAAAGCTGGAGAAAATTCAGAAGCCTTTAATTGTTTACAATCCTGCAATAGTGTAAATTATGAGGCCGAAGTCGTTAGATCTGACTATAAAACGGAACAATATTTAGAGGCTCAAAATTCTGAAATGTTAAGTCAAGAATACGTTAATTGGACAAAAAGGCGAGTGGTTAAGATAATTTTCTTTTCGATAATCTATGAGGTAAATTCTTCCAACTAAATCAAATAATGTACACACTTCAAACATGTCAGCCTCTTTTAATTGCTTAATACTTTGATTATTGCTTTTTATATGAATGGAATAAAATAAGAAGCTACAGTCCGCGTTAAGCTTTTTGACCGCTCTGAATATAGAAGCGTGGAACATAAATTTAAGTAGAAATACCTTTTATATTCCACATATAACATCGATACAACGTAAGGATAAAATAAAGGCTAATTTTGGGTTACTGTAATTACATTCTAACTTTATTTTGTATTAAACTCTTGACTAGATTATGCGCAAGCCCGAACTTGCACCCACATTCAGAGCAGCCAAAAATATTTACGAGGTCTGTACAAAATTATTACTTGAAGCACATAATAGATATAATATTAAAATTGCATAATAAACAACGTAGAATTTACCATCATGTCATAGATTTCCTTCACAAACATTTCTTTTAATTGTAAGTCTTTGTGAGAATCTCGTTTTTCAGGGTAGGTGCTTTTATGCATTTTGCACATATATTATAGTACATTACATAACCTGTCCAATTCCATTTATGATGCCTCTGATAATTTTCTTATTCAGCTTATTATTGTTTGCTTGATTACTTCAGTTTGTTGTCTTATTTTGACAAAGGGCTCATCTCTCTCCTTCCGAATGACAATTTTAGTAGCCATAAATCATATTATTTGATAAAAATCATTATTATTCATACTTATTTAATAAAAATCCTTATTTATTACTTTTTAAAATATCAGTATATTTTTAAAACAATAGTAATTCTTCGTTGAGGTTTATTTTTAGAAAAGTAAAACTGTCTCCAGATTTATTGTATCTATCATGTTGTGTTATAGATTTTTCAATACATGGTCCTATATAATAACTCAGAGGTGTCAACTATGGAGACAAACTATCCCAGAATACTTTAGATTCACTCTTTAAATTTATTCCACTTCCTGTGTTTCCGTAAACATGCGATAGAGTTTTTTTGTAGTAATACCAGCCTTCAAGATTATCAGAAGATATAATGTAATCGAATAAGACCTTGAATATATTATTCTGTTATTATTCTATAACATAAACGCTTACTTACTCTCATTGAGTGCTAATTAATATTTTAGTCATACCTTTTCAAAGATGAGCATGTACTACAAGCAGACAAGTTATATTTCGATGCATCGCTCCGAGTTGTTTGGCATTACAGACTTCCTTGCCAACTGTGGTGGACTCCTCGGATTGTTTCTTGGCTTCTCGTTTCTCAGTTTTGTCGAGATAATCTATTTTATTACCCTAAGGTATGTTTTATCACAGCGCGTCAACGGATAATTTTGAAGCGATTATGGATATCATTATGACTTAGCCTTTTCTAACACTGTTTCGATCGATGTAGGTTCAAATGCTTACGAATAAGTCGGAGCTTACTGTGATGGAAAACATCTTTCTGAAACATAATATGGTGTGAGGTGCTTTTTCAAAAGCCGCCTGGCTACTTACAACTTTCAAGTTGAAATTCTGTAGCCGAGCACCTGTTGACGTCTTTCGGAAGCTGTACTTGAGTGACAGCTCTCCTCTAGATTTAGCGTGCTTACTATCTTAAACCACATCGTCATTTAACAGGTCTTACACTGTGACATTGTAGTGACCCGCTAAATCTATAAAGTATAATGAAACATAAAATAAATATTTTAGCTTGAAATCAAATTGTGGCGATAACCTAAATCTGATGAACTAATTTTTCAGTGCACTTGTCAGTCCGAGAAATCGTTCTCGATATTTTCAAGACCTAAATAAAAACTAATCATCGACTGCTAATATAATAGCTATATTAGTCTTGCTTCATTTCTTTTTTTGCAAAAATATCTGACTCAGAAGAATTATACAACTAAACATTTAACCATATTTTTGTAATACTTATGCAATTACGGAGACTACTATTTTCCACGTTTTTATTAAATATGGATACGTTTACGAAACGGCCTATAAAAAAAATACTTAGAATAGTGCCACCATAAATTCTTTCAAGAAGGATATTTAGGATGCGTATATGCTCCATATAATTAATTTAAAACACTTTTTTTATAGATTCTGGTGTTCCATAATTAGAAAAACAAAAGAAAAAAAATAAGTACACATAAAAAAAGGAAAAATTTACGAAAATCTCCTTTTTGGAAGATTCTCTCAGATTAATTAATTTCAGCCAATGAATTCTGGAGAATACATTTTTATGTGCCTAATAATGAAGTATGAATTAGACAATATGAAAAAAATGGAAATGAAATAGTATTCAATCACTATTTACCATTTTTAAAATAATGTTTTGTTTACTACTAATTTATATATAACTACTAATGTCCTTATAGGAATTATTTATATCAAGCGGACACGTAAAATCATTGTAATAGTTTTATTGTATGGTAGTCTATACTTAATTAACCTGATTTATGTGAAAGGATTTCTTATTTAAGGATGTAAACAAACTAATTTCAACTTTCATAAATATAAGATTCATGCTCTTCTACCCTATTCTTCGCGTGAAGAAAAACACAGTTAGTGGTTTGGGTACATCTTTCGAAGGAAAATTACATAGACAAAATCTCGAGTTTAAACAGACTTAGGTATACATAGTATTCTCTTTTTCTATGAAAAAACAATAACATTTATTATACAACTAGAAATGGTGTGATGTACGAAGCCAAAGATTAAATATAACGTCCTGGAGGTAAGATGTCTAACAAGCAATGTACTGAGGATGTCGTAAACGTCTTTACAGTTATAAAATAATTTGATTATTCATTGAATATGTGTTCATTACTTAAATTAAATAATGTATAAAAGTATCCTTTAGCTGTAAGTTTAATTTCAATAAGCAGAATATATTGCTTAAAAGACTTTCTCGATCTTTCTCGATTGTTATCTTTTTAATATGCCAACATTATTATTTGTATAAGACATCTGCTAGATATTTTGTAATAAAATCTGTTTTCACATTTACAAGTATCAAGACTTTTACTTTTTACAATCCTTCTATGTTATTGTTGGCCTACCAATTAATATTTTTGTGTAAAACGTGTGGTTGCGATAGTAGGGATCTGCACCCGACGGGGTCACTACCACTATGCATATGTAGATAAAAATACTCTCTTTTAAGATGATATGTTTTGGGATCAGCCAGTACTCTAGAGTCATGACAGCGACGACGATGAGTTGCCAATACTTGGTGGACAACGTTCCTTTTACATTACTTCTACAACGCAGCCACTTCACCGAGTTAGTGTAAAAATATATTTTGAATAACATTCTTTTGAAGCAATATAATACATATTTTATTATATATTATAAATTAGCTGTGCCCTAGAGTACGTGCATGTGGCATTTCAATTGTATTACACAGTGAATAATAAAGTCCTGGATAAATAGGTGTATTGAAACTCTACATCGACGATTTAACTGGCCTCACCATTTGCTTATGAACGATTTCGTTCTTCAAGACGTGGCGTGTCACTACAGTCTCTAGTTTTAGATCACACTGTGAACGTATAATTCTGGCTCTCGATACACGGTGTGTGATACTCAAAATAACATTCAGCCTTGCTTCAGTCACTTGCTTATTTTTGTTTAATCGACATGCACGTCGTCCAGACTATTAAACGAATTTAACCTAATAAATAAGTCGTTCGCTACCTAATATTAAAGGCAACTAAATTGTGTAACGATCTCATTCGATAGTGAGTCTGACCTTACCATCTTACCGTCACCTAATTTTATCTTAGAAATACTCATCCATTTACAACCAGACATTTTGCCTCGACCAAACAGCAAAACAATACGGTCTGAAGGTTAAAGTGTAATAGCAAAGTTTAAGAATAACCCGTTCGTAATGCAATCCCTCGAAAGTATAACAATATAAAACACTTTTTTTTATACATTTACCAATATTTAGTAATAGTTGTTTAATAGTGGATTTCAAGTTTCATCCAATGCGTATCGAAATGGCCGACAACTCGAATCGAAAAAAATATGTTGCAGATCGACGTGTAACGACTACAATCGGTTACACTTGTTTCACTCTTTCACGGAGCGTCTTCAGGTCGATGTTGACTAATTTTTAATAATGGATTTTCGCAAAATACCGCTTTCAACAATCAGATATTTTAGTGAGGATTAATTGATAAGCTCAACACCCTGATCGATCAAAATAAAAGTTGATACCTTATTTTTTATGGATTTTTTTATTATATCCATTTTATTATTACTTGTCACTAGATGGCACTACAGCATATCAACTTTTGTACGTTACAACGATCGTCAAATTGGTGAGTGTAGATAAATTAACATTGAGAATAGTTATGCAATATACTTTGTGTTAATAACTCAAGAATTTATTAAAACAAAGAGTAATTAATTACCACAAATGATAATAGGTAATAGCAATAAATAATAATAACATATGAATAATAAACAGATAACTCAAGGTAAATAAACTAGTAAAATATACAAACTTCACTAATATTATAAATGTTCATTTGAGTTTGTTTGTTTGTCACACTTTCATGCTTTAACTACGGGACCGAGCATCATGAGATTGTACATACGCGTTATTAGGAGTACAGAAAGTACATTGGGTAACGTTCATATGGAAAAAAGTACTATTCCTGAGGCATAGGTAAAATCTGTAATAACAAGCGAAGCCACGGGCAAAAAATCTAGTAGGATAATAAAACTAATTGATGCAATACCTTAATTTTATGGTGTTAATTAAAATGAAGCAGCCAAGTGCGAACCGGACCGACGCACCCAGAGTTACTATTTAATAAATATATTGTAATTACTCTTAGTGCGAAATCCAATCGCATTTTTTTTTGTTATCATTCGTTGCTTTACATCAAGCTTTATATCATAATTATAGTCAATGTAGCGACACATATAATTACATACATCGTGGTATGTATAATTTCCATAGAAAAACAAAAGCGGCACTCTAAAACATCAATAACAAACAGATTAAGAGCACGAATTATATATAGCCCAGGTGTCTGCCACATGATACCTGAGTGCAATTACAATCTCGCTGACAAACCCCATTTATAATGCAGCCCATAATTATTGTTAAGCATTATTTTATTATTTATATTATCCATGCTTTATTGTTGTTTTATTCTATTGTATTGTTAATTTCGTAGGTGGTAGAGCTACGCTAAAGCTATTACTGGTTTCAGCGTGAATGGGTCGGCTCGCCCGGGGTAGTACCACCCTCTCGCAGAAAACCGACGTGAAGTAACAGTGACTGTTGCGTTTCGTTCGGCCAGTGAGAGCGCCGGTGGCCCACATATTTAAAAGGCCGGCAACGCACTTGCGACTCCCCTGGTGTTGCTAGTGTCTATGGTCGGCGGTGATCACTTACCATCAGGTGACCCTCCTGTTCGTTTGCCCCCTATAATATAAAAAAAAAAAAACTTTTATTTTACTACTATAATATTATTTATATTTGCATTGTCGGTTTACTTCTATCCTATCGGTTTGCACGTGTTCTATTTGGTTCCTTATAAATATGCACTCAACTCAATAAACAGGATATCCGTAATCCAGCTGCAAAAGCGGTTAGTAGTCTGCATAAACGGAGTCAAATCTTTCATTTATTCCATTCAACCGTCTGAAAGTAGCAAGTGGTAACCATTCTACCATTACTACTAAAGTGGTGACGCGACACCGCTCCCACGTCCTACAGTCAGTGTGGTTTTTTTTACCATAAAATTTTAGAAAATACATAGTTAATAATTTAATTTATGCATAGTACATAGGTTTTAGCACTTATCCACAATGTTAAATTATAATGTGATTTAAGACGGTAAACGCGTTAAACCTTGGGAGAGGTTTTTGACTTATTGTTATGGTTTGATTAATTACTATTTTCTAGTAAGAAAAGTCGTGACTTTTTTCCACTATAGAAATAATATTGTTGTTTAATGAGAATGATTTAATGAATCCTATAAATTTTGTACTTTTTTTTCGATTGAGATTTTAAAGCCTAATCTTTGTTAAATTGTAATATTACTGATTAGCCCGTATGTTAAACCGTAAAAATGTATTATAGTGTTTAGAAATAGAAATAGAAATATTACAATACTTTGAAAGTCGTTTATAATAGTAAAAATTTCTTTAAAATTCTCTCGGCTAAACAATCGAGAATATGATTTTACTTATGTGTTTAGTTTTATCACAATAAAACATATTAACCGTTACAAGAAATACTATGTAAAATATATTGAAGCGATAATGGCTTAGTTGATAGCGTGTTAAACCACCCCATCCATTGACAGGCGTTCGAATCCTTGCTACTGACTCGGAGATTTCGGTAAAGGAAAACTTCGTGAGAAGCCACAACATGATGCTAGGAATTTTGCTAAGTCCACCGCCCGTTACCTACCACCCTCATGTCGAAAATCTGTCGCCATGTACTTGTTGGTGTCTTCCCGCAGCTGCATTTGAGAGGTATTTCCGATTTAACATCAGATGAGATTCTGGTCAAAAGGTAAAAAATTATTTATGCTCTATAAAAATCATATACCGACGGACAACAATACATTGTACTATTCTTTGGTTACAGAACCCTAAAAAAACTGTCAAATCCCAAAGGGTTTAAAATTAGGTTAGGCTAGCTATAACTCTTTTTATAAAGGCTAGTGCAAGACTAAAAAATACAAATAATTTAGTTGGAGTGTAGTCATCGTATATTCCAGACGCAGATAGATACACAGATGACGGAGTAAGTTTTTTTTATTCAAGAATATTTTTTAGTATATACTGTAGTGGTAACATATTTCAATTTTAAGAGACATAGGGAAGTATAAATGACTTGAGTATAATCTTTACTAAGATTGAAATATAGGAATGTTATTACCGATATTAATTTTGTATTATTTTTTTTTGATGACATAATATGTGATCTTCTGAAATAATGTGAAAGATGGGATCGGCTGCTTCAACGTTTATTTATTTATTTATCATGGGTCATCAACATCATAAGTCGTAGTTATCGAGTGATTTGACCGGTAGAATATCAATCCAGTGTTCGCAGGTTCAACCTCGGCATGTACCAATGATTTTTTTGAAATTGGCGTACTTTTACTAATTTAATTTGATATCACTATCGGCTGATAGTGAAGGAAAACATCGTGAAGAAACCTGAACCTCAGTAATATTCTAATAGTACCACCGTATGTGGGAAAATATAGAACTGTGGATTACTCAGAGTTTGAAATCGCCAATACGTCGTGGGCTCACGTGTTGATTATGCCCATACCGTCCTTCGAAAAGTAGCTAATGGCCCAGTAGTGGATATAATGGGAAGTATTTATTAGATATAAGAAGCATAACAGGAATATTAAATTTGACAAAACTAACAATTTTCTGCGGTTATATAGTGAGGATAGTTTACGAACTCTTATTACATATATTGTGGAAGGGTTTTATTTTTCGAACTTGGTTAGTATAATTTAGCCGAAATGACAGATATAAAATACATGTATGTATGAGTAGCTTAGCTAGTTTAGCTTGGTAACATTCGCATTGTTGCATCCAAGGCAATAGCCCAAGCCGAGGTTCGACCACTTTGACATCTTTGAGCTTGTTGCCAGGCAGCTGAGCATCTTAAGCGCTCGCCTTTGTAATCCGGTGAAGCTGTGAAGACCCGTCAGGCGAACCCCGTTAGTCAATTCGAAAGAAAAAGAACTCTTATTTTAGTGAAATTATAATTTCAGTCTCGAACAAAGTGGAGCGGTTGTTAACAAGAGTGCCCCTTTAAAGGAAGAGGGAAGAAAACGTTTTAAGTTTCGTATAAAAGAACGGCTTCATGACTTTGGTACGAATACAACTCTCCATGGGCTACGCTATGTGACAGATAGACGATTAAGTATTGTGGAAAAGTAAGAACAGCACGACCTCGCTGATTGTATTTATTTAAAGTTCGATTGCGTTTTAGGTAGTCTGTTTGTAAATTCTATAAGGAAATCAGTATTTGCAAGTATACAATGTTTATGTGCCTAATGCAAAAAGGATTTGCCACAGTAGTAACATGGCTTTAAGCCAAAAAGGCACTTACACAATTTTTTTTTCATCTTTGCATTTTTTTTAATTTTTATCTTTGAAAATGTCAACAACATGACTACGAAAAACATTGTACATAAATTCATATACGTCCTGCTATATCTTCATTAAAACACAATAGTTTACTAATATCATTGTAATAGTGATAGGAAAGAGCTATCTAAACCAAAAACTGACATCATTCTACATCAATTACTTGTCGACTGGAAAATATTATATGTCAGTCAGTTTACCTCATCTAAAGTGTTGCCATCCAAAGGATATATTAAAGTTTAATTTGTCAACATATTGATGTTGTAACTTGATAATAAGAGACAAGACAAGATGGCAATGGCAATACAAAATTATTTTATACAATAACGTTTACACATTAATGTATAGTTGAAGAAAAAACTCATATTTAGCTTGATAATCATATCTTAAAATAATAATGACAAAAAATGGACAAAAAATATACCAGTGAACCTCCTGAATCAGATTTACGGGAAGAAATCCTCATGGCTACGATAGACCTAAAACCAGAGCTTGTGGAGGTGCAATACATAGATACATCGTACACAAGCGGGACAGTCGAATCCTTACCATATATTATTGAAGAGTCAAATATTTGAGTTTGGCATCCATACGAAATTAAGAAGTTGAAGTTATAGTAGTATTACAAAATAATCCCTTGGAGGGTTGATGTCAGGCGCGCACTGCCGATCGTAAATGTTAACCCATACCATACGTCGCAACATGACAAACATGTTGTGCCTACCCTACTTAGGTGGGATAAGGATAAGAAGATGATGAGTGATAGGAAAGAGCTACAAAAACCACAGTACACCACAATACCACAGTTAGAAAAGAAAAAGGCGGTTGAGCTTTGCATTTAAAATCATACTCAATTTATTTAGGATCTTAAAAGCCCTATTTGCATTTGAAACGCGATTCAAAATATCCAAAACTCTAACACCTATTTAATGCTATTTATTATATATGCTAAAGCTAAACGTTCTGATTATTATACAGACCATCATAAATTCCAGCTAACACTCCTTGATTCTTTCACTTCTTCTTCTTTCTTCACACCTGACAGAGATAGCTATATATCCTTATGAAGAAAGGCAAATGGACTTCAATGAATTATTACATGAAGACACTTTCGGAGATCGCACAACAAGACTTTCGTAACTATGTCAATTTTGTTACATACGGCTTTCATGTCAATTTATCAACCTGATTGACAATAACCCAACACATTGACGTAATATTAATGAATAAGCATTCCACTTTGATATTGATAGAAATTTACGTTTCAGAGTATTTTGGTTCGTCATATTCTCGATAAGTCTCGGTTTTTGTATATATCGTATCCACGCCGTTTGGACCAAATGGCAGGACAGTCCAATTATTGTGACTTTCAATGAACATTTAGTACCCGTTAGAAATGTAAGTTTATATATTATTTTCATTATTATTATTTTACCTATAGCCTTTACCTAACTCCTTAATACATTTCTGGTGTAAACGTTCCTTTACAAACTTTCTAAATGGATGGAAAATATTGTTATTTAATGAAAGGAAAGTCGTGATACATATGAAAAGTCGTAGTAGTTGAAAGGTTTGACTGGTAAAATATCAATTCGATATCCACAAGTTCGAACCCGGCATGTTCCAACGTATATTCCAAAATTCGCGTACTACATTTAGTAGGTAATTGATATCGGTACCAATATCGGCTGACGGTGAAGAAAAATATCGTGAGGAAACCTGAACCTGAGTAATGTTCTTGTAATACCACCATGTGTGGGAAAATATAGATTTCTCGGAGTTTAAAACCGCTAATACGTCGAGGTCTGGCGGGGTGATAATGCCCATACCTTCCTTCGGAAAGATTGATGCATATAACACTGCACTGGGTCTTTTACAAGTTTGATGTGATGAATGACAGATATTCAAGTTTTGCGTAAACGGAGATTCATGTCTATGGGGCTGGAAGTTGCAACGTTATTATTTATTTTGTTAATCACCTTAATAAATAGGAATAGAAAAGTATTAAAATATCTACCATTCCAGGTGCCGTTCCCGTCCATAACAATATGTCCACAGATGAAAAATAAAGTATCTATATTCAATTTTGCTGCCATCTACGAAAGACTTTTGAAAAATGATGTGGAAACAACGCCCGAGTAAAAGAATTCATTTTAATTTCTGTGGTAATTGTATCATATAGGAACAAAATCAGGAATGTCTAATATTAATATTAGAAATTTTCATTGTTGAAATGACTTTTTTTTTGTAATAGTTTGTAGATTTAAACTTTTTGACGTCAACCTTGTGTTATATTTTAGCGTAGCGTATTAAGGGTACAGAAAATTGGTTTTCATTGGTTTAACATTTAGCACGACTCGTCATCATCCTTAACATCATCTTATCCCACCTAAGTAGGGTTGGCATAACTCCACTCCACTCTCCCCTGTCAGATGTCACCTCAGTATTCACAGCTTTTATACCCATGTCATTTTCCACACAAACCATCTACAGCTTTTTCGGTCTTCCTCTACCCCTATATCCGTCCATTTTCAAACTCAAAACTTTCCTTGTTACATAACTTTCATCTCTTCTCATAATATGCCCGTACCATGCTCACCTATTACTCCCCAACTTCTCTGTCACTGGTGCTATTTTAAAACTGTCTCTGACATACTCATTTTTAGTCTTATCCATTCTAATTACACAACACATCCATCTTAACATTTTCATCTGTGCCACATGTAATCTTTTCTCATCTGTCTTTTTCGTGCCCAACACTCGAATCCATATAACACAACTGGTCTTATTATAGTTTTATACACCTTCTCCTTGAGATTCAATGACATTCATGGGTCACAAACTACCCCAGAAACCTTTCGCCAAATCATCCACCCTGCATTGATCCTATTCCATACGTCATTGTCTATGCCACCGACGTTTTGGATCAATGAACCGAGATACTGAAAATTAGAACAGGCTTTACACCTTTAAAGGCAATATGACTAAAACTGGATGGACCATCCTCAAAGTCGCAGAACAAATGTTTAGTTTTTATCCTACTAATCTTTAAACCAACATTCTCCAGTTTTTTCCGCCATTTCTCTAGCCTAATCTGAACCTCGGCAGCATTTTTTATGGTGTAGTGTACAATAGTAGCTTTATACACATTCAAATGTTTACTTTTGATCCTGATTTTTTTTCTTTCAGATTCCAAGAACAAGTTACAATGTATTCCGATATTTTGTCATTATGTCACGAAGATGACTTTTTCTTAGACATCGGAACGAAAAACAAGACAATCAGCGTTACAAATGCGAGGACTGTGATAAATATTATAAAGGTAACATGTAGATTATACTATCGGTGCCCACGATTTCGAAAATGTTTGAAATTGGAGTCATGTTGATATGCCAGAACGCCATTTTATACTACTGTAGTGATATATAGTAAAATTATCGTTTTCATTCAAAAAACTAAAGTTGGTGTGTGCTACCTATAATTGCCTCATACGCCAATCAATTTGACGACTTTCTTCCCTTGTGGTTCAATATTGCCATAATATTATTGGTATGTCAATATGGCTGTGGTGATTAAAATACTTGAAATGAAAAAGGTGTGGATGTGTAGCGAGAAAAATGATATGTGTATAAAAGGTGTGAATACTGAGATGACATCTGACAAGATAGAGTGGAAAAATATATGCAGTAACGACCCTACTTAGGTGGGATAAAGGTAAGATGATGATGAAATATTTTAAGTATAGTGGAAAAAAACATAGAACTATACCGCTTTTTCTAGTGTTGACAAAATGCAAGACCAAGACGAGACTTGGCTTAGTTACTGGACCTGGTCTTGGTCTTGGTATTGCACTTTTAGTTTTGGTCTTGGTATGGGTCTTGCAGGTCTTGCAAGTCTTGCAAATATATATTATCCTATTGCTATTTATTAAACTCGTTACGATACACCTTGGAATAATGCTGTTGCTGTTAATAGATATATTTTGAGTATATTTACATAGACATAATAAAATGCAATCAAATCATTAAATTTATCATGAACAGAAATTTACAAGAATTTAAAGGAATATTTGCGATTCCTTCTCGTGGAAAGATAGTAGATGCTTCCTTAAGCATGTAGTGCTTCTATTTTTAATTTTTATTTCAACTTTTTTATTTTAGCACAATTTAATGTCGGGATGCAGAAATTATTACAAAAACGTCTTTAATTTTACTGTTAGATTTTAGTGTGTTTGGATCGGATTCTATAACTCTCACTACTACTTAGATTATTTGAATCTTCGTCACTCATGTCAAACTGTATATCTACTTATTAATCTAAGAACAATTATTATTATTCTCTAGACTCGAAGCGAACTATGGGTAAATGAAATAGATATGAGATTTTAAATTATACACACACACACACACACACACATACACACCGAAATATGGATTATGGAAAGTTGAGCATTGTTTGATAAATATAAAGATTCTTATAATAGTTATTGAATTAAACTTACATGGGTACAATACTCTTCAAAACCCAGCCTGACTGAAGTGCCAGACTGCAAGAGTCTTGCAAGCTCAGTCTTGTCTTGCTCAAGTCTTGCAAGGGTCGGTCTTGGTATTGGTCTTGCAAAAATGCAAGAACAAGAACAAGAATGCAAGACCAAGACCGATGTTGGGTAACACTACTTTTTTCACTTTTCAATGGCAAGAAAACAGACACCGCTGAACGCAGAGTACTTATAAAATCATAGTTTGTTAAAACTTTAATGTTTGTTTGTATATAACTGTGTACATAATTTTAATAACTACTACTTCTTTTTAGGATAAACTTTTATTCTTTCATGTGAACTACGTGTTTTCTGGATTAATTATGACTTTATTTTTTTTCGTGGGGAAATCCTTCATGGACACGCCACCCTCCCGGGGGAGAGGGTGGGTAGTGTGAGACTCCTACTCACTAAAACCCTACGGTGTACATCTGCCGCTATAGGATTGGGGCGGCACGAGATCTCTAAAGCATTCATCGTGTCGCTCCAGCGGTTGGTCCAGTGTCAAACAGCGTCACCGGGTCCCAACCTTGTCAGGAGACGACCATGTACACACCGATCGTCTCCTCCGTCCGCCGGACCTGTGCAATGGGAATATGGGTCCCCCGACCCACCCTCCCAGGTCCAGCTAAGACGGCGGAAGGAGTCGAGCAAAACGCCCCCTCCTCCCACCGGTCCTCCGTTGGCGGAGACGGCCACTCCGAGGGTCCAGCTCGCGGGCCCTCTCCACCGCCTCCTTCTGCGAGACGACTTCCTCGCAGAAGGAGGCTACTGTATTCCACATACGCTCGCTGCCAAGCATGGCTTTTACCATGCTCGGCAGCGAGAGATCCACACCTAGCGCCGTAGCCAGAATGCGGCGTTGGGATTAATTATGACCTGCCTTTAATTTTTTTTAATTCTATCTACTCGGTAACTGTAATTCTTTTGCCTATTTTGCAGCGTCAAATATAAAAATGTAGTTGAAATGTAGCTCAGTGTTATATATTTAATCCGTTATTATTGGGACAGAATAACAAACTGATAGCGAAGCACGTTGTCATAACAAAGATTTCCCTTTTTCAAATATACATCTATACAACTTTGTAAATTATATTATAAAAAGTCCTGTATCTGTCATAAAAACCCATTAACACAATAGATACTTCAATTCTATTTACGTATACTTTATCATATTTTTATCTACCTGTGCCTGCGACTTCGTTCGCATGAATGCAAAAACACAATGATTAATAAAACGATCTCAATGTATGTCTCTATATTTGTAATATGACTTTTGGAATACGGCGTGGTACTCAAAAATACAGTTAGCCGTAATCCAATGCCTACTTATTTTTATATGATCGATTTTTAAATGTCAATACCCAATAAGAGTTGTTCAATTGTGAATTCTAAGTTTCATGCAACAGACCAAATTAAAATCCCATTGCATGTCGTGAGCAGTCATGTTTACTGGAGATAATAATTTGACGCCCAATATCAGATACATTCTTCATAATTTAACAACTACGAACACAATAGTAAAAATCATATAATAAATATTACTATTACCATAATTTACTTTTATAACGCTAACAGAATAAGTTCCGTGGCTAAATTTCTATATAACACAAGGGCACAAACTGAAGGGCAAGGGGGTGTGCCTATTTAGAATCTAACGAACAATCCGTGTCTGTGCCAAAGGGAGCTGTGGGCGAAGAGCAATGCCTCACAGAGAACCTACGTAGCCTAGGGGGAGCTCCCTGGCACTTCGGTTTCTTTTCTCTTTTTTTATTCACTTTGATGCAACGCTCTGCATACGGTGCAACACGAAAGAGGGACGCGCTGCACGAGTCACGACGCGCAACACGGCGACTCGACGCACTGCACACAAAAAGTGCAGTTTACTTAATGCACTAGGTGAGGTACACTGTCGCTCTGAAAAGAACGTAACGATTGACATTCATTCCACATGCGGCAGACGAATCAAACATGTAACAATATTACTAATCCGCCGAAAATACGCGAAATATTCGAAAAACCAATCGAACTTAACGAATCATCTAAGACAATAGTGCCTGGCGATGTGTCTCTCGGCTGCAATGCGGTTCGAGCGACGGCGAATTTGTAGAACGGAACATCTGGTGTGCAGGTAGGGTAACAACGATCGAACCGCCAGAGCAGCGAGAGAGCGCACGTGTGCACTCGACCGCGGCCCGAACGGAACTCCGTTTCTATACCTAAATTTATTGCGCACATAGACAATACTTCGTGGCAATACACGTGGGTATGGGAGTAACATATGACTAATATTCTAATTTAACAACTGTAAAAACAAAATCATGTTTAACAATTTCCGTTTTAAATATACCCATTAATTATTTAATTAATTAACTTTTTCTCCACAATACCGCTGGTTAGCTGAAAGAAAATGCCAGCTCCCTAATGCTACTCCCATATCTGCGTGACGAAGCTTCGACTACTTGGCGCGTTAAAATTAACGTCAAAAATTATTCCGATAAAGACACAGAATTCTCGTTCCAACACCTGTGTGTTTCGAATAACTTGAAATTTGCGTCCGATAAATTCCTTTGATGTGCGCAAAAGCCGCCGGCGGAGTTATCGTGCTGCGTGTATCGTCACACAATTCGATAGTTCGTAACGCATAACGATAATATCTTCCCACATCTGCATTTAGTCTGATCATAGACAAAACTTCGTGCCGATAGATACAGGTATGGGAGTAGCATTATACACATATAAATAAACCGTCAGAAGAACAATGCGCTCTGCCATAGATTCTAAAACCCCCAGTTTTTTTTCTCTAATATATTTAATATACTATTTCGTCCCTTTAGTGTTACTCCGATCTATAAACTATTAACTTACCAAATTTCGTCAAAATTCGCACAGTAGTATTTATATTATAGAAATAAGTAATGTATGATATTAGCAAATTCTTAAATTATATTATTATAGTAGTAATTGAATTAGAAAATGTCTGTTGAACGCCACCTATTGGCACTGTTACATATTAATGAATAATCAATTACTAAACTTCTTATACTTAGTATTAATATTTATTTATTTTGTATGAAAACAAAATATTAACCATGTTTATTTCGTTCTATGTCTTAGTAATGTAATACTGTAGTAATGTTTATTTTTGTTATAAAATTCCCTAGTTTTTGGATGAGGCTAGATTCCATCACTTATATACTTTTCTCTTGTACTTAAATCGCTTAAAATTACAATAACTTTTGAACTGATTTCAATGAAACAAAGACTAAATGTTGCTCGAGAATATGCTTGATGACTTGTTGATGATGTTTTATCATAAACCTAGTACTTTACCAGTGATGCTTGTTCAAACAAACAGACAAACAGAAAGACAGACAGACAGACATTTCTAAAAATTATTAAAATGTATTCTACTACTTATTTCAAGACACCTGCAACAATATTTTTCTCAAAAATCAAAAAGGGACAGACACGCCAGATTTACATTCTTATTATATATATAGATATAGATGTATAGAAGAAGAATAAAATCATAATATAATTAAATTTCCAAGAATCCTACTATGACGTTTTCCTACCATACGGTGAAACTTACAAGCTATGCTTAAATATACTCTGTATTATATTACAATGCTTCAATTATGGAACGTAAAATGATTTTTTCCTATTTCAGGTAGCACCACTGTTGTCCGATGTATTTTATAAATGTTATTGGCATAGTGAGCCCGTGAAATGTTCTAATTTATTTAAATCAGTCCTTACTGCAGAAGGTTTTTGCTTCAACATGAACTCATTACAGTCTCCTGATATTTTCCGTGACAAAAGGTACCGCTGATCTCATAAAAATGCAAGTGTTTCAAACAAAAACAATTATGTACATACATTTAGTTTTAATCGTTTACTTAATTATGGTAAAATATGCAACAGTATGAAATTTAATTTTTTGCATATCATATAGGAGCCTTTATTTTGATAATAATCTACAAACCTTTCATGGATATTAAAGAAGTTGTTGAGAAAATCTGTCAAACTTCGCGACTTGTTCTAGCAGTCAAGATCATTAAAATATTTATCACTGTAAAAAGGATGCAGTGGTGTTTAAAAAATAATGGTATCAATAGTAATTTTCAAATACATTTCTTGATATAAAATATTTTTAGTTGTCATCCATTAAGCATGGGGAAGAAAGTGCAACCATTACGGGCAACTTAATATTAATTGTTTTTAGCTTGGTGGACCAAGTTAAATTACTATTTTTATTAAACCTAAATTATTGTTCTACGCACCTATGTTCAGAGCGGTCAATAAGTTTGGCGGAGAGTGTACAAAGATTTGCACAAGCGATAAAGTAATTTTTCCAGAGATATAAGGAAAGAACACGCTTGTATCGACTACATTTCCAGCGAATTTAATTATAGGAATATAATTAAATGTTTCCTTCGTTTCCCGTAACTTATGAATCCATTAAAATAGCTGCGCTTAGTTTAATAATATACAGTAAAATTTAAACACTATAAACTTATTATAACAACAATAACCTTATCTATGAGTAAGTGTATTTCAAAATTATTTAATTCTATACTTGGATTACATTTAAAAACTTTTATTTCTGAGTGCTGATGCTTCTAATCCGGTAATCTAGACTAAACTGTATGAAAGATCATATTTATAATTAATTCTATTTGCTATTTTAGTATACAAACTGACTATAAGTTTATAGAACCAAGGCAAGAGGAGACAGTTAGAGGTTGGACGGTAGATGGCTATTATGACCATAATGAAAAAGATCCATACCCGCGACGTGGGCAAGTAAGTTTAAAATTGTCTCCAACACTTTTTTTACAAAGCAACATAATTGAATATCAATATTTAATACAGTTATTATACATATAAATAGCATAAGTATGGTCCATAAGTGTATCTTCAAAAAAAAAAAACAGTTTCTGAAAAAATTGTCAGTTTAAATTATAAGTGATTTCATTGTTGTGATAATTTACACAATATATGAGTATGATGTAAGAGCACTTTCTAATGTCCGCCTAGCTGATTAATAACTTCAAGTTTAAAATCTATCTTCAAGCTTCTATTAGTGTATTCTAATTATCGGTACTAGAGAACTAATTCCGAGAAACCTTTGTCTACCTTCAGCCACATTGTCATTTAAAATTAGTGCTCAAACAAACGCTTGGCGTATAATGCGTAAAATTGATCACCAAGCACTTGTTAGTGTGTTCCAATAAGTATCTTATTGGAATAAGTATACTTGCTATTAAGAATATAGTACGTAAAAGTCACCACCATGTAGTTTTCACTCTAGAATGTAATTTTTTACGGACACTGGTTAAAACACGTTCCTTTATTTTTTGTGTCGTTCAAATAATTAAAACAGCTTTTTGTTCCTGTTAAAGCATTAATCTATCGATATATAATTAGTTTTTGTAACGCACTCCCACTTTCAATATTATGCTCCCTGAACCAATCTAAACTCCTATATTTGTCTTAGCTGTACTGTAGTTACACTTAGCTATATATACTCAGCATTCCTTAAGGCATTATTTGTTATCATATACGGCAAAATTGTCGCTTAAAATCAGTTGTAATGTCAATTATACTCTATGTATAATGTATTAAAAATGTAATTCCTCTTATTTCCTCATTTTTAAAACATCCTCAGTATTCTGAATAATTAATAATTCAGCGATTTTTTGTTCTTTTTGTCAGGGAAGCGGACCGAAGCCAGAGCTAACAGTGGTCTTTAAGGAATTTAAGTATGAACAAGACAAAACATGTAACAGGGTGAATAATGGATTTAATGTAAGGATACTTACTCCCTTTATAAGCTATAAGTGTAGTTGAATGCAAGGCGATTTTAGATTTTTGAAAAACCTACCATTTTACAAATATGTCCTAACCAAATGAGGATACTAAAAATTTTATTGAATTAAAATTAATCGTTTTTGTTATATTTGGGACCTCTGATGGTATAGACAATTGTATTATTTTCAGGTTTATATTCAACATTCCCAGGAGCTGCCAAGTACCTCGTTACATCATTACACTATATCTCCAAATACGTATTCGCGTCTTGCTCTTAAATTAAATATTATAAACACATCGGATAACATAAAACACGTGTCTTCAGAAATGTAAGTACATCTGCAAATGTTACGTTTTCGGCCAAATCATATTATTCTCACGTATTTTCAAGCTTACACTACGAATATAGCATACTGTTTATAGCTTCCGTGAAAGCCATATACAAGTAGTACTGTTTTTTATTTATTTTATACTCTATAGATTCTGGCATTTGACCAGAATCCCATCTAAATATTAAATCACGATGTGTTCTAAGATAACTGGCTCTGAAGTGCAGCTGCCGGAACTGACCAACGAGTGCTAGGCGACAGATTTTCAACTTGAGAGTAGTAGCTAACTAAGCGGACTTAGAAAATGCCCTAGCACCACGCTATGGTTTCATCGCGATGTTTCCCTTCACCGAAAGCTCCGACTTAGTCGCGAGAATTCGAAATTACATCTTTCGACCCTGTAGCTGCACACGATATCAACTGAGCAATTATTGCTTCTAAAATTTGTTTCTTTTAATTTAAGCTCTTTGCACTATTAAGTGTGCAGTGAATTTCTGATACAATTATAAGTATAATTACATAAGTTCTTTTAAACTGATTTTAACTGTTTTGTTGCCAGACGACAATGCTTCTATCCAGATGAGAAACGACTCCGATATTTCAAAACGTATACAGAAAACAATTGCAAGCTGGAGTGTCTTACGAACACAACGTATAAACTATGCGAATGTGTTCATTTTTCTATGCCACCTATGTACGCAATTATTAACGTACAGTTTTCGTTAATCTATTTGGCCGCTCTGAATGTGGCTGTAAGTTTGGGTTTGGGAGAATCTCCATTCCCTAATTGTTGACAGCCTTATAAAGATGCCCATTCAGCAGTAGTTGGTCAATACTATAAACATTAGGTTAATAGTAGTATAGTAATATGTACAATATCTTAATATATATAAATCTCCTGTCACGATGTTTGTCCGCGATGGATTCCTAAGCCACTTAACCGATTTTAAATTAAATTGGTACACCGTGAGCAGTCTGATCCAACTTGAGAGATAGGATAGCTTACATCTTTAATTATAGTCGCAATTTTATTTTATTGCAAATTATTTGTTTATTAACAAAAAGTCATGATTATCGATGTTAGTTCGATAAGATTGTAACAGATGGCAGTATAAGCTAATTCCTTGACTGGATCGACGTCCGTGCAAAGCCGGACCGGGCAGCTAGTATATAGTATATATACAATACAATATATATACAATAGTAATATCTCCTGTTCAATAGTATAGTTTGAATAACCACCCCTACATATAATATAAAACTTCAGTATCTTCAGTGGTAGGATACAACAACTGTATGTAATTAAACTACAACAACTATATGTAAGGTGTAATGCGCTTCAACGTGTCGCATTTGGGGTCAGCTGGTTGATACCTAATAATCTTGCAGGGCGATAGGCGTTCTATACCCGATTGAATTGCTACCATGAATATGGTGCTAATTGGTTATAACTATTCACAATGACTCTTTTTTAGTTTATCGCGTTTCAAAATCAGTCTGCGTATATTCACGTAAACAGTCTTGAAGCCCAGCATAATAACGACCTAGTGATCGACGTGCTTTTTGGATTACAAAGTGATTTCCATCAGATGTAGTGCTGTCACTTTGTCGTACTGCAAAAAAATACTAATTTTTTTTATAATTCAAGAAGTATTAACTAAGTCCCCGTATCTCTAACATAACTGGATTTACCGCATATCTACCTCTATAGTTGAGTCAATTATCTGGTTAGTGAGAATAATTTCCTGAACTGTACGAATTAAGTAAAATATTATTTGTTAGTTATTTATAGGGTTAATATCTAAATTAAAATATTTAATTTGGAATCATGTTGCTGAGTGAAATGTCGTTAAACATTATATTAAATATTATAGAATAAAGTCACTTTCTGCTTGACAAATATGTTCCCTTAGTACTTTTAAATTCTGTAATATAGTTTTGTTTCATTGGGTATTTAATATACTTCAAAATATATTATCACTATCACTACATATTATAAAACAAGTAGTCTGCCGTATCTGTCAATTTGTCTGTATGTTCGCAATAACCTCTAAAACTACTGAACGGATTGTAATGTGTAATATTCACCAATAGATAGAGTAATACATGAGGAAGGTTAAAGTATATAATTTGTCAAGATTTTGTGTAAATTGGTTGAAATATAACGATAATTGTTGGAAGTGTTGGAAAAAGTTAAGCCGTTTGGGAATTTCATCGAAAACACTGCCTAATTCTTTTGATATATAACAAAACAATGCATAGTAAGATAATTATCTTTTATAGATCTACAAAAAAGTATGTGATAGCATATACTCACCTTTTAAGTATAGTCTACTATACCCACCTTTCTTCTAAAAACATAATCACACACAATGAGGTAATTGGAAGGCTATTTAGAGGGATACAGTAATCCTTATCAAATTAAATACAATAGTTTCATACACATAAGTATATATTTTTTATTATCAAAGCAGGATACCATCCGCCCAGCCTGATCATTCCAATGAATATGTTAGGAGATATCACAGATTTGAAAATTACGCACAACAAATAAACATATTGTTTGTGTGAAGAACCTTATGCAGGTTCTATGATTTTGATGAACAATAAATATTAGACCGTCTAAAAATAGATCTAAATCGTTTAGACACTTATGTTTGCCAGTATCTGTTTCTGAATTGTTAACTGATAATAATACGATTTTTGTTTCAGATGAAGTAAGCAACAAAATATGCACAGTATTAAGTTCACAGTGTATGTGGAAGGCGACAGGTATGATATTAAGAACTTTTTAGTAATACCTACAAGTAGCAGAAGTATTAAGAGTAACAAAGAATTAATTTAAAGATGGAAAAAATATTCAATGTAATGGGATTAACGAGTGTCTGGAAATAACGTAAATTGGGAAAATGTTCGGCAGAAGCTTTTGAAAAACAAGATACATGTGTAATAAATCCTAAAGTAATGATAAGTTATCATGAAAATGAATTATCAAGTCGCTCTAAAAATGTCTATAGTATAAATACTAAAATTGAAGTACTTGGTGGGTAATGGTAACAAAAAGGAATTATTTATTTGGCATTGGTTGTAGGTTATTTTTAGTACTCGTTTGGTCAACTCCTATTCTCTAGTTAAATTCGGTTGGTAAAGGTCTTTCAGTTAATCGCATTCTAGAGGCCGTTCCCTTCTTATCTTCCGTCCTATCACTACTTTAAAACAAATGTACTGAAAAGCATATATTATTTAGTTCAACATAAAACCTTGTTACAGCCTATACTTATTATATATCCATGAATACTAAATGAAATACTTTATATGCTATTGAGCGTTATTTCTTAACGATAGTATATCTTTATTAACATAATTCTGCAAAACAAGTTTTGTTGTTTTCCAGTGAAACATTAAACTGGGTGCAAGTATTAACTTCTTGGTCATGGAAACAAATATAAGTAATAATGTTAAACAGAATTAAAACAGTTACTTTTTACAGAATTAATGGCGGATGAAGGTGCCTGCGATTGTTTACCATCTTGCAATAGTATGGATTATACCGCTGAACATTTTAGAACTGATTTTAATTTCTATGATTACATAAACAGTATACGTTTTGAAGACGTTGAAGTATTAAAAAGAATTAGACAAAAGTAAGTTAAATATAAAAAATATCCCCGATTAAATTTTCAATTCGCTTTAAGCACAAAGCTTTAAAAACATATGTCATTTTGTTTTTATAATCTAAAGTTCTTTAGCAACTTATTCCTCTTTTAGTATTACATTTTCAAAAATGGATATATACTACAAGCAATCGCGTTACATTTCGACGCGTCGTGCGGAAATGTTTGGAATGACTGATTTCCTTGCCAACTGCGGTGGTCTTCTTGGGCTATTTCTTGGTTTTTCCTTTCTTAGTCTCGTCGAAATAATCTATTTTATTACCCTCAGGTATGTATACAATATATGTATATACGAGAAATTAAATAAATATAATGTTAATATGTCAGAAGAGACAAAAGAAAAAGATAAACCATCTGATGCACAGTCTGATAATGAAGATAAACTAATTATGTATTTAACCAAAAAGTTAATCGTGGTCAGTGAAATTTTATAAATACCTACCAGATCCTCGCTTATCGTTGATAAATTTGTCGGCAAAAATCTGACTAAATGCCAAGCCCAATTATCCAATACCTACATATATTGTAGCAATAATAGACAACCTACTGTGATTAAAACGTCTACTTCAGCCAAGTTAAGGGCCTTTACGATACTAAAATACGATAAATGTTAACCAAAACAATTCAGTTAATGTGCTGTACTATGTATTAAAGCTAATAAGGAACATGCAGATCGTGAACCCTCATTGCTCTGGTTCACATACGCGCTGAGCGGCAGTGGAGTTTTAAGCCGGTGAGAGTCCAGCATAACCCTTACGCTGTCCCCCGGCAGTGTGAACCCTCCGATGTAGGATTTTCTCCACTATAAAAAAGAAAATGTATTAAATCTACCTATACTTAGTAATAAGATCTTGATGCATCTTATTTAAATTCGTTTCATCATGATATTTGTCAAAGTCAATTCAAGAAGAAGTTAAAAAATGTTTATCGTGCAATTTATTGTAGAACTTTTCTTTTTTAGGTTATTGTGTACGGAGAATATAAATACACTAGAAGAAAAATAATATCTATAAAAAAAAAACAATTTTAATCTCTTTTTAATTCAATTTTGTTCGCACTAATAACTTTCAAAAGCAAATACGTAGGGGTCCTGTTGTTTCATGGGCACCAGTGAGGACTTCCACATAGGTACCTATATAGGTGGAGGGCGTCCGTATAGTAAACTCCTCTCAAGGCAGCTATCGGTCGTTTACTCCCCAACAAGGGAGGAAAGGGGTGTGTGCCACCTACCGCTGACTTTATATGAAATTCCTCCACGTGATGGCTGCCTACCGGGAGGACTGGTGTAGGTGGATGCCCTGAGCGCTTGCCGTATCCATGAATTACGCAATGTATTTTGTGACGAGGCGAACCGTGGATGCCGCATAGTATCCTCGTCGGCGGCCTTCGTGCTTGCCGGCTCCCTACCTTGGGTGCTGAAAGCTGAGGAACTTGCTGCCGTATATCGCTATATGGTAATCAAGAACCGAATGGGAGGAGCCTCCAGCTCCCACAAAAATCGAAGAGGAAAGAGGGAAGATGCTCTCGGATTGTGGAGGTAACTAGCACACGCTCTTTATGGTACATATATTATCGATGTGAGACGAATGCCTCACAGAAGTAGGCGGCGGAATGAGTGACGAGGTGGATCGAATTTAAGAAATACCTTATTTAATGATGATGATGATTTAATTTAATGAGTTTCAAAGCTACCAATGATTCAGAAAACAACCCAGACATTGAGAAGAACATTATTTTTTAAACATACATATTTTTAGAATACATTAAAAAAATCATTTTTGGTGGTAGCACAAAGAGTTGGGCTATTTCCAGACATAACCATCGTTCACGTCGTCACGTCACTATTTTAGCTTTCAGAAAATAAACTTGTTAAAACAGCATTATCATTCTCCATTATTATATAACTCCAGCATTTAAGATGCGGGTATCAAATTCACAAACATCTCATTTCATATTTCATAAAAATAATGTGTGAAAATCAAATTATTTTTACACAAGTAGAAATAATTTTAAATCAGTCTGTCTTTGAGTCCTACGTCCTTTAGCCCTACGAATTTTTCCTTTCTCTCCTGACAACTCTGGTTAAGATGACGAAGGGAATATATTGCCCAAATACAGGTTCAACAGACATGGAAGATGAACATAAAAAATTGAAAGGTGAGCGATAGCGAAGGAAGATTTAATAACTATCCCCAATATAGTAGCGTTCTGAACGAGTGCACTCTTTATTTCCAGGGCGAGATGGCTTCTGACGTGCTGCCGATGTAAATACAATAAAGTATTGTTTGTGGCTGGAATTTTAACCTTTTCACCCTTTATTGCCAGTATTCTAATGAATATTGAAACACAAGCTTTTCATCGTAGCTTCTTAATGCATATACTTCTATAAGAATATATCAGCAATCGAAGAGAATGATGCGTCATCGAAAAAGAATGGTGGACGCGTGGTCGCATGGTTACACAATTTGTCGCATTGATTCTCAGTGAGGCAAGACCCACCGCGGCGTACCATATACACCTGCTTATTATTATACCTTTAAAACTTTAACAATATATAAACATATTATATGAATACGAGTTTTATTTCACAACTCACAAATGTCTGCAAAAACAAATCCTATTTATTACTTGAGGAATTATATACCCGTCTCAAATATACAAACATAAAGACGTACAAATAACTGCCACTTCCATGTTCAAGTTATTTATATATATATATATGTCTCTCAAAAAATTTGAAAAAGAAAATTACATCTACATACAAAACTATTTTATTATGTATATTTACGAGTAGTTCTATCAACTTGATGGCTAGATCCAACAGACGGAATGCTATGCATGGCATCAACCCTAGCAGAGATTTGATCAATTTGAAACCCTAGGGTAGGTAGTTTTCAGGTTCATTTCGAAGTCAGTCGACTAGAAGAAATAATCTTATATAATAAATTTAAGGAATAACTTCGTATGCGTTCAGTTTCATCGCATTTTTCCGAATCATTGACCGAACTTGACATTTTTAAATACAAAACACAGCGGTTTTTAAGATAATATACAAGGAGATTTTTAACAACTTTCAGTCCAAACAAAAATGCCCACAACTATTGCAACACCAGCAAGAAATAAATAAAAGTGAAAGTACAAACTAAAACCTAATATTAACAATACAAATAAAAAAGTAATAGAAATTAAGTAATCTTAATTAATATCCATAATAGAGGTTTTACCTAAAACTCTACAAAATAAGCCATTTATATATATTATTCAGGATTCTCAGAACACTCTCCCCGCCGGGACATTAAGAATTTCCATTCTACTTCTTCTAATATAGCCTCTATATACCAATTACGAAACACTTCAACACATTTTTTTATTAGATCTATTAAATCCAGCTTTTTTGACACAGAAATTTAAATTGTGCAATGTTAATTTGTCACGATTAAACAATTACAGTTACCCACTGTCCTAAATAGATGGAATTAATAATCATTGATTAATATTCAGTTTTGGTGAGATTACTTGAAATATAAAGACCCGCTATATCGCCATATTGGTATTTCTTTAATTCTCTACATCGGCCCGACTTTCTACATATGTATCTAATGTCGCCAATCGCCTGGAATTAGTGGAGGACAAAGTTGTATTTACTATTAGTTTCATACTCTGAACAGTGCAGACGTAATAAAATAAAATTTTGCCCACTTTATAAATATCTTACGATGCACTTTATATTCACATAGAAAATCATTTCAATCATCAAGAGAAGTAGCAACAAAATCGATTGCCTTTATGAAAATTCTTTTTAATATTTTTATAACTATAAAGTATTATTTAGAATTATTGTAATACGAATGAATTTTTGGACTGGATGTTATATCTAGACATCAATTTCAGACGTTTAATGATCCTTTCAACGATAAAATATAGTTTAAGAATGTAAAGTTAAATAATATGTATGTACAATACAGAACCTTCAGGCTGTAAGTTTTACTCATGCGTGTTTATAAGCTATAATGAATAAAAATATACTATTATTGTACTTCGTGTTGATTAAAACACGTTATGTCCCCAAGCTCTTGTTATGGGAATATGGTAATGTTATTAGGTCAATGGTAACAATATCATGTGAAATTAGTTCTAGTGTGGTCATTGTAGTTTACAGACGTTACGGAAGTTCACATATGATGGAGTAAGTACTGTGTCATTGTTTTTATTGTAAGGTAGTCTTTCAAAGGCTAAAAAAAAAAACATTTCAAGGTATGAATTAAATAAACCTCTTGCATTTGATAAAAGCAATTCTGTCTCAAAATGAGAACTCTATCAGGCTAGTTCCACTGATCTATTTTAGGCTACTTTTACTGATCTATTTTTAATGTCCATTTGTTTTTACACGTGCTTAAGAATGTTATTTGCATATAACATTTTTTTTAATTTAGGCTCTAACTAAGAAAATAGTCGTTGACTTATTAGCACTGAGCTTTGTTGCAATTAATAGTATATATACCTAGTTATTCATTATAATCCATCCGTCATCAACAATACACACTATTAGACCAACAAACGTATGTATTCAAATAAAAACCACCACATGACAGAGTAAGACCATGTCAAAAACTTTTTATAATTTAAAAGGAATTTAAGATTTGATTACAACAACACAAAATATTAAATTACACTCCAAATGCATTATTGTATATTAATAGTCTCAACCTAAAAGCATCTGTCAAAATACACTAATACTGTTTTATTACTTGTTCTTTGCATTCAGAGATTTATTGCAATGAAAGTCTAAATTGGCAGATAAAATGTATAAAACCGTTATTCGTTTAAGCATCTCAAATATATTTTATCAATATTAATTGTATGTATATTCATAGAAGAGTTCAATTCTGTGTCAAACTTAAAGAATATCAATTTGCGTAACCTATATCTACTAATTAATTTATCTTGCCACATTTAGAGAAATACTCTTTGTGTGTGACGACCATCCGTTTATTAATTAATTGCTTTGCAGAATTTTCCCAAATAATACCTATAACATATAATTAGATATTATGGGATTCTAGAATTTAATTACTTCACAGGAATTAGATGTTCATTTGAATATATATTATCTATAAGATTTTTATCAATTTTAAACACTATACACTTCCAGTCTCGAACAAGATGTTTCTGTTGTCAATAAGGACAAGTCTTTGAAGAGAAAGGCAAAATTTTCAAAAACTGTTCAAGAACAACTTCATGAGTTCAGTACAGTCACAACTCTCCATGGCTTACGATATGTAACGGATAGACGACTAAGTGTTTTTGAAAAGTAAGTTGCATCTATCTCAATCAATATTATTTTTCCATTGAAATTCGTGTTCAAAAAGGGTTACGTTGTTGACTGACAGAGCTTTACAACTGCACTGTAATTGGGAGCGAACACGGATGGCATAAACCAAAACGGGATCTAGCGCAAGGTTACGAAATTAGCCGAATCTTTGCTTAGGCTGATAACTTACATCTTATTCCGCGAATTGACTTTAACTATTCAATGGAACTAATTAACCAAACATAAGTAGATTTTTGCAAAATATAAGCGTGCCGTATAGATGCTTACTAGACTAAAACTATCTAGTTGGAAAAAAAAACCGTTACATTTCTTTGCGACAATAGTTAACGTGCGTGCACGCATTATATAGGAGATTGCAGTCCTAGAAAAGTAGTTTCCTAAGTAGCGTTAGTTCTTCCAAAGAACTATCTTAGTCGATTTAACTTTAAAGAGAGTGTAAATAACACTAAACGTCTAGGAAGCAACGGGTTTATGGACAATTAAGCGATGTGTTTCTATACCAGTATAGCGATGTTCACCTGTTGAAAGGCACGGTACAATCCCGAAACAAAGATGATTACTGAAACTGCTACTTACTTTTAATAAATAATCTACAATGTTCTTGGTAATTAGTGAAAACGTCAAATAATAGATGGTATGTTGGCCCGATGGCAATAGAATTTACGTAGAAAGCTAACTAAAATATATACTGACTTAGTATGCTTTAGCAATAAGTACGTATGAGCCTCGTCAAACTTCTTAAAGCACTTTCAATAGCGCACGGTTTTTCACACCTTCACAAATCAGGAAACAGTTAATAAGTAAATATTTTATATTTCAGAGTATTTTGGCTTATCATATTCTCGGTAAGCGTTGGCTTTTGTATCTACCGCATCGATGCTGTTTGGACCAAATGGCAAGAGAGTCCTATTCTTGTGACCGTCAATGAAAACCTCGTGCCTGTTGGCAGTGTATGTTTGTACAATTAATATTACATACATTTTTACAGCAAAATACTTTCAATCTGTTGAATGTTTCGTTTTTCTTTTTTTTTCATCAAATTACTTTCAGTTATTTTTAGCGAGACTTGTGTCAGAGGTATAGATAAAAAAGTGGCTTTTCGTGTCGGTCTGAGTGTTAGGTTATTTTTTTTAAGTTACGGAACGGATTTTCATACCATTTAATAAGAAAATGTATTCCGGAAGGGATGTGTAGTGTATATTAATTTACATAAAATAGAGAAAAGTTGATATATTCTAAAGAAGTCATAATAATGAGTTTTCGGACGTTTACATGATATTGGTTATTTTAAAAATGCCTATTTAAAATATTCGCGATAATTTATGTCTATCTCCTAACCATAACTCATAGCAATCATTTTTATACTTAGTCTGGTGAAGCTGTGAAGACCCATCAGGCCAACAGCGCATAGTCAGTCCGGAAAAAATAATCTTTCTTATATTTTAAATATAATTAAAAAATAATTGGTTATTTGCTACTTAATTGGAGAAATATGCTATTAATCCTTAATTCAGTAAAATTCATTCGTTGCATTAGGCATTTCATGTAAATTAAGACAGCCTTTTACAGCATTTTTCCTTAAATATCTTAGATCTCACAGATTTGAAATTAATTTTTGTCTTTGCTGAACTGTAACTTATGACGTCTAATTTAAACTTATAACCCGGGGCGGGTTAGTGGTCTTTACATAAAATAAGGATATTAGAAACAAGTGTTTTAATAAATAACATTACCGGTTGGTAAAGTTTTTGATGTTTTTATAATGTAAAAAATATATACGAACTTTTTTAATAAATGTAACAAACAAGGTCAAAAAATATTTTATGCCAGTATTGCTTTAAAGATACCACCTATTATCTTATTGAAGTCGCTTGCGCGTACACACCTACATACAGTCACATACGTAGTATTTAATTACTACAGAAGCCAATGCTAATTAATTATTTAAGCCACAATTATAACCATTATAATGTTATGGTTAGAAGGTTAATAAAAATTATAATGTCATGGTTAGAAGCATGCAATAATGGTGGGGTTAAATCCATAATTAAATAATGCTATAAATGCTAATATTGTTCATTCTAGAAACTCTTTCTATTGAATCAAATTTTTTGTTGATCTCCCTCCTACTTTTGATCCCACTATTTCATAGTGAGTATAATCCAATAAAACGCTATAGAGTCATTCCTTTGTACAAATAAACAAAAGAGACAGTGAACTCGTTATTACAGGTATTCTGCGTCGCGATTATATTCATCTTTTGTTTGTGTAATCTCAATGCACTTTTATATAAACGAGATGATTTGTCTAAACTTATTTTATACTTCTTTTCATAGATTAATTATTTACTTTTCTGTAACAAACCGATTCATGAATGCAAACTTTTGTAAAATGACATCGAACATATTACAACCTTAAAGTATTAGATAAAAATTAATGACTAGATGAGCCGTTGAACTTCGTATCACTTACATACATATATTTGTATAAAATATTATCAAAACTTAATACAAAATTTTTAATTACATTATAAATGCAACACAGCTATGCACTTAATAAATTTAATGCTTTGTCATGTACTATTTTTATTTCTGAAACAAAACAGACCAAAGAGATCGGACCTCATACTACAACTATGGAACAGACAAATTTCTGAACGTACCTATAAATATTTGACAAACGAGTGACAATTTTTTATATCAAAATGAGAGAAAAGACATCAAACAAATTGTATTTGAAAATTCAATTGTTTTTTTTGTATTTTCCTTTACTTATTCATTATGTTTCACACCGCTTCAACCTTCGCTGAACTTTCACAAATATTTCAAAATCAAAATTAGCCAAATCGGTCTAGCCATTCTTGAGTTTTAGCGAAACAAACGAACAGCAATTTATTTATATTAATATTAATTTATATATTAAAAATTACTTGGTTTTTGAGTGGGCACTGAAACTACAGCATGCATCCGGAATGGCAGTCAGCTAAATATTACCAGAAAATGTTGATAAAATAGCAAAATTAACTCAATAAACTCTCTCTGTAAAAAAATCTATGAATTGATTATTGATTAATATTCTTCCATTATTACTTAACTAATGTAAATAATTAAACATTGACTCTCTTCGATCTAGTATATCAAGAATCCACTGAAACTTCTCTGTAATTCTATCCCGTTTTCGAGGCATCTGAAATAAATTAGTAAAAATATATATAGAAGTACTACCACTACCAGAACAAATACTCATTTAGTAGTTTTTATGTAATCCTCGAAATACAGACAATTATTTACATAAAATAATCTTTGTATTCATTTTTCTAATAATGAAGTTACAGATTAAAAGAGGTGACATATATAATAAAATAATTTTAATACTCGCAATTTGTCTTTGAATATCAAAATAAATGAGAACGATCACCGAAAAAAACTCACCTAGGGTCTGTTTGCGCACCAAAAGTCAACCAAGTAATATTGCGACAAGTTGTACGGACCTCTCCCGTGTCTTTGTGTACTAAGTCAAAACAAAATAGGCTGTATCTTGTTTAGATATACATAAATTATAATAGTTCTCATTACTCTGTGCTCCCCTAATTCCTAAAATTTTTAAATTATTTAAAGTTTCTTTAATTCCAGGTCCCGTTTCCTTCCGTAACAATATGTCCGCAGATGAAAACGAGAGCGTCTGTATATAATTATTCAGCTGTACAAGAAAATATTTTTAATTTTAATTCATCTGATAAAAAAAAGTAATTAATTTTTTTTATTTTTTTTTTAATTATTCTATTTTTCTTCCTTAAATTTATCTAAAGTAAAAAAGTTATGTAGCGTAAGTAATTTCTTGCATTTTTATGACATTATTTGCACTGGTATTACGAGGCGCTGGAAAATGCCCATTGAGTAATAACAAATATTTGCGGATATAAAAAAGGCCAATTTACCACGATCTAACTGTCCTTAAAAAATCTACAAACTACTATTTAATCAGATACCAAAACCATGAACATTTAATTTAATCTATGGTTCTACTAGTATACTTCATCATCTTCTCGTTGTTATTAAATACCATCTATGTAGAATTGTTACGTTTTTCTCTTCGGCACTTCTGTGTCAGATGTCATTTCATTATACATGAGTTTTATAAATATATAATTCTTCACACAATCCACCCATATCTTTGTCATTTACCTCTTTACCTCTACCTTCAAACTTAAAACTTTTCTGGCTATATACGTTTCATCTCTCGTCATAACATACTCATACGAAGCTTACATATTACTCCTTCACTCTTTGTCACTGATGCTATTTTCAAACTTCCTCCGATATACTCATTCCTAATCTTATTCATTTTGGATGCACACTTTGAAACTCACATTGAAAATCTCGGTAACTCCTGCCTCGAACTTAACATGTGCACTGGTTTGATTGTATATTAAACAGATAAGTTGTAGGGTCATTCTCGCATTTTTTTTTCTTAACCTATCCCTTTTTGGTCCTATTGTATACCGATAAATAGTATATTTAGACATTTTTTTCTTACAGTTCTAAGGAAGAGTTGCAGATATTTGAAGACCTTATGTTTTTATGCAATGATTTGATAACATACATATTTTACATCGGGATCCATAACATTATTACTCGAGAAAATTCATCTTCGTCAATAATTCAAAATTTACTCAAGGTAAATACATTTAAAACGAAACATGAAGGAATGATTTAAGAAGGCCGAGTACATGTTAAATAGAGCAATAATGTATTAATTGGAATCACATATGTAACAACATAACACAATGTACTTCCATTTATATTAATGAAACACCTAATATCTGTAAGGTATTGTAAACAAACGGCATATTTACAAGATAAGTGTTATATGGGTTAACGTTCGTATGAGTCTTCTTATTGGCTGATCTAATCAACAATTGTTTGAATTTAAACAAGGTATAACACTGTGTTACATCGCATAATCTTTGTATTCGAATAAACGCATTGGAGGCATCATAAGTGCTCTTTTAGAAACTGGCACTGTTAATAATAATTTATACTTAGAGGAAATTATGAAACTGAACTGTATTTTGCGTAGTCTACATAAGGTGAATAAACCCTGTCATCGGCTCATTTCATTATGTTTTGGTGTCAGCAAACGTATCACTAATATAATTCCGAATAGAAGATACTGATAATAGATAAATGGACTATAGTGAATAGAATTAAGTTGAAACTATACTGTATTTACATTTATTTTCACAGACATATTTCTGATAGAGGAATATAGAAATACATTTTTTTATTACAGGTAGCACCGGGGATCGATGATGTCATGTCAAACTGTGAATGGCACGGTAAAAGCGTAGAATGTTCCAAGTTGTTCAAAACAGTCTTAACTGCAGAAGGTGTCTGCTTCACAATGAACTCTATACAAGCTCAGGAAATCTTCAGTAAAGAGAAGTAATTTTCCATTGCCTTTTTAGTTAAAATGGTTATCTTAACAATCTAAAGATTTTGACCTTTTTTTCATGCACATCACAGATACCCTGCAGTTTAAATGGGTAGGTATAGGAAGAGTATATGAGACTCCCCCGGAGCGAACCCTGAAATAATACTCACTAAGCACCCCTCGGTGCCCCTGAAACACTCTTCATATCGAACACCGAAAACTAACTGACTGACGCGTTACTTCCTCTGCTCGACAGTTGTAACCCTAAAACCCTTCTGAGCCTCTTCAGTGGCCTCAGGGTTAATGGCAGATTGCCTCGAACACGCTCTGTCGCTACATGCGTATAAAATACACAACGTGTCTCGCTAAAGGCTTGTGTATGAGTGCATGGGCGATGGTCGTCCTTAAGTACAATAGGTACTCTCAACCATCACACCTATGTGACTGCTTGAAGTAAGAAATGAATAACTAGGGCTTCCTTTATAACACAGCTTTCCATATCCCATGGCGGGAATGCAAGCGTGTGTTGCGTGTGTGCACCATCGTAATGATCACACTTTGGTGCAATCTCTATGCCTGTGCAACATAGTTAACTATCAAAACAATTACGGATGAGGCCTAAAAGTGTCCGTGATAAGGATTTTGTAAAGTTCTGACCTCTACACCTTAAATTTTCGAGGCGTCTGTCCTATTTTTTCACACTGTGACTATAGGGATCTTTACTTTATGATAGTGAAGCATCTTTCTAATACAGTCCCAACATAAGGTGCTGGAGGCTCTTACAATGTTTAATAATACCGGTAATATCACCTCTCCTTATGCAATGTCATATTCCGCTAGGCTCGCATCGACTATGGAACTCCCTTTGTGGAACACTTACGTGACATTTCCGATGATAAGGTTTGCATGCCATTTTCAAAGAGCTTACCCACATTCTCGTGCAACACCATCGGCAGAAACGATGACTGATTTTCTGCCGGACGCAGACGCTTCGCCTTAGTAAGCAGGGCTAACCGACCGGTTTTCTACGCGGTAGGAAAATACTTCTGCCTTAAACAAAAATAAAATAGCCCTAGCAATCGACGAAGGCCGTCTGCAGCCGGGGTGGTTTTATGGCCAAAAAGTCGTTTCACTGCTGACTTCATCTCTTTCCTAGTCACGTCGGTATTGCTCTCTTTAAGCTTAGTCGTTACTGAAACCATCTGTAGAAAAAAAGAACTCTCTGCGAGGTTAGAACATTTGAACAACATATTGTAATACGTTAGAGTATATTACAAAGAAAACAAGCTAATATATAAGAAAGCTGGACTGCTTATATGTGTTAGGGTTCCTTAAATTGTTTTTTGATATAAAATTATAAATCAAGTAAATAATCATTAGGGGTATGAAAGTCGAAAATTATTACGTAATAGGTATGTTTCAATTGAAATAACTTTTGAATGATTGAGAACATTAAATATAGGACCTTCCACGTGATCGCAATAAGAATCTGATTAAAGTAGGTTTTAATAGAATTTAAAACAATATTTTGTTAAATACAGGACGGGAAAAAAGTAAAACATGTAGAAAGAGAGAGATATATATTAAATATTAATCAGACCTCAGCCCTCTGAAATACTCCACCGCTTCCGAGGCGAAGTACCATACACTGATAGTTGGTTAAATCGAAAATAAGACCATCAAAAGAAACAAGAACTGAATAGCTCTTTCGGAACATTCGGAACAGGTGTCAATCGGTAGCCAATCACTTCTTGTCTAATCCATCAAGTGCAGTAATCTAAACTCGTATACCCTTAGTATTGTATGCCGTGTTATTAAGTAGATAGTATACAGAAAAATTGTGTGAACGTAGTACCAAGTGGAGAATTGTGAAAACTAAATGAACCGACTAGTTTTTTACGCATTGTGAAGTTTCCGTCACCGGCCAGGATTAAGTATCCACGTGTATTGCCATACTACATAGCGTTCGACAAAGAAAATTAAAATATTTAAACGAAGGCTGCTCAACTATTTGATCAGTCTTGTTTGGCCACAAAGATTCAGATAATTTTGACATATCATTATATCAATGACAGTGCTATTATAGTTATATTTAAGAACAGATGGCTTGCTTATAGGGCCCATTTAAAATTTATAGGGGTTGAGCAGGTTTGATTTTAACCAAGCGGAAGATCGAACGTAACACGGTCTGCTGTGTGAATCGTCGCGGTTGGACCAGCGTCCGCTATACTTTACAACATATATATTTTTATTTTCTTTAGTTTTAACAAATCATTTAATTTATAATCCTAACTAGCTTGTTTATCATTACTTTGTATAGAGTTTATTTGTCACGCTCTCAAGCCTTAACTACTTCACCGATCAACAAAAAATTTTGCATATACGTAATTATTGGCACATAAAATAATAGTGCCTTTTATCCAAGTATAAATAAAATTCTCTAGGTAAATTGTTCCCTTTGGTAAATTAATTCAGGATGAAATATATATGGTTAAGTAAATTAGTTATCTATATTTTCTATATATAGTTATTATTATTTGCTATTCTAGCATATGGAGCCACTACAATTATTCGAATGTTACACTAAACGAGACTACGAGAGGTTGGACTACAAATGGTTACTATGATTCAAATGAAAAGGACCCATATCCGAGACGTGGTCGAGTGAGTATGTTTAGTGTTATAACTGAAATCATGTAATAAGTGTAGTAAGTACTAATTAGCTCTCTGCTCACGTCGCCGTGAGCGAGGGGTGATGATATGATCCTGCACACACGTCGCGTTGTCTCTGATAGCAACTCGAGCCTAGGTTTGTCCCTCGGTGTGGAGCCCTCGAGTATGTTACTCGCGCGAATACAGTGACTCACACTAGTTTTACATATATACAGATCACCCCACACACGTGAACACAGTAGGTATACATAGTGGTTGGGTTTATTTTTCATCCCTTTTCAGACTGAAATAGCTCACACACGCATGTTTCTACACATGTATGTTTCACGAATTCATATATGTATAAGATAGCTTAGCTTAGTTAGATCGGGATATTCGGGGACAGTTCAAGCCGAAGGGTACCTTGCGCCCTTGTGCTGGTTGCCTATTAAATCGGGTGAGTGTCTTAAGCGCTCCCCTTAGTAGTCCGGAGAAACTGTAACGGCCTGGTGGCTAACAGTGTAGTCAGTTCGAGAGACAAAAAAATACCGCCAGCTTTCTTGGGCAATAAAAAATGGCAAAAGGCCAATGTTACCCAAAAATATGTAGCCTAGTGCACTGTTGACCTGGCAATGCCTCTTCAGTTTCACCGGACTACTCATAAAAATAAAAATGAACGATAACAACTACATTAGTAGTATAACTGCGCCGTAGCTAAAAGCGCCCATCTCCTGAGCAACAGGAGCACGTGCGTTCTACTAGGAAAGTAGACAAATAATTGTTGTTTTAATATGTGTATGCCGATGATAAAGAAGTATTAAATGATACTAGTGTTAGGAGAGTACTGTGTGTGCGTGCATTTATATGTATTTGTATGTCTTTATATTTATATTTGACAGAGAAATACACAAACTAATATTTGCTGGAGACGATGTGAATGAGTGAATACAGTGAAGATGTATTTTAGTTTGTAACAATTTTTTCAGTTTCCTCATAGGTATGAGTAAGGAGCCAGTTTGTTCTATGTAAATTTAAGGAAAAATGTTAAATTTCTTGATAAACCTTCTATATATAACTGGACTCAGAAAATAAAACTGTTTTCTAGTTACAGCTGGCAAAGACTATGTATATATCATATATCAACCGCCTGGAATAGATATAGTTAATATGTAGTCTATATAAATTCTTATAATATCAGCAATTTTTTGACGTGATAACGTCATATAGATCGATGAACGCCTGTTGCACGAACAAAAATGCATGACTAATTGTCACGTTCCGCCTGAGCCGAGGGTGCAAGCGAGAGCGCGGAACAAGCGATAGAGAGCCGCAATTGGCCTAAGCGTTCGGCTTGTGATGCATCTATCTCTCTTCCACTCCATCGGCAATTCAATGATAATAATTCGATTCAATTCATAAAAGTAAGCAATTTTTCATCAATGTTTTCTTATGACGTTATCACGTAAAATTATTGTCCATAAATCGGCTTTACAGACAACCAATTTTTTTATTTTATTCAGGGAGATGGAGCGAAGGCGGAATTAGAGATAACTATGACTGAAAAAGAAATTGATCGCGATGAAATCTGTAACAGTCTGAATAACGGTTTTAAGGTATTTAATCAATCCAAACTAAACTACTATTATTATACATGGAAATTCGTTTTGTTCTTTGTAACCGGTAAATTAAAAAAACACTGCCCGATTTTAAACCTTCTTTCGCTTACAATAATTATCTGGGAGTTATACAGATAGCATTTTATTTTCAAAAGCTATATTAACGCAAGTAAAGCCGTGTCCAAGAATTAATATATAATAAATAGATTGTGTAAGCTTTAACAATTGATATTTTAAATAGGTAAAAGTTAACTGAATGCCGAAGAAAACATGAAGTTATCAGTGTTGACGTCATCAAGGCCAGGGTCATGAAAGGGTACCTTTAAAAAGGGCAGCGTATTGAATTATTATTAGCTTGGTAAACCAAATGACAACACAATACAAATCTGAAAGGTCCGAAGTTCCGAGATAGAATGCTCTTCACTCTTTATGCGCTGCACCTTATTGATAATCTTTGTCGCTCCAACAAAGTATTTCTCATCACAAAATCTACCCGACACACTAGAACATTTAAGAATTGACTGGTTGGCAACGTGAACCAGATTCATAAGTTTCGTATAAAATATACTTTTATTACGAATATTGTCGTATGTTTGTCTCACTTCCAGGTTTACATACAGCATCCTAATGATATGCCAAGCTCCTCGACGCGTTATTACGTTGTTGCTTCTGAGAAACAGACAGAATTATTTCTAAAATTCAATATGTTGAGCACAGCAGAAAAGTTACGAGATATCTCCTATAAAACGTATGTACCTCTATAAAAAGCTACCGATATGATGTTAAACATTAATGATAACATTTTTCTTAGCTCAGATCAGTAAACTCCTATATTTTAAAATTGAGATCAAATTGAAACTGGTCTCTAAAAAAATACTAGTGAAAGAAATGCCATTTTGAAATACTTATAGTGATTTTCATTAATTCACTAACAGACGGCAGTGCTATTTTCCCGAAGAACACCCACTTCGTTACTTCAACATATACACGGCTAGCAACTGCAACATGGAATGTCTTGCAAAGATAACATACAAACTATGCAAATGTGTTGGTTACTATATGCCACGTACGTAGAAACTATTTAGTAAACCGACATGAAACATATTAAGCCTCATTATACCTACTGACATGTTATTTATTTATATTACACTATTCCAGGTGACAACAATACGAAAATATGTACTCTTGTAAAGAAACCCTGCATGGAATACGCACAAGGTAACCTTACCGTTCAACTTTATGAGGTTTTTTTTAGTTTATGTAAATTTTGGACTCTAAATAATATTTCTAATATAAAAAACTTTTCACACTAAAAGCAGTTAGTTATATCCTTAGATAAAGCAATTTTAAATGGATTACTTTATTTATGGTATCCAGTATATTTCACCAAGTTATTATGCAGTTTCAAGAAGCTAGTACTTACACTTTTTTTTTTAAATACCTCATTTTAGATACCAACTTTTCCGTAAGACGACTGTGATAAGTAATTAGTGTTAGTGTAGATATATTTTTACCGTAATACAGATGATTGCATTACTTATTAATCAAAATATGCCTTATATTTTTTCAGAAGTATTAACAGATATACAGGCGAGGTACTCGTATCTACATACGAACGAATCCGAGAAGAAACACGAAACCTGTAATTGTTTGCCGTCATGCAACACTGTGGATTATGACGCAGATATTATGAGTTCCGATTTCAATACTAAGGCATATATACGATCTCTGAGTGCTATTTTGGACTATAACAAAGTGTATAATTTGACAAAAAGGTACGTTAATAATACAAGACTCCCCATAACTAGTAGAGGTAATAGTTTATCATACTGTTTTATGGTAAATCATTAATTTTCTCTCTATCGTGAGGTCGTGACATAAATTTGCGTAGATTCCGACTAATACTGAATTTGGAAATCTACTCGTTTGGCAACTACCATCCATTTTTTAGGTGTTTACTAATTTCATTAACATGACAGTGCAATTGTAAATTGCTAGTATTGCTGCATTGTATTACGTATGGCATTGGTGTAATAGAATTACGGCGTCTAACTTTTGCTGTTGCTCACGTAAACTTCACAACAATGTTCCATTTTCTAATATGTGAATTTTCACATCGCTGGTTTTTACCTATGTTACATACGAAATCTTTTCAACGGCATTTTAATAGTTTTGCCCTTTTTATAATAGTTGCAATTCTTCCGATAGTTTAGCTGCTCTTTCTGTACTTTAGTTCTACTACACCTAGCTGCACTTTATTGACTTATGCGCTAACATAATTTTCAATCTCCTCCTACTCTTAGCATTATTTTTTAACAATTATTTCAGTCGCTTTTGCCATTTATATAACAAAAGTGTTTTTATTATGAGAAATGTTCATGCACCCATGACGTCGGTTATTATTGTATGTAAATTTTCCAAAAACTGCTGCTTGAGTGATATACTGATTTCACCTTGTTTTTGTACGGCGTCGTTAACAGAGATTTTCTTCAATAAATCCATTGTTATAGTTTCTCAAGAAACACTTATGTACTATCATTATTAACTAATTAACTACTAATTATCTCTCAGCAAAACATATACAGTGATGCGCATATACTACAAACAACCACGTTATGTCTCGATGCGCCGCTCCGAGTTGTTCGGAATTACCGACTTCCTCGCCAATTGTGGTGGCCTTCTCGGACTATTTCTTGGCTTCTCGTTTCTAAGTCTCGTTGAAATAATCTATTTCGTAACTCTAAGGTATGTAAAGTTTTTGTGGATATTACTTTCTTATTATTAATTTATGTATTAGTGTATATATACAACAATTTGAATACAAATGGTTAAACATTTTGTGCTCCTTAATTTAGACTAAAAAATATACCGAAGAGTACACCAATTACTTTTATTGTTTATAACTATAATATATATATACATATATAGCCATCGGTTCGCGACTCTATTTTGCATTTAGATGATTTTTAATGAACTGGTCAAATTCGTAAAGTTACACGACTATGATTTCATATAAAAATGATCAGTCTGATTTTCTGTGCTGAAATGGGAATTTGAAGTAAACGTAAACCAAAGTTTTTATGGTGATGGCAAACAAATACTTTAAATAAATATATCCTTTCAAATTTATAAATTAACCTCTAACAATCGGTGAAATAAAAGGAATAAGAAAATCTCAAATTCTTCGAATTGGTTTTCGGGTGATTTTATTAATGGTGTCGTAATTTTAGCTGTAATGTTTCGTAATCATCAACCTGTTAGAGATCCATTGCACGGCAATAAACCTGATGTGCGTATAGGTATAGGCAGGGTATTTTTGGGGGGCGCGCGGTGGCATGCAAAATATCACTAGCACGGCGTTTGTCCTAGACTTGGCGCTATTCTGCGATGCTGTTCAAGAGCTAAGTTAGCTGAGTTTAGATTTGAAAATTCATGATATAAGCCTAATGACTGTTAAACAGAAAATTGTAAATGTGGTTGAAATATGTGGACGAAAAATAGCTGAATCTGGTACGTACTATATAAAGTCTTTGGATGCGGTGAATACTGTGAACTGTCATTTTTTGGAGTGGAGGTACACAACGAAAGCGGAAGATATATACAGCAACCCATAGATCCAGAGACGTTTTATTCTTAATTGATAGCTTCTATGAAAAAATCGATCATTTACTAGAATCGCGTCATAAAATATTGTTCAAGCTTGCGATTTTCTCATAGCCGAAAAATGGCCAAATGAAGTTGAAAAAAACATTACGTTTGGTGAAAAAGAGATTCGTACGTTGAAAAACAAGTTCTATTTGGATTAATGCAATATTATCCGGGTATGGCACGATTATTTAGTAGACAAAATGGTGGCAAAAAATTAACTCAGCTTATCAATACTGTCTCCATACCATAGCAGTTTCGACGAGCGGATGCGAGAGCGAATTTTCGCAGAAGAACTTAATAAAGACTCCACAAAGTATGCTTCTTTTAGTGAAAACCTTTTCATCGCTGTTGGCTATCAAGTTCAACGTCCACCATTAAATATCTTTGATCCTTTGAAATATGTGAATTCATGGTTACTTAAAAATCATCATTCTGGCATGAGCCAAAACAGTGAAGTTCATAAGCGCGAACAAATTTATGGTGAAAATTTGGTTAGACTACTTTAAAATTTATGTCATCTACCTACCTTAGGCTTATACCTTAGGGTACCTAAGGTATCACGATGTTTTCCCTCACCGTCAGACGATAGTGTTACCAATTTAAATAAGTAAATTAAAAGTATAACGTAAAAATATGTGAATTCTGACAAATTCTTTGGTACATGCCGGGGTTCGAACCAATGGACATCGGATTGATATTTCACCGGTCAAACCTCTAGACCACCAGAGCTATACATTGGTGGAATTATTAAAATTATTCTATTGACCTGGCGATCATACTATCGATTGAGAGTGATGGCTAGGGCGATAAGATAGTCGATCTATCGAGCTTTAGTTGTTGAAGCGATCATACTCTTGCGGTACTTCCGTGACCATATCCAGACTTAGATTATTGTACCTATTATTAGGCTTTTATTACTTTTTTTTTGGTTGGTTTTAGTCGACTGGACGATTAACGACTACGAAAACGACATCCATGACGACTTAGAATCCTTTGAAATACTTTGATATATATCAGTTGTAATATTTTCTTCCACAGATTATGGTGCACAATTAAAAGAAATACGAAAGAAGAGAAAACAACGCAATATTAAATGCACGGTTATAATTATTTTTAATTCACATTATTTTTATTTATCTTATATAGAAAATATCGGTATTATTATATTCTGATGAAGTTCATATTTTAGTTTAATTTGCGCTTTGATTAGACAAGCTAACCATGATTATTAAATGAAGTCAATTAGCGGAGCTACAAAAAGATATATATAGGTACGTGCGAGTTATTTGATACAGTCAACTTGAATTGTTTATTTAACATAATAAATATAAGTAATTGTTATATAACATAACTATTAACCGTTTATACTTAGTTAATTTAAGTTTTAGTTAATTCTGTAGCTTTTTTTCAGAGACGCTGCACAATCGGTTTTTTTTTTTGTTCCTCAGACATGATCCGAGCCCTTGTCATTTTGCAAGCGTCCTTTCTCTACACAGTTTATTTTTTATGTTACTTATGTTATGTTGTGACATTAATTGTTAAATTATAATTAAAATATGATAACGATAACTTAATGTAATTTTACATGTATATACAACTATGAGATTATAATAACAATGATATATAAAAGAATAGTAACAACAAGATAACAACAAAGTTTAAAAAGTAATGAATGTATTTAAAATAATTATGATTACTTATAGTTATAACCATACGATTAGCAACATTAAAATTATACATTAATTATTAATTATTGAGTGATTTCCATGATATTATATTGATTTCAATAACTTATTTATTTCTGACAATAGCAATTTTAACGATGTTTTCCAAGAATTGAAGTAATTTTGCATGAATTTTGTCGTTATTTAGCCAATTTGATATGTTGTTTATTGAAATTTTTTCTTCTACATAGCACTCGAGGTCGTATCTAGACGAGCCGAATCTAGGACAGTCTATAATGAGATGGTACACTGTTTCGGCGATATCCGTGTCACAAATACAAGCGGGGTTATCTTTAATTTTGAATCTGTGTAGGTACTCTGCAAAGCCTCCATGACCAGTTAAAATTTGTATGTGAAAAGGTGATAATTTTATCTTTTTAAATAATTCATGAGCTTTGTTAATTTTTGGAAAAAATGTTTTTGTTATTGCTCCGGTCACAGAGGCAGTGTAGCGCACCTGCCACAGTTGGACAGTTTCGAATCTTAAGGTTTTTTTAACATAAGACAACGGATATCGATCATAGTTGGTCGCAGTCTTTTTGTGTGCTGCTTGCTTGGCTAATGAATCAGCACGCTCATTCCCAGTATTACCAGTATGAGCTCTACAATCGGTTTGAATCGTGAGAGCTTATTAGTTATAGAAAGAGCATACCCTGAAAACAATTAACTAGTGCAAATATATCTCTGCTTACCCTGCAAAGGCTATAGTATGACGATACTTTATTACCCTTTTGGAAATTATGGGCCTGATCACCGAGCAAGGAGAATATGTGAGACCCTCGGCCAATACCGAAGAAAGCAAATGACAAAAAGAACTAAAAAACATCGCTATTTGTCTTACACGACTGAAATAAAATGGACAAATAGCTGTTAACGTGTCTCTATTTACCATGTTGTGATTTCACTAGAATTATTCTATGTAAATAAAAAAGGCAATAACATACAACTCACGATTCAATTTCTTGTCCATTTGAAATAAGACTACGTGCCACAAATTCCTATGTCTTTTCATTTTTCGTCTTAATATAATTGTTGTTACAAGACTACACAAATAGCCTATATAAACGATATTTATAAATAACTGTATAATAATCAGTCCTTTAAACTGGTTCAGATTCCTTCCTATGTTAACACACGTGACTTCCTCCTAGTGAAAAATTATATCCAATACATTGTATATTCAGGGATTTTAAAATTAATTATTTCATTAAAAATAGAAGAAAAACTTATTATAAACGGAAGAAATTGTCGGTGTAAGGCGTTAAAGAAAAGCTGTTTCACATAAAACAATACAGAGATGGATCTCTTCATCTACGTTTATTCTATGAAGAACGTCTTTTAAATCTACAACATATCAAAATATTGTAAGACTTTGTCAAGGTGCAGTTATACGTTCGTAGAATTATAATAAATCACATAAGTAATATAATAGTAGTAGGAATTAAATAAAATAGTTGTAAATAACAAAGAAGCACAAGATTGTTTGCAGGCACATCACATATATATTATATTTTATCACAAGCAAAATATATAAAATGTTGTTCAAGATTTACAATAAATAAAACCTCTTATAATTTGTGTCGTTATTTTATATCCAAAGGGTAATAAACTATGCAAGGTTTGACTATAAAATATCTGCCACAACATCTGTTTTTGCTACAGATAAGTACTATTAAACTAGGGTTCCGACTCAATAACGTGTTTCTTAAGAGCAGAGAGAAATCTGAATTGGCTTCAATGTAGCAATTTTAAATACAGTCTTCTTCTTCTTAACCTTATCCCATCTATGTAAGGTCGGTACAACATGTTTCTCATGTTGTGATGTACGATTTGGCTTAATTTTTAGAATCGATCGCGCCCGCCTCACATCAACCCTCCTTGGGATTATATCCGTAGTACCGCTATATATAGGGAAAATATGTAACTATTGATTTCTCTTCATTTACTACAATGATGGTTATGAGGAGATGATTATGTTAGTTGATTCCTCCAAGCAGAAAGTTTTGCCTAGCAGTGGTGCACACATAGTACGGAACATTTTTGCCTGGAGCAAATAATATCAAAAGTTTGGAAGTACTCAGTACTTTTCGGGTTATTACTCAATGGTTTTTGTTCAAGGATAAAGTATTTTGGTATCTTTCAGTGTATTCATTATCAAATAAATGAAACTTACATAGAATAACCATTACAAAATATAAAATATTAAAGTTATAACAGAAAAATGAATCCAATTAATATGTCTGTCTTTAAAATCTTTTTTTTTTTAATACAATCGTTGCCTATATTTAGAAGAACAACAATACCACGACGTAATACCAAATTCAAATTTCCAAGATGCAATCGAACTCCTAATCACCTGCATATACGATATCATTCATAGAGTGTATTGTTATGATGCAACAAGTATTATTCAAGCAGAATTAGAAGCGTGTAAGGTACAACATCGCGTTCTCCGGTTGTATGTTAAAGTTCCGAGAAAAATTGAAAGTTCTATAACCACGCTTACAGCGTAATACTCCTAACTCATTTTTTGGTTAAGAGTCATTAGAAAAACTTACAGCTGAACCAAAAACACTGTTATTAGATCCACCTTTTTTTTATTCTGAATATATATAAAATTCAATATTACAAGAAACTACACATGTCCTGTTCTTTATGTAGGCGACAGTAATAGACGCCTACAGCTCCGTTTACTTACTGAATATAAAGCTAAACATTTTTTTTTTCGAACTGACCTACACTGTTAGCCTGGCAAGGCCGCTACAGTTCCACCGGACTACAAAACTAAACATGCTTCTACGGGGGGTATTATAGGTGGTCTACGGTAGTCGCTTACCGGTCAGACGATTGTCGTGCGCGATTACGCAGTAACTTAGAAATCGTAGTGAACGTGGTAATCGATTTCAGTTTCGTAATACCTATTTATTGTCGTTCTATTGTAATAACATGAAATGGTAGTAAATTACACGGGCTAATGACGTTACAAATAATCTATTGTGGCCTCTAACTGAGCACTTTCAACAATTACAGCATTGTCAATGTTATTTCGCCCGTTGTACCTAACGACTGTCACAAATATATCGATTTGTATATAGTAATATTATTCATACATATTCTATAAGGTCAGGTCGTGGAATTATAGCGCAGTGGTCACGCAATGAGTGCAACAGCGTTATTGACAAGCGAAGAGTGTAAAAAAAAAAAACAAAATTATTAAGTACAATTCAATTCACTCGCCACCAACAAACAAGTCAGGTTGGCCGAGTGGTCTAAGGCGCCAGATTTAAGCTCTGGTTCCCGAGAGGGAGCGTGGGTTCAAACCCCACACCTGACAAATTTGAAAATCCTTTTGTAGTCCGGTGGAACTGTATAGGCCTTGCCAGGCTAGCAGTGTAGGTCAGTTCGAAAAAAAAAAACCACCAACAAATTAAATAATCTTCTAAAGATCTCCGATAATATTAAATACAACTAAATAAACTCACTAAACTAAAAAATCGTATGCGATAACTGATAAGTCGCAAGGATAAAATAAGATCTAAGGATTTTATTTAATATTGATACAAATTTTAGCTTGCGTTAATATTGACTCAATATTAAATACCAGGTATTTCAAGTTATTATTTCTGATTTTATTTTAGTTTAAAAAATCGTATAAGTTAACGCAATAAAAGATATGTACGTTTCACATTGACTGACCGTTTATCAAAACATATGGAGTACTTAACAGGTAATTACAAAATTAAAATTTGGCCTGAAGGTGATGCTTCAGACATCAATGAAGAAATACTTATGTGATATATACATATATATATATATATATATATATATATGTAATACATAGAAATATTTAGAAAATAATTTATACATTATTTCGTCTGAAATGAGCGCAAGACAAACTTACTTACTTACTTACTAACTCAAACATATTTACTGACAATTTCAATTAAGAACGCAGTATTACACGCCGGAATTTGTCCAGGAAACAAGATATATTATATTCAAATAAAACATACCTTACAAGGCAATGTCCAATGAAAATAATATGCTATTTTAATAGAAAGGAAAAACTCGACTCAAAACGAACTCGACAACAAAACTTGCTTTACATGATCTTTAGACTTAGCAAACAGCAAATCGACGGATTGGAGAGTAAGTGGACAAAATACTACATTTGTATAAAATACAGAACCCTCGGGCTGCAAGTTTTATTCATGCTTGTTTGAAAGCTATAAATTAATAAAAATATACTGTATCTACAAACTATACAATAATGAATTACAAATATGTAATTAACCTCTAATTTCATAATTACATTTCATGTTGATTAGCATGCGTTATGTCCCAAAGCTCTTGTTATGGGAATATGGTAATGTTATTAGGTCAATGGAAAATTTTCAATACAAGCTAGTTCAAGTGCGAACATTGTATTTTGCAGACGTTACAAAGTTCACAGATGATGGAGTAAGTATCGTTTTATTGCTATTGTTACAAGTGGAACTTCTAAGTGACACGACAAAAACCAAAAAAAAGCGTTTTACAAGTATAAATGAGATAAAATTACCATTTCTATTAAAAGTATTGTTGTCTCAAAAATTAAAGCTCGAGCAGGATTGCTTCTACTTTTCCTTTTGTAATAACAATGTATGCTTATACACAATTCAGATTAAGATAACATCAAAATTTTAATGCTATTATTGTTTATAATCTATATCGTTTTGTTATTTTACCACAATTACTCTAGATATTAAATGACGATTAAGCTTGAGACTATAATACGTTAAACCTAGAAGAACACATTTTCAATTCTTTTCGCTTTTAAAAATATATAGGAAATAGAAATATAAATGAACAGATAAAAATGTACAAAATAATTATTTCTTTACAGAGCACTTTAGATTGTTTTTAATTAAAAATAGTTGCATATTTCTGGACATTTCTGTATGAAACTTAAAGAAAAACAATTTGTGTGGCCTTTATTTACTCCTAGCTAAGGCCAATTAATTTAATTTACCACATTTGAAGAAAACTCCTTGTGTGAGAAGTCCTATCCACTAATTAATTAATGACTTTACAGAACCTTGTCAAATTTTGCATACAACATAAAGTTAAGTTGTGTCCCATAATTCAAACTTTTAAGCTTAAGACTTTAAAGTGGGTGATAATAAGTCGGTGTGTGTATATACTACAGGATGCTTATTTCATTTAAATACATACTTTTATCTTCAATTTCAGTCCCGAACAAGGTTTGGCAGTTGTTAATAAGAACACGTCTTTAAAAAGAAAGAAAAGAAAACTTCCAAAAACTGTCCTAAAGGAACAGCTTCATGAGTTCAGTACAGTTACAACACTCCATGGCCTGCGATACGTAACGGATAGACGACTAAGTTTTATTGAAAAGTGAGTTACACCGATACTTCGTTGTATTTTTATTTTGTTAAAATCTTCTAGTGAAGTACACCTGTTTTCATCAACAGCGTCTAGTCTTTTCTAAGTAGGTTCTAACCAGTATTTGTTTTGTCTATCGAACTTTCTCAGTCACTTTAGAGTTATGGTCAACAAAATCTGTAAGCACTTTTCTTTCATGTTTTGAATTGGTTACTGTATATATTAATACCGCTTAGTCAACAATGATCTATTGCATCAACGTTACTTTTATTTAAAAAATGCCAATATTCTTGGTGACTAATGGAAATGTCAAATATTAACAAGTCCGTTGCTCCAATGGCGTAAAAAGTTGCGAAGGAAACGCAAAGTATATTAGCACTGAGTTGGTGTCCTTCAGCAACAATGACTAAATACACTATACGCATGCCATAAACAATTGCTTAAAGCTCTTCCAATAACGCGAGTTTTTCAAACCTTCACAAGTCTCGGACGAATACCGATATTTTGGGTACACATTCATCTACACCGCGAATAGGGAAAAGGAAATAAAGAAAATAGAAAACTATGTGGTGTTACTACTTTTATTACATTTCAGAGTATTTTGGTTCATAATATTCTCCTTAAGCGTCTGCTTTTGTTTCTATCGTATCGAAGCTGTTTGGACTAAATGGCAAGACAGTCCTGTTCTTGTCACCGTCAATGAATACCTCGTGCCTGCTGAGAATGTAAGTTTGCACATTTTTAATCACATCACGTTTTTACTGTTTAATAATTTCCATGTTTTTCCTTTCTTACCTTTACCTTTTTTTCATCAAATTAATTTCAGTAATTTTTAGCGAGACTTGCGTTAGAAATGTAGGAATAAAAGTTGATTATACTTTATGAATTAAGTATATTATTATAAAAGCGACGAGGTTAGTACAATATGTCAATATATCGATGAGAACATTTGAAAAACTACATATTTTAATATTACTTCTGATATCAGTTTTGTTGTTTTTTGTAATGTATTGTACCTAATAAAAAACTTCTTTTGAATGAAGATTATTATTACATTTTTAAATAAAAAATATACCTCTGATTGATAGGTTTACATTCTTTTTTACATTTACCATTTAATGCGGAGATACAGGGATACAGTGAAAATTAGAGTAATTTTTATATGTGAATTCCGACGTAGGACTAATGTAACAGAAACTGCTCGTAATATCAAGCCTATCTTCGGTGAGGATACCCTCAGCGAACGCACCGTAAATTTTTGGTTTAACCACTGTCATAGTGGAAATTTCTACTTGAAGAATGAGCCATGAGGAAGGCAATTTACTATTGTAAATAACGATTAATGACGAAAGAAAGTTATAATGGAAGCTGATCCGTACCAAAGTACAAAAGAATTACCACTATAATTTGACATGAGGATACCCACAATATTTGCATTTTTTATGCGATTGGATGGGTTGGTTGGTGGTAAGTAATTACCGCTGACCAAGGACACCTGGGACACAAGGGGTATCACAGATGCGTTGCCAACCTTTGAGGAAGGAGTAGGCTCGTTTCTTAAATGTTTATGGGTTGTATTAATCCGGAATCGCTGCCACTGGGAGTTCATTCCAGAGGACCGACGTACGTGGGAAAAACGCACGTGAGAACCGCACAGTAAACGACTTAAATGCATATTTGAAGCAGACTAGCAATGTAAAAAATCTTGAAAAATGGGTGGCTCCTGGTTTCACTGATTTGCTGAGAGAAACGAGCGGTAATGCTTATTTTACTTTGTAGTACCGGTATGCAAATTAAGGTATTTTTGTGTAAATTGTAGCATACGAGGAAAGGTGGACTATTTGCGATAATCACAAGCTAACAACATAATAGCTAACTCTAGGCCAAACGCTACTATAATGCCCTAAGGTGATGGTAACTTTTTGGTGGTTATTCCATCCTGTAATTTATTACAACATCCTTAAATATAATTAAATTATAAGCAGATATTTACCGTTTAAAACTCCGTCACACTCCACCAACCTTACCTAATAAACCAAAATAAGAGATTTGAACTAAATGGATATGAAAGTATATACCATGCAAATAACAAAAAAAAACAATTTGTTATATTCTTTGTCTGTCTGTTTATTCCGGTTAATCTCCGAAACGATTGTATGAATTTTAAACTACTTTCACTGACTGCTGTTATATGTAGCTTATATTACTTGTGCTACTTTTATTTAAGAAAAAATAGGGTTCCGTGGACATACAATAATCTGTATTTCTAATCAGAAAAAGAATTATCAACTCATTGTTTACAAGTTAACTACTTTTAACGTTAAGTTTGAAGATAAAATAAAGTATTTCTAATAACGTGTTACATCATAATCATGTTACCTCGAGGATTCTAAAAAAGAAATTTCTGGGAAACAGACAACGGGTACAAAAATAAATTATGAGACCTACACACGTTACCGTTTGTTTGACATTTCGAGCCAGCGAGTAACAGCTAGTCTAAAATATTTATGCTTTTTGACAAGAAAACCTCAACAACATTGAAACTTAATAAAATATTGAACAACAGTCGTATTTCGATTACTGGATAACGATAGTATATTATATAGTACAAAAAAAAAACAATACGAAAATGTAATCTCATACTAACTCCTAATAATTAAGCTTGTGGCTTGGGCCTTTTTTATGTACTTAATGGTCGAACGCGCACTGACACGAGTAAAAATGAATAACGATATAAAAATTAGACAGCATATATGTTATAACACAGGACGACTAAAGCAATAATATATATATTGAATTTCGTCTGTGTATTGTTCTGAAATGGTAAAGGACCATGTGCTCATAACGACTTAAACCCTCGAGGCTACAAAATCGGCAAAAGCTCTGATACTATCGACCTTGATGTTGTGTTATGGTAGGTGAATTTTAAGTGTTAAAAACCTCTTCAGTGACAACTGATAATAGTTAGTGATAATTCTAGTTGATCTTCCATTCTTACTATTAAGTTATGAGTGTTAATCTTGCATCAATGAATAATAAAATGCTATAAAGTAATTTATTCACAAAGAAAACAAAGTAAACAGGTAAACTACCTATTCTGAGTCCTGAATCGTAAATTTCGTTGTCTTATGTGCGTATAGTCTCAGTGCGGTTAGTTGTATGAATTGTAGTGGACAATATTTTTTTACATTTACTTTTATTTTTAATTTATAAGTAATTATTATCCTTCTGTATATAAAACAGATCCAAGTGTGCAATATTTTGTTATACAACATCGAAAATATTACACGCCGGTTTACACTTACAACATAATAGTATGATTTTTTATTAACGTTAATATAACACTACGAGATATTTTAAAATTATACATTTTTCAAATTTGATTAACGCTTTTGTAATTAAGGGCCTTAAAGATTTTACCGGGTTTCTGAGTGAACGCAGGAGGCAGCAACCGAAATAGCAAATGCAAAAAAAATTTAGCAAATAAAAATATTAACTTCGGTATAGAAGGAACTAGTGGAACCCCGACGTGTAAAGCAAATAATCTCTTAATTTACTAAGTTACCACGTAACAAATGCACATCAGAAATATAACAATTGATAACAGTGAATTTTATGATTGAAAATTGAATATGTTTTCTTTAATCAGATTAAATGTATTCTTTTCGGATTGACACACAATTCCTGTTTTATTATAACATTATTACGATGTTGATAGAAACAAAACACTACTTTTAAATGTTGAAAGGATATTTGGAACAATTTTAAATTCTCTGTGAACTTCAAATTGAAAGCGTGGAGACTCGTCGACACACGTAACCGCGCACTCTTGTAAACAAACAAGCAAATGATTAAAATGTAATGCTTCGAAAACTTCACCCTTCTTTTAAATATCATCGGTAACATAAATTAAATTATAATCGCTTTCTACGGATTTCCACCTCTCATTTTTATTAGACATATAATACGAATAAATACTACGAATTTCGATTCAATTCTTCACATCAAAGGACAAACAAAAAGCAACAAAAAAGAAATCTACAGGAGGTATAAAATCATGGAGTAGTACAAAGTGTAAGCAGTGACACAAAGTACTCGTATATTTTGTTTATTTCCTGTAAAAGTGAACATTTTCCACTTTTCTCCTTATGAGTACGAAAAAATGTATTTGACTAAAAACAAGCTTTCTTTACTCGTAATCGTGACAATATGAAGAATGCAAAATGTGATGAAAACGTGAAGATAGGAAAATTACGAAATTATTTAAGGTTTCTTTAATTCCAGGTCCCGTTTCCTTCCGTCACAATATGTCCGCAGATGAAAACCAGAGCGTCGATATTTAATTATACCGCTGTACGAGATAAAATTTTGAACTCTAAATCTACAGATGAAACAGTGTAATTAAACTAAAAGTTCTTAACTTAAAAACTTAGTATTCTTCCTTGAACTGGTCTAACGCAAAAATGTTAACGCAGAATAAGATATCTACTGTTAATATTTCTATGATAGTATTGGAAATAGTGGTGGAAACACAGAGATATTAGAAAAATGCCCACTGTTTATATAAAAATACTAGCGAATATATCGAAAAGTAATTTACTAAGTTCTAACTGTTGTTAAAGAAGTCTACAAACTGCATTTAATTTAACATCAAGACAATGAAAATATAAGATAAATTATAATTCTCCTGGTATACCTGTAAATAATATAAATCGAGATTTTTATTTCAATTACAGACCTATCGAAGAGCTTCAGGTATTTGAAAACCTTATGTTAATATGTGATGATCCTTTAGGATACAAGTTATTCCCCTCAATTGATGAAAATGCTACACTACAGAATTCATCTTCATCTGTAATAAACAATTTGTTGAAGGTAAATAAATTTAAAATGTACAAAGGAAAGATTTGGAAAGAAAAAGTTCATGTTACATACAAAACTTTTATACTGATTGATATTAGATATGAAACCACGTAGCAAAATAGAAGTAGTTTATTAATGGGTAATATAATATCTGTAAGGTTTTGTAAATCCATGCAATATATATGTCGCGGCAGAGACAAGGAGACGAATATAAATGTATGACGTCATCGATAGTGACGTCATAGATATAATTAAATCGATCAATCCACCAAGATCAACCTTTTTTGTCGAACTGACTACGCTATTGGCCTGATAGGCAGACCTCTACAGTTTCACCGATTTATTAAGGCAAGCATTTAAAGCCCTCAGCCGAATTTTTTGGCAACCAGTTCAAGGACGCACGGCGCGCCTCGGCTTCGACTGTTACCTCGGATCGCGAATCTGACTAAGTTAAACTAAGCTAACTATTCATATATATGGGAATTCGTGAGATATGCATGTGTACCAAGCATGTGTATCTCACGAAATCAAACATGTATTTTAAGTCTGGCAACTAAGGTAAAATATATTAACTCAGTGTGAATAAGGGACATCAAAATATAACCTTTCCAATATATGTGTACTTGTTTGTATGTGTACACGTATATGAGTGTGATCTGTGTTGTGTTGTTGTTGAGCTAGTGATTGAAACTTTCAATATTACTGTATCGCGCTAGCAAAATGCTCTAGGGCTTCACTCTGGGGGATCGAATCTAGCGGCTTAACGCTACCGAAGGGGGTTGCGGCGAGTGCGCGGGAACGAAATTTATCGTCAAACCACGGCGGCATGACCTATAGTTACTCAGGCGTGGGCGCGCACACGCTCTGTTTGTAGGGACGGACGGGTACTGATCGTTCGCTGCCGTTATTTTGTTGGGAGGATCGGTATGATCAATACCCAGTAATCGGCCATCTTTTGAGGCGTCCAGCTTAAGTAGACAGCCAATAATAATCAAGATGTTTATGAACAGCTGGTACCTTCAGTCAATAGTATTTCAGTATGGATAAATAGTAGCTAGTCATTAGTACGGACGCAGGTCGATAGTTATCCCCCGACATATGCAAGACTAGGATTATATGTTTTAACATTGCTATGAATCTTATAAACTAAACTGATTAACGATTATTTGACTTTGAACAATATATAACATTGTGTTACATTGCAAAGGCAGAAGTATTTGGACAAACAAATCGGATACATCAAAGGTGCTCTTTCAGAAACTGTTGCAATGCTTATTATTCATCCATACATAGATGAAACTAAACTGAATTGTGAGCATCCTACGTACCACGATGAATAAACCCTGATATCGGCTTATATTCGTACACTACCTTTTGTAGCAACAAATGTACTGCTGATATAAACTAGAATATCATATATAATAATGATAATGAATGAATTGACCGTCATTTTCATTGGAATAGTTTTAATACATAAATATAGAAGTAATTAATTTGGAACATTACAGGTAGCACCGCGGATGAACGATATCATGTCATTATGTAAATGGCGCGGGGATATCAATACCTTATTTACACTTTTTCATATACATACATGTTTTAGTTATTTTAAAAGAGTTTTTACTGCAGAAGGTGTCTGCTTAACCACGAACTCTATAGACGCTCGGGAAATCTACACTCAAGAGAAGTAATTTTCCATTTACTTTTAAGTTTACACGTTTTATTCATCGGTCTATTCATATATTCGACCAATGATTCCATCGTTGGATATAGACTTCCCCCGAAAACCGTTTTGTTAACATCGTAATCCTTACGCTCGTACAGCTTAAGACAGCATACGTTCTTTCAAGCCCCAAGTAAAGAAATATTCTTATTGCATGTTCACTTGAAGTTATAGATAATTCTATTGTTGACAATAGCTATTTTTATTTATTTTACTGTTATTATAAATAATTTATTTCATAATCCTAACTAATATTATATATCTGAATAATAATTTGTTTGTTTCGCTTTCACTATATAACTACTGATCCGATTATTATAAAATGTTGAACACAAGTCGTCAGGGATAAGGGGAACAAAGGTACTATTCTCGAAGTATAGATCAAATTTACCTAATCGGGTCAAAAATTCTGTCAAAAACTACTAATGTAAGTAATTATACACTTTTTAATATCTGCTATATATGAAATAAACGGTAATTAAATGTACAATAAAATTTTTACATAATTCAGAATGTCCTCACTTCATTTTGATTACATGCCCTTAATCGACACGGCTACTTATCGATTGCAGCACGGACAAAATACATATTTATTTCTGCCGCTGCTTTAACCAGAGATGGTTGGAGAGATTTCAAATTCTGATAACGTTTAGTGCAAACTTTTTCCTCCAAATGTTGCCCTATCTTGTAATCTAGTGGGTTTAAATCTGGGCTAGAATAGGTCTTGTATTCACGCCTGATGAAGTCAATTCCACGGGCTATCAAGTATTTTTGCGTGCCTGGAGTCCTACGCGCTAGCGCAGAATCCTGCTGGAATATCCAGTTTCTGTTATCGAATATTGTTTGGGAAAGAGGTTCTACTATGTACTATGCTGTACTATGTATTTTGGTATACAGAAGCACTAGTTTTCACGCCTTTTTCACAGAAAAACACCTCGGTCAAGCATGAATATGATCTTCCAAGTCAAACCATGAATGACGAAGGATAATTATATCGTTGAATCCTCGAAATACGCGCAATTACTTTTTCACTGCTATTTACATTCACCTTTGTTCGTTTTGTGACCACTCCATATTTGGAAACGAATTTCGTTTTTTAATTTCGGAAAGTGCGAGCGTTTTATTTTCAAATTAATCGAAGTATATCTGGCCAGATTTCAAAAATTAAAAATAATAAGGTTGTGACAGAATTTATGACCCGACTAGGTATACTATATGAGGCCACGAGCAAAAACCTGAGATTATTATTTGTTACTGTTTTTTTTCTATAGACACTTATTTCAGGATGAGTTTTATGGGAAATTATTGTAGTATTAATATTTTGTATATACAGACAGTAATTATTATTTGTTATTCTAGCATATGGAGCGAATACAATTCTTTGGATGTAACATTTAATGAGACAAAGAGGGGTTGGACTACAAATGGTTACTATGACCCTAATGAAAAGGACCCACATCCAAGACGTGGCCAAGTGAGTGTGTTTTGGGTTATAGTTTAAATCTTGTAATGAATGTAACTATTGCATATATCTGACGTATCTATTTCCATGCGACAAATTTCCTTACAATATCCATTTTGTGTAATTAAATTCTAAAAAAACATTATAGTAATGCTGGTAAAGATTATGCAGAGTTACACATACATGAGTCATTCGTAATGTTAGTTTATAATCATCTATGCAAATTTGTACAATATCAGCAGTATATTTTTCTGTTCTTTTATTCAGGGAAATGGAGCGCAGTCCGAACTAGAGATAACATTTGCAGAAAGAATAATTGATCACGATGAAATTTGTAACATTAGAAATAATGGATTCAAGGTATTCTATTAATTAAATAAATATAATATATATGTAAGCTTTAACAATCTCCATCTTAAATAGTTAAAAGTAACTTTAGGTATATACCGGAGAAAGGACAAGGTTATCGATGTTGACGTCACCAAGGGCGGAATCGTGATAAGCAGCAACATGGTGGGCAGCTCCATGAATAGCAGGGCTGTATTAATTACTTTTACCTTGGTAAACCATATGACAATGTACTATAGATATGAAAGATCCGACGCGACGTTCTGAACTGGAATACTTTGCGTTCTTTATATATTACACATTTCGTATCCTTCTTTGTGCCGATATAACACTTTCAACAAATATCGTTATATTTCAACCAATTTACACCAAACCTTGACAGATTATATACCTAAACCTTCCTTATGTATTACTATATCTATTGTTGCAGACCGCATTACAATCCGTTCAGTAGTTTTCGACTTTATCACGAACATACAGACAGACGGGGCGGATGACTTTGTTTTATAATATGTAGTGATGACATATTATATATACGCGAATCACGCAAAATAGATAACGCTAAACGTAGCATTTTAGAAGTTTTAAATATTCTGAAGCATCAAAAGACGAATATAGATAATATCCAAACATTATACTATATAGACAAGTTATTTTTGTTTGACTTAATTCTAATTTTACGAATTTGGTCACGGTACATTTTACTATACTGTAGTAGCACTAGTTGTACAAAAAATAAAAGAAAGCAACATGAGTAGTACTCATTACATAGTTTTTGCGATTTTTATAGTTATTAAATTATAAAGAAGTGAAGAAATAATAATAACTATTCTCAATGGGATTCCGATTCGCGGGATTACGGATGGATGAAACTTTGAATTCGCTCTTGAAAGAAAGAAAGAAACACATTTATTTACCTCAGACAATTCAATTATTACTACAATTAATACATAGATATAATCTAAACAAATAAATATAAAAAGAACAAAAAAATAAATAAAACGTACAAATAAAAATTTTCGATTAAGTATATTGTGTGTGGCAAATGGGCCCTGAGTCAGCATATGTGCTGAAGGGGATTAATCTCTTGATGATCTGAGTTGTTATGCCAAAGATAAATTAATTAATTTAATAAAGTTATTTTAGTTTGTTTTCATCTCGATTGATTTTGAGTGGATTTTTTGAAAACTTTCACCATTAAACTTTGACCTTCGGGACTGTATTGTATTTTGGTTTGCTTGAAGGCAAATGTCTCATGGACGAGTCTTAGTGAGATAAGATTAATAACTTCAATGACAACTGACAAAGACGTCTTATCGAATATATTTTGTGAATACATTATGAATTTTGTCATGCGTTTGATTAATTTCCAGGTTTATATAGAGCATCCTAATGATATGCCAGGCTCGTCGACGAATTATTACACTGTCAGTCCTGAGAAACATACAGCAATCGCTCTAAAATTAAATATTATAAACACACCAGATAAATTACGATATGTCTCCTCAAAAACGTATGTATTATTCCCAAAATATATCAACATACCACTAAATATTGTTAAAACTTTGTTCTTAGTTCATGTGAATAAATTCTTGTTTTCTCAATTTGAGATCAAAATATTGTTTGTTGACTTAACTTGACTCAAAAAAGCTACTACTAAAAGTCAACATTTTGAAGAAATTCAATTTAGAATATACAGTGAAACAACAGTATAAGAAATAATTAACACGATTTTCATTAATTTACTACCAGACGCCAGTGCTATTTCCCCGGAGAGCTCCCACTTCGTTACTTCAAAATATACACAGTGAGCAACTGCAAAATGGAATGTCTTGCAAACATAACATACGAGCTATGCAACTGTGTCGGCTACTATATGCCACGTATGTACAAGATATTTTGTAAACCGATATAAAACACATTTTAAGCCTCTCATTATATCTGCTGACATGTTATTTATTTATATTATACTGTTCCAGGTGCAAACAATACGAAAATATGTACGTATTCAGAAAAACACTGCATGCGACAGGCGGAAAGTAATTATACATTTTATTTTTTATTGACAATTTAGTAGTACCTAGTACTTTTTAGTGAATCTAATGTTGAGACTCTACATAATATTTTAGCCCACTCATATAAAGGTTTTTACAAGATCGTACTGCTATAAAAAGAAAAAAACAAAAATCAAAAATACTTTATTCAGTTTAGGCCCTGAGAAGGTCCCTATGAACGTCAAAGTTACTACCGATTTGGAAAACAACCCAGTCATCGAAAAGAACCGGCAAGAAGCTCGGTCAAGTCAGTACCCATATCCAAAGATGAAGCAATTTTAAATACAATTCTATAATTATGATACCTAACACATTTAACCCAAAATGTGATGCACATCAGCAACTATGTGCGCAATACGACGTACCATTAGGTGATGGATAATGTAAGGAATTACTCTATCGATTTCATCCTCGTCGAAGAGTTACCACCAAATCTGCTCACTTGACTTTTCTGTACTCGTTGGAACAAAGTTATACCTAAAAAGGTTTTGCTATAACATTTACAGATTGCAATTTTTAATACAATATTTAACCAATTCTGCTACTGCTAACACTTGATGAATTAGGTATCTACGTAGCACATCTAAACAAATATTATTTGGTGAATAATTAGAAAGGAAAATTCATCATCAGCCTATAAGAGATTCACTGCAGGGCCATAGGCCTCTTTCCGAAGGAAGGTATGGGCATAATCACCACGCCAGCCGACGACGTATTGGTGATTTCAAACGCTGAAACATTCACAGTTCTACACTTTTCCACCATACGGTGGTACTACAAGAACATATCTCAGGTACAGGTTTCCTCACGATGTTTTCCTTCACCGTCAGCCGACAGTGTTACCAATTAAAATTAGTAAATGTACGCGAATTCCGGAATAATCATTGGTACATGCCGGGGTTCGAACTTGTGGACATCGGATCGATATTCCACTGGTCAAACCATTAGGCCATCACGACTATATAGGGAAATTACGCTTATCGAATTAAATTCACGTGTATTTGATTCTGTGCAAGAATAGTCAAAATTCTCATCGGATCCAACATCGACATAGAAAATTCTATCTTAAATCTTCTCGTAATAAGCTTGTGTCAGTATTGAGAGAAATATGTAGGTTTCAACTAAAACTTGTTTTGTGTTATACAAATTAAGAAACGCTTTGAAAAATATGAGTTAAAGTAAGTTTTGAGAACCTCCAACGATTGTTATTACTTGATCCGGGTATTATTCTAGTTTCATTAAATGAAAGATGGAACTATCACATGCTATTCTACTTCGTATTACCAATATACGCTTTCACGGTTTTCCGGTTTCAATGGGCGAATTTATTTAAAAGGTTAGTCAATATACATACTTTGTTTTAATTTTTCTAAATACTCCATTTTATATAGCAACTTTTTGTGATAGAACTATGGCAAGTTGTGATAGAGTTAATATTCTTACTCGTGAATTGTGATTACACACAAGCACAGAAATCATTTCCCCCCAACACTGTACATTTCAATACTTGCAAGTATAACAATATATAACAAGATGAAACAATAACATAGATTAATTAAAATATGACTTACGCTTTTTCAGAAACATTGGCAGGGAAGCTAGAGGATTTCTCGTATGCACAAACAGAACCCGACGACAAGTATAAAATTTGTAATTGTATGCCTCCCTGCAACAATGTGGATTATGACGCAGATGTTATAAGTTCTGATTTTAATTTTCAAACATATTTACGCGCTATGGATCCCAAATTTCAACCAATGTGGACCAAAAGGTAAGATAAAGATATCAAATAAGAATCCTCATAACCAGGAAATAACGCAATACATCGTAGTGCGTCATCATTATAATCGTTTACAATATTTTTCAACCAATCTTTGGACCAATAATGAATTCAGAAAACTACTCGTTTCGCAACTATTAAGTGTATACTAATTAGATATTTGTTATTTAGTTATACTTAAATGTGGAATGTGGATTATTTAAAATGAAATAAGCACTGTTTACTTTGTTTAAGTTTCGTTTTAAAAATATAGATAAAGATGTCAATCTTTAAAGTATGAATAAAAAAGAGATTAAGATGGAAAGATACAAAAAGAAGACGTTCCACTGATATAGATATTTCAAGACAATGTAAAGATTTCAAGACGTATTTGATTTGAATTGCTGGAATATCCCATATATATTATACAGATTGGTGTCTTACTTACAACTTCTTTTGTGTGATCTTTCCTCAGATCTTTTTTTTTAAATTAAAAGCGCAGCAAATAGATTCACCAACTGATAGTAGACAGTTACCGTCACCCATATATACTATAACATCGAAAATATTTGAGTTTCTTTTTGGATATCCTCATGTTAGGTGAAATCATTGCTTTAGACCCCGTTAATTTTCAAGTGTTAAGTAATTTAATTGTTTACAACACAAAACATGTTCACTAGTTAAACAACGATAAATAAATACATCTATATTATATGTTATTTTTGTTTCTACATTTTGTTTATTTTACGCAATATCCAGTCAAAACAAAGGGAAAATATTTAAACCATTTTGGAGTCTCAGTAGATATCTATGAACGTTAAAATACTCAGCTCGGAAAACATTTCAGGCAGCGACAGGGCTTGGAACTAGCTCGATAGAATTCGTAATTTTGTAAGTAACATTAAAAGCTAATAGTTTATAATATTTATTCAATAAACAGAGAGAAGATCATTTCCATATATCATCATACTTCATATAATAATCAAATGACACAAAAACCTTTTATATATACTTATATAAACTGCTTAACATAATGCTGAACATATTGCTCAGCAAATTGATAATATGCTTTAAGATCTTATTGTAGACCTTAACAGTTTTATCCCTGAAACTTTTGTTTGTCATTCTGGTAATAAACCACGGGTTTATTATTGCTATTAAATTTTTATTAACAATCGTATATTGAATTACTTAGGATATATTGAGTAGGCGAAATTATGAAAGTTGTTCTTTGGTATCCACGTGGTCTCCTACTGTAAGTTGCTGGAATATCTCGTGTCTGTAATAGAAATATGGTGTCTAGCTCGTGCTTCTGAGGAGCACTGGAGCTGGAGGACTTCAACACTGCATTTTGTAATGTGTGGATTTCTCATTGCGAGTTTTACCAGTGTTACATATTTAGTTTGACCTTTTCATAATAATTTTAATTTCTATGTTAGTTTTACTTCACTTTCTTTCCTTTAATCTAACTACATCTCGTTCCACATATTTTTCAAAAACAACTACTTAGGTCTCTATTTTTTTTGCTGTGCGCGTTTCATAATTTTCACTGTTTGCTCCTACTCTTAGCATTATTTTTTAAGTATGATGTCTGTGGTTTTTTCCACGTCCTCGTAGTAAAATGCTTTTATTATAAAAAAAATATCATGTACTCCGGACGACATGTCAGTCATGACTATAACTGTATTGAAATTTTCCACGTAAACTTCTTCAGGAACATCCAATATTTGTCTATCGAGAAACACTTATTTACTATCATTATTAACTACTGATTATCTTTCAGCGCAACATATTCATTGATGCGCATATACTACAAGCAGCCACGTTATGTCTCGATGCTCCGCTCCGAGTTGTTCGGGATTACCGACTTCCTCGCCAACTGTGGTGGCCTTCTCGGACTATTTCTTGGCTTCTCGTTTCTCAGTCTTGTCGAGATAATCTATTTCATCACCCTCAGGTATATATTTAATATCTGGAACATACATATGACCTCATATAATAACCACATGCATTAGTGTAATAAAACCAACAATCATCTCAACAGGAAGGGGTAAATGTTTGTACTCCCTTATTTAAATTCAAAAATATATCAAAGTAAACAACTTCGGTTTTTTTTACTATATATGTATAACCTTCGAGTGCAGTAGTATCATAACCTATATTCCTAACCTATATTAAAAGCTTTTTATTGTTTTGATTAGCTGTTTTTAATGGAGTAAAAGATTCATGATTACGATAACGACATCATGTCCTCTGAAATTCACAGATTATGGTGCACGATTAAAAGAAACGCAAAAGAAGAGAAAACAACGTAAAATTAAAAGCCTGAAAGTAATTACTTTTTACTCATTCGTTTCATCTTGTTTTGATTCATCTGATATATAAGATATTAATATTATTGTACCTTGATGTAGTCCATCATTTAGAACAATTTGGACGTGGAGTAGACAAGCTAATATTTATACGAGTTATATCTCTCTACTTAACCTGTAAAGGATAAAGCGTGACGATAGCTTATTATATTTTTGATTGTGTGGGTTGGGCCTGATCAACGAGCAAGAAAATAATGTACGGCCATCGATCAATTCGGAAGAAACACAATGAAAAGATTCCAAACCATCGCTGTTAATTGCGTGTCTCTATTTACAATGTTGTCATTGCACTGAAATTGTGCTATTGAAATAAAGAAACAAGTGGCACATAACTTACCATTCAAATTCTTGCTTATCTATATATATAAAACAAAGTCGGGTTTGTTCAAACACTTATAACTCAAGAACGGCTGTACCCATTTTTATTTTCATTAACTTTTTGAATTTGTCTTCATTGATATTAAAAAATATTTATTATATCTATCTTTTCTTTTATAAAAACAAAGTCGGTTTAATTCCATCATAAGCAGAATAACTATGAAAATGTAATATATCACAAGGTGATTCACAGAAGATAATATACCAGAAAGTGGCCCATGCAGCAAGATACACAGCATCTACAATTCATTTGTCTTCCTGATACGCCATTGAAATACTTGGTTTTGTAATTTTATAAATTTTTTATTCACTTTATATATATATTATCGTAATAAACTATTTAACTTGGTACACTTTTAGTAATTGTTTTATTACGTTAATAAAATCCTGTATTAAGTTTAGCTAAAAATTAACATGACATTCACTAACTGTTAGGTGATACGAAGTTCGCCGGGTCAGCTAGCTTCAAATAAAACTAAATACCACAAAATCCAATGTCACGTCATTTTAATGGTTTTATATAATTGTTGTTACAAGACTACACAGGTATATTATAAGCGATATTTATAAATAACTGTGTAATAATCAGTATTTTACACTGGTTCAGATTCCTTCTTATGTTAACATCAAAGACTGGGTCGTAGTGCAAAATTATAACCAATACATGGTACATTCAAGGATATTAAAATTAATTATTTTATTAAAAATAGAAGTAAACTGTTATTATAAACGGAAGGAATTATCGGTGGAAAGTATAAAGAAAAAGCTATTTGATATAAAGCAATACATAGTTGGATCTCTTCGTCTACATTGTTTTAGTGAACGTCTTTGAATTCGACCTAATATCGAGATATTGCAAGACTTCGTACAAGGCCCCTATCAAGAAATGTGTACGAAAGGGAGCTGTTCTGTCTGAATTTAAACTACCAGCAAATAACTTTTCTTTCTATCGTTTTGATGGGTCTTTATACAGACGATGCAAAGATGTTGAACGAGTATAAAAGGTACTTGAAAAACGAAATAAAAGGTTTCATTGAAGAGATGCATTTATATATAGAAATAATTGTAATAAATTACTTAAGTAATTTAACAGTAATCATAAATAACAAATTGTCTGTCAATAATAAAGTAGTTTTTTTTTTTGCAAAATATAATAACGCATCCCATTTATTCTATGCTATCACGAACAAAATAGATAAATCTTTTACAAAATATGTTATCAAAATTTACAATAAATAATTTAAATCTATACAATTTATAAAGCCTTATATTTATATTATTAGGGCACTAAGAAGGCTCTGCCATTGCATCACTTTTTACTACTTATAAACAGTGCCCACGCTAGTGTTCTACCTCCTAAGACCTAATAAACTATTTATTCGGACCAAAGATATGGCTCTGTCATCGTATTACTTTCTGCTACTTATACGCAGTGCCCACGCTAGTGTTCTACCTTCTAATAACCTATTTCTTAAGACTAAAGGTATAATAATAATTGCTAAATAGTGGATTAAATATATAAATTAAATGCAGATCATGTACCCGGTGTAACCTTGTCTTAGGAAGCAACAACAATATGATGTAATAACAAAATCTACTTACAAGTAAGTCTATAGAGAGAAGTGCAAATATTAGATTGTATTATGACTAGTACATACACTAAATTTATCATTCCGAAGCCGGTATTTTGCTATCATGATTTCCACTATAATTTTACTCTCACGAAATATGTCATTGGAGAACTGGTCCAGGGGATCCTATCTACACGCAATGAGACATGTGACTATCTAATCCTGCGTAGTACCAACCTCTCTGAGACTAACATCTGTATATCTTAAATTAAAGCGTGTAAGTTACAACATCGCATTTTGCGGTAACAGATGCTTTTTGACAATGGACAAGTAAAGACTTGTTAGTGATCTAAGTTTAAGATAGAAATGAGATTCTTTGAAATTGCTAACATAAAATATAAAAAATAATCCTTAATCCAACTCCTTTCTGATGATTTAATCTTAAATCTTATACTGTAACGGAAAATGTTAAATTTTTGCCAAGATAAGAAACAGTGGTATTTTCTAATTTGCTTTACATTGGATATGAGGTTTATAAAAAATTAAAAGAAGGTAACATAAAACACGTGGAGAATAAAATAATAGTTGAAGGTCGATTTCATTTAATACAAATTGTGACACATGTGTATTAAGTTGGTTATCTATGTGTGAACAGGCAGAGACAAAACAGTTGATAACATCTGCCACCACTGCTTCTCAACCGTTTTTCTTTTTTTATTATTATTAGATATTGAAGAGCTTGTAATAAAAAATACAATTTATAACATTTACAAGAAAAAAAAAAATAGAAATAATAATAATATAACGCCTATAATTAATTCACAGCGTGAACCAAATCTGTATATACTTAATTACGGTTGAATTTCAGCCACTGGACGTCAACCAGTCTATATATAAATAGATAAAGATAAAATAATTCAGTACCATTGTCTCTCCTCTTTCTCAACCGATTTTTTTTTATTTAGTAGCTGATCAGCTTTAGTGTTATTAGTAAAAAAATAATTTAAAACACTTATTTCTATACCATCGAGGATACAATATCTATTAAAATTAACAGGAAATTAATGGGCAATGATAATTGTACTAGCTCGCAGTTGACGTAGAAGAAATGAAAAAAATAATGTAAGATTATAGCGGTGCACTCAATGATTCTCAAAAAACATAATGGATTATGGTCGAATTTCCGTTAAAAACCTTGACTTTAATTATTACATGCTTTACAAAATCATCAAATTAATCGATTCCAGACTCCTCCATCAAGCTTAAAAGATCGAGAGGATATATACAAAGATTGTTACAAAGTATTAAATACCCTAATATCTTGGAATTCAATCTGGGGCGTTCTGAAAGTAGATGTTCAACATTTTTTTGCACATATTTCATAACCCTAGTTTGTCACTGACCCTAGTTACTGTGATTGATTTATTATACGCATGGTGGTAGCGATCGAGTCATGTGCACTGCTGCCGCAAGGAAAAGCAGTGCATTTTACAAAATCACAAATCGTAGAAAATTCGAAAAGTCTATAGAGGCGCCTAAGAAAAGTACGAAGCGAAGTTAGCACAGCTATCACTCGTAGTCCGGTGAAACTGTGGAGGCCTTGCCAGGTCAACAGTGTAGTCAGTTCGAAAAAGAAAACAGCTATCACTACCACTCATATAATGATATTTTCCACAATAAACTTGTTTAAATCGATGTATTGTAGTATGTAAGCACAAATACTACATATTTATATGGAATACAGAACCCTCAGGCTGCAAGTTTTATTCATGCTTGTATGACCACTATAAATTAATTAAAAAAAATGTAATTTAACCGTAATTTCATAATTACACTTCATTGATTAATATGCGTTATGTCCCAAAGCTCTTGTTAGGGGAATATAGTAATGTTATTAGGTCAATGGAAATTTTTCAATAGAACCTCTATTAGTTCAAGTGCGAATATTGTATTTTGCGGACGTCACGAAAGTTCACAGATCATGGAGTAAGTATTGTTTTATTGCTATTGTTATAAGTGAAACTTCTAAATGAAACTATAAATAAATCTTTATAAGGCATAAATTAGATAAAATTACCAACGATATAAAAAGTACCTACTATTATCTCATAAATTAATACTCAGACAAAAGCAGAAGTATACTTTTGCTTTTTTGAAGGCAACGTGTGTTTATACACAATTATACCAATGTCCTTCACATATCACTTTTTTTTTAAATCTTTAAAGCTCCTACAAGGCCTTGTCTAAGAAAAGAATAATAATAATAAGAAAAGAATGGTTCACTTGTTAGAACGGACAAAGGGAGCTTTATTGCAAGTCAAAATGCATGTCTTTAGTTATTGATTATAATCCACTTTATTTGTGTTGCTTGGCTTAGTTTAGCTTAGTCAGCTTGGGGTATTCAGTGACAGTTTAAGCCGAGGCGCACTGTGCACCCTTGTGCTGGTTGCCTATAAAATCGGGTGAGTGCCCTAAGCGCACCCCGTAGTAGTCCGGTGCAACTGTATAGGCCATGTCAGGCTAACAGTGCAGCCAGTTCGAAAAAAAAATGTACAATTACCAAACTACATCACTGAAAATGTCATCAACAATATTCTTATATACTATAGGATCTAAAAGCTGATGGATTAAAACCACCACATGATAGATTAAGAACACATCAATGACTTAATATAATTAATTCTTTTTGTGTAATCTGTATTGTTTTCACATTTGACCACAATCACACTAAATATTAAATGACTATGTAACCTAAATAACACCTAAGCTTAGAATTATCCCTCACAAAATACACCAATGCAATTTTTTACATTTAAAAATATAATGAAAAAATGAAATAAAAGTCTACAATCAACAGCTATAGTATACAAAATAATTACTTTGTTTACTGCCCACTTATCTTAGTGACTCATCATCGCCCTGCCTAAAATATTTGAAATGTAAGGCGCAATTTAACTTTATGTTGTAGGCATAATTTATTCACATTTAACATAATTGCTTCTGGGAAGCTATTAATTAACAAGTAGATATATTGTCTCACACGAGAAGTATTTCTTAAAATGTCGTAACTTAAATTGATTATTAAAGAAGGTTTAAGAAGAGAGAAGATTTAGTTTAAGAAAAACGGTCTTTTAAAAGATATTTTTTCTTTAATGGGTATTAGGTTTATGCATATTCCTTTTTTTTTATTTACGTGGGGAAATCCTTTATGGATACCCACCCTCTCGGGGGTGAGAGTGGGTTATGTCCGACTCGCACGGACTAAAACCCCATGGTGTACCGGCCGCCGCTTTTGTTTGGGGCGACATGTGATCGTGCTGAGGCTATCATCATGTCGCCCCATCGGTCAGCCCGGCGAAAGGCCGCCGGGCTCCGTCCTAATAGGGAGGTAGACTGGGTACACAACCAGCTACCTCCCCTCGTCAGCCGGATCTGTGCAATTTATACATATTCCTAAAGATATTTATTGTGTCAAACCCAAAGCTAATCAATTTTCGTGGCCATTATTTATTTCTAACAAAGACTAATTACTTTTACTTACCACATTTGAAGAAATATTTCTTGTGTGAGACATACTATCCACTGATTAATTAATAGCTTTCCAGAACCTTCTCAAATTATGCCTATAATATCAACTTAAATTGCGCCTTACATTTCAAACATCTGTCATTAATATGATAGGCTGGGCGATGATGAGTCGGTATGGAGATATACATTAAATGGACAGTAAAATCGATAACTGACTGTATATATTATGTTTTCTTTATTACTGCAATACTTGAGAATAATCGAGATCGTGGGATTGAATGAGATTAATAGAATTAGATGTTTTTTTCTTTCGAATATTTACAATAACATGTTTATCCTATTTAAAAACTTTGACCTACAATTTCAGTCCCGAACAAGGTATAACAGTTGTTAGTAAGAACATGTGTTTGACGAGGAAAAGAAGAAAACTCCGAAAAACTCTCCTAAAAGAACAGCTTCATGAGTTCGGTGCAGTCACGACTCTCCATGGTCTACGATATGTAACGGATAGACGAATAAGCATTTTTGAAAAGTAAGTTAGACTCATCTCACTGAGAATTTTGTTCTCATTGTATATTTATTTTCAAAAAGCCTAAAGTTTTTGGATGTTGTAACTATATTTTTACGTTATGAATAAATAACTGGACACATTAATATCGCTTAGTCACCAATTATTATTTATTTCATTAACATTACGTTTAAGAAAAAAAATTCTAATGTTCTTGATGACTAATTCAATAAGCATGAGACTAATACTATTGTGTACCATACCATAATGCGTTGCGTTAGAAGCGTACTAAAAAAGCACTAACCTGATTTCCTTCAACAGCAAGCACACCGTCCCCATGTTATCTGCAACTGCTAAACCTCTTCCAATAGCGTGGGGGTTTTCACACCTGCGGAAGAATTTTAGCTTGGTGTTCATATTCATCCACAAGAGATACAGGAGGTGAAACTAAATTGCTTTAAGACTTCTCTGTACAATAAATATTTTATATTTCAGAGTATTTTGGTTCATCATATTCTCGGTAAGCGTCGGTTTTTGTATCTACCGCATCGCTGCTGTATGGGGTAAATGGCAAGACAGTCCTGTTCTCGTGACCGTCAATGAACACCTCGTGCCCGTTGGAAGTGTAAGTTTGTACTATTATCATCATATAACATACAGCAAATAATTTCCATCTGTTTGGTCTCCTGTATGCCATTTTTTTTATCAAATAACTTCTAGTTATTTCTCACGAGACCTATGTTATAGATGTAGGAGTAAAGTTGAAATATAATTTGTTAATTACATATATTATTACAAAAGAGATGAGTTGAGAACAATGAGAAGATTTTGAGAATTAAGTGGCATATCTCTGGAACATTAACGTTTTATAAAAGTTTTCATATTATTATAGTGTATTATTAAATATAAAAAAAATAATAAATGTAATAAACAAATTCATCAACAAATATATTTATGGTAAGCACAGCGTTTAGAACAAAAACACTTTTTTTTCGAACTGACATACCCTGTTGGCACTGGAGCCTCTACAGCTTCACCAGACTACGACAAAAACACTTGTGACTACATTGCGAAGCAATTACAAGTTCCAAATAAATTCTCGTGCACGGACACACCTAAATACATTGATATACGCAATATATAATTACAACAGAAGCAAATACTAATTACTAACTCATTCAACGAATAGTGTAGTACGAATGACGTAATACTAATAGGGTTACATCGAAAATTAAATAATAGTCTACAAGCCAACATTTTCCTTTTATATGATATTCAAATTCTTGTTGATCGCTCACTTTTACTGTTCAAGTTGTAATTTAATGCCTAGATAAATATCGAAGGAGACAATGAATTCATTATTAGAGGTATTAAGACAAACGTTGTAATCTTACTTTTATAATTCTTTATAGTAATTCAGTATTTGCTTCTTTATGGAAAACCGTTTTAGGTGCGATAATTTATGAAAGGACAGAGAATTAGAATATTTTACAGATTTATTTTTGGTAACTAACACTGTTAGCATGAAGGGCCTTAAAGGTTTTACCGACTTTCTGGGTGCACACTAAAAGCATACAGCGGAAATAACAACTAGCTCTATATTGCCAGAAAATATCGATCAAATAGAAATATGAATTCCGGTCTAAAACGACCTCTTGGAACTTCGACTCGTAAAATAAATAATCACTTAATTTACTAACATGCTTTAACTGTCACTTAGCGAATGTACAACAATTAACAACATAGACTTTTATGAAGAATAATTGTATATACAATCTCTGGTCATGTCCAGTACAGTTTTTTCGGGTTCATTTCCAATTAGAAAAAGAACCCAATCCTTTCGAACATCGAAGAAATTATCTGGAACAAATTTCGATTCTCTGGGAACAACACAAACAACCAATATATGGAAATATTACTCTACGAATCTTTATCCTTTTTTTAATGTTATCGTTGGGAAAAGCTGCCATTTTCTATTCTTCACATAGAAGCATGTACCAAGATCGACAGCGATAAAGTAATCCAGAACAGGACTAAACTCATGAACTAAGTTTTAACTACTAATAAAGCATTGTATATAACATTTTCTCTGTTGTGGTGAGATTATTCCGCTTTTGTTTTTTAAGCATACGAATAAATTTTAGTAAAACGCTAATAATAAATTGAATAACGAATATAAACATGATGAAATAATATGTCAATAAATGACAATGACAATGGGAAAGTTTTAAAATCATGAAATTGCTTAAATCTTCTTTAATTCCAGGTCCCGTTTCCTTCCCTAACAATATGTCCGCAGATGAAAACGAGAGCGACGATTTTCAATTATACCGCTGTACAACAAAAGGTTTTCAAATATAATCCACCCTATGGAAAAATGTAACTAGAATAACATTTTATATCTTAAAAAATAATGTAGTTTACTTCCTTGATCTAGGTGTAATTTATATAACTTAACGCACAGTAAAAAAAATTGCATTCTTATGAAAATATTCGAACTGGAAATACAGAGGTCCTAGAAAAATGGGTGTAATTTAATAACAAACACTTGCGAATATATTAAAGGGTAATTTACCACGTTCCAACTGTGATTAGAAAAGTCTAGAAACACGGTTATTTTATTAGCCACCAAGACCACAAAAATATAATAATCCCTGGTTTTCCTTTTACTTCTTACTTTCAATTACAGACCTATGGAAGAGCTTCGGTTATTTGAAGACCTTATGTTAATATGCGATGATTCATTAACACAGTTCTTTTACTCCTGGGACTACAATAATAATACACAGAACAATTCGTCCCTATCTATAATAGAAAATTTGCTAAAGGTAAATCCATTCAAAACAATATAGATAGGGTTGATTTGAGAATAAGGAATCCATTTTACATGTGAGATTATGTATGAAGCAGCAAAACGGAGTTCTCTAAATCGATGTAATGTTTACAAGACAAGCGTTATCTATGTTTCGGCGTTCGTGTGAATCTTCTTATGGATTCATCGCATTAAAAACAATTTAACTTGAACAAGATGTAGCATTGTGTTACATCGCAAAATCCTAGTATTTTTGAACAAACGTATTGGGGATATCGAAGTTGCTCTTTCAGAATCCCTAGTATCTCTTACTCATACATACTTAGATGAAACCTTGAAAATAAACTTAATTGTACACAGCCTACATACGTTGAATACACTCTAATTTTGTCTCATTTCATTTTGTTGCTTTTTGGTACCAAACATAGCGTTAATATAAACCGAAGTAAATGATATTGATAATTATAGTGTCATTTGAGTTTAATTATACTATATTCACATAAATTTTTCATGGATTTATTTTATTAGAGAATTATAGAAATGCATTCGGTATATTACAGGTAGCGCCGGGTATCGACGATGTAATATCATCCTGTAGATGGCGCAATAAAGGCGTAGTATGTTCTAAATTATTCAAAACAGTTCTAACTGCAGAAGGTGTCTGCTTCTCAATGAACTCTATACAAGCACAGGAAATGTTCAGTAAAGAGAAGTAATCTCCCATTGACTTTTGAATTTATTTGTTATGCATATTTGTATCTAAAAGTTTTATCTATTTGTCCACCGATCCATCCTTGTATTGAAACAAAAGCGCCCATAGCTAGCTGGACATGAACTTCCTCCAAAGATAGTTTTGTCAAGATCGTAAACTTTTTATTTTTTTGAAGTAAGTAAATTCCATTTATCCTCTATCCTAAACGGGCAGGCATAGAAACGATGTGCGAGACTCGCCAGGGACGAAACGATACAATACACATTAAAAATTCAATGGTGCTCCAAAAATACCCATCGTGTCGAAAACTGGGAGCCACTCACGCTTGACTTTCGCCCCTCAACAGGGGTAACTTTGAAACCTTTCTGACCTTCTTCTGTGGTTTCAAGCCCAGTCGCCTCTGATGAACCCTGACGACACATGCGTACTGAACATATAGCGTGTCCCGTGAAGGGCCTGTACGACTGTTATCTCAGTTCCGTCATTTTCAGAACTTAAACTGACGTAACCACTCTTCGCTGCTTGTAGCTGCAACTAAAGCTGTAGTAGATTTATTGGCGCGCATTTTGAGAGCCTATTCCTTTTAGAAGGCACCGCTCTGTGATCGGCCGCCTTCTTAGGCTTGGCTGTCTTCAGGCGCTAGGCCACGTCATTGGCCTCACATGGTTTCCCTAACAGCACCCATATAGGCTTACCCTCAGAAGGCTTAAAAACCACCAAAATCTTCCCCATTACCGAAAAACATATTGTAAACCTAACGATGGCGTTGCTTAAAACATTAAGTAAAGATTTTTTTTTCGGTTTCATGTGAAATAAGAGATACTATATACCTTAAAATAGCTATTTACTTAATTTAAATACTATAAAATATTTACTTTACAGTTATAACTAGTTCTAATATTATAAATGAGAATGTGAGTTTGTTTGTTTGTTACGTTTTCATGTCGTAACTACTTAACCGATCATCATAAAATTTTGGATAGACTTTGTGACGGGTACAGAATAAGATACTGGATACTTTTGGCCATAAAAAAGTGCTATTTTGGAAGGATACGGTAATCTTATATCAAAGCATACAAAGCCTTGTGCGAAAGCAAGTACATAAAATATATTTCTTACAGGTATACTGTTTCTTTTGGTCATTTATTTCAGGCTGAACCGTATGAGCAATTCATTTAGTTTTCTATAATGTTTAATCAAAATATTTATGTTTGTATAATCATTATTATGTGTTATCGTAGCATATGGGGTAAATACAACTATTCGAATTTAACATTAAACGAGACAAAGAGAGGTTGGACTCAAAATGGTTACTATGATCCAAATGAAAAATACCCGTATCCGAGACGTGGTCGAGTAAGTGTGTTTGTGTTTTAACTGAAATCTTGTAAATAATTTAGTAAGCATTACAAATATCTGATACATCTATTTTAAATCGTTATATTTCCTCAATTTTTCTGAAAACCAAAATTCAAACACACTTTATATTTCTAAAGTGGCAAAGGCTATGCAAGGTTACGTACACGTTCCTATAATATGACCAGTTTTTATTTCTGTTCTTTTATTCAGGGTAATGGAGGGAAGACGGAACTAGAGATAACTTTTACAGAAAATAAAAATAATCAAGATGAAATCTGTAACATTCTGAATAACGGATTTAAGGTATTTAAATAATAAAACCTGAAAGACTATTGTAGCGACACACATAAATACATTAACTGTAATATATATGTACCACAATAATTTTCGATTGAAATAAATATTTTATAAATCATAGCTGCTCAAGATTTACCAGTCAAGTTATGGTTCAAAAACCATCTGACCATATGTTAGTGTTTTCTGAGACTGTTGGTAGATTGTGCTGCGTGGTCCTAAAATATAATCAAAGAGAAGTTCTAAAATACAAAATAATTTCTCACTTACTACCCGAATAGTCGCTGCGAAAGCTTCTCTCGAGCATGAGCTCGCTAAATCTATAACAGATCGTTCATTTCGTCTACAAACTTCTATAACGTGATAGTAGTATTGCCACGTTCTGTTGAACTATCGTAAAGATAGTTCTGATGTTTATTTGTAAGAAATAAATTCAACAAAACCATAACCGATTTAAAAAATTCTTTCACCTATAGATAGCTACACTAATGCGAACAAGGCAGTGCGCAAAAACTATTATATAATAAATATATTATGTAAGCTTTTAATAGCTAAAAAGTAACTTCATGTATATGCCGGACAAAATGTGAGGTATGTTGAGAAGGTGGTTTCGTAAAAAGTAGTGCTATATTAATTATTATATAACCTTGATAAACCATACGGCAAAATAGTATTGATGTGAAGAGTCCGACTTTCTCAAATATAATTTGTTTCTCTCTTTATTCGCTATACATTTCATATCCTTCCTGGTCCCAAAATATTTCTTACTACAAAATAAGACACGACATTCACAAGTATCTTATCGCATCATCATCATCTTCTTACCCTTATCTCACTTATCGGCACAACACGTTTTCCTTTTCCATTCTCCCCTGTCAGACGTCATTTCAGTATTTATACCTTTTATACACATATCATTTTGCACACAATCTATCCATACCTTCTTCGGTCTCCCTCTACTCCTACATATGTCCATCTTCATACTTAAAACTTTTCTAGTTACAAAGTTTCTTATCGCATATTCTTTGATTATATGTTATGAATGTAGACAAACGGCTGTTTCATTTCCAGGTTTACATACAGCATCCTAATAATATGCCAGGCTCCTCGACGCATTTTTACACTGTCACTCCTCAAAAACAGACAGCATTCGCTCTAAAATTGAACATTTTAAGCACAGCAGAAAAGTTACGAGATGTCTCTTCAGAAACGTATGTATTTATATTAAAACCTACAGATATTGTTAAACATTATTAATATGTTTGTTCTTATTTCATACTCATAAAAAACTATCTAGTTAATTTGAGAAAGGTTGTTTGTTGAAGATGAACTCTACAAAGCTAATACTGTAAGAAAAGTCAAGATTTTGAAGAAAGTGTGTTAAGTATTTAAAAGTGCAAAAGATTTTAAGGTACATTTTGAAAGAATTATACTTATTTTATTAATTTACTACTAGACGGCAGTGCTATTTCCCTGAAGAACACCCTCTACGTTACTTCAATATATACACGGCGAGCAACTGTAACATGGAATGTCTTGCAAACATAACATACGAAAGATGCAAATGTGTTGGTTTTTATATGCCACGTACGTAGAACATATTTTAATTAAACCATCTTAAACTAAAATGACTGCACCTACTGAAAAATTATTAATTTAATATACACTATTGCAGGTGAAAATGATACGAAAATATGTACGTTTTTGGATATGGAATGCATGGAGTCGGCGCAAGGTAATCATGCTGCTTAATCTTTGCTGGTAGTTTAAAAGTAGTTGTTTTTATTCTATATATATTTGCGATACTATATAATATTTGGACACACTTAGATAAATGACTTTGCATCATAGTACTACTATTAGGAGCCATATACATAGATGAATCAATTTTAAGTTAATTCATATAATTGTGAAACCCATTATGTTTCACCAAAATAAATTCAAGATACAAATGTTATCAGCTACACAATTGTTACTGACTATTCTACTATGTACTGGCTTTTCGTGAGAGGGCTGTCATAACTAATTAGTAATACCTAAGTATATTGTGAGAGAGTGAATATTGTTATTTGTAATTAGTGAACACTAACACAAATATGTCTTCAATGTAACACACAGTAAATTTAATTAGTTGCAATATACAATTAAATAAAATAATAACATAAATAAGATATATATTTATCAAAATATGCTTTATGCTTTTTCAGAAATATTAGCAGAGAAACAGGCGAAGTACTCATATCTACGTACAGAATCCGATGACAATTTTAAAAGTTGTAATTGTTTGCAGTCATGCGATAGTGTAGATTACGACGCCGATGTTATACGATCTGACTTTAATTTCCAAGCATATATACGAGCCATGAATATTAATTTTCAAGATGAAAGTATCGATAATTTAACAAATAGGTAAGTTAATATATATATATGGGTTGTGGGTAGATGTGTATGTTCAACCTACGTATAATGAAGGACGTGCACAAATAGTTAAAAGGATGTAGACAGTATTACGAAGAAGTGAAATTTAATAAACGACAAAACATAAATATAACAATAAACAACAATGAACATTAATATTTTCTAAAAGAGTTAGCGCGCGCAAAGTAACTGTTCTCCCGTGCAGTCTGTCCGTGAGTAGGAGGGTGAGGGTGCGCGAGCGCCGCTCCTACGATCGGTGGACGCGCGGGGGGTGGCAGTCATCTGTCGGCGGTCCATAAACATAAGCGCCAGCGATTTGTACCAATTATAAGGTCTTGGCGCAATCAATTTTAAGGGCGCGATTTACAATATTTGCATAGCATGCCACAAGGGTATATAGGTAATCGGTTTATACATTATGATAATTGAGTTCTTTTGAAAATTAACCATTTGATGTGAAATTTTAGGCTACTTATTTTATAGATCCGACACCATTTGGCAAATACCACCCAATTTTTGGCTTATCGTCAATTTGTTATTTGTTATTTTTAAAAGTAAATAAACTAAGATGTGAGTAATTATGTTATTTACAGCTTCTCCTGTCTCCAGCTCTTTATTAGGTATATGATTGTATAAGTATATGAATACATAGAAGAATCTGATCATCTTTTATTAAATGGCTATCGTCTCCTATAGACGATTGTAACTCCATGAGAATGTATTTCCATAAAGTTATTGACCTATTTCTGGCTCTTGTCATGAGCCTCGTATTAGCAGAAAACCTTACTGACTAACACGTTCACATCCCGGTTATGATTAATTTTACTGTTTACAACATAAAACAAGTTGACTAGTTAAGAAACTGCAAAGTGACTAACACGTTCACATCCCGGTTATGATTAATTTTACTGTTTACAACATAAAACAAGTTGACTAGTTAAGAAACGATAAAAAATAAACCTATGTTATACCGTACATGTTAGCGGATTTTCTTGAAACCTACTCAAATTAAAGGAAGAATATTTAAACAATTTTGAAGTCTTAGTAGGCAGCTATGAATGTTAAAAAATGTTCCAAAGTTCGGAAAATATTTCAGGCATCAACGGAAAGAGCTCGATCGAGTTTATAATTCTCCGAAATTATGCAAGTGATGTTCCAAGTTAACAGTTACAACATTTAGTGAAAATACGAAGTAGAATTTTATTTCAACACATCATTATAATTTATGTACACAGTACAATAACTTTTTAATTTTCCACGTAATATTAGGTTTGGCCTTGTTTTTAGGGCGTCGTAAACGGAGATTTTGATTGTATTATTCTATTATTATTATTTATCGTGAGACACTTATTTCCTATCGTTTTTAACTTCTTATTTCTTTTTTAGCGAATATTCACTGATGCGCATATACTACAAACAGCCAAGTTATATCTCGATGCGCCGCTCTGAGTTGTTTGGGATTACCGACTTTCTAGCCAACTGTGGTGGCCTACTCGGACTGTTTCTTGGCTTCTCATTTCTTAGTCTAGTCGAGATAATCTATTTTATTACCCTTAGGTATGTATTTAACATCTGATATATGCTCATGATTGCATATATAGAGATGTAAAATTAATGCGTCAGTATACAAGTCCAAAACGTATTGTCTTATTTACTTTGTCCAAATGAAAATTTCGAGTAAATATACAAACTTCATTTTTTATAATAATAACAAGTGAATGCATGCATTAAATATATTTTTCCTAAATTACTAATTAACTCCCAGAAATCGATTACTTAAAAGAAATGAGAAAATCTCAAATTCGCAGAATTTGATTTACGAGTGCTTGTAATTATGATTTAATATTACACCTAATATAGCTTAGTTTACTATTTTTTAATAAATTAGCATTGAAACTAATGTGTATCATATACGTTTCTGTAGATATTGAAACTAACTGTTGACCGAGCATGCGTACTTTTGTCCTGGCGTTTAAGCTATAGACCAGAAATTATTGTTAGCGCGAAAAGACTATCGCTGAGGTCCTTGAAGCGTTCACATTTCTACAGTGTTCCCATAACTATATTCAGAGTTAGATTATTATGCCTATTATTAAGTTCCTTTTTCCTCTTTCCTCGTTCCTCTTTTATTATTTATACTTGATTGTTCTTAATCGACCGAACGATTATTGACAACGATAACGTCTATCCATGAAAATATCGTATCCACTGAAACGCCTTGACATACATCACTTGTACTATTTTCTTTTACAGATTATGGTGCACAATTAAAAGAAACACAAAAGAAGAGAAAACAAAGTAAAGTTAAATGAATAAAAGTGATTATTCTTCAATTCATTCATGTGGTTTTGATTTGATTCATATCATATATAAAATATTAGTATATTTTTTATCTTGATGTAGTTAAATATCACAATAATTTTAATGTTCATTAAACAAACTATTATCTTTAAATGAATGTTTGAAATGTCAGCTGAAATGCGAATGAATATTTGATTATGTCTGAGCTGTATACAACTTGATATTCCATAACTAGATTTGAGATAAATTATTACACACTCAGCAGGATTAGTTATCTCATGTAAAATGATTAAATAAACAATTATTATCTTCCACCTTCTTGCTTTCAAAGCATATAAATTAATATATGGTGTTAAAAAAAAAATACAATAAATAGCAAGAATATTGGATTATAGGATAAAAGCTTTACTAGTATAACGACATAGTGTTGATTGAAGCTGATAAAGATCAATACGGGGGGGCACAAGCAGTCATATTGAGCAGAGATCGTTACTGTTCTAAGCTTGTACTTCTTTAAATCAGAATTAATCCGAATAGTTATTGGTGGCTGGGGGGTTTTGGGAATAAAAACAAAAAAGATGACAAAATATGTAGCAACCCCAATGGTGGGTAAAGTGGCCAGCAACCTAAGTGAAATAACTTTATCTAACATTGAGCAATATTACCGTTGGTGATAACTTAAAAACTAATTTTAAGAACAAATTGTTTAATATATTCACAATACACCAAGAGAATAATGTAAAAATTTCAATACATACCACATAACTTCAATTAAATGTTTCTCAAAAAGAAGTAAAGTTTTCGGGGACTATAAGAAACAATTGCCCATACACCTCAAGAACGATAATATCATGACATAAGTATATTAAAGTTGCAAGAAAAAAAGGCTTTTAGAGTTGCCGCAATTTAAAATAAAATCGATATAAACATTGAGAAACCGACTATGTCTAATAAATTTTGAATACACATTAGATTTTCAAGGGTAAGTGCTCATAGGTAAAGTTGCTCATGAAAGGTAAAGATGGCGCAGTTGAACTTAAACACAAACTTAAGTTTTAAAAACAGTAACAAGGCAAAGCATTCATTATAAACATCCTACTGAAATTACTAATTAACTTCCAGGTATCGGTCATATAAACGATTGAAGCGATGATGGCTCAGTTGGTAGTATGTTCGGACACAGCATCGAAGGACGTAGGTTCGAATCCAAGCAACTGAGTCGGAGCTTTCGGTGAAAGAAAACATCGTGATGAAAGTATAGCGCGGTGGTAGAGCCTTTTTTAAATCCGCCTGGCTAGCTAACACCCTAAAGTTGAAAATCTATCGCCAAGCACCTATTGGTGTGTTCCGGAAGCTGCACTTTAGAGTCAGTCTTCCCTCAAGGGCTTAGCGTGACTACCATTTTAAATTTAGATTAGATTTTAGATTTAACATCGGATGATATTGTGGTCAAACAAACGCTGATACCTAGAAAGTATTACAAAGTTGAAATTTTCATACACATTGTTAAGGCCACAGAAAAGAACGTAGTATTGTTTTTATCCAGAATAAGTACTGTTCACGAGGAATAGATTAAATATATCTTAAGGCGTGAGACAAAATGAGCAAAATCTAGTCTATTATAAATTGTGTGTTCTCATATGTATAGCCAAGGAGTGGTAAATTGTGCAAGGTTTGACTATAAGAGTTCTGGCATCGCTTCTATTTTGACCACAGATAAATACTGTCACGTTAGTATTCTGATTACTGGTAACTTTTTTCTTAAAGGATATTAAAATTGCCCTCTATATAGCAAATTAAAATTATTTATGCATCTGAGTGCTGGGCTACGAAAGAGACGGAAGAGAAAAAAATACACGTCGCAGAGATGCGAATGTTAAGATTGATGTGTGCTATAACTAGAATCGATAAGGTTAAGAATGAGTATATAAGAGGAATTTTGAAAATAGCACTTGTGACGGAAAAGCTGAGGAGTAATAGTTTAGCATGATATGGGCATATCATAAGGAGAAATGAAGGCCATGTAACTAGAAAAGTTTTAAGTATAAAAGTGGATGGATATAAGAGTAGTAGAGGGCCGAAAAAGGTATAGATAGATTGTGTGCAAAAAGGTATGTGTATAAAAGGTGTAAATACCGAGATGACGTCTGGCAGAGGAGAGTGGAAAAGGAAAACATGTCGTGCCGACCCTACTTAGGTGGGAAATTGGTAAGAAGATGCTGATGATAGCAAATTTAAATTATATGCTCCAAATTATCTAGTTGATATCTCAGTTAAATTTACGCGTAGTCGTTTGCTAATTTTAAACCGTTGGTGAGTACGAACTTATATGCTACCATTAATAAGCCACATTAATACGTTCCGATAAATATCTCAAACGAAATTAGAAGCTTGTAAGATACAATATCGTACACAGAGGTCGTAGTGATATACAATTCTTTTTTAATTCGAAAAGCAGAGTTCTGAATTTGATACGATAATGAGATGTTTTCAACTTCCTACCTACCTAACAACAAGATAATCAGTAATTCTTTAATCCTTATCGATTTCATTCTTTTTCCATGATTTCGTTTAAAACTTAATAATGTAGCGGAAATTCTGTATTTAATTTTCTCAAAGAAACAGTGATTTTACAATTTAATTGAAAGCGAACATAATAAGGTTTTTGGTTTAAAATAAATCATTAAGAAATAAATAGTTCAATTAATCCGGTAGGATAAGTATGTATCCATTTTAATAGGTTATTTGTGATTGGCTGAATAAATATAAATATATTTGAAGAATTGTGCTTTAGTGTTATTGAATAAAAGTTGTGACGCAATATGTATAATGAATTCCTTGTTTATTTTGTAAGTAAATCAATTTATACCAACTGATAATTTGTAATTATGCTACCACAACATGACGTCACTGCGCCAGATAATAAACAAAGTAGAGTCCAAACTCAACGGCAAAACCGAGGAATCTATATTCCACAGCCGTTCGTTGACGTCGTGAAAATTTATAAGCCTCTCGACTGTTGGATATACAGCGAGTGATCCCAAATCGCGTCAAATTAAATAAGGCACTGTAACTGTCAAATTAAATAAGTCACTGTAACTAGTTTATCATTCGAATGGAGGTAGTGATTTAGTCATATATGACTGTGTATGTAGTATATACACTGCCACTATAAAGGAGCGCATCTAACAAAAACACAAATGGGAAAAAATCGAAGAGTCCGTAGACTGCGTCTTAAGCGAAGTACGTTTAATTAGTTTTTTGATTAAATTTGGTTTGAAAATAGAAGCTCACAGGTAAAGTAAGCTATGCTATTAGATACATCTTTTTTCTTTATTCCACAATTGTATAAAATGAAATACTGCAAAATCAGATGCGGTCCTCTTTATTTGTATGGCAGTAATGAATATCTAGCTGCTAATTTACTGGATATAAACGTAAAAGTGCTTACTACTGTGGGTGCTATAGCTGGTCTATGGTGGTCGCTCACCAGTCAGACATAATTGTCGCGTCCTACTACCCAGCAATTCGTAGCAACCGTGTTAATCGATTTCGGGTTATTCACGTTTCGTAACCTATCATCGTATTTTCTTACTAGTGAAATACGATAAGACGGTTGTAAATGACGTAGGCTTCTAGTGTTACAGATAATCCAAGAACAGTGAACGATAACAACTCTGTCAGTTTTGTCTCCCCTGTTGTATCTAACGACTGTCACAAATATTTGATTGATGAAGGCGTTAATTTACAGAAATCTATCATTAAATGTTAAGACGGACGTTACTTTGCACTTCCACTTGAAATGAATTGGCTGCTGTCATGTCTCACTGCAACAGAAAACATTTGTGAAACAACAAAAGTTAATTAAGAGATGTCGTTGTTCAACTGTTGAACCCGACTTTGGCGAATGGTTGAACCTGTTGTTAATGGATATTATTTGTATGTATTTGTAAATATATAAAAAAATTGAAATATGTTTCAGATTGAAGTGTAACGATTGCAATCGATTACACGTGTTCAGATCTACTCTTCCAATACGTGCGGACGCGCGCAGCGAAACACGGTAATTAACACTTCAATCTGCTACTTATTTTAATTAATGATGTATATATTTAAATATCTTTTTACATCTTATTATTTCTTTTTATATTTACAAAGACATACCAATAAGGTAAATGGACGTCAGGTTCTACCATCCACTATCGTTGGGTTCAACAGTCTAACAACAATGTCTCTTAATTACTTTTTGTTGTCTCTCAAAGTTTTCTGTTGCCGTATGTCTTAATAGTGGCTAATCAATTGCAGACGGAAGGCCAAAATAACGGCCACCCTAGTAGCATCCCAAGTATATCAATTTATATATAGTGACGGCGACTCGTAGAACTATTCACTGTATTTAGTAAAGGTAGAAACGCGAATAATCATGCAGTGGTCACGCAATGGATGTCAGTGTATTATTGGCAATGTTGAGTAAAAAAAAAACGATATCATAACAAATATATACACCCACAATTGTAAAGAAGAATAGCCGACATCATTTTTATTTCATACAGAGAAAAAATCGATGGACTGAAGAATGTAGGTACTGAATAATATATTTATGTAAAATATAGAACCCTAAGTCTACAAGTAACATTCATGCTTCTATGAAAACTATAAATTGATAAGAATATACGACACAAGAATTAATAACAAAAATATAAACCCATAATTTCATAATTACGTTTCGTGTTAATTACCATGCGTTACGTCCCAAAGCTCTTATTAAGGGAATGTATTAAAAGTTTGGAAATTTTTCACTACAATTTAGTTCAAGTGCGTATATTACATTTTGCGGACGTTACACGAGTGAACTTTTTCACAGATGATGGAGTAAGTATTGTTTTGTTGCTTCTCTTACAACTGAAACTTCCAAGTGATATAATTAAAAGGAAATATAAATTATTTTATCATATAAATAAGTTAAAATCACTATCGATATTAAAAGTAGGTACTCTTATTTCAAAAATTAAAAGTTGGCCAGGTCTACTTCTGCTTATTTTATAGGAACGCTTGCAACACAATTTATAAGTTATACACAATCCTACCAATGTTATTTATATTTAATATTGTTTTAATATCCAAAGCCATACTTCGCGTTGACTAAGATAATAGTGGTCCTCTTAGTAGAACTGACTAGTGAGCTTTACTGTAATTCAAAATTCATCTCTCCAGTTATCAATTATTATCCAGCGTTGTTATGTAGAATAACCAAACTATAGTGCACTTAATATGCCATTAACATTGCAAACCAAATAACTATCTACATATATATCTGAAACTTTTTAAATAATACCTACAACATAAAATTAAGTTGTGTTTACATCGTAACTTCTAACCTTAATAATTAGGATGGGCAATGATGAGTCGGTAGGAATATATACACAAAAATGAACATTAAAACCAAAAATTTAAAATATAAATTATGTATTGTATATTACTATACCTCTTAAGACATAATGGAGTTCTTCCATTGGTTGACTTTACTTAAATTAGATGTTTTTTTTTTATTCGAATATATACTACCAAATTTTTATCACATATAAATATCTTATCTTCAATTTCAGTCCCGAACAAGGCGTGGCTGTTGTTAGTAGGAACATGTCTTTGAGAAGAAAAAGAAGAAGACTTCCAAAAACTGTCCTAAAGGAACAGCTTCATGAGTTCAGTACAGTCACAACTCTCCATGGTCTACGATATATAACGGATAGACGACTAAGTATTTTTGAAAAGTGAGTTCCGCGTACCCATTATTCTCTACCCATTAAATTGTTGTGTGCAAAATGCCTAACAACAACTACAAATGGCTGATGTTGCTATATTTAACGTTTTTAATTAGTATCTGTACACATTAATATCATACAGTGAACAATTAATTATTTCACTGATATTAGTTTTAATCAAAAAATTGCCAATGCCCTTGGAGACTAATGGAAACATTAACTACTATACTGCACGTTGCCTCAATGGCGACAGAAAATGTGTTGGAAGCGAACTTAAACATAGTGTAGTGACCTGGTATCCTTCAGCAATATGCACTAAGTACACCATCCCGCATGTTATCTAAAACTGCTGAAGCTCTTTCAATGGTGTGTGGTTTTTCACACCTTCAAAACTTACGGAAGAATTTTGGTTGGATGTTCACATTTATCCACAATACGGGAAGGAAAGTAGCGTTACAACTTCTGTTTGGGTTTCAATAAAATGATTTATTTACATTTCAGAGTATTTTGGTTCGTCATATTTTCGGTGAGCGTCGGTTTTTGTATCTACCGCATCGATGCTGTTTGGACCAAATGGCGAGAGAAACCTGTTCTTGTGACCGTCGATGAACATCTCGTGTCGGCTGGAAGTGTGAGTTTGTACTGCTAACATAATATTACATTTATACAACGAAACAATTCCCACCGGCTTAGTCTTTTGTGCACCTTTTTTTCATCAAATTACTTCCAGTTATATCTAGTAAGACTTTCGTAATAGACGTAGGAATAAAGCTGAAATATATTTTGTTAATAACATATATTTAAAAAAAAGCGATGATTTTTTTTAATAATATAAGAGCATTTGTGAGTAAAGTGATTTTTCTCTGGAACATTTAAAAATCTATAAATAATTTGAAACGTATAATCTAAAATACCAATTCCTCAATCAATTTAATATATACATTCCCCATAAGATATTTTTGTGGTAACCATCATTTAAAACAAAAATACTTTTGGCTACACTACGTCGTAAATATACACTCGGACCCAAATAAATTCGCGTGTACGGACACACCTATACACAGCGACATACGCAATATTTATTACCATAGAAGCGAATACTAATTACTAATTCATAATTTTAACCAATGGTGTGGTACGAATAACGCAATACAAATAGGGTTACATCCATACTTAAAATAATAGTCTAAACATCAACATTAATTGGGCCAGAAACCTCTTTTGTAATATTAAAGTTCTTGTTACTCTATCACCTTTTACTATTCAAGTTGTAAGTATAAACCTACAAAAAGAAAAAAAAAGCTGTACACTTATTAATTCAAATAAAAAAAGAAGACATTGAACTCATTCATCACAGGTTTTCTGCGTCGCACTCGTAATTATGGTTAATCTTGTGTTCATGCAGATTTTGTATAATTTTACATAAAGTGAATTGAATGTTTTAAAGTGACTTCTATAACTCTTCTCAATAATTCAATGTGTTTTTTCTTTATAACAAAGCAACTTAACTTGCAATGCTTATTATTGAACCATACTTAGATGAGATTTTGAAACTAAATTGGATTGTGATTAGCTTACGTACGCTGAATAAACCTTAATATCCGGTTTTTCAGTATATTACCGATTGATATCAGCACACGTATTGCTAATTAATATAAAATCGAATATTTGATACTAATAAGATGATCAGCACCTAATCGCATACAATAGTGGCAATCACACCACTCAAATTTTTTACTTTCTACTTCGAAGAAATAACATTAAAATAGTAAAAAATTGCAAGGTCGTACCTGAAGACGTATTAACTACTCAACATCATTTGTTAGTGTTAGATTTTAAAATTAAATTACAATTGGACAGAAAGAACTAAGTCGAGACTCCCAACCAGAATTGAATCGTTTTTATTAGAAAAAGATGAAAAGTTGTTGTCAAAATAATAGAAACGAGGGATATGGAATCCAAAACAGTGAATGAATGTTGGAATGAAATGGCAACCTGTATAGGGACGCGACAAGGGATATCCTCGATGAAACGAAAGGAAGAGGAAATATAGACACTTGTAGATGGAACGAAGAGGTACAAAAGCATTGCAAGAAAAGAAAACAGCTTTTAAGGAGTGAAAGAGTATTAATGATAAGGATAGCACCATTAAAGAAAATAAGAGAAGGATATATACAGAATGCTAGAGCTAAAGTACAAAATGATTTGTACCAATCACTGAAGAGCTCACAAATACAAAAATATCTGTATGGATTAGCAAAAATGAGTGAAAAAAGAAAATGAGGGGTATTGTACATGTTAAATGTATAACGATGAAGAAAAAAAAAATGATGAATGATAAGGATATAAAGAGTCGTTGAAAGAGATATTTTGAAATATTGATAAATGAAGAAAATGATTGTACCAGAGAGTTAGTGGCTGTACCGTTAAATTTAGGCGTTGTGTAGGAGATAAGCGAGGATGAAGTAATAAAAGCTGTGAATGGTATGAAGAACGGAAACACGGAACGGAAGATTTTAAAGGTAGATGGATGGATGTGGTTGACTTTATTTTGTACTAAATACTACTACTAAATGGTAAAATTCCTATCTTGTACTGTAATAACAACCAAGGGATAAAGCTTATGTAACATAGTATGAAAGTTTGGGAAAGAGTGATAGCGAGACGAATAAGAGATGAAACTGAAATTACTGAGAATTAATTGGGATTTATGCCTAGACGTGCGACAACAGATGCCATTTTCGCATTTCACCAACTGTGCGAAAAATACAGACGTATACATAAAAACTTGCATGTGGTGTTTGTTGATCTGAAAAAGGCATATGATCAAGTATATCGGAATGTTATGTGGCGGGCGCTGAAAAAGAAAAGAGTACCCGGGAAATACTTAGAACTTATCCGTTGTATATATAGTCAAGCGAAAACACATGTTAGGTCTGAGGCTGGAGTTACTGACAATTTCTATCTGGCTGTATGATCAGGAATAAGTTTTAAGTCTTTATTTATTCTTTCTTGTCATGGATGCAATAACGCGATGGGTTTGAGCAGGGGGCACCTTGGTGTATGTTGTTTGCTGCTAATATTGTTCTTGTTCTAGAACCAGACTAGGCTAGAGAAATGGCGAGAAAAACTGGAGAATGTTGGTTTGTGGATTAGTAGGATAAAAACTGAACATTTGTTCTACGACTTCGGGGGTACATCCAGTTTTTGTCATATTATCTTAAACGGCGTATCCTTACCAGCCTGCTCCAATTTTTGGTACCTCGGTTAATTGATCCAAAACGACAGTGACATAGGCATGGACGTAAAGAATAGGATAAATGCAGGGTGGATTAATTGGAAAAAGTGTCAGGGGTAATTTGTGACCCACTAATGCCATAGAAACTCAAGGGGAAGTGTATAAAACTAAGAGCAGTTGTGTTATATGGATCCGAGTGCCAGGCTACGAAAGAAACGAATGAGAAAAGATTGCATGTGTCAGAAATGAGAATATTAAATGGATGTGTGGTGTAACTAAAATGGATAAGATTAAGAATGAGTATATCTCTATGAATACTAAGATAACATTTGACACAGGAGAGTGGAAAAGGAAAACATGTTGTGCTGACCCTACTTAGATGGGAATAAGGGTAATATGATGATGGTGATATAATACCAATAAGAAGTAAATGAAATATTGTGTATATATTGAGATTATACTGTATTTACATTAATTTTCACTGGGAAAACTTTTTTTGTGCAATATTTTGTGAAACGACATCAATAATATTACAATATAGGTTTACACACTCACAACATGATATAATGATTTTTTAATAACGATGAAGCAAGTAACAGTGAATTATAAATTTTTAAAAATATTTAAGAGAAAGAGAAAGAAAGAAAGATTCATTTATTCGACACATACAACACATATATACATGTAGACATAAAATATTTAAAATGAGATAAGTGTTCCATGGAGTCAAATAGGTCTATGTCTCAGCGTAAGGCTGCAGGTTTGCAAGTGCAAGCGTTGCAGCGCTGATTTTCAGACAAGACCTTCTGTATACACAAACCCATGAACGAAATTTCAAACACACGGACGAAACTTACACTGCTATTTTAAACTGCGAAGTTATATATCAATTTTAAAGACTACGCCTTATTTCAAAGATCACATTGATGAAACAAGTTTACTTAATTTATTTATTTACTAAGTCTCATGCGACGCTTGCCATGTTAATAAATAGTTTTTTAATTGTGTTTTGAGACTAAAACGATTTCGTTGTGAGAGTCGAAAAATTTCAAGATTATGAAATTGTTTAAGGTTTGTTTGATTCCAGGTGCCGTTTCCTGCCATAACCATATGCCCAGAGATGAAAACAAAAGCGACATTATTCAATTACAGCGCTGTACAATATGATATTTTAGAAGATTATCCACCTCTTATAAATATGTAACTAAAATAATTTTTCTAAACTAAAAAAATAAACTAGTTTTGTTCCTTGAACTGGTCGAACGTAGGATAGTTTAACGCACACTAAGAAATTACATGCATTCTTATGATATTTTCGAACTAGAAATACGGAAGTGTTGGAAAATAAACTATAATTTAACACATTCTAACTGTCCATAGAAAGTCATTAGTGTCTACAAATTATATTTAATCAGAATGACAAAAGTATAAGTGGGTTCCAATACCTTTTTTTTCTAACGGTCCTACGCTGGTGACACCTTTGGTGACTTCACAGCTTCACCGAACTACTAAGGGGAGCGCTTGAGGCACTCACCCGATTGAGTAACGTGCACAAGGGCCAGTCGGACCTCGGCTTGGGATGTTGTTTTACATTGCAACATTCGCGCATCGATCTAATTGTTTCTCATACCTTTATAATTATGCTCATAGTTTATATGAACCACAATACAATCCGCACCACTTTAACTTTACTAAATATCCATCATCTTAACGTAAACACAGAGTACATATTTAGCTATATCGTAATCGTCTTCTTTAAGCAAGTGCGAACAACGTCCATCCCTTTTACTCACATCTTGTTTTCAGTATCTCCTAACATTTCTACATGTCTTGTTCTTCTTGTATGCCTATAAATTATGTAATTAGACTGTTGTTTTTATTTTCAATTACAGATCGCTGGAAAAACTTCGTCTATTTGAAGACCTCGTATTAGTATGCGATGACCCTTTAGGAAATTTATTATACAACTGGGGAAATATTACACGAAATAATTTATTCCCATCTATAACAGACAATTTGCTAATGGTAAATATATTTATAACAATACACAAGAAGTTGATTTCAAAATTAAGAGTACATGTTACATGGAACAATTTTGTATTGATTGACATTAGATATGAAACAGCTTAGCAAAATAAAAGTATAAAAATTTATGTAATATTTACAAGACAAGCGTTGTATATATTTGACTTTCATATAAGTCTTCTTATGGAGTCATCTGATTAATGCTTATGTGACTTGAACAAGATATAATATTGTGTAATATTGCAAAATCGTTGTATTTTACTAAATGCAAGTAGACGTCAAAGATGCTCTTTCAAGTACTTGCAATATATATCTGTCATTCATTGTTAGATTAAATTTTGAAACTGAATTGGATTGTGAGCAACCTATATACGGTGAACAAACCTTGATATCGGGTCATTTTAGTATGTTGACTTTTGGTATCAGAAAACGTATCGCTAATATAATACCGAATATACGATACCGATACTAGACAAATGGATAATAGTGACAATATTTAGATTAAACTGTATCACACAAGTTTAATAGAAGAGTATAAAAATACATTTGGTATATTGCTAAAGATGATACCTATATCTATTTATACTTAGCACGTTAAATGCGATATGTTAATTTTAATTCGAGTGCTACAAACGTTTGTTATAATCAAAATTACCTAAAATATCGTGAATTTCTTTTTATCAAAACGATGCAAAATAACAAAAAATCTTCAACAAACTTCTACGATTTCGCCTAAGATGAATCTCTATATATATCACGGTCGTCCTATATATACTACAGAGATTTTCGACAAATATAGTATTTAGCAGTTTTATTCCCGTCACTTAACCTCTCAAAATAGTTTCAAATGGTAATGTTAGTTAGCTTCAACATTTTTAGAACTTCAATGTTCAATCACATTATATTGAATCATTCATAGAAATGATGAAATCAAACTATTTAAGCGCATAGAAAAAAGATAATCACTAATTGTTAAAATATAAAAATACATTTTACAGAACCTACAATTGAATAATACTATCGCTTCGTATAACATTGCCAAAATATAAATACAAACTGCAATATGTAAAACGTCGTACCATACAGAATAAATATGATAGAACGTATTTTCGCCAAATGAAATATAATGACTAATTAATAACATAAACTAAAATCGCATTTTGAATAAATATCGCATCGTACTTAGTTACTATGATATGTCGTTTTTAACAGCTAAACGAAATATAATTACTATAGCTAAAATCATATTTCACAGTAATCGCTAATATTTAAGAATATCTTATAAAAAACAAGTTTTAACCCATAAAATAGATTCGATGTAATTCGTTTTTGTTCATGACAAATGATTATTATCAACCAATTACAGTACGTCATTTATTTGCATTTACAGACTAGTGAGAATATTATTTAGTTTACGAACTTCAAAAAGTGACAACTATGCAGAAACAAAGTTAACTTATAATTAGATACTTAGATAAGTTTTACATTTATCGTATAGATGACGCTTAACTGAAGTATTTATTTTTATAAAATCGATATTCTATTTTTAATACTTCATAATTATAGCAGATTTATCATTTGAATAAGTATAACGCACACAATTATTTTTGAATTTAACGTTTTAGTAATTGCTAATTAATATATTAACCATCACTACATATTTCAGGTAGCACCAAATATTTACGATGTCATACAACACTGCAATTGGCGCAATGACAACCTAAATTGTGCTGAGTGGTTCAAAACAGTTTTAACTGCGAATGGTGTCTGCTTCACAATGAACTCTATACAAGCTCAGGAAATGTTCAGTAAAAATAAGTAATTTTACATTGACAATTAAATTTAAATGTTTATTCATATTTTATTCTTGAGGCTCCAGTATGATTTCTTCACATAAAGCTTCCCGCTTCAGTTAAATAGTGTCACAGGTACACGGGCCTTTAGATCCTATAATGTAATACCTATTAAAAAGTCGCGCCGCCTCGAAAAAAACTGTGCGAAGCATGTGGACCATTCGGATTCCCACCACTTATACTATACAACAAGGCAGAGATTTATTGGCAATCAATTCTGCAACCCAAATCAGAATCTCATAAATCAATATCAGTCTTTCACAGAATAACACCTAAATAAAAGCTCCGCTAAGAAGAGGCGGTATGGGACCTATGTGGTGGCAAAAAACCACACGAGCACAGCCTCAGTATTCAAAAGTTAAGTTGCTTGAAATGCTCGACAAAACTGTTTAAAACAATACCAAGATACTTAATTTTAGACTTAATACGCTTGAATATGGTTTCTACGACTACCTTGAAACCTTTCCGTAGTGTGATTCTTGACACAAGCGTTGTAGTTTTAGAATTTATCTTAACCGACAAATACAACCTACCACCAAAGTGACACCAATCTTGTTTCATATAAATACTTCCGGATGTGTCTTGTCTTTCACCTAAACAAATTGAGGCCATCATAACAAATAAAGAATAGTTCACGGAGGAGCTTACGCCGTAATATCTAGTCATATCCAATGTTCGTCGGTCTACTCTTCTAGACCACCGCATAAGACTTCGCGTTTAGCGTCTTATTCTGGAGCAGAAAAATCGCGTACTTCTCGGAAACGTATGGAAATACTACGGATATAGACTGCTCCTCCATGTAAAAGACGCACTTAAAGGTCTGGGATAAGGTGTAGAATGTTTTTGTGACGTTAAAGAACATCGCTAACACCACCAGCCCCTATACAACAACCTTTTCCTCTAGATTCTTAACTCGCGCAGACGCGACGATCGTGGAACTCTATTTGCGAACACAAGGCTAATTTCCCCCAGTTTTATACAATTATTTATAAGATAATCTATAATGCTATTTGCACTAACTCATTCAAAGAGCTTGCGCACGTCGTCCAGCACACAATCAATTAAAACATTGAGGGATCGTCCCCTGGGTGTTATCATAATCTAGTATTGCCTAAGATTACGATCTAACCGCTGATAACTGACCTGAATGTAGTATGTGCGCGGCGCATCCAGTACTGGCCTGTGGCGGATGAGTGCTCCTTTGAGCCTCAACGGCCCAGTCCCGGATAGCGGCCGGCGGGGTTGGTGCTTATACTAGTCCTGGCGGGCGTACCGCAAATTAACGTTGGTTGGGAGATAGGATGGAAGGTACGAATCAACACAGACTACGCGAGGAGGATACCGGCGCTTCAGGCGCAGGATAATCCCTCTCTGAGCTCAGCTCAGGCAGTCCCGCGTTTTCTCTCAGAGGATTACCGGTGGTGATGGTGGTGATCGAAAGAACACCTCACTGAATAGACTGTCAGTTCCAGTGGAGCTAGTGGGGCTACTCTAGTGTTGGCCGATGGTAGATAGTCTCCCTACCTCAGCAAATTCTATCAGACGGTGGAAGACGCAGACATGGAGGTTTGTTTGTCTGTGGAGTCTGCCTCTGGGACTAGGACCCCAAAGGAGAGTAGCAGTCCGCAAAGCGGCTTTCGAAAAAAGGGTCAGAGTGAATGTTTCCAGCCTCGACATCCCCATCCTAAAGTTCAGGGAAACGGCCACTGGGGCCCACAAATAGGAGGTGCCAAGCGCTATCAGTGCAGCAAAGGCTGACCAACTAGCCGAGAAATTAAAAGTTGTCTTCACTGAGACCTTAAGCGAAGGAATGGTGCAGGTTTCCAGATTGCCATCATTGTGTTTGTGATGAAGACACCGTTCATCATACGGTGGAGCATTATCCAGCGTTGGTGGCAGAGCGTAGGGAGCTCGTTGCCGTAGCGGGTAGTGTCCTATCACTACCGGCCCTGAATTTATTCATGATCGGTAGTGAGAGGTCATGGAGCGCTGTGGTAGCGTTCTCATAAAGCGTCATCGGCCAGAAAAAGGACGCTGAATGAATGCGAGAGAGGGAGCAAGACGCCCCGGCAATACGGCACGGAAGAGTTGGCGAAAGGCAACACGGAAGAGGTGCAGGCATATATCATTCCATGCCTGCCTAGTGAACCTCCAGGCGGGAGACACGGGGGTGTCTGCTGCCGCGTATGGAGTGCCCGTGAAGTTATGAAGCACGGCTAGCCACAGCTTCAGAAGAAAGCAGCAGAGAGAAGCTTTTTCTCTCTCTCCAGATAAGGGTCCCGGGATTAATACCTTCGAGCGACCCAAGTGGATGACCAAGGTAGTGGCGTATGCTCACCGTGAACCCGTACCCTGGTCCACATACGCGCTGAGCGGCAGAGGGGTTTTAGTCAGTAGGAGTCTGACATAACCCTCACGCTATTCCCCGGCAGTGTGAGGGTATCCATGGAGGATTTCCCCTTCACGAAGGATAGTCTGATCTAGATTAACGCGAGCAAAACCGCGCTAAGCCTAGTATTATGTATTTCTTACAAGTATATTGTTTCCTAATATAATTTAATTAATTTCAAGATGAACCGAATGGGCAATTAAGCTATGTTTTATATATAGTTGTTAATATTTACTATTCTAGCATATGGAGTGACCACAATTACTCAAATTTAAGATTAGACGAGACTACGAGAGGTTGGACTACAAATGGTTACTATGATCCAAATGAAAACGACCCATATCCGAGACGCGGTCAAGTGAGTATGGTTTATACTTAGCCCAAAACTTGTGATGAATTTAAACATTACAGACCTATTTCAAAGCGATAAATTTGCTCAGGACATTCATTTTTGTAAAATTCAAATTTAAACAAACCTCGTAATCTACGCTAGTAAAGTCTATGCAGATTTACGCATTTGTCAACCGTTTTGAATGAACGGTACAATAACTATGTAGCCGTCATTACTAGTCCTTAGTGTCGTAGTCCGGTGAAACTGTAGCGACCTTAACAAGCCAACAGTATAGTCAGTTCGAAAAACAAATCTTATAATATCATCAGTATTTTTATCTGTTATACAGGGAAATGGAGCGGAGACTGAAATATTGATAAATTTTGTAGAAAATAAAAGTGATCGGGATAATTTCTGTAACAATCTAAACAATGGATTTAAGGTATTTTAACAATTAAATTTATGCTGCTATTATATATTTTTTATATTCCGCTTATAATGGTAAATATCTAAAAATACATAACCGATTATAAAAAATCGAAAAATGGTTAACATGGGCTTTATTTTATTTCCAAACTTTACATTAACGCGAGAGACGCAGTGAGCTAATGCCAGCATAAAATCAATAATCTACGTAAGGTTTAGCATGAATGTTTGAGTCGTGAAAAGTTAGCTTCGTTAGATTTTTGTGAAAAAAGTTGTTGCAGGTATTCTAGGAATCGGTAAGTACATTTCAGTAATTTTTAGAAACGTCTCATTATCTATCTGTTTGTTTGAACAGGCATCGTTTGTAAAGTACTAGTAAGGGCAAATTGGCAGCTAAAAAATTGGGTATCCTCAACCGATCAAAGCAGTAAGCAAAGCAAAGACTTGTGCTCTATAAAGCACAAGTACGTCCACATATGGAGTGCTGCTCACATATCTGGGTTGGTGCTCCTAACTACCAGCATTCTCCTTGGAAAGGAGAAGTATTCGCGTTGTTGACGATCCCGAATTGACATACTATCTTGAGTCATTAGAATATCGCAGAGAAATTGGGTCCTTGTGTGTGCTTTACCGCATGTATAACGGAGAGAGCTCTTAAGAACTTTTCGATATGTTGCCCTCATCACCGATTCAAACTCGCACCACTCACCGTTGACTGGTTTCTCGTATGCATACCCTAAAGCCCACATCGTCGATTAGAATGGCAACAACCGTAAGGTTCTCTAGAAGATTCATTATGCGCACACTAACGTTGTGGGTTACCAAGCACGGTGTTTTCCCAGAGTTATTATAACATGGGACTCTTCAAGAAAGGATTGAAACACGTTCTTCAAATTCGGCGACACAACAGTGATGCCCTGGTGTTACAGTTATCCATAGGCGCCGGTAACCATTTGGCATAAAAAAATAGTTTATATAAAATATTATCAAGAAATTCACAAAGCAAATCATTGAGTCTTTGTTTCATTAAAATCGATTATTTCTATCAAAAGTTATTGTAATTTTAAGCGACTAAAGTAGATAATTGAATGGACTTCAGCCTCCAGCTTTATCCAAAACCCAGGGTATTTTATAACATAAATAAACATTACTACAGTATTGCATTACTAAGTACTAAGTACATTACATTATAATTATACTTATACTATTTTTTTTTAATAAAAGAGACTAAAATTGTACATTGAATATAAGTAAGAAGAAATACTTTGGGGTCTGTAGAAGCATTAACAAATAATATTTTCACCGTCCTTAAAAAATTTATCTGTCTGTTTGTTTGTTTACGAAAATTATAAATACATACACTGAATGAATTTTGACAAAATTTGGTATGCTTTTAGTTTATAAATCGAAGTAACATATGTCATATAATTTAAATTAATATGTATATATATTTCTTATTTATAACATTAAAAGGACGAAACGTTATATTAAATATATTTGAGAAAAAAAAACGGGGTGTTTTAGAAACGATGGCAGAGCGCATTTTCATTGTTTTCAAGATTTTTGTTCTATTAGGAGCCGTCCCTGTTCGTTTAAAAAAAAACTACACTGTTGCACTAACTGAATAGTTTAATTGACTATACAATTATTACACTGACTCCGGAATTTCGTTGAATGGTTAGAGCCGAACTCCGTGAGGTCTGAATCCTGACTGACCGAACTTATGGAAGTTTAGTTTTATAATAAATTAAAGAAAAATATCAAAGTGCTGAATTGCAAATATTATAAAACAGCGTCACATGCTGAAACGCTGAGTGCGCTTTATGTGCAAAGTAATAAGAGTTATGACAGCTCCCCCTTTTTAACGTAGTTTATCATAGTAAGATGAAGGGAAGTGAGAAGTCGATATTATGAAAATTATGAAGCCATCACAATAATAAAAATAGAAATTAAAGATTCATCCTAAAGTAAAAATTGATAAAATAGAAATATTAGAACTAGTAAATTAGAATGTAAGCAAGTATATTATAATAAGCATAACATAGTCAATATTTAAACGAAGTTCTAATTAAAAATTTAAATGCAAATATAAGAAAAAACAATATAAAAATAATAATAAGAATGAACATATAAGAAATTGATGGGTATAGCTAAAATACAAATAAATAAATAAAATGAAATATGAATTTTAATATAGTTATTACAGTTGTTAAATTAGAATATTAGTGTTATGCTACTCCTGTACCTACGTGTATTACAACGAAGCTTTGTCTATGTTCGCAATAAATTTAAGTGTGGGCAGACATTACCGTCGTGCGTTACGAACTATCTAACGGTATGACGATTGACGCAGCGCGCTAGCTGGACTTTTGCGCACATCAAAGGAACTTGGAAACCCTAATTTTGAGTTATTATTGAAGTGATAAAGGGGTGTGAACTTTATAAGTTTTAACCGTGATAAGTAGCCAAAGCCTCGTCAGGCAGGTATGAGACTGGCATTAGACTGTGTGCTCTTAAATGACAGTGTTATAAAAACAAAAACATATACTTTTTATAATTTTTAGATGCCGTTAAATCCATTATTTTAATAGTTTTAAATATTACGGAGCATTAAAAGACGAACATAGATAGCAGTAAGACCAAAAAATGCACATTTTTATTTGTCTTATTTATTTTGATTCAAAATCACGAATTTGGTCACGGATTTTTTTCTGTTAGCAATATAAAAGTAAATTACGGTAATAAGAGTATTTATTATGTGGTTTCTATTATTGTTTTTGTAGTTATGAAACTATGTAGAATGTATCTAATATTTAGCATAAAATTTTTGTATTCAATAAACGTGGCTGCTTTCAATGGGTTTTCGATTCGGTCTGTTGAATGAAACATGAAAATCGCAATTGAACTCCTAGACTTTTATTAGGTATTAACATTTCCGAAAAATATCGGTTAATATCTGTAATTAACTTATTCTTTTAACAATAATTCTTTGAACAAGTTATTCTTAAATTTTGCTGATAAGTTTCACATTCGGACAGTGTTGCACTGATATTTGGGTTTGAGTAATAATCTGGTATAAATATGGACGAGTATATCCGACATGAGATTAGGTGACAGCAAAATGGTTCGGTCAGACTTCCTACCGAATGAGACCATCATAAATCATGAAAAGTACGTAGCAAACAGCTTATTTATAAATTTAAATGTATAGTTTCGAGGACCAGCATGGTAATCACATTAAATAAGTAGGTGTTTGCAGCACTGCTATCTGTTGTTTTGGGTACCACACCGTATCTCGAGAGTCAGATTATATTAAACATATACATTCACTGTATTTTTGCATACAGTTCCATGTGGACGAAGTCGCGAGCACAGCTGGTTTTTCATAAAACTCCTTGCAATGACATATATCAGATATATACATAAAATATATTTTTGCCACAAAATACCCTACATACATACATAGCAGATCATTCATAAAAATTTCTGATCGTCATCCTAAACAAAATTCAGAAGCTTGTCGTAAATTCTTTGATAACATGTTACGGATTTGATAATAAGTCTGATTAATTTTCAGGTTTACATACATCATCCTAATGATATGCCAGGCTCCTCAACGCATTACTACTCTATCGTTCCTGAGAAACAGACATCATTGGTTTTAAAATTCAATATGATAAGCACCTCTGAAAAGTTACGACATATCTCCTCAGAAATGTACGTATTTCTCCTTAAGTCTACCGACATAATTCCAGTTTTCTCAATTAGAGATTAAATTCAATTATAATTTATTGAAACCGGGCTCTAAAAAGCTCTTAAAAAAATAAAAATTAACACCTCGAAGAAACTACATTTTATACAGTCCTCGCTAAACTCTTTAACCGCTCTGAATGTAATTGCACACAAAACAAATGTAGGTATAACTACATATTATATAATATATACAACATCGAGACAACTTCAAGACAAATAAATGGCCATTTTAGATTCCTAAATATCCTTACTTCTTTTTGTACAGAAGTCTTAACTAAAATATTTTATTAAAACCGTGATTGTATGCGTTTCTGAAAGCATGTTATAACTTTAGAAAATACCTTCTTACGTATGGCAGAAAAAGTTGTCATTACTTTTGTAGGGTAAGATTTTTTTAATTAGTTTCTTAATTCAAGAGAAAAAATACGCATTTAATAGTTAAGTAGTTCTTAACAATACTCTTACTCTTAACAATATTACTGAACATACGTGTTAAATTGTCACACTGTTGTAGGTAGTTAAGTCAATAAAAAAGTTAGATATAACCTATTACAAATAGTTTGTTGCGAGGCTATTTGCTGTTTTGTATTTTACTGCAATTTGTTACAACAATACAATAATGAAATAAATATTCATTGTTTGTGGCTTTATCTAGTGTGATCTTTGAAACTTTGATAAGCTGGAGTTCGTAAAACACAGGCATGATTTAAAAACTAGAAACTGTGACAAACTGGTCGTTTCATGTTTTAGACTCAATAAAACCAATAACAGTTTTTTAGGTAATAGTGTTAGGTTTTATAACAAAATCCCAAAGCATATTATCGATTTGCCAGACTATAGGTTTAAGTGCCATGTTAAGTAGGCTTTGGTGTCAAAGGGCTATTATAGAGTGGATAAATGTGTGAACGATGGTGATGTCTGGAATTGACTCCTCTCTGTGCATACACTAAAGTCGATTGTAATGTATAATGAATTTTAAATATATAGGTATGTTAAAAAGATAAACCCGATCAAGTTTCTTGCCGGTTCTTCTCGATGACTGGGATGTATTCCGAACCGGTGGTAGTTTTGACGTTCATAAGTGTCTTCTTGGGCCCTAAATTGAATAAAGTATTTTTGATTTTGATTGATCAGAATGAAGTGCTTTCCCTTTCACGTCTATTGGCAAGGCTTCTTTGTTCATATGATTGTGATAACATCGGATTTGTCAATATAATTAAAAATCAATTGCCGAATATATGTAAAGGCATCACTTCATAACAGTTGCACCTTACTGACTAACCCTTTTTATGGTGTGTTTGTAATTGTTAGAAAAAAGTTTTTCCGAAAGAAAATGTTTGAAAATATTCAAGAAAAAGTGAAAGATGTAGGCTAAAATACCTTCCAAACCTGATCTACGCCTGTATTAACAGCAGGCATAAAGATCGTGGAGGACGTAACGTGAAAAAACGGATGCATATTGAAGTAATTATAATGATGTTCACTAATTCACTAACAGACGGCAGTGTTATTTTCCCAACGAATACCCTCTTCGTTACTTCAACATATACACGGCGAGCAACTGCAATATGGAGTGTCTTGCAAACATAACATATAAACTATGCAACTGCGTTGCTTTCTATATGCCACGTACGTAGAAATTATTTGCCAAAATGGAATGAAACATTTTAAGACTGTTTACATATGCTGACATATTATTGATTTATGGTATACTGTTCCAGGTGAAAACAATACGAAAGTATGTACGTTTTTGGATATACACTGCATGTGGTCAGCACAAGGTAATAATTACTTAGTATTGCCATAAATACACAAAAATAATTTCTACTGCAAATAACATTTATTACATTTCAGTCATTTTGATACATAAATATAAAAGAATTTAAAATATAAAAAGCTTATTTAAACGTTAAGGTCAGTTATCAATAGAAGCACACACTCTTTCCATGGGAAAATTCTTCACTGCCAATCGTACGGGTTGTTTTAGGGACTCTAAATTATCATGGCGGTTAGAGCAAGCCGTACTCTCTAAAACTGACCATAACCTATAATCCAGCGGATTACGATCGGGACTAGGGAGTTCCGATCCAGCAGCCGACACGTACAGACGTGTCCACTGCGCGCCAGATGTTGTTCCGCGAAGTAATAAATTGTTGTTCAGGTGCGCAGTACTGTCGAGTGATTCATCGCCTGATGTTATTGTATTTTTGAACTCCGATAACTTTCGATAAACGCACCTGTGTAAATTGTTTTTGTTTTGTGCGATTGTTATTGTGATCGTAAGCCGCTTTTTTTAGTGCGGCCCACGTGTTAAAGTTAACAATGACAACAAGCGAGTGGAGTGTTCCGATAATTTGTTTTCGCGCACCCCCCTGCCACTCAGGCAGGGAGGTTGTTTTGTATCGCACCTTGCCCGTCAAGCCACGGAATGGCATCAATATAGGAACAGTTCGATAGGCTACCACATCTTGTCGCTACTTGCGCTCCATCGTTATTCACGGAATTCGTCAACGATACCCCTAGCGCGTCCTCAGAGAAGGTTATAATAGTGCCCCGCGGTGCCAACCGCGAATTCTTTCGCATCATTGGAGTCATCTCTGTCTCAGGAAATCCTGGAAGACAGAGGAATACTCGAAACTCCTATCCCGAGCTCTACCTCTGATTCCGACATGGAGCTCAATACCGGCGCGACTCCCGCAATTACGAACGATGGTATCACAACCATAAACCGAAAGCGGCAATGGCCCGTTCCCGTCATCTCTCACGCCTCAGATTCCGAATCGGGTACGGAATACCCGGTAACTAAGAAGCCGCAAGTAGAGAGTGCATCCGTCTCGGCAAATCACAAGCCGACTGACTCAGGTAGGTCTAGTCCCGCTCTTTCATCCCAAGCCCGAGCTACGGGTTCTGTAGACTCGGCTAAGAAGCCCCGCACCCCGCCTCCCGCTACTTTACAAGACAAGGCATCCTGGAGTACGATATTAAACGAGAAAAACATCCGGTACACGTCCGCCTTGAATACCCCTGCAGGTATTCAAGTAAAAGTCTCATCCACTACCGACCACCGCAAGCTCACCTCTCTTCTCTGAGAGAGGAAGCTCGCTTATTTTACTTTCGCGCTCGAAGAAGAGCGCCTCCTTCGTGCAGTCAATAGGTGTGTCCCGGTCGATTTATCATCGACCGATGACGTCTCAGGCTCCCTTAAAGAGCAAGACTTCCCTGTCCAAGAGGTACATAGGATGTACCACCCCCGTATCACATTCCATACCCGATGGTCCTGGTCGTCTTCGACCGATCACAAGAAGGTAATGCATTTTTGGCCTCACCTCTGTCTGTAGCCTCACCGGCATCACTGTTGAGACCCCTCGCAAGTCCCACAGTTCTTCGCAGTGCCATAACTGCCAGAGTTATGGTTACTTAGCCCGCAACTAACATCTTCGTCCCAGGTGCGTTAAGTGCCTAGGGACCACCCTACGAAGGAGTGCGCACGCACTCCCGACACTCCCGAGCCCCCGAACTGCATTCTCTGCGGTAACATGGGTCACGCTGCGAACTATCGTAGGTGCTCGCCGCCTCGCGCGCAGCGTACACAACATGCCGCAGCCAAGCGAGACAAGCCAGTAGGGCGCCTGTTGTTTTCGCTCGCACCCCGCCTCCACCTCTCATGTCCGTGGAGGCCTTCCCTGACCTGCCAGGTACCTCTCGTGTCCCGGTAGCGCCTGTTCCGATGCCACGTGAGGCACCCCCAGTTCTGGCGTGCGCCCATAGCGCCCTGGGCTCCTAGACCCCAGCCTCAGGCACAGCCCTAGCTACACAAAGCGATACCTGCCTAGGCTACCCACGCTTTTTCGTTCTCCCAGTCAGGCATCGATTGGCTGACACAGGTACTGCTCGAACACGATATTCAGGAGATCGTCACGTTTAATAAAATAGTTAACAGCAATAGGAACATCGACCTCCTTAACGCAGTCTCTTCTTTCCCAGGCGTTGCCGCGACGATACATCGCTTCGCCCGCGCCTCAGTAACTAATAATAAATGGAATTCGCGTCGTTAAATAGAATTTGTTGTGTGGTTTTTGTCTTTCGTTCTTTAAATCTTCGAACACAACGCGATTTAGTAGCCGCCTTCCTACGTGATATTTTTAGTTCAAGAAACGCTATTAAAATCGAAGAGGAGCAATTCCGCGATCGCAAATTATAGTATAATTAAAAACGACCGTATCACCCGCGGGGCGATACTTTAATTTTTTATAAACGTTCGTTGTATTGCATACCGGTAAAGCCGCCCGTTCTTTCTAATATGGAAGGGTCAGTGTGCAGGTTAGGGATGGCCGGTTATCCGACGATTGCAATAGTATCCACGTACCTTTCACCGAATAAAAAGCTTCACAAGTCCGACTTAGAAGCGTTGTTTGCTTTAGGGAATTCGGTCATTATAGCCGGGGACCTCAACAGTGGGAACGTTATCTGGAATTGTCCGAGTAATTCTCGCATCGGGGTGATTCTCGACAAGCTAGGTAATGATCTCGCTTTTGACGTTGTAATATTTATTTATCTCTTTAATTTTCACAACTTCACAATGAAAACCGACAGCCCACCCGATAGTCATTTGTCTCTCTATAGCCCTCGAGATTATGAATAAATATTTGTTTCTAACCAGTACACTATATCTCTCCTCACTTAAATTAACAGAACAATTTGTGATTTTAACTACTTACAATTAGTATAATTATTTTTTTTTACTCTTTATAATTTAGGTTCTTTAGTCTACATTTTCTGATAGGTCGACCCGTACTACTAGATAGGGGTTGAGTTACAGGAACATTAATTGGCGAGTTATTCTGTTGTGGTTCACGGAATTCTGGTGCATTCATTGGTTCCCGAATTTCACCCGAACATTGACCTAGAACTGATAGTGGATCTATACGTTCCTCTGTTGGCTTTGGACACGTTTTCTCCCCTTGCTCCTGTTCCCATTCGTTGTCTACACGTTGCCCTATTTTTATATCTGGACTAACTAAAGTATTTGCGGTTCTTCGCCTTAACTGATCAATATGACGGTGTATTTGGTTACCATGTTCATCGGTTATCTTATAATTACAAGGTCCAATAGGAACTTCCACTTTTCCAGGAAGCCATTTATCTCCTTTAAGATATTGTCGGTACCACACGTCTTCCCCGGGGTTCATTATTCTCTCTACGCCCCCTATACTACGTACTTGTCGTTGCTGCGCATTTTTTACTTGTAATTCTTGATTAGGTTTAATGATATCTAAACGCGTTCTTAACCGTCGACCCAGCATTAACATTGCTAGACATTCACCAGTAGATGTATTTTCCGTATTCCGATAGTATAACATGAAAGTATTTAATGCATGTGTAATATTTTCCTTTTCAAAATTTGCTTTTTTAATAACCCTTTTAATTGTTCTAACAGCATTTTCTGCAGCCCCGTTCGATGATGGATGATACGGTGCTGTAAATATATGTTCTATTCCACGACTTGTATGAAAATTTCAAATTCTTTACTGGTAAAAGGTGGACCGTTATCGCTTACTATTTGTCTAGGTAATCCCCACCTACTAAAAAGCTCATTTAGTTTTTCTATCGTACTACCTGCCGCAGTACTGGGAACATTAAATACTTCAATCCATTTTGACATTGCATCTATCACTATAAGGTAAAGTTTTCCAAAGATTGGGCCCAAAAAGTCTAAATGTATTCGCGACCAAGGCTTCTTTGGCCAAGACCAGGGCTGTGGTGTTTGTCGCGGTGGTGCATCTGCCTGCCAAAGCCAACAGAGGAACGTATAGATCCACTATCAGTTCTAGGTCAATTAATTTACGTACATCATTTTCGATCTGATCCTTATTATACTTAAACTCACTGTCGTTCAATTTACCATTAAAACAATTAAAAGTAGGAATAGTTATTTTCAACTCAGTTAGCCATTGCCTCCCGAGTAATGAGGTTGTACCTCCATCAATAATGTACAACTCTAAGTTTTTTGATTTATCTAAATACATAACCAACGGCTTAATATACCCTAACGGACGAATACATGAACCATCGTAAAACTTTAAACATAAGTTATTTGGTTGTATGTAATTATGACTAAAGTACTTGTCATATGTATCTTTATTAATACATGAAATTGGCGTACCGGTATCTATTTCCATGTGAATAGTTGTTCCGTCAATAGATACCGGTAAACTCAAAGCTTTGTACTTCCTTAGCCCGAAATTATATAAATAAACGGAATCTACCTCGACTTTTTCATCTGATAACAATTCCGTGAGGCATTCGCCTCGCCAAAATGTAACGCCCGGTTACTAGTCAAGTCTTTCGGCCTTGTTGCATTCACTCTTTTGGTCGGACCTGCTCCGCCGGTTGCTCTCGCTCCACCAGCTGCCTCCGCACCACCGACCGCATTCGCTACGCTGACCGAACATACGCGGCGTAGGTGACTTACGCATTTACAACGGCTACACACGTAATTCCGAAAACGACACAATTTATAATTATGCCCCGTCGCTCCGCAACTCCTGCAATCATTTCTTACAGATGCCAGCTCATAGCCTGACGCTGGCCAATTCTGTAAGTGTTTACTTCCTGCCAGTGTACCACGCTGTACACTAACATTGTTCAGTTTCTCAAGCTTGGCACAACTATCAACCGCCGCTGCGCCCCTTTCTGCCGCCTCCAGTGCCGTAGCAATCCTCACGGCATCGGTGAATTTTAAATTTTCATCTTCTGCGAAAAGTCTTTGACGAATGACATCACCCTTAACGCCACAAACAAATTGATCTCGTAAGTTCCCACTTAATTCTTCATTAAAGTTGCAATTCAATGATAGCTTCTTCAATTCTGCTACATATTCGCTTAAACTTTCGTCCATTTGTTGTCTTCTTTGCCGGAATCGAAACCTTTCTGCGAGCACCGATGGCTTTGGTTGTAAGTGTTGTTGTAATAATATCTTAGCTTCATCGTATTTTAGTTCCGCAGGCTTCTTCGGACTCGCTAAATTCACTAATAACTCATAGGCGTCATCACCTATAACAGCAATCATAGTCGGCAAACGAAGTTCTTCAGACACATTATTTACTTTCATATACATATCCATACGATCCGCATACAATGTCCATGAACCATTTTTAAAATTAAATTCGTTTATTTTGCCAATAGACATCCTCGTCGCCACTGTAATATTTATTTATCTCTTTAATTTTCACAACTTCACAATGAAAACCGACAGCCCACCCGATAGTCATTTGTCTCTCCATAGCCCTCGAGATTATGAATAAATATTTGTTTCTAACCAGTACACTATAAACGTCATAGCCCCGCCGGAACCCACTCACTATCAGGATCACTGTCGTCCGACAGTGTTAGATGTAGCTCTGTTAAAAAACGTCGCACTTGAAGTACGACTCATACAAGTCGTGCACGAACTCGACTCCGATCACCACCCCTAGTATTACTGTTAGGTTCTAGTTCCAACATCGATTCTCAGCCCACGTGCGTAGCTGACTATGTGAAGCTCAGTAGATATTTTAAAGATAATCCTTCCTCAGTTAGTTTAAATAGAATCCCGGACGTGTTGGTGTTTAAAACCGACGCGGATCAGGCTATCGATTCCTTGGTCGACTTTCTTCAGACCGTCGTTAGGGAGACCTCGAAAGAGGTACAAGCGATGAATGATCACCGCTTTATACTCCCCAACGACGTGAGAGCGTTGATCACGGAAAAGAACGCCGCGACTCGAGCCTAAGACACTTGACAGAGGTCCTGGGTTGCCTCCCGCGTTCGATACTATAAACAAAGCGGAATGTCTTGCCGTGAATTTAGAGGAACGATGCTCTCCGAACACTGCCAACATTAACCCTATCCATATTGGATTGATCGAATCCTCAATAGATCTCTCGCGTCTCCTCGCGTGGTTACCCTAACCCAGGTTAGTTTCGATAAAGTATCGGCAGCCATCAAGCGTCTCAAGAAAGTCCCCAAGTCTCAATGGAATCAGGAACGAGGTACTGAAGCTCCTTCCTAACCACATCATAGCTCTCCTGGTCTACATCTTCAATGCGTCCATGTTCCAGGGTCACTTTCCAGCTGTCTGGAAAAAGGTCGTATTGATAGGCATTCACAAATCGAGCGGTAAAGCTACGCTTCCCACAAGTTATCGCCTTATCAGTCTCCTCGATACGTTAGGTAAACTATACGAGCGGCTTCTTCTGAACCGTCTTCAAACCTCTATTTCAGAGTTAGATTTGTTACCAGGAGTAAATTTTTCTAAATTTAATGAAGATCCCCAAAAGAAGGTCAACTTGGATAAACCTAAACCGAAACGCATGATAGCAGTCTTTTCCGATGTCGCCAAGGCCTTCGATAAGGTCTGGCACGCCGGGCTCGTTTATAAACTTTTCAGTCTCGCATACCCGATAGCTTAGTACATATAATCCGCGATTATCTCATTGATAGGACCCACCCGTCGGCACCCGTGACTAAAGCCACGACTGTAGCTCCTGGTGCGAGACCTGCACCGAAGACGCAGGGGAGTAGGCTTCCGTCCACTCCTCGCACAGCTGCAGTCATAATTACACTGCAGCCGGAGGCTGTAAGCAGAGGAGTGGACTACCCATCAGGAGCGCGCCTCATATGCTACGCGGACGACACCCTAGTCGTAGCCCAGGGAGGGGGAGATTGGGGGGACTTGGTGCATCTGATCACGGCGGCCACAACCGTCATGGTCAGGTGCATCCGGCGATTGGGCCTCGGGGTGGCCCTCGATAAGACCGAGGCCATATCATTCCATGGGCCTCGGCGAGGGCCACCTCCAGGGGCCCACCTATTGGTGGATGGCTTCCGTATCAGGGAAGGGACCCAGATGAAATATCTGGGCCTCACCCTGGATGGGCGTTGGCGGTTCGAGCTTCATTTTGCGGAGCTCAGACCGCGGATAACAGGGGCGGCGGCGGCGCTCGGCCAGTTGCTTCCCAATATTGGGGGGCCGAGTGCCGGGTGCCGCTGACTCTACATGGGAGTCGTACGGGCGATGGCCGTCTACGGGGCCCCGGTGTGGTCCGATGCCTTCAGTGCCACCAACGTGCGTGCGCTGCATGCTGCGCAGCGCATTGTGGGGCTGACGGTAATTCGGAGATATGTATATATACGGCGGCAGAAAAACATTTGGGGGAGCCTCCGGCTCCCAGAGAGATAAAAGGAAGGCGAAGGGAAGAGAGGAAGGCCGCTATAGAGCGGTGGCGGCAGCATCTGGTGGACGCGCGGTATGGACTATATACGGTGGACGATGTCCGCTCGGTCCTGCCGCATTCGTTTGATAGGGAGTGGGGCTCCCTCACGTTTCGACTGGTGCAGGTGCTGACTGGCCATGGCTCTTTTGGTTGGTACTTGCACCAGATCGCTCGCAGGGAGCCCACCGCCGCATGCCGCGAGTGTGGCGCTGAAGAGGACACCGCGCAGCACACACTGTCTGAGTGTGCTGCGTGGGAGGTGCAGCGCTGCACTTTAGCTGCGGTGGTGGGAGGAAATCTGTCGCTGCCGAGCGTGGTTGCGGCCATGCTCGGCAGCGAAGAAGTCTGGAAGGCGATGGCATCTTTCTGCGAGGATGTAATCTCGCAGAAGGAGACAGCGCAGAGGGCGCGAGAGGTGGACCCTCTCAGCGGCCGTCTCCGCCAAAGGAGGACCGGTGGAAAGAGGCGGCGATTTGACCGCCTCCTTCCACCTCCGTAGCCAAACCTGAGGGGATGGGCCGGGGGGCCGATCTCCTCACTGCACAGGTTCGTCGGACGAGGGGAGGTAGCTGGTCGTGTACCCAGTGTACCTTCCTATAAGTACGGAGCCCGGCGACCATCTTTTGTCGGGCTGACCGCTGGGGGCGGTATGGTGATAGCTCAGTACGGTCCCATGCCACTCCAACTTAAAGCGGTGGACGGTACACCATGGGGCTTTAGTCCGTGCGAGTTGGACATAACCCATTCTCTTCCCCGGGAGGATGGGTATCCATAAGGGATTTCCCCACGTTAATAAAAAAAATATAAAAATAATAAAAAAAAGTAGTCAGATTCTACTGTACTCGTGTATGTTTTACGAATTCATATATGTATGAAATAATAGTTAGCTTAGTTAGAATGGGATATTCGGTAACAGTCCAAGCCGACGCGCGCCGTGTGCCCTTGTGTTGGTCGCCTATATAAAATCGGATGAGTACCTTAAGCGTTCCCCTTAGTAGTTCGGTGAAACTGTAGAGGCCTTAGCAGATCAACTGTGTAGTTAGTTCGAGAAAATTTGTGTGATTTTGGACGACTGGCAGTCACAGCCAGAAGCGATTCAGTAAACTTAAGTGTACTTTAAAATTAAGTGTTAAGCTTTGTACTAGATTCACCCCCTGTCCTTCATCCCACATATTACCGTAGATAACGTTATCTCCTCGTATAGCTATTAAAATGTTAGCGAGCGGCTACATTATAGCGACAAATATTATTAATCGTGAAAAGTGTGTTAAAGATATTTCTTAAGTGTAACATAGTATGTTTCAGTACCTGCGTGCTAAGCAATGTTGTAATAAGATAGAATAATAATACGTCTTTTGCTATTTCAGTTGAATTAGCAAAGGAACTGGCAACGTACAGGAATACAGAACTCGGTGACAATAATGAAGTATGTAATTGTTTACCGTCATGCAACAGTGTGGATTATGAAGCCGATGTCATAACATCCGATTTTAATTTCATACCATATATGCGAACTATGAGTGCTACCATAAAAAGTGAAGCTTTGTACAATCACACAGTAGGGTAAGCTTATAAAAAAGTTCCACGTAACCTGAGAGAACTTAGTTTACCGTACTGTTTTATGATAAATCAAGTTTACCGTTCTGTTTTATGATAAATCACTAATGTTATCTATACCTATCAAAGAGGTAAATATATAAATATGTGAAAACTAACTTTCAGACCAATAATGAATTTGGAAAACATAAGTTTTCCACGTTAACGTTTGGAAACTACCACCAGTTTTTTACAAAGTTGTTACACTTAATGGATATACAGAGTGTGAAGGTCATTTATGTACATTATTACAATTTATATAACAGTTTAACTATTAAAAATATTTTATATTTATAACCAGCTTTACATAATCTCTTTATAATTGATAATTAGAACATTTATTAGAGCATTATAAAGAGCATTTTTACGAATGGAACTATTACCTCGTCATTCTGTGTATAAGCCATGAATTTAAAAAGTAACTGGTTTTAATATTGATTTCAATAGAGTTGCATTAACAATCGGACATTATATTAACAAGGATATGTTGAAAGGACGCGATATTGAAACTTGTTATTTAGTATCCACGTCATCTTCTAAATTACTGGAATCTTTTATTTCTGTAATAGAAATATGGCGCCTAATTTCTGCTGTTGTTCGCAACTTTTCCCATCGCGGGTTTTATGTATCTTACACAATATAGCCTATTCAACACTATTGTAGTTGTTTTGTCGCTCTCTTAATCATTATAATTTCTCCAGTAGTCTTACTGCACTTTCTTTTAATTCTACAATAGCTCTATACACCGACCTGCTTTTGATAAACAGCTTATCAGTTCTCAACTTTCGATTATGTGCGCTCTATATATAGCTTAATAGTCTTTTCTTCCATTTATCTCAATATAATCTGTATCCTACAGTGGTTCACAGTAATTATTTTTTAAGTTGTCAGTACCTTGTTGAAGGAAATTAAACATAAAATATCTACAAAACATATTAGAGGTATCTTCTCCACGACTTACTCTTTATATTTATATAACTCCAAAAACACATAGAACATTTCAAATCAGCTTCGACTGACTTAGCTAACATAACAATAACATGTAATTAACTCTACAATAGACAAGTGAGTAACAAAGGTGCACAGGTGGTAGCTGTAAACAGGTCGAAGATTCTAAAAGAAAGTAATAGTTTACAGTCGTAATTTACGAAATAATTGATGACAAACACTATTTGGTATTTTTTTAAAAATCGGAATGTGAATTATAATTGGTGAAGTTGTTTTTTCTTTTGAATATACTGCAGCGTCTTACCCAGGTGTAGGCAGTTATAAAATCCTTCTAGGTACCTATTATGCAAGGATAATATTATAGTCTTATTAAAATTGTCATTTTTCGTTGGCATTTTAGCTATAAAGTTTATTTGTTCTTTGAAAATGTTGCGCGTTATAATCTCACTGGTTTTACATATTATAGAGAAAAGATTTGCACATGTTGTCGAAGGGACAAATTTCTGTTCTCCTTCGCGTAGATCTTGTTCGAGTTCATTAGCTCATATTTGCAATGCAGAAATCTCACCCTACAAGCAATTCAGTCAGTGAAGTTCTTAACTAAATCATAAACAAATTCTTTACGTCTGTAACATCCGTTCTAATAGATTTTAATTCTTTAGTATCGCTTTAATGGCCCTTACATTTTTCAGTAACGCTGGCAATGAAACCATTTACGTAGACAACATTTTTAGTTCGCACATAATATTATCCACATCTGCAGGAGAAGAGGATCTGGCACCAGTATTTTTATTTGTTGCACTTCCAATTACCGTTTCTACCTTCTCCTAAATGACGGTATCCACTTTCTGAACTTCCATCGTTGGCAAAATCGAAGTGTCCTTACATTCTGTGGACTCTGCGCAGTCTTTCTGTAGAATTTCACACTGCTAACATTTAAACACTATGAAAAATAGGTAAACTAGAAGAGTACTCAAAAACTTTGAGAAATACTGACAAATAAGAATTAGTAACAGTAATTGTGTACGCGTGCCCGCGCTCCTCGATGAGCTGAATGGCCGACTTAATATCTTCAAATAACTCCATTATTATCGTTTATCATTAAGCAATGATTGACTGTCATATTAACTAATAATTGTGTTTTAGAAAAACATTTTCTAGGATGCGCATATACTACAAACAACCACGTTATATCTCGATGAGTCGTTCCGAATTGTTTGGAATTACCGACTTCCTGGCCAATTGTGGTGGCCTTCTCGGATTATTTCTTGGCTTCTCGTTTCTCAGTCTCGTCGAGATAATCTACTTTATGACCCTCAGGTTTGTATTTAATACCAAAAAAATGCACATAACCAAATGTATTAGTGTAATGTAAATAATCATATCAACAGAAAAGGCTAATCGGACAAAAAATTTACCAGAGCACACCAACTACTTTTTGTTTAAAACTATATTCCCGTAAAAATGACCACTCTGGTTTACTCGTCGAAGTAAACATTTTGATTAAACGCGTACTTGTAAGTTTTTAAAATAATATGAGAATCCTCAGTTTGAATTTGGGGTTTACAAGTGCTTTTACTCTAGACACAACTTTCGCTATACTTCTCTAAACCCAACCAGAAGTCGATTACACGAGCGAATCTTTGGGCGTATTACTCTATCTATAAATACAGGTTTCCATTGCTCTATATACTTTAACTAGCTGATACCCGCAGCTTCGCACGCCTTTTTTAAACTGTATTAAAATAATATGAAATAGTGGAAGATGCAGAATTACAGAAATGCTCTTTTAAAAACATTTATAGGTATGACACGAGCGCCACCTAGTGTGATTTGTAACGTGTACGTTCAATATGTATTATATTATTTAGAATATTAATTTTTACCCCTTATAAATTGACTTTTCAAAAAAGTAAAATATGAGCAAACGTGGGCAAACTAAGTAGATTGAAATGCATCATTTAAAAATTTTCGATCCCTCAATTTTTCTTTTCCCTCCAATTTTTACCCCTTAAAATTGACTTTTTAAATAAGTAAAAAATATTCAAACGTCGGCGAAATATATAGATGCAAATACATCATTCCAATATTCTCGATTCCTCAATTTTTCTTCCCGCCTTTCCGTCCTGGTCAAAAAAGTAAAAGGTGGGCAAACGTGGGCAAATTACATACTTCAAGAATCCACCGTAATATTTTACATTTTATAAAGATTTTTCGGACGCTGGGCACGCAATTTAAGTCTTCATAACTTTTTCAAAGAGGTGGACAAAAAAATTACAATGTGGACAGAAATGGGAAATCGATGGGCACACCGTCTACGAATTTTCAAATCGTTGCACGAAAAATGGGGGTCCAACGTCCCGGAGCTTTGGTTAATAAGTTAGGTAGACGCGAGCGCGGTAAATAAAACAAAATGGCCTCCAAATTGACAAAAGACAAATTAAGTAAATTACATACAAATATAATTATATTAACTCTTGGAGTCCTGTACAGTGCACGCCTCACGCACATGCTTACAGTGAATAACATACTTTTACTAAATTTCAGGCGGAAGAAGTCGTGGGTGACAACTGGTCTAAAATAAAATAACCTAAGTTAATTTTTATAACTTACCTGCTAGTGAAAGTCATGTGAAAATCGGTCCAATAGTTTCAGATATTCCATACTGATAAAATCGCGAGTAACAGCTATTTGATAATAAAATAGCTCACGTTAGGTCTCATTACTTTAGTTATATGTTAGTGAAAGGCTCGTTAAAATTGGTCGAATTGTTATAGAAATTTCACATTGAACAGGAAAAATTCACGGGTCACAGCTAGTCTAAAATAACATAGCTAAAATTTCAGCTCTCTACCAGTAAAATTTCCGTCTAAAATAAAATAAAAAATAAATTATTTTTACTATAAGTAACTTGCTTATACAATTTCATATCCAGTCAGTAAAAAGTAGAAATTTTAATATTACATATAGACACTTCATTTTTATTATATATATAGATTGCAAACATAAAATTCTAAATAATACTGACCTAAAATGTCATTTTTTAATGAAAACTTACTAATTCAATGAACACAAATTAAATAGAGGTGTGCAAATATGCGCATTAATCGATAACAAATCGAACCGATAAATAGTATTCGAATTACGATTTGAACATACGAATAATTCGGATTATTCAAATAATTTCATTTATGCGTCAAATAAGTATTAACTATAGATTGTTACGAATTAACCAGTGACGTCATCACAGTCGACACCAGCCATTGAGTGCATTAAAAAATCCTGTATCTCTATTTCTGTCCAAAAAGTGGCGGGAAAAAGTAAAAATTTCAAATTCAAGAAATTAAATGTCATTTATTTTTATTTCAAAATGTCTTTTTTTATACGGCACTGGCAATTTCCTTTATAAACTATGATCGATTTCTTAATTTATAAATGACCATATAAAATATTCCAATATAGTAAAAGCTATACGTTTGTACCTTATTAGTTGTTAACGAATTTAGAGCGCTAAAGCTTAAAACTATTTTTTTATGTATGTGATAAAAAATAAGAGCACAAAGTTGTAGAAACCTGTTAAAATATGAAATTAGAAAAATATTGATTTTTTTTAAATAAAGTAATTCGGCTATTTCTATCAACATTTTGTTAAAATTGAAATTCTATAAAATTATTTAGATTTAAGGGAGAAAGTATATTTTTAATAAATATTTTCACGAATAGAAATTTATTATTGTAGAACTGAATTGCATAGTAAATTAAAGTTCTTTTTCAAAACATTTCAGTTAGCTTAATTTGAATTAATAAAATAGTGAAAAATGTAACTTTTCCTATAACTATTAGAGTAATAATACTACCTTATTTTAAAAATATAGGAATAGATCGAATTTTCAATTCAAAATTGGATTTTAACATCATTATTCGATACGGTTCGATTCGAGCGTTATTTGCACACCCCTAAAAATAAACATGTTACCACGGTTATAATATTATTGGTTACTATAACAACGGTTGTCTAATGTCAGGGACTGTCGGTGTTTGTAGGAGAATATTTAATTTTAACTGAAAAATGTATTTAGGATACGTTTTAACTAAAATCCGTTCTTAGTGAGCGTCTACGTCGCAAAAGGAATAACTATGATGAATTTCAAGTCAATCGGGCATACAGTTTCAGAGAAATCGTGATGAGTCAGTCAGTGGTATTTCGCTTATATATATATAGATTATTTCACGGGTATTATTATAGTAAATAAAATTATAAGTTATATTGAAGAATACTAGTTTTCTCGAGGCCAAAAAGACATACATATACATTATTATTTTATATAGAATGTATAAGGTCAGGTGTGTTTATGTAGTAGATTAAAAAAATACCAATATGGCGATATAACGGGTCTTTATATTTCAAGTAATCTAACCAAAACTGAATAACAATCAATTATTATTAACTCCGTGTATTTAGGACAGTGGGTGACTGTAATTAATGAATCGTGACAAATTAACATCACACAAATTATTTATCAGAGTCTAGGACAACCTACTAGCACAATACAACATATGTAGCGTATAACGCCAGAGCCAAGACTACCCGAACGACGGTCGCTCCGTTCCTTTTATACCAAAACTACGAGTAGTAGGGAGAGTGAGGGTAATTGAATAACGCGATCTGTGGGGTTAGAGATGCACGTATTGTTTACAGATACATTGCTCCATATGACGGCGCAGGTGCAGACATTTATATTATTATTTAATACATTTTTATTCATACGAAATTGGTCATCGTCACCCATAATTTCTACATGTGATTATGACGAAATACCTTGATATACATCACTTATAATATTCTGTTTCACAGATTATGGTGCACGATTAAAAGAAACATGAAAGAAGAGAAAACGATGTAAAAGTTAAATGAATGAAAGTAATCATTTTTCAACTATTACATATCATATATTATTGTGTTGTTTTATCTTAATGTAGTTAAATATCAGAACAATTTAAGCTTTCATTAAGCTTCACTTTTATCATAAATCAATTAATTTGAAGACAATTTAAATAAAGAGTTATTTGCAACATGAAATTCACAACTACATTTGACATCAATTATGATAAAATTAGCAGACGTAGTGCGGTGAAACTATAGCGGCCTTAACAAGCCAACAGTGTAGGTAGTTCGAAAAAAATACAATTAGCAGGACGTTATATAAAATTATTAATTGGAATGGCTATGCACCGGTATGGTAACTAAGAAATGAGACAAATCTTACCTTTAGAGTACGACAATGCAATGACAACAATTGACAGCTCAGCAACTGAAGGTCAACCTGTCAATTCTGTCTATATTCTTGAAGGCCACTTCACTCACTTACTCCCTTTTTATAGGGAGATTTTTTAGCACACATCTTTCACTTTTTCTTAAGAATCTTCTAACATTTTCTTTCAAACAAACCTTGGGCTAACAATTACAAACACACCATAAAAAGAATTAACTAATTAAGTGCAACCGTTATGAAGTGATGCCATTACATATATTCGGCAATTGTTTTTCATTTAGATTGATAAATCCGATATTATCACAAACATATGAACAAGCAAGCCTATGTAACAACCCATAGATGTTAAAAAGAAAGCACTTCACTCTGTTCAAACTAGATCACGACACGAACAATGAATAGTCATTTCATTATCGTGTAGTTGTCAAAACTGCAGCAAGATACAAGACAGCAAATTGCTTCACAACAAATAATTGTCAACAGTTTATGGCTTAGTTTTGACGTGATAACGTCTTATAAATCGATGAAGGCCGGCTACACGCACGAAAAAGCATGGCAAATTGTCGTGTTCCGCCTGATCCTAGTTTGCTAGCGAGAGCACGGAACAAGCAATAGAGAGGCGTAATCGGCCTTAATAGTTTGAATTACAATTACCAAAACATATGTTATGCTTATAGCGTTTTCACAGATACACATGTACGATAATGCAAAGATGTTGAACGACATGAAAATACTTTGAAATATCAAATAAAAAAGTGTCATTGAAGAGGTGCGACATACATATATTCAGAGAATTAAAATAAAATACTTAAGTAATTTAACAGTAACAATAATGAAAAAAACATCGTCGTAAATAATAAAGGAGCACGAGATTGTTTTTCAAACGATAGCACATTGTCTTTTTTCCGTTCCATTATAAATAAGATATGTAATATTAATTTTTGGCTGCGCCTTTGCACGTATTAATGTATAAATCTCCCGGGATCAGAACATTTTTTCTGGAAGGAAGGTAACTACGTAATTTTCTGTACAACTGGCAACGTGTATGCAAAATTGTATGAAGATCGGTTGAACAGTTAAAGTGTGAAAGTATAACAAAGAAACAAACTCATAATCGCATTTTTTCATAACGATATTTATTAGGTTTTTTTTTCATTTATAATAAACAAAAAAATATAACCCTAACTAATATTATAAATGCGAGTGTGAGTGAATTGTTTGTTTGGCGCTTTCACGATTTAACTATTGAATCGATCATGAAATTTTGCATACACGTTGACAATGTTACAGAAAAGAACATAGTGTATTTATAGTTCATAATAAAAATAACTGTTCCGAATGATTGCTTAAAAGTAAGAATATTAATGGGAACGGAGACGCGAGCAAAAGCAAGTCTATTATAATTTGTATGGTCTTATATTTAAACACAAAGAGTGCTAAAGTGTGCAAGATACGACTGTGAAATTTCTGGCATCGCATGTATTTTACCGCACATAAGCACTGTTCAAGATAGTAGTCTAACTCTTAACATGTTTATTCAAAGCAGAGGAATATCAATATTGACTTTGATATATCAAATTTAAATTGTATACCACTCGTAACCTAACTTTAAAAAAAAAAAAACGACAATACTGCCTACGTCGTAATACCATATTAGAATGGTATAAACCAAACAATTTATATATGTCAGTAATAATTTCAGTACAGTACGTCAGTTGGCGCCACTTTGTATGTAGTAGTATTATAACCTTTTAATTTGGTCGACTTATATCGCCTTACTTGTTTTAAATGTCATTGATTCACTGTGTTTCACTATCTCTCATTAAATCTATTTCTACACTCGCAATCTTAGTTTATTTTTGCCAAAATCCTTTATACCATGATCTCCCTACAAGTAAGTCTATCGAGAAGTGTTTATATTTTAGTTTGTACTACGACTGGTATATAAACTAAATTATAGATATTGTGCTATCTATATTTCCACTATCATTTTATTCTCATGAAATAATGCATTGACAAACCGGTCTAAAATGCTCTAGCTACACGCACTGAAACACAAGACAAATCTTAGGAGTACCAACGTATAACTGTTGATAAAATATCAATATTTATGACTAATATTTTTTGGACGATATACGGATAATTAGATAATGAAATACAGATATTGGCGATCGATTTTTTTAATGTTTTTATTTTTCATTGTATCTCGTAAATTATTGAAACCACAAATTCATCGTAAACTTAATTTCCTCTGTTTTATTTACACTACATTGTGTTTCCCTTCATTCCCTAGTTTATTTATTCGTAATTGTCTCTGATTTTATATAGTGCAAATAGAATTTCTAATTGTCTGCCTATATGTTTTTAGTAATAAGCCAGATTAATATGGTGCCATAAATATTATTAAACCAGAATTAGAATCTTATAAGGTAACTTCCTACTCTGGGGTTGTAATGACACGCAGTTCAAATACATGTGAAAACCTTAAAGCAATGTTGTGAAAATAAGTTAAAAAATAGGTCCTTTCGAATTGCTATCATATAGGAGAATTCATTTAAATTCCTTTTTTAATGTTTTGGTTTTAAATTCTATTGTGCAATGGAAATTGTATGATTAATTTTGTAAATAAAAAGAAACAGTAATTTTAAAATATACTTGACTGCGAACATCATGTATTACAAAAAACAAAGATTAAAAGGAGAACACATGTCATATAAACAGTTGAAAATTAAATCCCAGGATATAAATAGTTTATAAAATACAGTTGATAAGTATTACTCGATTTTTATTGGCTCATTTGTTGTCAATAACATAAATATATTTGAAACATTATTGTTTGATCTCATTGAATAAATGTTGTGACAAATGTATACCGACTTGCTTATTTATTTTCATAATTAATCAGATTTTATTAATGATTTATCGTTACTAAATATATTAACCCGACATAGTGACGGATTGTACGTAATACAATGGTGAGTACTGAGTAATTTACGATCGATTGCTGGTTGTCCCTATTATGTTTTATATTATGTTGTCCCTGTCACTATATTTATTTACGAGCCTTGGCTGCTGAGGATACACCAACTGAACCCCAATTGCGTTAGACTAAAAAAGTCGCTGTGATTCATTTGCATCTAACTGTTATCGGTTACAGCGACCGCTAAAACACTGAATCCCAACAGTCTGTTGCTCTGCCTTATCGTGTGTATGTAAATTGCACACGTTTCCTTCGCGGTAAGGGTACAGTCATACTTGGTAAAGGTCAACAAGCCGTTACTATAGTTGTATTGTATAGCCGTATATAGTCTGGCTTTCAGTTTGTGACGCTTGATACCAAGCTCCTCTTTTCTTCTACTCTCAAAAGTCATATATCTCCATATAAAAAAAATCTCCACTTTAACCGATTCTCAGCTGAGGTTTCCCATACGGAGGGATTAATTTTGCAAGCTCCCAAGTCTATTTGCAAGTTATCCTTATGCCGATTACGGTTATTACTAAATTATCATCCTTGCTTAAACTTATATCTTGAAGGACAAAGTACAAGATACGTTTTACCATGCTCTCATCTGGTAACCGAAATACGTGACCACAACGATGAAACTGTCTCCGCATTAAATAAGCTTCTACGCCACATACACTAGCACGACGTAGGACATCAGTATTTCTAAAATGATCGGACCAGTGTATACGGATATATCTAGATCTAGTTACATAAAAATCCTAACGCACGTGTACTGAATATAAACCAACGACGCTTACATCTAGTGTCTGGTGATTTTGAACTAGTCAGACACAATTGGCGTGGCCCTCTACTACTTAGAAATCGCAGTGAACATAGTACTCGATTTCATTTTATTCACGTTTCGAAATATCTATTTATTATCATAATATTCGAGTGAAATAAAACGGTAGTAAATTACATGGGCTACTGTCATTACAGATAATCTATTGTGGCCTTTATCTGAGTACTGTGAACGATTACAGCGCTGTCAATGTTATCTCCTCCGTTGTATCTAACAGCTGTCACAAGTATATCAATTTATATACGAAGCCGGTGGCAGCGGTGGCTGTAGATCTACTCGATAAGCTTTTCTAGATGTACGGTCAGCTTAAAAATTACTTATGCTATGATAAATATCACCAACTTTTTAAGTAAAAATAATATTTACAATAAATAAACTCGAAGTAAGTACTTGGCTAAAGGCTGATGTGCAGATACATCGTTCCTTGGCCACATAATTGGTGTAAATAACCGCTTTATTAGTAATCACTGAGTAAACAATTCACTTACCATTAACATATTGATTCATATTCTGAAGATCTCTGAAAATATTAGTTACACGGAATGTACGCGACTACATAATAATTATAAGGAAGAGGATGCGACTTTTATTTTATCTCGTAAATATAAAATATGAAGACCGAGAAATAACGTATCACGTTTCAATGAATTAAAACATGTGACTTACATAAATTTTTGGATAATACCACAGACCAAACTAAAAGTGTAATAATTATACACGGAAGTTCTACTATTTTCACATAATATCATAGCAAAGAAATTATATTTATCCGTGAATGTTATTTCACAAGTGATAAACAGTGATATATTGAAAAATATAGTCATATCGTGACTGCTAGAAGTAAATGTTTCCGAAAAATCTATATACATAACAAGAGTGTTACTAATACTAACAACTCAAATAATATAAAAGTATTTCATTAGTTGGCAAAAACAGTGATAGCAGTCATAATTTGATATGATAAATATTTTGTATATGTCACATGAAAAAAGCAATAAATATTCCATATGTAGAAATAATTTATTGAAACTATTCATTTCAAAGTCTATTGACAAAACGATCAGAAAACCGAATAAAACCTCTTAGCTAGTTAGTTAAGTCGTAATCTGATGAAGGAAAAACATGCCACGAGTATACCTAGACAACAACTTGTATCTGTAATGTATGCTAATATTACAAATATCAAGAGACTCTTTATTTCAACGCGCTAGATACTGGAACCATCACTTAGCTATGAAAAATTCGATTTACTATATTCATCATACAAATGAATATGTCAGAAAGTACGCTAAGAAAGAAATAAGTAATAGTGTGTGCTAACCGTGTGCCGTTGTATGTGGTATCAAGAACAAAGGCGAGAGTCGATTAACCGACGGACGAAATTCGACCAATGCGAAGAAGATTTACCTGTAAAAGCCTATATCAAGGAGATGCCCTAGCTCCTTATGACAGTCGTACTTTATACGTAATTTGTCTAAACTCACTTAACCACGTTAATATTAAGAAATGCAAGTATAATTGCAGGGTTAAAGTTGGATAACATTTATGAATATATATCCAGGAGGTTATCTCCAGACCTTTTTTCTACAACGGTGATGGCAAACAAGCATGCAATACCCCTGATTATTATCGGTCACCGCAACCTATGGACACATGCAATAGCAACATGCATATGGGAGCCATATTACTCCTGAGTGTATAGGCTATATTTCGGTGTTATTTGCTATACTCTCTTAAATTTAAAATGATAATTTTGGCAGCTCTCAATAGGGATGACGTAGTGTGTAATCGAAAATGAATTAATTTGATTATCGACTATCATTCACATAGAACTTGGAATCGATTGTTGCATAGTTATGCTGTATGGATTATAATACAAAACATTTTTTTTTCTATTGAATTGATAATTTGTTAGTACGACATTATTGTTTTATCTCTTATGTATCGCTCTTATGATCCCTCCAACGACGACATCAACACGTCCACTTACATAGGCTTAACCAGGACGTTACATGTTAATATCGTAGCGTTTTAACGTGATATATGTCCACACAACTAACCACATTCATAACTACTAGAAGTGCAACTATGCTGAATATGAACAAATTCTAGAAACTCTGCTTTTTCTTCGTTGTCCGCTTTACTTGATATAACACTGGTTCCAATTTATAATTACGTTATCTAGATTAAGATTTTATAGCAATGTGTCTTACGCTACTTTGATTTCGTTTTGTTTTTTTGTAACCGTACTCATAAGATTCGAGAATATTCCGTTATAAATTGTAACAAAATCACTTTAAACCGACTACAAATCGTGACGCACTTACTTACCGCTTTGTACTTACTTTCTGAACCAGCTTTTATGACACGAAACTAAGCATACATCATGCCATTTTTACATCTAAATATACAGCAGTCATCGCTAATCTTTTTGACCGCTCTGAAGATAGCTGTGAATTCGGACTTCCTCATAATATCGTCAAGAGTTTAATACAAAACAAAGTGAAAATATTATTATAGTAATCTTTAGTATTTTATAATGCATATTAGAACAATAGTCCCTTGAAATTTGAATAACTTGATATTAAAGGAAGATACCGTTTTTTAGATAAGGATCAAGTCTCTGAGAAGTAAAACTAAAAAAAAATCGATCGAAGTCTATCCAGCCCGTATTTTTTGGGTATTACGCGAAAAGCGGTCGTCGCTTCAAGACTCATTCATGGGTGTAAAATTTCAAAGGCATTAAACACAAATTTTACACGAATGTAAAAGGAAAAAGCTTAAGAGATACGCCGATTAATGCGACGGTGTGTAGAAACAAAACGCATTCCGTCCGCATCACGACCGGTAGCCGCTTACGCCACAAAGCACGCCTTATCTCTGTCAGCTATCAATCTCTATCCACGTCATTCCGTCGCAAATTTATATTTGCCGCTACGAAACACAACTTCCGACTAAACTTCAAAGATATTATACTTTACCAGCGCCAAATAAACGATAGCAATCGAGTCTGATCGAATCGAATAGGAACAATCGATGAATTTGATTGACGTATAAAAGAAGCGAATTCGCCTTTGTCTGTAAATCGATTATGGATGGTAATTGGATAACGGTGGGACGGTAGTTTGACTGTCGGACTTTTAAATTAATATTATTTAAGATATAAAACTATTACGCTTAATGGTGGACTCGATCACGACGAAGAAACATTGACCTTTGGTAAATACAACGACAAAACGTTCACTTAGATAACCAATTAATATTTTATACTTTAAGCGAGATCTGAAAACCACAATTTTATTATAATATTAAGAATCAATACTCTCTTTCTACGTAACTTATACTATCAGCTACTAGACACGTCTGATTTATTTAAATAATCGCTAGCTTTAGTCCGCGGTTTCGCTCGCGTTAAGTAAAGTAACTTGTACCCTTTTTTATATTCGGGACAAACCTTGTACACAAAATTTGTAGTGAAGTTGTAGTGAAAGAGTAACAAACAGACAAACTCACATTAGTATTTATAATATTTAGGATCGATCTGTTCGAACGCAAACACTATCTACTCGTATATATAAACATACATACATAAAATAAAATAAAAAAGTGGTTTTGAATATTATTTTTAGTTATTAATAATTTAATACAAAACAAAAATAAAATGTATAAATATTATAGAAATCTAAAATTGACATTTATTTATCTTTAAACTGTATCAATATTATACATACAGTATAACTAGTCGCCCCGCGGACGTTGTCCTACCCTGATAATAAGAAAATATTTTGGTAATGGTAATTTAAATAATTACCTCATTGCATGTGACCATTTTTTTAGAAGATAGATGAGTATAGTAAGCTATACTTATAAAATAGGTATATGCGACCATGTGCTTTTTTGTAGATCTATAATAGAGGAATATCTTACTATACATTGTTTTTGTTGGGTTTTTATAATGTGGTAGCATAGTCACTTCCGAACAAGAGATATAAAACATCATTCGAAAAACCTTATGAATCCAAGGCTGATCGGTCGACCATTTCACATGTGCAAATAATTATGTATAAAGTACATCAGTTGTGAATTTGGACCTCTAGCTGAAGTCAAGCTTCGACCCGGGATTGAACCCAAATCTAGAAACGAAAGGGTGAGTCAACTGTTCGCACCTCTCATTGTTGAAAATATTAACTGAGCTATCAAACCGTACAGTTTTGTTATACTCAAAAGAATAAGGCACCGTTTTCGATGAAAGCTCCCAAGCGGCTTGACTTTTTCCAACACGTCCAATAATTATCATTATATTACAACCAATTTACACAAAACCTTGACAAATTATATACCTAAACCTTCCTCATGTATTACTCTATCGATCGCTGTAGATCGCATTACAATCCGTTCAGTAGTTTTTGAGTTTATCACGAACAGACAAACAGACAGACAGACGCAGCGGATGACTTTGTTTTATAATATGTAGTGCTACGTAATTATACCTAAATTTGTTCTACGCAACTATATTCAGAGCGGTCAAAAAGTTTGATGAGAAATTGTATGTCGATGGGGTAAATTGTTTTTTTTTTCGAACTGATTACACTATTGGCCTGTCAAGACCTCTACAGTTTTACCGAACTACCGGTAACATGTCGCGCGGTCAGCTCCTTCTGTAGCAGACGTATTTTACGCTGACTTTGCGTTGACATTTATTCAAAATTTTAAATATTTAACGTTATTAAAATAGAAGGATTAACTATGCTATTAAAGAAATTATTAACGATTCTCAAATAACAAAATATATTATAATAACAAACAATATGTTAATATGTCGTTAAATTAACACAGCTGTGTCCTATATCGAAACAAATTTACGTTTTCACATTTGCGAATCATCGTTTCGAATGACCAATGTTTCGTAGTTGGTTCACTTTATTATGAGGAAACTGATTTTCGCGACAGCAGAACAAAGTTTGTTTTAACTACAACAATGGTTCTCAATATTAACGTTATACAGTTGATTACTTCTACATAGAATATTTACTAGGTTAAAACCATTTGAAGGAACCTGACTGTATTGCTAGTCGAAAGCGCTGACATAATTTAGAGTAAGTGTGTCTGTGTAAGATATTCTCAATAAGTATTATCTTATAGTAACTATATAAAATGTTTGGTGCCAAGGAAGCGGTGTGGGAATATTGCGGACTTACCGAATTGGATGGTGCAGTTGTCTAACTACATTTACTCACAGCGATAATATATGTATTTTTGACTTATTTCTTTAAGAATCGGCAGTGTTTGTACTCTATAGTTCATTGTTATAAATTAAGCGATGTATCCGATGCGTGCATTTGCTTAGCCTGTGCGATGATGCGTTACGTTGCGTCCGCAATCAAAGATGCAAGGTAAGTGCGAGGGGAAGGAGAAAGAGGTGGGCAAAAGGAGACAAAAAATGTGCATGCAGAGATTTAGGCTTGTAACTATATTCACGCACCAATAGTAACATAAGAAATCTAGTAGTAAAATAGAAATTAGATAGACAAATAATGTAAATAAAATATAAAAAAAATTCTATCGAACAAAACACATTATTCGTAAAGTATCAAAGGATTAAAGTTTAAGTTTTCAGTGTTTAGAAATCCAATTCATTTAGTTTACCTATAGCTTTAGTTCCTTAGCTATGACGTTGCGAATCAAGCATTGAAATGTACTCTATTGGGCATGAACTGTTTATTATATGGAGTAGCTTTTTTGATGCTGGAATAGATAAGAGCTTAAGAAAACTAATTATTTAATATGCTATTTATAAGACAATAATGTGTAATGTATTTTAAATATATACATACTAGCAGACCCGGCGGACGTTGTACTGCCCTGATAATCCTGCCCTGATGATAAAAAACATATACTTATGTGCATGAAACGCTTAAAGCGGCTTGACCTTTTCCGATTTTTTCAATATGTATCATTATATTTCAACCAATTTAGAAAAAAACCTTGACAAATTTTATATCTAAACCTTCCCCGTGCATTGCTCTATCTATTGGCGAAGACCGTATTACAATCCGTTCAGTAGTTTTTGAGTTTATCACAAACATCCAGACAGACAGACAGACGCGGCGGACGACTTTGTTTTATAATATGTAGTGATATGTTAAAATGATAAACCCGACCGACTTTCTTGCTAGTTCATCTCGACAACTGAGTTATTTTCCGAACTGTTGGTGGTTTTGACGTTCATAAGCGCCTTCTTAGGGTCTAAATTTAATAAAGTATTGTTGATTCTTATTTTAATATAATCAATTATCTGGATGCCACTATGCTACATTTGTTGATTACTATGACTGTTCGTAATACTTATGTCTTGGTAAACACCGCAGTTACTAAATTGCTTTTTACTCTTAGGATAAACTTACAGACATAATGTTATCTAGATATTTAAATAGTAAATACAACAAACTTAGTTAATATTCTGTAATATTTCACATATGGAGTTGATTTGGTTAAAATTTTATTATAACTTGTTTAATTTCTACAAATTATTTGCTTGTTTATTTAACTCAATTTTAAGAATAAAGTAAGTTACAAAAGAATTGTACAGATATCATGGTTAAAATAAATATTACGATTAAGTATCATAGTTTCAGAATCACTGGCTATAGAACACTTGTAACAATCAATCATAACGATATGAAATCTTGCAGGAAATAATATGTAACTATGACATGTTCGTTAGTGATATTTCACTCACGGAATAGACGTTGGATGCTACTAGTTATTACAAAGTACATATCCTTAATATAACGTATAAATTCCTGGAAAATCAGCATAAGCTTACACAAAATTTAAAAAACATAAGTACATGCAGTTAGTTGCAACGACTGCTGTTTCAGTAAGCCTTACACTATAACATGCAAGTGGACCTTTTCCTATTGCCCACCTAGATAGATATCACTCTTTCATACGTTAAAGATATATCACCAAGAATCTGTAGATATGTTCCTACAGATGCACTTGAAAACCAGTCACTTACTGCAAGTTTAACATGTTACCATCATAGGTCACATCGTCATTTAATAGGTGGTGAGTTTGTAATTAAATTCTAAATAGTACAAAGTATGTATATTAAATATATTATTTACCTATGTCCTTCATTAAATTGTTAGCCCGTGATTTCATATTCATGGCACGAGTCAGTGATGATATACTAAGCCATGGTCGCTAAAGTTGGGCCTCGAAAGCTAGCTCAAGAAGTGGAGTCAATCACAAGGTTTATGCTCGAAGTTTCTCTACGCGATCAAAACAGAAATAAGGAGATCTACAACCGAACCAAAGTTATCGAAATGGCCCTAGGAATTGCTGGACATAGTAGGCAGTGACGAGACAAATTTACTCGTACAACGGATGCTCTATGGTACTGAAAAGTTTTCAAGTGATGAAAACGCATGGATGCAGTGTGAGCAGATCTGTTTTAAAGTGGATCGATAATTTGGAGAACGTTGGGAGAAGCTGCTACGTATAAGTAATGCAAAACCGCGTTTGTAGCGAGATTTGGTAGACGTCTATATTCAGAAGTGCTTAAATTAATGCGCCCGTTTCATGTATAAGTTATGACATTAATATCAAAGTAACTTTTCAATTATACCGTCCCTTTTTATGCCGGTCCTACTAGTAGATATTCATTATATGTACTTTGATCGAATAGTTATGCCATAAATCAAATATATCCTTTAATATCGATTACAGTAACAACTATGGGTTCGTAATAAGAATGTACTAGTAACCATCAGATTTGTATTTTATACACTGTTTGATATCAGTTAGCATCGTCATCATATTCTTACTCTTATCCCACCTAAGTAGAGACGCCACAACATATTTTCTTCTTACACTCTTCCCTGTCAGAAATAATTTCGTTATTTCCACCTTTTATACACAAATCATTTTTCACGCAATCTATCTATAGCTTTTTGTGTGTTCCTTTTACTTCTATAATCATCCATCTTCATACTTACAATTTTTCTGGTCACATAACTTTTATCTCTGCTCATGATATGCCCGTACCATGCTAACCTATTACTCCTCAACTTGTCTGTCACTGGTGCTATTTTCAAACTTCCTTTGATGCATTCATTTTTAATCTTATCCAGTTTAGTTACAGCACACATCCATCTTAACATTTTTATACCAGCCACATGTAATGTGTGTGATCTTTTCTCATCCGTCAGTATATGGCAAACGATTCAATATACCTGGTATTTCTACCTACCACTATTTCAAGTACAAAATTTTATAGTTCCTTTAAACTTACCTAGTCATTCTATATGTACGAATATTCACAGTACTTTCACATGAAATTAAACCCTTGGCACTTGAAATCAGACATAAAACTATATTCCATCATTCACTCAACCCCTCACCGATATGCATGCAAGCGTGAACTTAAAAATAAAGTTCACAAACAAGACAATAAAGCGAGAGTAACAAAAACAACCGATGAATTACGATTCCGTTAAAAACAGACGGTAATAAAAATATACGTAAGCGGAGATAAAATATTTTAGTGCCCCATCAATAATAATGTTACATCGACATTCAATAACATGTAGAAGGCGGGTTATTCTAGCGAATAAAGAAATAAATACACGGTATCGAATAAAAATGATGCATGTCAAGACTGTGAGTATTGAAATTATACACAACGGTGTCCTCTATATTGATTAAATAACATATGTATTTCAAAAAAGAAGATAAAACTTAATTCAATGTCTAATTTCTCACGATTAATCCCTTCCACCATCTATCCTCGACACTTTACATATGGCACATTGGAAAGAAGAGTGAGACATCCAGTTACGATTGGCTTGCTTTGGTTTTGTAATAAAGAGTTATCGCACAGTCCCATAACTAAGATAGCGCTACCCGAAACCCAACTGTCTATGGCAATTATTTCGAGGTACGATGTAGAGAACGCTTTACAAAACCGAAACAAGATGATTTTAGCCGTACCTCTTGCTCTTTTCTCCGACGTACCAAATCAAATGCCAGGTACAATGCTTTTTGACCTATATTTGTATGGAAATAACTCCGCTCCTAAGGATTATAGCATTATAGGAATCTTTTTTACAAAGTGCTAATTTCTAATTTATGTTAGAAAAAATATATTCTACATTTTTATAATATACTTGTTAAAGAATTTGAACTAAGGAACACCAAGCTACGTTACGAAGTCTAACAGCAACTATACAAGTGTAAGTGCGAAGAAGTTAAGAACGCTGGCAAATCATGTCACTCGGCGCTGGTTATCGGGAGCCATCGCGTCCAAAATTAAAAGTGAGGTAAAGTACGGGCCATAACTAATATTTTAATATATTTTATCTTAATCCCTACTTCCAATAAACAACCCGTTGAACGACATACGAAATACTCTCATGCATCTAACCCGGCAATAAAATAAATCCCACTACCATAAAATCGTTTCGAGGTGAATTATTTTCTAATCTCTCGTCTTAGAGCTAATAGTTGGCACGTGCCGGAATCTACGCTGAGTTATCGGCGAAAACGACCGGCGAGAAAAAGCATGAATTTCCCGCTAGATGTCGGTAATGTTCCCTTAATGCGGACACCTTAATAATTGTCAAATAAATTCTGTTTGTAAGGCCGGCCAGCCGTTGAGCCGGTGGGTGGTAATGACGTCATAAAGTTCAGGTTTAACGCCGACCCGACGTGACTCCATCCATTTAGTTTCTTTCAAACGGTACTCCCGAATTATTTAAATCTACAGTTAATGCAACACAGAATAATATATAGCATAATCGCATACAGACGAATTTATTAAAGCTGCATATGTTATTATACCGAGAGATTATAAAATCGATTATCATATGCTATTGCTAGTACTGATAATATTTTCTACCGACTTAAATAAATTTAAATTACTCTGGAACTACCAATGATAATTTAAAAATTCGTATATCATTTTATAGCTTATTTATCGATGAAGATTATAAGCCATTAATATCACGTTACGACCATTAAGGGTAAGGTAATACCCATACAAACCATACAAAATATAGGCTTAAAAATACGCTAAGCGAAAATGAAGTAATAGTTCGGCAGGTCGTATGAAGTAGCGCGGAATATCGACGGAACATTGTCAAGAAGAACCGAAGTGTGAATGCTTATGTCACCAAGGCATCATGCCGCACAGGCAAGCAGCATGGTCGACTGCATACGCAACTGTCATACTTTATACGGACTTTGTATAAGCGTACGTAACTTTTGATGATAATAATTCATTTTGTTATTTTATAAATAAAATTGAAACCATAAGACATCGATTTTTATAAAGGCAAAAGTAACTTTGTCTGTATGTCTGTTATGTTTTTATGACTAAAAATCTAAAACGATAGCGAAGTAATTTGTCGTGGAGCTCGCTTCAAACTTGCAAATAAATATACGTTAGAAGTTTAAGCTAATAAGCTAGTAAAACCTAGTCATAATTGTAAAGGGATTGAGAGAAATATAGCCAGACAGACAGAAAGAAAGAGAGTAGTTGCATTTTATTATATATATAAGGAAGTTATCTAATACTAATATCTTACCTTCAGCCAATCAATTGAGAATATCTTATAATATTTTATTTTATTTACAAAGTTGTAGGTAGACAATAATAATTGACTACAACCTTGTAAATCATAATAACAGCCGAAACCGTTGAATAAAGTCAGTGTTGAAAATAAAAACCCCTACAACCCTCGAGCTATAACGCGTAACATAAATAAGGGTTATATTTTTGCACACTATTCGAAACTGTACACCCCGCAAGGGTATACACGTCTCTTTGAATTAATGGTTCCTCTATACATTCGAATTTTGTGCTGGGAAACACTGCCTCGAACTAATAAATCGTTCTTCGAACTAAAATATGAGTCCGTATTTTGTGTCTTGAATAGTTTTACCGTTCCAGTGAAAAATACCATATGTACGATTCATTTTTAGCTCTAGCTATGCCCGTAACTTCTCTTACGCAAACTGCAAAATAAAAAACCCTTTTAAATATAAATGGTTTATATCTCAATATTCAATGCTTGGCTTTTTTGTACCCCAATATTTATTACTTAAACAATTCCTGCAAATTAGAGCCAGTAAAAAAAACAACTATAGTGAATTACAAATTTGCTTTAATTTAGATTATCCTCCCAACAAAATAACGACAGTAAATGATTAGTACCACTCCGACTCTTCAAACAGAGCGTAACCACAAATCACGTCGCCATGGTCTGGCAGTGAATTTCGCTCCCACACACTCGCTGCGACCGCCGTCGGCAGCGGCTCAAACCTGGACCCAATCCCTCAAACTGGAACCCTCGAGCATGCTGCTAACACACTCAATACAACCATGTGTGCCTCACAAATCATTACATGTATAATTAGCTTAGTAAGATTCGCTTAGTTGCATCTAAGACAACAGGCCAAACTAATGGTCCGCCACTTTGCCATCCTTGAATTTGTTGTCAAGCGGCTGATTTTTAAACGATATATAAGTGACAAATAAAAATTAGTAATAAGATCATTTCCATGCGTTTAATATTGAAGTTATAAAACCGGTAGAGTACGAAGCTCCTCAACTCGAATTACTACACTCCCATGGACACACACTCATATACAATAGTATGATGATACAGAGAAAAAGGGAGGGAAAGAAATCGCATGGCATTTTTTTCTTACGCAACGATTTCTACCAGTTACACTGGCAGACAATCATCATCATAACCATATTACCATAAAAATTATTCTATTTATCCTAAGATAACTGTACCTTATATAAATTTCAACGTGACGGCGACCTTTATTTTTTAAATATATATTTTAAATACCTCTACTTAGTTTTAAAACTTGAAGAATATAAGAGCGGATCAAACTGTTGAGTCGAACTCAATCTCATTCATTTACAGAATCAAATTTACATCCCTAATCTGAAACTGAAAAATGTTCTTTATGCTATATACATATAAAATTCATTTTCAATAAATGCACAATTGCATATATGCCGTTGTACACATTGAAAAGTGACGAATTTTGCACAGACTTGTGCTACGCTATGTAATACATACAGTAGAAGAAACACTGATCAACGTTGTCTGTAACGCGGTACCCGACGAGACGACATAAAAACTTGTTCGTTTGAAATAAGATACCCGATAAAGTAATATCGTCTTGTACAAGTATTGTCAAATATAATTCCTTGAAGTAGCAGTTTGTTTTTCTCTATTCTCAACACATATTTACTACATGTTGTACACAGGACATATAGGTCTTCCAAAAAGTTTAAAAACCATAAAACATAAACTTCACTAACATTTTTATAAAATAAAATTGGTCGAAAATAATTACACCGTAAATAACTTATGCCCAAGGGTAGAATTATAAGCGTGCTTGGCAATAAATCGAGAGTGGTAGCTAGCCAGGTAGCCTTAGATAAAGCTTCACCACCATGCTAGAGTTTCATCATGATGTTTTCCATCACTGAAGCTTCAGGCTCATTGTAAAGAGTCGACCCTATGTCACTCGATGCGGAGTCCGAACACGCTACCACTGAGCCATTATTACGCATTCAAATTTGCTATAGTACTAGCCTGCTACAAAAACCTGCAGCAAAATTCTTTGAGCTCACATACTTCTGAAAAGAACGAAAAGAGCGTACACTGAAGTAGAATGTCAGAAAAGTAAACAAGTGTCAAACAGAAATATACAGGTTCAACTAAATATATAATAAACGTCAGAATACTTCAAAACTATCGGATACGTAATATGCGCATTATACATAAGCTTTGAGTAACGTCATGGATTTAAATAGAGAATGACAGTAAGTCAAGTGTATTTAACATCGTGAGATTTATTTTATTACGTTATAATTGAACATAACTGACATACACTACGCAGTCATTGTAGCCTCTCTATTGCCTACTTTACACTATCCTATCCGTTCTTATTTACACGTACACTTCAATGTACCTACTAGATCATGTTGTCGTACGTATACTACGGAATATAGAGGCACTTTGTAGTTCTTCTTTCAAGCTTAGAAATATGATTACGATTTACTAATGACAATTGTTCTAACTGCAATGATGTCCATTAAGGGTTTGAGTACCAAGAGTCGTAAACTATAAATACAATGGACTAAGGAGTCATTATCTTATATATTGTGTAAATAAGAGTAAGCCACAAATGCACTACGACGCTGCTCTTGTTATTACGTAGTTTATATTTTAAAAGGGTCCCACGTGCTTGTAAGACTACCTTGCATGTGCCAAAACTTAATATTATTAACACTCTATATACAATACAACGCTTATATCACGTACGATTTTGACAATTACTATATCGTGTTACATCGATTTTATTATATTTAAGAAAGTAGTTTTAAAAGTAAATAAACATTATGTACTCACCCCTACTCAAAACATTACAAAAATGTAGTACGGTGAAACTATAGAGGCGTTGCCAGGACAACAGTGTAGTGAGTTCCAAAAAAAAAAACAAAAGTAAACGCTCTTCAAGGTACAAATTAAGTTTCAATACTTCGTCCAAAATTACAACAAAGATTCAACAAACACATTAGTTATTTTTGTAACGACAGAATCCCTGGTAAATAAAATAATGCGCTGTATGAAAAACATACGTTTATACGTAACATACGTATTTTGAATAATATCGTTACGATTATTTCATTCTTTATTTTATTGATTCTCTCGAACCCGCTGCTTATACAACAGTCACTATCATTCACTAACTTTCTAATTACTTCATAGTTTTTTTGCATTTGACCATTATTTTAGCTGTATATTAAATAAAATGGTAAACACGCTAATCCTAGAAGGGAATTAACTCTCACACGCAGCTGGAAAACAGCTATAGTTGTTTGGCGATAGAATTTCAATTTCAGAATGGTAGCTAGCGAGGCGGGCTTATAAAAAGCCCTACTTCCTGCACACACAAACACACACATACATATATTTACTAATATATGAAACATTAATTCATTTTCTCTTACTTTAGCTTAGAAGACTTAGCAAAAATTGACTTTAGCTCTAATGGATAGGTAGTAAAATGTAATTCCCGAAATAACATACACGGTAATAGTACATGACGATGGGCATAATGCCACCATCGCAATAGTTGCTGTTTCACTTGACTATTCTTTACGGTCATTACCAAGCCCGTGTTAGCTGTCAAAGCCCTCCAGGTTTAAAATTTTATTAGTTAGTTGAAGTATATCCCCAAATTTTTGTTTCCATTTATGATTATCAAACTATCATCTCTGGGGCATATTTTACTATCGATTTTCTTTTTTTTCTTTTTAGGATTACATTTCTATATCTATAATGTACTTGTTATACTGAACACTTGGTACACGATGATATTATTAATAAGTAGCAACAAATAAGCGAAGCGATTTAGTCGAGCGATAAGCGCGCTAAGTGCCGCGCCGCGCAAATATATCGCGTCGGCGTCTTCGCCGCGTTAGTTAACGTATAGTTACACTCGCTAGCTATTTTCGCGTGATGCATGCCGACGTGGTGTGTGGCCCGAGCAAAAGAAGGTCAAAGTCTTAAAAATATGTACAGTATTTTGGATAAAAACCTACCTATTACCTACAATCAATGCGAATGTGAATTTATTTCTTACGGTTTCACGCCTTAACTATTCAACAGATCATCATAAAAGTATGCATATACGTTGTCAGGGATACAAAAAGTACTTAGGGTATCTTTTATCCAGAAACAAATACTGTTAAGTCTACCTAATAGTTGAGAGGTTTGCAAGCCGGTATGATGGCTTAGAGTCGATATCGTATTCAAACACAGTGTCGATCGACGTAGGTTCAAATCCTTGCGACTGAGTCGGAACTTTCGGTAAAGAAAAACATAGTGATGGTATGGCTATTTATAAGGTGGCCTGGATAATAAGCAATCTCATGTTGAAAATTTGTCGCCAAGCACCTATGTGCGTTCTGGCAGCAGAACCAGTCGCCCTCTGGGTTTAGCATGTCTATCACTTTAGACCAAATCATCATTTAACATCAGATGAGATTGTAGTCAATCACTAAATCTATAAAAAATGAATTGAAGTCGCCGATCTCTCGGTAGTCGCCGTTGTGCTCTACTTACAATCAGACAGTATCGTCGCTATACCTTGATATTATAAAAAAAAAATCATTGCATAAATTTAAACTTTCGGATTCAGTCTGAAACATAACCAGTTTTTTTTATCTATATATATTCAATTAAACTCGGATACATTTGATATATTTTTGCCCTAAGCCGTTTTTGATAAAATAAAGCCTAAACGTTACCTAAACTCGCTCCCGATTCACTAGTAAAAACCCCATAAAAATGCATCTAATCGTTTTAAAGATCAGTGTGCACAAACACAGAGACCCAAACAGCAAGCATTGTCTACTGCCGATTGTGTAATAACCCCAGTAGTAAGTACTGAACGCGTGGAAACTTCTTTCAAATGTAATTTTTATTTATTTTCGTTTCAAGTCATATGTGAGTTATAAATTTAGCATTTTCTGCTCGCCTCGATTTCGGACGGACAGACTAACAAAAAAAAATGAAATAAAATGGCAATATAACAAGTTCAATCAATCAATCTCACAATTCCGACAAATTTTTTGTAGATCTCTTTATTTTCTTCTATCTGTTTAATTCACCCACTTTTTATATACAGTTATTTTAACCCAATTTTTCCACTTTGCCGTTCGATTTTCTAAACTTTTTCTTTCACACAAACCTTATTCAGATCATTAGAAGCACAGTAAAAGAGAGATAATCAAATAAGTGCAGCCGTTGTGAAGTAATGCGCTTACATTCATTCAGTAATGGATTATTATTTATAGGTATAACATGTACAGTACTAGAAGTCGGTGAACAAACGCTGCCAGCTTATAAATTGGAGATGTTTACGAAGCTTCAGTCACTCTGTTAACTAGGTTGTCTAGGATTTACGTGCGACGTTATATACGTATCGCAAGCATTTATTAACGTTTCAACTCAGTAAATGTATTGCAATAAATATACTTTAACAAATTAATAGATACAATTTTATCCAGTCTGTTTGTGATACGAGTGCAAAGTGTATACAAGTTACATATACAGTGTGTTTGTAACTGTCAATAGTAATTTAGAACGTAAATATGTCCGCACATTTCCAGATTTACTTTTAAGGTTATTTTTATAATTTTCGTTAATATTATTTCTGAATACGATGTATACAAAGATGTATTTGGGATCATAGATAACAATAAAGTGAATTAAAAAGACAGATTCTGATTAATTACTATCAATAGTAACAGATATACTAACAATATTGCCCCAACATTGCACACAATAAATTCTTAATTCTTTTTTTCTTTTTCCAAAAAATAAATGTGTCTCTAGTTCTTGATATACCCCGAACCGTCGTCATGGAAGAGTATTGAATCATATCCACGATTGTACTTTAGCATATGATTTTGTGTCATATATCTTTTTATTAATAAGCAATTTTAAATAGTCCTGTATTGTCAAATTCAAATCAAGCATGCATGACAGACAAGCATGACGACAGAGTTGCTTCTAATGCTCGCTTAGATATCTACCACCCTCAAGTTGAAAACCTATCGCCTGGCACGTATAGGTATGATCATGGTCAAGGGTTGAAACCTAAACAATGGAAATAAAAATGCAGGCGGTCTGGGAGGACTGCCTTCGGGAATGAATTGCCTTACTATTTTTTTTAACTAACTTTTTCTTTAAATTCGTAAATAATCCTATATGGAGATTTAGATTATGTATATTTATATATTTTTGTCATGTAAGGAGAAAGTGTTATGCCGTTCATACAACTCTCTGTGTAACTTATATTTCTTTTTATTTTTTAATTTCTATAATTGTTTCAATACAACTAATATAAAGTAAGGACTCAAAACGTTTTATTTAATCAATTAGGAAATATACTCATTTAATCAAAATTAAATATAAAATAGTAAATCTAAATACTGTACAAAAATAGTAAACATATAAATCATTTACAATTATAAATAAAAATAAGTAAGTATCAATGCGTCCAATAATTACTGGATTGAGGTTATACAAGCAAGTCGTTTTCTCGATTTTCGGTACTCACACGCACAGACACACACTCATATACAATACAAAAAGACAAAAAAGCCTAACGCCTTTTCCTTTTGTGGCGATTTCTTCCAGTAAACTCCTAGCCCAAACCGTGAGAACTTCGTTCCAAATAGAAGTTTAAAAAAGACAGTTCCAGTTTGATAAATAAAGTAATATTTTAATTTAGATATATTTGTATAACCCACTTATGTGTATAAATATTATCAGATAGGAGTTTACTTCGATTCTAAAACCACATTAACGTCACAGACTCGATATTTCAAGCCGATAATATCGTGATGGCGCACCGCGAGCCTCTGAACAACTTCATAGAGCCTTCATTCGATCTAACGCACTTTAGTTTTCTTATCTTTATCGATAATGGGGAATTGCCAACACTATACCTGAACTGGAGTCATACGGTTTGAAGAAATACTACATCACAGAGTAACACTGAGGACAGAGAATCTTACGTACTTGAATTTAAGGTGTATATTGGGAAAATAGTTGAATGTATTTATGGTTGATTGGAAATGGTTACGCGTCCTCTAAAAGTGGTTGCAAATTGGGACCTTACGCCAGTGAGCGGTGTAAAATCTTTTTGATATTCAAGACGTGGCGCTATCAACACAGCCATTCGGAATCAGATGCCGACTCGAGTTCGCGTTGAGATAAAATTTAAATTGTTAGAATTGAATAAATATGGATTGTCTGCGATCGTTTCCTTTAAAAGCTTATTATTTGAGATTGTAATATTTTTAATTAGGTCACTTTGACAAAATTCTTTCACCTTTATGGTACTTATGCTATTCTTCTTTATTAACTACAAATGTTTTTACGAATACATTTCGTATTATATGTATTAATCATAGAATTATGAAACAGCTTATACGCAACTTTGTTACTCTATGGTATTAATATAAGATTTTTTTTTAATAGTTACCCATCTTATTATGATAATGGTATTATGATAACTATAAAAACTACAGAGAAATCAAAGCTTGCGTTGCGGAATATAGGGAGGCGAGGGTTGGTTGGTCGCCGAGTATTACCGAAGGAAGCCGATCTGTAAGTGCTTATGTCAACGGCGAACTATGTCATAAGTTTGAGTTCCTACGCAACAATCGTGCTTTATAAGAATTTTGTTAAGCTTAGGTATGATGTTACCAATAATTGAAAAGTTTAATAATTACATGCGAATAAGCCCATAGCCATTAAGTTATTAATTAAGGTTATAGTTACAGTGTACATAAATAAATTGAGAATATAAAACGTAAATTATTACTTATTAATACTGTAATTATAATGTATAACTGCGAGTACAGTGGCGAGATAGTGCCCTCGGCCTAGTACCCGGTACATATAAATGCTTCATTTATCCGCCTCCACAGTGACTCGCTATCCCGCTCAACACGTATGAACACACACTCGGCCGTTACTCGCCGACTCGTTCGCCAGTTCTGAGTGCAATTTGTAGAATTAAGTACTCAAAAAATGTCGTTCTACAATAATTCTTAAAAGTACCCTAAATTCTCTAGGGTTTTCGATCTGTATTTATTATTCATTAAAAAGATTATTTGTTGCGACAAGTGCGCGTCTTTTTAAAATCTAATTTCTTGTCCAAATAACTCTACTCCTTTCTTCCAATAAATCCCATAGTTCTTCAATGATGAGTGGCAGGAGCCGGTTGAAAATTATCTTAAAATCTTATCTTTTGCGATCCATTTTAGTGCGTCGGTTACTGCGTCTAAACTAAACTGACTCGTCAAACAAGCAAAATATGTATAAAAATTCTACTCGCTCATCCGACTCTCTCGGCCTAGTATTGTTTTATTATCTCGCCACTGTACTCGTTACATGTAATAAACTCTTAACTGTCAAATCTCTTATACGTCATAGAGATCGGACGTGCTTTCAAATCTCCAAGATACACAAATAATTAAAGTTAAGATTTATTATACCTGATATGATATATGAAAAGTTATATTAAATTAATTACCTTAAAACTCTTTTCTCACTTTCCTAGGTCAATTAAAAAACGTGTTGCTTTAACTTATGTTTTCCACCTAACTATAATTCCTTTCATTCCCTTCTAGGTGGCCTGATAAATCAGTCATTCTTTATTCAGCTTCGGAATATCGCTGTGGAAATCGAATATAATATCTATATTTAATAGTCATAACGGCAAAGTAATCAACAATGATGCCTCAGCCGTCATTAACTAGAGCATGTTAATTAACATTTGATATAATTGCTCTGCATTAAACAAGATTATCAAAGGATAAATGTTTTTCTTTAAATTGAAGACGATAGAGTGACAGTAAATTGCGGTGACTTAGCGAACGCAGTAATAGTTGACAATTTGCAGCAAATAGTTGCGGGTCTATGAATGAACATTAAAAAAGATTGAACTTGCCAAACTATCAGGCGAACAGGAAAATCTGTTCTGCAATCTATTCGAATTGAGGGCTGGTACATTGAACTCTTATATTTCCCTGAATATTTTTTAACATCTCTTCGCGTGATTTTAGAGTCTTTAGACAGATTTGTAGTAATTTAAACAACAATAAAACACTAAAATTGAGAATAATGAGAAACTGACATTAAATGACGATATGGTTAAAGGTCCTGAGGAGGACTGGCTCAGTCAAGTGTGAATACACGTACCGTGGTGGTAGGTTTTTACCTTGATAATGGTTATTAGCGAGACAAGCATTACAGAATACAATTAAATTTTTTATATAAGTGATCTTCTGTTTGTAAATAAAATCATGGGTCCATAAGAACAGTAATTGACAAAGAAATAGAAAAATAAAATATCTGACTATTTAGCTTTGTTCCGGTCTGCGTTTTTTATTTCATTTTATTTTGTCAAATTTAAAGTCACTAGCATAATATGAATCTACCAGAACTGTAATGCGCATATATAACCCAATATTTCCAATCAATATAATTGTATAATGAAAGAAGTGTAAATCATAACTATTAAGTTAAATAAATAAAAAGGGATTGTTAAACAGATGAGAAAACTTACACAAACGATTTATATAAATTTACAGTAATCCTGAAAATTGTAGAGTTGCGGTATCAGCCCTAATCTAGTTAAAGCCAGATACACGCTCGTTTTGAGCGGGAAAGCGTAGGATTAAACGGACGCCCCAATAACATTTACATAGAAATGGTGCCTTCACACACAGACACAATTTATACTGACCCCATTCTATGTTCCAGTATATTTTTGAACGAACTACACGAGGATTTTATATGGCTTACACTTTTAACATGAAATTTACACTGTACTATTTTGTCCTCGAAAAATTATCTCGCTGGAGACTTGTATAAATGACCGAAACATGACGAGGGATAGGAAAGGAAATATTACTAGCGTTTTGTGTTATACGATTTGGTTATTGTAAACAGGTAAAAAAGATTAGAAATAATAAAAATCGATGTAACAGAAAATCTCTGGAAAGTTCTAATAACATAATCTTACAACATAACAGAAGGTACAACTATTTCTATTTTAATGCACCAATTTTCTAATCGTTCACCTACTCGGTCTATAGAGCATTGTCAGGAAATTTAGAAGGAATAAAAACTCAAATCTACCTTACAACTCACTTCCACTTTTTTACATTCGATTTTGCCTTTTTCCTAAATAAATTCACAACATTGTTTGTATTTCTACCAACTAATCCTACGTAAAGCCAGCTAGATGCAGAGAGCGGTGCTCTTTGTCGGGCAAAAATACTGGTAAAGTTTGAAAAACCGTAACCTGTTTATATGGTAATATTCGGTAGATCATTTTAATCTCTATTCCAATATTGTATTTATACATAACATATTTTGTCAATGTGTTGTGAGTAGACCACAAGGACAAAAGAAAAATATACCTGTACATTTGAATTTGGAAGATGTAAGCTGATAAGAGGACTTTTATTTACAAAAGTCTTTTTCTCGTATCATGATATGTATTAATTATACGAAGAGAAAAAATATTCTCTTTAAAGCTTTAGTTTCCAATTTAAAATTCTTTACAAATAAAAAAAAAGATAAACATAAGATAATTTACAATTAAAATGCTTTGCAACTAACATATATTAACATTAAATAGTCCTAACCATTTATAAGATAATTCGTTCCATTATTAAATAGATAAATTCAACCCTAAATTCGATCTAGATCTTAACGGAATCCTCTCATATTCCCGGTCGCATGAACAGTACTAACTTACCCGCAATCCCGCGCAAATCTCCCGGCTAATACCGACCGGTCTGTAACAGCCCCGTGATTCTGTCCTCGGCTATCCCGAGCAACCCGACTCTAAATTGGGTACCGTAATAATGTGATTCTAACAAAGTTGCTATGGTGAGGGAAGATTTAACGGTTTCCTTTGTACAAAGTAAGAACGAGAATCTTTGTGGCATTTTGGTCTGATTAAAAGGTATGTTGTCAAATGGTTTAGAAAATCCAATGCATATGCTGTCTATTTTGCTAATTTCATTTAGTTAGTAATGAGTATAGGACCTATATGCTTATCATCAGCTAAATTCTTTTATATTTTAAAATTTTAACGTTAAACCACAATGTCACCTGATGTTAAATGATGATTTGATCTAAGATGGTGGTAATATGCTGAATCTAGATTGAGATTGATACTTAATTGCAGCTATTAAGATACACCTATGAATGCTTGGCGATCAATTTTGCGGGTGGCCCCTAAATAAGCTGGAAATATAAAAACCTACACGACTGTGCAAATTCGGTTAGTTGAAGTTATTGTCGTGCTAAGACATATTAATTACAAAAGCAGTATTCCGAGTTTTGTCAAGTTTTAAAAATTACAATCACATATGCCTACCTAGATAAGCCTTCATCCTCATGCCAATTTTGCATTCAATACGTTTAAACACAACGCTTAAGTAAGTTCTTCAAGCAACATGTACGATTTTTATTAATAAATATAAACGGACGTTATCCGAACCACCACCTAATTCTGGTCAAATATAAAAGCAGTTAAATGACCGCACGATCCCTTAATTTAGTCCTCGAGCAATAAATAGTGGTCGTCTGGGGTCCATAGTATTAAATCTATAAATCTTACTCTATTGGGTAGGGAAATTAAAGTCTACTGTGGGTCACGAAAACCCTCATTCGGATGGCTTTATCTATAGAGTGTAGTAGTTTTGAAGAGGGTCATGAATATTTGGTATCTTTAGGGTTATTTCACTGGTCACTTATATTTAAACGATTTGTTTTACTTTCTTGTAAGAAAGAACTACTTAACACTTCACCAGTTACTTTGTATTTATTTGTAAGGGTAGACAATTATTCAAATTGCATTACAGTTCTCAGCACATGCTTTGTAAGCTTGAGATCTGCAAATAATCAACGTGAAGATAAATACGCTTTCACGTAGTCGCAATTTATGGAGTATTTGAAAAGATGTTTATAATAATAGTACAAAAGATAAGTTATTTATAATAGACACAAAAAAAGATTAAATTAAAAAATAAAGGATTTCGAGAAAAAGTTTTTGTAAATGGCATAGATTAATTTAAACAAAAAGACTGAATAGATAATCAGTAACTATTTTTCACACAAAGAGTTCTTTAAGTCTTTTTAAGTTTTATACAAATGTATCTTGGTATAGTGTAGTTCATAGAATCTGTTTTATATACATGATTACTTACTGATTGGTTTAAAAAATAAAGCGATTTTCCATAAACAACAAGAGGGTTAAATGATAATAATAAAACGTTTATATGACAACCCTAAGATCGAAGGCCGACCGCACACCACCTACAAATGTACTAAGCCACGTTTATCCCCGTCGCTGAATAACCCGAAACAATTGCCAACATGCTAACTGCCTCGGGTCACCGCAAGGCGGCTGGAGATTACAGCGAGCGAAGTATAAATATACGCTCTCAGTGAGTAGGAGAGAGACGGAAAGACTATGTTAATTGAATTAAATGGGCGGCTAGGGGGTTAATTGTGGATGTAATCGAGCGATGTCTTGTAGGTTTGTTGTGGAATCTGTGTTTTATTGTGGCTGTAAATTTTGTTGGGACGCTTGTATGCAAGTTTATCGTAACAAGAACTCTATGTTTTTTCTCTGTTTCTACTAACTCTATCTGGTATTTACATAATTATTAAGATCTTTATTTTAAACAACAAGATCACTACTTTAATGTCCTCCAATAGATGGGTCTGTCGAAAGGCCAAACGTTGAAATACTTGTTTGTGTTAGATTTATTTAGAAAAAAGTAATTAAATGGAATATTTTCAAAGCGGTTTCACTTTACTTTCATGAGCATTAAGCCTTGTATTTGAAAGATACACCAGGTAACTCCTCAAAATCCAATAGAAAATGCATATTCATTGGGATATTTTTACGTTTATAACAATTCAAGACTAGATGAATGTATTTTAGTTTTAGAAGTCGGTTATATTTATCATTTAATAAAATATTTTCTTATGATAGGCACTAAATTGGTTGAACATTTTTAAATATAACATTATAATAAAATATTACTCCAATAACCAAAATTCACTCTACAACCTTTTATGTGCAAATATCTTTCCTGAAATTTATATCAATTTAATTGCAAAGCTTCGAACTCAAAAATTTGCTACCAATTGGATCCCAAGCTTCACAGTTATCCAATAATAGTTTTCTACTTGCTGCGCTAACTTTTTCGTATTAACGCATTGAACATTTTTATCAATTTCGTTACTGCAAAAATTATTTGATAGATCTTAAAAAACGATTAAAAGTTTGAAGTTTATTTACATCTTAGTTGTAATAATTTATTGAAATTTTAGAAATCTCTTTTTTTTGCTACGATACCAAACGGCAGTAGCAGCGCAGCCTCCATGTTAGTAGCAAGCTAATTTTCAGTATATCTTACATTCATTTGCAGTATCGCGGTAATTTGACTCCAAATTGCAGGAGAGTTTAGTATCAGTTTGAAACCTTATGGATATTTAGAATATATTAAAAATTGAACTGTTGAAGTACTTAACCTATTTATTAAAATGTTGATGGAACTATTGTTTGACAAAATATACGGCGCAATACAATTTCTTCAATTCCATCTCTATACAACTGAATTATTTACCGATCGATGCGATCAGTATGCACAATACCCCCTTCTGACAAGCTCTATAAATAATCTCGAATAAAATATTCTACAGACGGCAACCCCTTGCCAATGTGAATTAATCACAGTGCCGTCAACAGAGTGTACTGTCATGGTGCGAAGCCCGGGGCGATGTATCAACGTTCATATTTGGATACAGAATAATTCTCCACAAAACAACTTCGATATCGTAAATTGAACAAATTAAAATGAAATAGTGAATAAAATTATTCTTATTTAAAAAGTATACATTTAATACTCAGAATAATTTTATATAGAGTAAGACGGTTAACGATAGACGGTACTCTGTATGGCATAAGGGCAAATGATATATCAATTAAAATTTGTAACAAACTTCACGTAGCTAAAGTATAATTTTGTGTTGTTTTTACAATTTTGTCTTAACATGCAAAAATAATGCGTGTCTTGCAATTTTAATAGGAGTGATTGATTCTGATGTTTTTTTTTTATAATTTTATTACTGAACTTTAAAAACGTTAAACATCATATTCAACTGTGAAAAACATGCATTCATCATTGCTTTCTTTAACTGACGTCATAATAGTATTTACGACTATATAAAATTTATTTTCATACAACTATTATGAAATTATTTAGAACTCAGTTCAATGCCATCTTTATATTACAGTTGTTTTATTTATTCTCCATTCGCAAAAATACTAAACAATATTACATTGAAGTCGTAACTCGTATACTTTTTAAAAGCAGATCTTGAGCCAAAACATTAAATTTTTCGGTATGTGCTGTTAATTTTGCATTCACTTCGTTTGCTCATAATAACTAAGCAACATCACGTAAAGTGTCATAAATAACGCATATTTATTAATTAAAAGTAATTATACAACAAACAATCAAATCTATATCAAAAGTATAGAAGTAATTTGAATAAGCAAACTTACAAAATATGTTATAAACTTTTTTACCTCTTAAGTCTTTGTTTTTTTTTTTAATTAAAGTGACTCCAGACGACATTGTTGGCACATAAAATAGAACCAATGTCTAAAGTTCCTGAAAATGTATGTAAAAACAAAGCAGTTTTCATTTCTGTGGCTCGGAGATGATAATATACAGTAATATAAGACTATATACGGCCTTGTAAAACGAGTAGTATTTTGGACTTTGTTCGTACTTTGTACCTTTTTAACCCTTAGTAGCCTGATTTACGAAAGTGATTTATTTTTAATATTACTGTGTTTGCTTGAGGGTCTAGATGAAGGGAAAAATAGCTAAAAAAATCACAATATTTATTTTACATATTTATTTAGAAAAAAAAATTATTTCGTTGGAAAGAATATTATACAACAGTAAAATACGTACAGTCAACCTATAAAAAAAAACTAATAGTAATGTGAACATTCGGTTTAGAAGATTGGTATCAAAATTGAAACTCTAGTTTATTAAGGGTTAAGGAACCCTACGTCGTAACTATTGAATATAGTCTTACTGAATGCTAAATATTTAATAGAAGGACTATATAGTCCCAGGAGTCAAGAGTTGAATCTACTAAAGTGTTCGGGCCGAGTTAGGTTTTAGTAAATTGCTTAGCCATATATTCAATAAATTATATCGATAAAACCATTCGGATTAGAGAATTATAATCTGAACGTAGTTTATCAACAGCACTTTACATCAATTACTAAAATAAAAAAAAAACCTGTCTCCCAATCTGAACACGATGGTAAGACAAGAACGACCTCAGTAATTACGACCGACATCATACATAATGTATGCGATGACTACAGTTTTAAGCCAATAAATAACACCCAGCGTAATACGGACGAAAATATGGTAACGCATTTATTATACATCCTCCGGGGCCTTAATGGACGACTTTGTGAAGTGGAATTGAACGGAGTGGATAATGCAAACTTTTCGTATGTTCACACTTTAGAATTATCACTTTGCGTCTTTTATAAGATCTACCACGGAGAGTGTTCAAATTGATATCTGCTGCTAATTTTCATTACCAAACGACTCGTTACAAAATGAGATTCCATCCGTGTCATCTTGACGGTTGGAAGTCGTTTACTGTGCGGTTTTCGCATGCGTCTTTTCACGCACGTCGGTTCTTTGAAATCAACTCCCAGCGGCAGCGATTCTGGACCAATGTAACCTACCAAGTAATGAGCCTACTCTTTTTCCCTCTTCGTTTTTTTTATATTTTCCCAATGAACGTCGTGTATTCTTTACCTGAATTAAATTTATGATTATCCTCTGAAAACAGTTTTAAATATATTCTTCGAAAACAAATATATTCGTATAATATGTATTCGTGGGCTATTAAATCTAAGCAGAAAAATAATAAATTTTGTAACAACTCTTAAAATATCCAGCCTAATTCACACCGACCATTTCCTAAAATATTATCGCCCCCAACCCCGAGGCTTGTTTGTGATATAATGGATTCATTCCATATTCATTTACATCCTTAATAAGATCGACGTGACACAGCCACTGTCGACGGATCATGTCAAATGTACACTCTCTGTACACAATTGTACAAGATTAAACGTAACGAACATATCTGTTAGTCAATTGTCTTTAATTATTAACATTCGATCGATTTGTGGTTAAAATTTTAATACACGAGTATACCAGTACTAAGCTACTTGCATAGTCGCATCTAATGTCACAATGGTTTTCTCGTACGACTCGGACGTGTAAGTGGCAGGATTTAAGGAACAAACTAGTAATTTGTAATATTTTCGAGTCAAAATCACAGTTGCACAAGTTTTGTTCGCAGTCATGTCGTTCTTTAGATAACGATTTTATTTTTTGCTTTTCTTCTGACTTAAAGCATAAAATTCGTGATTGTCAGTAGAGAAGATAGATGTAGATGTAGACATTGCCAGAAGAGAAGACAAGATGTAACATGTTACTTAAATAAACTTCATTCGATTCATGAACTCTTAACACGATTTGTTTATATTTTTGTATACACATGAGTAGTAATTGACTGACGTTTTAATAAATTGTATTTATACATATGAAAAACGGAGAAGCATATATTTCAATCAGCAACCTTGTGCTTAGTTATTTACCATTTTTGATTACATATTGGCATTTACTCAACAGTTATTTTGTAAACGAATATGAATTGGATAACAGATACTGACGACTCCGTCTGTATTCATATCCTTATAAAAAATCACACCATACATTATATTCATGAAACTATAACGATCTATGCAGCGTATATTGAGATGGCTCCCTGTTGGAAGTTTTTTTGCAAGCTACTTCAATGCTATTTGTCTTCAGCCAATTTAAAAAATGTCTTTCTAAATTTAAGCATATATATTATTCTAATATGTAAGCTATATTACTGTATGTACTGTTTCATCAAAATCTATTCGGTACTTTTTGCTTGAAAAAATAACAATAATTCATCCTTCCTCACAAACTTTCTCGTTTGTAATATTAATAGAATAATGACTAAGTGTTAGTGTTCTCGGGCATCACCAGTAGATTTAAATCTACTTTCTGGATAGTTTATGATTAAATAATAACACGACGAAAGAGTTATTTCACTGCTCAACTCATTACTTAAAACCCTTAAACCTTATTGAAAACCTGTCGCAAATCTTCTTTCGAAATTATCTAACTAAACATTATCTCTGCGTAAGCCTTGATGCATCAATTTACATCACTAAAGCTTATAGTTAAAATGTTACCCTAGACTAGATAAATCAAGCTATTTAGAAAATATATCTAGATAAGAAGAAATCTTAACCATATGAAGCGAAATACATCATTATTTTTGATATATATGAAGAAGAAATAAGTGAGATAGTTATCAAGACATTTATCAAGGTCGGCACAACATATTTCCTTTTTCACTCTCCTCTGTCAGTTGTCATCTCAGTATTCACACCTTTTATGAATTTATCATTTTTCACACAATCCATCCATACCTTTTCCGGTTTTGACTGCTATATCTACCCGCTTTGATACTAAAACTTTTGTGGTTACTTGACCTCCATCTCTAATTAGTAATTAATAGGGCTTAAAATTAAGCACCACTTAAAGAGTTTTATACTACTCGACATTTTTTTTATTGTGGCACGATTAAATTACAACACTGTTCCTGATGATAATCAAAATACAATCCAAAATGACAACTATTGGAAGATCTACTATCCACTGGTAGTCGTCACTAAAATGGCAGCATGCAAGTATGTCAGTAACTGGATCTGTTGTGTACTAGAAATTATCTGGATACGCCACAAAACAAAAGGCTTTATAAACAGTGCATAATGTACGATCCAACTAGATAGATATCCTATCACTTGTCTTGAATACTGGATAACTCGTTTCCTATACTTAAATAAAAGAAACTGGCATAAAACTTGCCCAATTAATTGGTATACGTCATTTGGACTGTACCTGCGGACTAGCTCCGCATGGCGTGTTTCTTGAAATAAGTCACGTGATACAATTTGAATTTTCCCCTGTCAGATTTCGTTACGTCAATGTCTCGCTTGAAATTAGCTTTTTACCGATTGGTTTAATACTCTGGGGAGGGAAGCGTAGGGGTGCCACTTAATTCTTTTTCGTACTGTGACAGTCAATGGTAATAGCATTATTTCGTGTATCATTACTTGTATTCACTGACATGTGGGTATATGTAAACACAAATATTAATAGTGTATTCGCAATTTGTTTTCTTCATTGTATGTGTCTTGTGTAGTCCGCCATGACATATTCCAGTACCCATCCTTGAAACACAGAAATATCTTAAAGCTTAGCGAGTCATTGTCGAAGACATAGTCACTGAATATCAGCCGAGCCTGTGTAGTTTATTAAGCTTGAGGATCTAGATTTTTCGTATTTGCCTATATCCAATCACCACAAATAAATTTAATTGAACTCCTGGTACGGATTTGATAATCTTTGAGTAGTATAAAAATATCTGTTTACTGTCAATATAATTTCCTACGCGTTTCCGATAGAGGAACTAATTATACATGTACAAGTCATAATGGTATAGTAGTTTAACTGGCCCAGGCGAATCCAGGCATGTACTAACGATTTTTTTCGGAATTCACGTACATTTAGTAATTTAAGTTGGTAACACTATCGCCTGACGGTGAAGGAAAACATTGTGAGGAAACCTGCACCTGAGAAATGTTTTCGTAGTGCCACTGTAAGTGGGAAATATACAGAACTGTGTATTTCTCGGAGCTTAAAATCGTTAATACGTCGTGTGCTGGCGTGGTGATTATGCCCTTACCTTCCTTCGGGAATAGACCTATGATCCTGTAGTGGCTCCCTTACAGGCTGATAATGATGATGATGAAATTAAAATAAGGATATAGTTACAGATTATCAAATAATAGACATCCGAGGTAGCCTGCAGATGTACTAATACCAATAACAACATAATTGTCAGTCTGCCATCTTGTTTCACACTTTTATAAAATTTTAGTAACTATATATGTAATATAATAACTATATATAACTTCTGCTGTATGTCACGAAACCGGTCATAAACTTATAGAGTATAAAGGTTTATAATATATGAAAACATTATTATTGCTCGAAACCTTGGTTAGTGGCATACTGTAGTATAATAAATTACTTATTCCAACATCTTAATACAAATTAGTGTAATTTTATGTATCTATACATACACACCTGTAATTATTTTTTTTATTATCTTAATTTAAATATTATTTTCCTATTTCTAACAAAGGTATAAATATTTTATTATATTTTTACAGTACAATAGTACAATTTTAACAAGTTGTGAGAGAAACTGCTACGGACGCGATTATCTTCTCATTTGAAATGTATAATATAAATACCATCTTACACACCATTTTAAAATAGTCTTCTTCAATGCACAGATTGAGAGTTTCCAAAATGCTGTTACCTAGGAAAAGAGTAGGACCTAAATTTTAAAATTTTAGATGATAAGTTAACTTGAAATTTTGACCATAATAATGTCATATTTATCTCTCTTAATTTTTCAGACATTTCTAATATAGTGAGTCCATGCTCTATATATTTACTCTCCACTAGCTGCTCGCCCCGGCTTCACACGGGTATACTAACCAAGGAAATGAGATCTCATGTTTCCTTTACAGTACGACTAAGTTAAATAAAATGGCAACTGAACAATTAAACCTCAGTCTGTCAATTCTATTAATATTTTCGAAGATTTCTCTACCGTCTCCTATCTCACTCATATTTTTATATACTGAATTTTTAAACCCAAAATGTTCACTTTTCCGGCTGATTTTCCACACATTTTCTTTCATACAAACCTTGTCCTAAAACACACAGAACAAAAAAACGATTAGTGAAATAGCTGCAACAATTCTAAAGTAGAATACACTTACATACATTCAGCAACTAATATTTTTTATAATATGAATAAATTTATATGTAGCTATACCTAATAATAACATTGCTTAATCAAACAGAAGTTCGTGATGGACGCGTCACGTCACATGTCATCAATCTCAGTAATTAATTAGCCAGTGTCAGACACCGTTGGCAGTGTCAGACACTTGTTAAACCAATACATCATATTGTAGACAGTCTCTGTCACGCTCTTGTCGCTGAAACTCAAGTAATAAATAAAAGCACTTTTTCTTTCTATATATTTTTATTGACTATGTTTACATTCAAATAGTTACTCATTTGTATTATTTACTAGTTGCAACCAGCGAATTCGTCTGCGTTGTTTATTATCTTAACAATACAATATATATATAAAAAGGTAAGAATAGAAGCACCGTCCCGCTTGCTTCACTTTTTCACATTAAGAAACCATACATCATAGATTGCGTTGTAGTTATAAAAAACGTAGTTTCTTGCTAATCTATATTCGGTTAAGCTAACGTCGTAATTTTTGTAGATAAGGACCAAGTGTCTAAGAAGTAATACAAAAAATAAATGACCGTAATCTATGTGTTTTTGAGTGATACACGTACGACAGACTTCTATCATTTTATTTATATTTAAAATATAACAAGAAGATAACTTCACTAGACTTACCGTGTCCCTTCCTAAGCTTATTATGTAAGCAACTTTGACTTAATTATCTAAGTTAACAGAAAATCTAATGATATTTTTCAATAATTAACATTTTTATATCACGTAATGCTAAACAGTCAAGTGGTAACTGCAGGCTATGACTATATAAAATTGACCTCAAAAAGTATTTGGTCTTGAGACTAATCATTAGTATTTGCTACTCCGGTGGACTAAACCACCATACTCTTAGAACACGGAACGCAGCGGAGTAAACGCCGCAGCTTTCCAACATAAATAAGTATAACGATGTGAATCTTAGAGTGTCCACCAATCTTCAATCTGTATGTGAAAACATTACAACAATTTATAATAATCCATGTATTATAAGAAACTTGTTCGAGATCGTTTAATATTAAAGGTCATCCATAAATGATGTCACACAGATTTCATGATTTTTTGGAGACCTCACTTAATTTAGTTACAGATAGATAGGTTACAACTTATATCATGTTTCACATTTAGCAATTGTAAACTTATATAAACGTATATATTTCTGTATTTCAAAAACGTTTTCAATAATTCATAATACAATGTACACTTTTGCTTTTCATTGCAATTGAAGTTTAAAGTTTTAATACTTTTAATATATACATATGACGTCACAAAGCTTCTAACTCATCCTTCCCCTTTGTAATATGATGTAATGCACTGTTGAATCCCTCGTAGCCCCTTAACGTTTGACTTAATTTATCTATTATACCTCCTCATAAAATACTCAACATCTCTTTTATTCTATGGACTACTACACTAAATGTTAACTAATTTTTAAAAACCTAATTCAAGATAAGACTTTTGTGAGTGAAACTATTTAAGTCGCAAAGTTATTCAGTGCTTCAATTCGTAGGACCCCAGTATTACCCACATTTAGAATCACTGCATAATAATACAGTGTATGGTATACTTCGTACTAGTCTAGTCTGGATAGCAAGCCATTCTCAGATTTCTGACCTCAAGAGTCTCTTAGAAGTTTCTTATATCTCTTGACTTGAGAGGAAATTTATATTCTAATCTACTAGTATATCGTAGGACACGACAACGTCCAACTAGATAACGGCTACCGCACACCAGTATACCCGTTACAGTACCTCACTTAAACGGATCGCGTTAAGGGGTCAGCCGGTGTAAATCTAGTAACTGAGTAGGTAGGTAGGGTTTTGCATCCAACTACGTTACAGCAACTACAATCACCCGTCACAGTGCCTTTAACTTCCTTGTCACATTTTAGGATCACACTGTACATCAACCAGCCGAGATTGCCTATCTCTCGATGGGTGCCATTGATATTAGATTGTACATTTCCTTGCTATTGTATTGTAAAATAATAATGAGGATTTGTCACAAACTAGAATAGAACAAGACACAAATATATTGTCAGATTAAATTTCCGTATCCCGTACAAAAACTGTGTAATTAAATTTATTGCTACAACAAACCCTAACAACAATATATCGATTAACAAAGAACCCTCTTTCGAAAACTCGACAATGAGACACGACAGATGGTCATCAATATTTCAATAACGTATGAAATGGCTGTTACAACATCGATAAAATTAATCGCGCGTGATTAAATAAAACGTCTGGGATATGGGTGTATCGATAAATTTTCTTTTTAATCTATCGTAAATCAATAATAATTATTTCAAAGTTCTATTGGTTATAATGTAGTCAGCTGTGCTCGCGGCAGCATTCGCGTCAACTACAAAATTATATTAATTTATTCTAATAAATCTTTTAAAAATATCACGTAATTTATTTTATATCTTAATATATATTATAAGCCCTCTTGTAAACATTATGTATTAGTTTAACAATGGAGTCTAATTGAATAGCGTAAAAGGCTAATATATTTCGTTATGATAGCGAAATTATTTAATTGAAGTAAGATTAATGATCTGTATACCGCATTTAACATTTGTCAAGTAAAAGCGGTCACCAACATTTCAATTGATATTAAATTCTCTAGCATAATAATAATAGCTAATTATCAGAATAAATAAATAAAACAGGTGCGTATAATTTGAATGCTGAAAAGCTGCTAGGTGGTAGGATACGACGGTGTGCTTCATAAACCAAGTGTACCACTTATCATATAGACATGCTTAGTTGTAACGTATTCCAGGATTCCATTGTATATCTAGCAACCAAGCAGGATGCTACGAATCTATACGCGATTAAGTCGCGACTATAATATGTATGGTGACAAGCCCGTTATAGTGACACTTTTTTAGTTTATCGTGATGCGGTCTCAATCGGTGTAGATCCAGTAATCCAGAGCCATTTGAGCCAGCATGATATTGACAGACATAGATGGACTGCCTATGTCTTTTTGGCCACCGTTATGCTCAAATTCCAATCTGTTTTACAGCAGCTACAGAGAAGGCACTGTATCATACTAGTGTTTATAAAAAAATCATGTTTACAGTCCATGGGGAGGCAAAGAAAAAAAATTCAAAAATGATAAAGTATTCATATAAACCATAAATCATATACCACGCTGATTATTACGCCTTTTCCCAGTATTTCTTAGTATGCAGGCATACATGCATATATACGTACTCACACGTACACACTTATAAAACTCGGACCAGAGTAAGTATTAAATAGTGCATTATACAACGAGAAGACCGCGAATATAAGAAATACTGTAAAATGTGTTCTATCTTATTCTCTCACACGTTAAATGTTTTTACGTGTTTGTCTATTTAATATCGTTTTTTCGCTTCATCGTTCTCCTCCGTTTCATCGAATATCATTAAAAAGTTTTCATTAAAAAAAATATGAACCTTATAAAGAATACAAAATAATTAACAACATTAATATATATTTGACATGTAGCATGACTAACGGCTACGTAATCAGATACGCCGTACGATAATATACATACGTTCGTGGAATCAATAAAATTAATCGAGCGTCATTAAATAAAGCGTCGACAATCGATGTCGATAAATTTCGTTTCCACCCGCGGCGCATCGATAAACTTGTCGACGGCTTTGATGAATTATACCGTGAGAGATGTTACCGTATTCGATATTCTTGTAATTACCTATAATAATGCTGTAGGTGTATCGTACGATCATTGCGTGGGACGTCATTATTTAATGTACTTTTTGTTTTTTTAATAGAGATACTTTTTATTGGATACACGTTGCAGTGGTACATTAGGTTAGACAGATACCTAAAGGAAACTCATAAATATGTCATTGTTTCGTAAACTGATTATCGTGCTATATAATTTTTAATTAGTAGTAGCTGCTCCTTCGACTCCGCGCGCCTTATTTATAATTTGTTGTAATACAAAAGTAAGTTATAATGAAATGGATAACATACATTTTTTTGGTGAACACCAACAACCTATTAAAAAACGACCGTTTTTTTTAAATACACACGACAGAAAGGGGTAGTTATAAACAAATACATTATACATAAAATGCTATAAATATGTTAAAGAGTCATAATAATATTATTTTCTTAATAAAATCGTAATTGTTGGAACTATGCACCCTTTGTCATACAGTAATCGTGGTAGATTGGATTGGACTCAGTGCACCACCAACCCGAGCTGAGCGAGCGATTACACATTAGCGATTACAGGCGATTCCGCGTATTTCCCCCGAACGTGACAGCGACAGCTTACTTTCATTCACCGATCAAAGTGCCTAGAAAAATATTCACGTAAACAAATGTAGATTTATTTACATTTATTTCGACGATAAAGCTCGTAAAAACTATGAAAAAAATCTTTCAAATCTCTAGATGGTGTCCATTAATTAAATACAATATAAATCACTTCATCTACTTTCACTCTATTTCACCAAATAACCTTTAGAACTTTACTAATATTTTTAATAATTCACAATCCCTAAAAGTATAACAAATAATATCTATTAACTAAGCTTTACCCTTAATAAATCAGGATACCTTAAAGCTTCCACATAATTACAACGCATCCGCAAATTTTGAAATAAAGAAATAGTGAGTCCGGCAAATGCAAAACTACTTGAATAGTGTGACCATGTGTCCATGTTACAACGATACTTTACACATATGAGTCCCATAGTGTAATATCTATTGATTTTTATTTCGTTTGTCTTCGCAATCACGTATAATTTTAAACCGTTTTCTTTTGTAATATAACTTTAAATAGTCTGTACTCATTGCATAGATTATTACAACTTTTCGCAATTTCGATTTCGTTCCCGTAAAATATTATTGTTTCTTACATATATATATAATTTTGTGCTGTCTTTTACTTTTTGTGTCACTACTCTTTATTTTCTATATATATCCTTATAACCCCACAAACTTTTTTACTGAAGACTATTTTTCCTCAACATATAAAACGATAAATAAATGCCATATCAATATTTCACATGTTGTATTGTGACGACACATACTATGATTATTGTTTATAAACAACCTAACCTAATACCGCTAGATAATCAATTACTGATTTTTTATTTAATTACTTAAACGAAATTTTCAAAATGTCTATACAACCACAAGCACAAAAACCGAATACTTCTTAATCCATACTAATAATAATATATATGCGAAAGTTAATACGTTTGTTGTGCTTCCATACATTAACTACCCAGCTAACATCTAACTAGTAACTACTTTGCATATACGTTGTCAGAGATACGGCAAAAGGTTATAGGAAACCTTTTACCCTAAAAAACGTGCTGTCCTGAGGGACAGATCAAATTTACATTGAGGGAAGTGAAACTGGGAGTAAAAGTTAAGATAATATACAACGATCCTGTACAATATAATATAGTGTAGTATAGATATCCTAAAGTAATGAATTGGAACTAACAAAAGTATGCAATTATTGTCTTTTAAGTTACTATTGTAGCATTTGGGAATTTTAATACATAATTGATCTGCGAAAATAGAAAAATTATTCGACTACCGTGCATCACCGTTGAGAGTGGAACATGACAAATGTAATCATTTTTCATTATGCACGATTCATTACCACTAGGGACAGTCAATTATGACCGCTCCATCCATCACGGCACCCCTCTCGACATTTTTATGTCAGCATGAAATATAGATTTAGGGTTTAAGTAGTTGTTTTTTTGTTATGAGATGCTCATATTCCCTATAGATTTAATAAAAATATTGTATATTTTAGGAATATATATTCCAAAAAAATTATGTTATATTATTCCTTGGGACAGGACAATTGAATGTAGTTTTCTGTTTTCTCTATCCGAACACAGTAACTGCGCTAATCTGATAGTAAGCAGAGTGCAACATAAACACAATGGCGACCAATAAAAGACTTTTAATCCATCGTTAGTCGCCTCTGTCATGTCGGCTTTGAAGCTTCTGAATAACTATATATACACACGGAATGATCATGAAATGTGACAAACTGAAACCAAGTCACTGTAATAGGTTTTTTTTTTTTTTTTTTTCTTTTTTTTTCGAACAGACCTACACTGTTAGCCTGGCGGCTGCTACAGTTTCACCGGACTACTAAGGGGAGCGCTTAGGGCACTCACCCGATTGATTTTTAGGCGAAACATCTCAAGGGCACTCGGTGCACCTCGGCTTGAGCTGTCGCCGGATTCCCGACCTCACTAAGCTAGCTAAGCTATCTATCCATACAATACTCATATATGAATTCGTGAAAAATGCATGTGTGACCATGCATGTTTCACGAGTGTATATGTGTATTTGGTATCTGACTACTGTGTTATGTGACCTATTTCAGTCCGAAAAGGGCAAAAAAACAGCCCACCACTGAGTGCCTAGGTGTGCAAGAGTGTGGGGTGATCGTGTAAGTGTAGAACATGTGTAAACCACTGTATTCGCGCGAGTAACATACTCGAGGGCTCCACACCGAGGGACTACCTAGGCTCGAGCTGTTACAAGAAAAATCGCGACGAGTGTGCGAGGTCGAATCTTCACCCCCCGCTCACGGCGGCGTGAACAGAGAGAGCCGCGGGCGTGGGCGCAAACACGCGTCTTTTCAGAGGGGATCGAGCTAAAAAATAAAGTACAATGGCACGGTGCCGATTTAACTAAATAATTACGTAACAAATCCTAATGTATCGGTCTATTGTATATGAACACGCGGGTTCGAACTGATATTTTGATTTACGCGAATTTATTTATGCGCGGCGCGGGTTAATTGTTGTACCGTGGTCGCGACGGCCGGGAAAGCGGAGATAGCGTTTAAGAGCCCGAGCTCAGACGTACTATTAACTAACGCGTTAAATGCGATTATCTCTTGTACATCGTGTACCAAAAGAAGACGAGCTATCCAGTCTATACCGGAGGTCGATACTGAAGCCGCGATAGGTGGCGCAGGAGTGGACAGAGCCTTTTGAGGCTGGGGCTTGGCTTGAGGAGCCGAGGGAGCTGGCGGGGAAGGCCTTACGCGCCAGGAGAGCGCGCTCGGCGCAGGAGCGGATGCTGCCGGCGCACTGGAGGTGCCCGGCAGGTCGGGGAAAGCCTTCTGGCTTTGTATGGGCGGAGGCGGAGGCCGCTTCGTCCGAACCGGCGGGCCGTGCGCCCTGGACCGGGTCGCACGACCGCCGCGGCGGGGACGGGTCGAGCGAGGCGCACGAGGACACCCGCGATAATTCGCGGTATGACCCGTTTGCTCGCAGAGAACGCAGCTCGGAGGCTCGATGGATTCAGGAGTGCGGGGGCACTCCCTAGTGGAGTGATCCCCGAGACACTTCACACACCTGGGACGCAGGTGGCAGTGTCGGGCGGAATGACCGTACACCTGGCAGTTGTGACACTGCGAGGGTATCTGGGACTTGCGAGGAGGCTCGACGAAGACTGGGGACAGGCCGCAAACCGAGTTGAGGCTGAAAATAGCCTTGCCTTCCGAGGTGCGGTCCAGTGTGACCATCACCAAGTTGAAGGGGGCCTTCGTGCGGGGGTGGCGCATGCGCTGCACGCTCCGGACCGGGAAGTCCTGACCGTTCAGGCAATCGGAGATGTCGTATTCGGTGAGTTCAGAGGGAACTCCTCGAATGACGACACGGAGGAGACGCTCTTCCTCGAGAGCGTAAGTGAAGAAAGGGAGCTGACGCTCCCTGAAGTATCTCGTGAGCTTGCGATGCTCATCGGGGGTCGACACACGAATAGAAATGCCGGCAACAGTGTTGACGGCGGATTGGTAGACGATTTCTTTCGACTTAAGGTCGTTAGAAACATCTACCCAGCGGGTTTTATCACGGAAGGTGACGGGAGGCGGTGGGCGTGGCTTCTTAGTCGCGACCGCGGGTTCCGCAGCCGGAGCTTCAGCCGAAATCGCGGCAGAGGGCATGGGAGAGGCTCGGGGCACCCGAGCGCCACCTATGTTCGACTGCTTTGGGACTGAGCGTCCCGTAGCTGAGTCGCTGTCGGTCTGATTCGCGGCGCGTGGGCGTTTACCGCGGCGCGTGACGGTTGTGAAACCGTCTTTATCGGTGGACGACGTCGCGGGCGCGGGCGCGACCGCGCGAGGCGCGTCAAGCTCCATGTCGGACTCATCGTCGGAGTCGCAGTCGGACGGCGCGAAGGGGTCGTCGCGGAAACAACGCGGGATTTTAAAATCGCTTCCATTGCGCGCGTAATTACGTCGGAGTCTATCGAACTCGGATACAAGCAACGGGTTTTGCTGACGCGCGAACATATGGAACCTAATAAGGTCCTCGAGTTGGACGGTGTCATCTAGGGCCTTAGGGGCCTGAAGGGGCGGCGGGATCGCGGGGGTGGACATGACTAACCTCCGTGCCTGAGGGGCAGGGGGGTGCGCCTAATTCGAATCTAACGGACAATCCGTGTCCGGGCCAAAGGGAGACGCGACGCGAAATCTTCTCTCTTCGTATCTGCACACGGCGCGGCGCGAAGAACGACGCGCTGCACGACTCTCGAAGCGCAGCACGAAGCACGACGCGTAGCACGGCGAAACGACGCACTGCACAGTGTGTACGGCTTCGCACCGAAAAGTGCGGTTTATGTGGTACACTAAAGGAGGTGCACCGTCGCTCTGAAAAGAGCGTGTTGATTGACAATAGCCGAGTAAACACACTAAAGTGCGGCTTCGCAGCAGATGTTTTCTTTCTTCGAATTTCACAAGCTCGAGTACAATAGCACCGGCGATGACTCACTCGGCAACAATGCGGGTCGGGCAGCGACGAAATCGTTGGAATGCCAACATCTGGTGCGCAGGTAGCGCAGGAAGGCGAGCGCGGCGAGCCGGAAATGACCGAAGATAGCCGAGCGCGGCGAACCGAACGGACTGTCAGAGCTGCGAGCGAGCGCACGTGTGCACTCGACCGCTGCTCGAACGAGACTCCCCTTTCACTGTAATAGGTTTAGCATTACGGGTATATATAGTTGTAACAATCCAGAAATGTACAAATACTCTACCACCTTATTTGGGTGAAGACTGGGAGTTCATGATTTAGGAGTAATCTCGGAATACATACTCCTAAAAGTGCTACTGTAATGCCACTACCTGATTTTGGTTATCGCAATTTTGTCGAACTCAATTGCAATCTACGAATAGAAAAAATGTAATAAGTTTTCCTTGTTACGCTTACTATACACGCTTACTACAAAACCAATCATCATTAAATTTTGTAAACATTTGTCACGAAAAAGGCATAGGGTACCTTTCATAAAAAAAAGTACTATTCCCGAGAGATATGTCAAATCTACATGAGCGAAATCATATGCAAAAGCTAATAATTCTATAAAATATCAGCATAGCATTCGTATAATAATAAATCATCAGAACGTACTCTATACCGTTTGTTTCGCATTATAATTGTACAATTTTTATATATTATTACGGTTATCATTGTAATTTATAACCGTATGACTCTCCCCGTTTTGTTTGCGCTAAATAAATCGCACCGATTTATTCGCGTCTGAGCGTGTCCGTGACGTTAACGCGATGGGGACACCCTCGTATAAAAGTGTTAACTGTTTATGCGTATTATTTGATATTCAAACAGTATACGGTAAGCAGACAAATGTAGTATTTGGTTTTTGCAGTGAACTCTTGTATATTATTTACGGACTATTCAATTTTAGACTCTATGTTACTATCTTTCAACTGGAAACTAGTTGAAAATACATTGACGAACATTTATTCAAATGTTTCATGTCCTTGTACTAAGCATGTCATAGTTTCTTAATTCTACCACTTGTCCGTGTTAACTTTGTATTATACGCAGCACTAATATCGCCTGTCGTTACCACTTGCACGCACTATTATTTCATTCTTGCAAAGCGTACTTTCTGACCCACATTTTATATGGTGACTGTTCCGCGTCTAAGAGTCTGCCTGATGGCAAATAGTTTAAATAATTGGCCTATAAAATACAAGAATATTATTTTAATTATGAACATTACTTTCAGAGAATAGAGCTTTCAAAGGAAGGAAAGAAACAATTCTTGTGTTGTATAATGTTAATTTAATAATGAAATATTAAAAATAATTTAGGGAAAATAGCAAACTTTCGTAGTGTTTAAATAATGGCGAACAAAGACAATCAAGCGTACTTAATATGATAGGTAAATTAAAACTAAACAGGGAACAGTCAAAGTAGGGCAATTAACCTCTATCCATACTCAATTACGTCGATATCTCGTCTTGGTGGGTACACATGGCAGCGCAACATGTTGGCCACTATCAATGGATTCTCAGCTGTGAGAAGTTTTGACCATTCTTGTGGATCATTCTAATTAAGATATAGTCGCTGTACTAGGCTCGCATAAAAGAGGATATGATATCAAAAATGTCATAAGAATAAGTTGGTATTAATCCATCCTCGTTTCAAATTTAAATATTTCCGATGGATCATCAGAGCCGTAAGTCATCCTTAAAAACCCGAGGGCAAAAACGAATAAAAACGACAAATAAATAACGGAATAAGCGTCACGCGACATTACATGCGAATTGAGAGAGTGGGTACATTAGTTATTATAACACGACAAAATATGTGTAATAAAACGTAATTTATCGTGCAAATAAAATATAACAGTGGTTAGGGGCGGCAGATGGGGCGAGAGGTGTAGTGCGTGGGACAAACGTTGAGCGGTAAGCGATTTATTTACGACCAGCAATGACTGAAGACTGAAATTGTTGAATTCTAATGAACAATAATATATCAGTTATTTGTTAACTCAGTCTATATATTTTCCTTTTTTAGCTCCATATACCCTTTTCACAGTTACGTGAACCAATTCAAATTTGAATCTAAATAATAAAAACAGCGACGATGAAATTAAGCTCAATTGATTTATAGACATTTATTCTTGACTTTATGAGTCAGTCAAAGTTGTAATATGCATACTATGAATAAAAAGGGTGATTTCTAAACTTCGCACAAGCCGTGTTTGATGAGTTGCTTTGCTATCCATTTTGTATATTTTTATTATATACTTAGGAAGGTGGCACGGATATAAGAGTACCATTTTTTGGAAGTAATTAAATACCAAAACACAAGTCATATTGTAATGAGATGTGCAATGATTACATTTTAACAAGTAGATTTTGGTTATGCGATTTAACAAACCTTTAGACGACCAAAATCGACTGAAGGGTTAATTATATGTTAACAAAAAAAAAATTAAAATTGCATTTTCGTGTTATGCCAACATTTATTACTTTGAATAAAAAAACATATAACAAAGTAAAACCACAGTTGCAACTTCTTGTATTAAAGATAAAATCCCTCGATACTGCACAAAATTTCAAAAATATAACTAAATCTTTTACGGATTTTTGTAAAATCATTTGTCGCTTGTAACATGAACCACGCCCCCTTCACGGATATATTGACAGAGTCCTTCGCTACGGATGCCAGAGAAAAATGGCGGTCATTTGTTGGCGTCACCGTTTTGTTCTGTTGCCTTCGAGAGTCGAGATAATGGTTGATTTATATCTTAACATGGGCGGTGACGAGATCTTTGCCGCGGCCCTTGACGATAATTTCTTATACACTTCAATTTTATTTTGATTTTTAGTGAGATTGAATGCATCATCATCATCGTCATCAGTCTGTAAGAGACCTACTGCAGGGTTATAGGCCTCTTCCCGAAGAAAAGTATGGGCATAATCACCACGCCAGCTCACGACGTATAAACAATTTCAAATTCTGAGAAATCCACGTTATATATTTTTCCCCCATTATACGGTAGTACTACAAGAACATTTCTCAGGGTCCAAGTTTCCTCACGATGTTTTCCTTCGCCGTTAGCCGATGGTGTTACCAATTTAAATTAGTAAATCTACGCGAATTGCAAAAAATACGTTAGTACATGCCGGGGTTCCGACCTGCGCACATCGGATCAATATTTAACCGGTCAAACCACCTGTGTGGTCTTAAATATAACACCCAGTTTATTTTTACTAACCACCTTCTGGCTTTATTGCAACTTTGTAATTTGAGTAAAGTGTTAAATTTAATAGAAAATAATTTTGGCAATTTAAGTAAAGGGTATTTATATAAACAAAATATTATTTATAATGTGTGTACATAATATGTAACGACAAACTTACTGTAACGACATAATATGTATGTCATAATTTCAATAATGTATTTCTTTGTTACCATAAAAAAAATACTTTCCTTTTTTTCTAGTCTGTAGCTCAAATCATGTAAAATGTAAACAAGAATTTGAAACTATGATTGGCTAATAGTAGTACGCTCGACACCGCGTCGAGTGACATAGGTTGAAATCTTGCAATGACCTGGAGCTTTTGATGAACAAAAATATCGTGATGAAACCATAGCACGGTGGTAAAGTTTTTTTTTTAGCTACCACACTTAATTTGAAAACTGTCCCCAACCATCTATATATGTGTTTTCCGGCTGCTGCAACCGAGAACTAGTCCCCTCCTCTAAGTTTAGTGTCTTCCCATTTTTCAGGCTAAATTTTCATTTAATTACAGATGAAATTGTCCCCAAACGCTAAAACAGTTAAGTTCTAAAAAACACCCTGATCAAGAACTTTCTAGATTACTATTCATGAATTATTTTTTTAGGACGTTTGTGTAATAAAGCGCGCAATATTTTCACATAGGCTGTTAATCCCGCGGTAGGGTAGACCGTCCAAACTCGACACACGGGATTTCACAGCTGCTATAATAGGTATTAATGGGCGCGGAACATAAATAGAGTGTCACAAAGAGCTAAGGAACAAGGACATAATGCGTACACTTCAAAACCATTAGCGGTGTCAACTGGAGCGAATGTGAATGTATGGACGGAGATTTGTTACCTCACTTTAGAATGTTTCGGTGGATTTTTCACTGCCGAGCGTTATAAATGTAGATTTATGTCCATAGGGGTATCTTTATTTGTTTTTATTGTTTCACGTTTTGAAGGAACAAATAGGTTTCTTTTTATTATTTTTTGGCATAATTATTATATTTCAAATAATAGTAAATATATTAATATCTAGGAATGGTAATCATTGAGATGCGAGGACTCATCACTATCATAAATATGAATTATCTCTAGGTTTTTGCATTTACCTAACGTCACCTCTTAGTTCTCTAGATATATTATAGGTACTTAGACTTTTTTGTACTTAACCTAAGAGTTTTCGTCAAGTAGGTAAAAGCTTTTTATTTTCAGATCTTTTTGATGTCACTTCAGAATTCATGTTGCTACCTATAGTTTTACAATAACCTAGAGGCTTTTACTGCATTACCAGAGGATTTGAATAGGAAGACGAACAGTAGAATTTATTGAAACTTACTATATCCGTGATTTTTATTTCATTAGAAATTTTCTTAGTTACTTAAGCAATACTACAACCGTGATTTTTATTTAATTAGAAATTTCCGTTGTTACCTAAACAGTTTTGTAAATTAACTAGAAGATTCTTCGTCAAAATTTTTGAAGTTACCTAAAAATTCATGTTTGTTACCTACAAGTTTTAGCAATTACGTACATAAATATTTCGTTAGATATGGTCTCGGAAGGGGTTGATGATATTTACTGTCATTTAGTTAGTGACCGTTGTGTGTTAGACGAGTCTTTCTACTATGTCAACGAAAAAAAAAAAACCTCTAAAAAGTCGTCTATGCTCAATCGTGGGACAGTACAATAAAGACTTAGGATAAAGGATAATTCTAGTTTAGATATATACCAATCTAGTTCTAACCAAGTGTATAACAAATTAACCCAGCAATAATTACCAGCCAGTCGCTGTGCAAGAGATTTGCAATGCAAATCGAGAGCAGCTGGTGCTCGCTTCAGATTTACGAGCGCTTGCAACGCGTCTCATTTTACTGGTGAATAATAAATTAAGAAGTCTTTTAAAATGTTATCTTGATTGTGTTGCTTTAGTTGTTGGATATTTCTTCTATATTATCGACAGATACATAAATTTTAACAAATATTTTGACATTAATTGGCGATAGAGTAAATATGCATTAATTTTATAAATTATTTTAACATAGTTTATAAAACTTATTTAGCGATAATTTTGTTTCGATCAATGTGAGTTCGAATCCTTAGAAACGAGATGCAATTTTCGATGCAGGAAAACTTTCTGACGAAACTATAGCATTGTAGTAAGACTTTTTCAAATCCTGTCTCGCTAGCTACCACTCTCGAGTTGAAATTCTATTGCTACACAATTGTTAGTATGTTACAGCAATTGTACCAAACCGCCCCTAGTTTTAGCTTGTTTACTATATTAGACCACATCGTCATTTAACATCAGGTGAGATTGTGGTTAAAAAGTAATAAACCTTTAAAGAATTAAAACAATACATGTATAATGCAATGCAATTGTATTGTTTTTAATAGATAAAAATAAAATTAAAGTGTCTATTGTTTGTTTGGAATAATCTCCGAAACGACTGAACCAATTTTAGTAAAACTTTAATTAGCAGACATAGACCTTTTAGACTATGGTCTAAACTATAAATCATTATGTTTGTGCTAAGCAGTAATGGTAAAAGGTAACCAGAGGTAACATACAAAACAAAAACAACCCAATAATATGTAGATAATACACATAATTATTTTCACGAGAACGAAGTCGCGGACATCAGTTAGTATGTATTTATAGTAAGCGAAAAGAAATCTAATTCTTTCGTGTATTTAAGTCTTAACTTATATTCTTTTTAATTCTCTCAATTATTTATTGTAACAAAATTTTGTAGTATTACTTTTTTAAAGCTTTCTTCGTGGCTACTGTATTGGCTTATTAACGTAAAATATCACATATTTTAAATAATTGCATCTTCTTGAATTAAAGATCACATTTATACAAACATCTTTATGATGATTCATTGCAAAAATTCGTAACACAAAGTTTGTTTGTACAGATGGCGAACAGCACTCCTACTTCAAGTTAAATAACAAATCCAATATTGATTTATACCGCACGAGAAAAAAAACATCCTTTGATATAACCTGTTTCCTGTATTTTTGATAATCTACACTCGACAATGTAACAGCACAATACATTCGTAGTCTGGTGAAACTGTAGAGGCCTTGCTAGGTGTAGTGTAGTGTACAGTGTAGTCGGTTCGAAAAAAAAGCACAATGCAATCCAAAAACAACGGAGATCTCCATCGGCAGTCAACGTTGTCTTGCCAGTCTGCAAGCCTCTGAAATATATACGATGACTGATACCGAAACATGACATAGAAACAGAGTCACAGTAAGAGTTTTATGTATAGGCTAGGAGCAATCCAGTCGAGTATAGACACTCTACTAACCCTCTTGATGATTGGATAAAAACACCAGTTAATCCTGGAAAACATCAAGTCTATTCATGTCACCCTGACGAGTGTCACATATGTTCAGTTATTAATTGCTTTATTGCAGATACTAACGTACGCCCGCGACTTCGCTTGCGTTAATATTGGACCTATCTTATGGGAAGAGCACTTTCTTGTACAAAAAGTACACTATGTCCTTTTATGTACCCCTGACAATGGGTGTACAAAATAAAATCTAATTATTAGTAAGAGTTCTCATCTCTAACTCTTTAACACTATAAATCCATCACCTAATAGCTGTAGTGTTTTATAATAAATTATTGCAAATTAAAAGGAAGAAATAAAATCATGATATAAAATGCCTCGAATAAACAATCCACCTAAAACCAACAACAATCGAATATAACAAAAAAATGAGTGTGAGCTCGCGCCAAATAACGCAGATTACCCCGGATAGCGTTAACAATAACGTACAAAAAATAACACAATAGCGTTATAATTTAAACAGATAATTTATTGCGGGCCGAATCCGCAGATTTATGTAGAGGCCTGTCCGTATTGTTGCCAATAATAATGTTATTTACGATGATGCCTAGGGAAATATTTTAGTTCTGGTGAATCTATGCCAAGTATTTTTTTAACATGACAATTATTTGTTTTGCTATAATACACAATTAAATATGTTTAATAACAGTTACTTTTGCATTACTTCAAATCATAATAAAGACTAAGAATATACTAATCCATAGTTTCTGAAGCCTTTTAGTATGGCGACTCAGTTATATAAGAGATTAGATAAAAAAAGTCGCTAGCCCCTAATAATGTATGTTACTTTTTGGTTTTCCAATTTTTGAAGTGATAACTTCTTATGAGAGGGTAAACCGCTTCGTTACGTAACGCGTTACGGTGCCAGTATATCTGGCTTCCCTTTCTCTCACACATACATACGGTAGCGGTAGGTGTGCATTTTCAAGAATTGTAACTAAGAATAAAATATCCTTTATAATCAATAAGAGATTTTATTAATGAATAGGTTTTAGAGTCTCGTTCGAGCAGCGGCCGGGTGCGCACGTGCCCGCTCGCAGCTCTGACGGTCCGTTAGTTCGGCAACTCGCGCGCAGTTGTCGGATATTTTCGTGTGTGTCCGGAAGTTTAGTGTGTTCGAGCGGCTACTGTCGATCGTACGCTCTTTTCAGAGCGACGGTGTACCTCCATTAGTACACCATTTAAACCGCACTTTTCGGTGCGAAGCCGTGCACACTGTTTGCAGTGCGTCGAGTCGCCGTGCTACGCGTCGTGCCTCGTGCTGCGCTTCGAGAGTCGTGCAGCGCGTCGTGTGCCGTGCAGAGCGTCGTTCTTCGCGCCGCGCCGTGTGCAGTTTTGAAGAGAAGATTCGCGTTCGCGTCGCGTCGCGTTTTCCCTTTGGCCCGGACACGGATTGTCCGTTAGATTTGAATTAGGCGCACCCCCCTGCCCCTCAGGCAGGGAGGTTAGTCATGTCTACCCCCGCGACCCCGCGTGCCCATCCGGCCCTTCCGGCCGTTGATGATACCGTCCACCTCGAAGAACTGTTACGCTTCCACATGTTCGTCGAAAAGGAAGACCCGCAACTCGTCACGGAATACAATAGACTCCGGAAAGTCTACGCGCGCAACCCTCCCGGTAAGATACCGCGTTGTTTCTCCGCGAACCCTTTCGCGAATCTCCCGGACGACCTGTTCACGAGGCTCTCGGAATTCGATTCCGATGACGACTCGGATATGGACTACGATGCAGTCCCCGCGACCGCGCCCGCGACGGAAACCACGGCCGCGACCGTGCCTGCGCCCGCGACCTCGCCCGCCGATGACGACGGTTTCACAACCGTCACGCGCCGCGGTAAACGCCCACGCGCCGCGATTCAGACCGATAGCGACTCTGCTGCGGGACGTCCGACCCCAAAGCAGCCCAATATAGGTGGCGCTCGGGTGCCCCGAGCCTCTCCCACGCCCTCTGCCGCGAATTCGGCTAAAGCCTCGGCTGCGGAACCCGCGGTCGCGGCTAAGAAGCCACGCCTACCGCCTCCCGTCACCTTCCGTGACAAAGCTCGATGGGTAGAGATTTCTGAAGACCTTAAGTTGAAGGAAATCGTCTACAAGTCTGCCGTCAACACTGTTGCCGGCATTTCTATTCGTGTTTCGACCCCCGATGAGCATCGCAAGCTCACCAAATATTTCAGGGAGCGTCAGCTCCCTTTCTTCACCCACGCGCTCGAGGAAGAGCGCCGCCTCCGTGTCGTCATTCGGGGAGTTCCCTCTGAACTCACCGAATACGACATCTGCGATTGCCTGAACGGTCAGGACTTCCCAGTCCGGAGCGTGCAGCGCATGCGCCACCCCCGCACGAAGGCCCCCTTCAACCTGGTGTTGGTCACTCTGGACCGCTCCTTGGAAGGCAAGGCTATTTTCAGCCTCAACTCAGTTTGTGGCCTGTCCTCTGTCTTCGTCGAGCTTCCTCGCAAGTCCCAGGTACCCTCGCAGTGTCACAACTGCCAGGTGTACGGTCATTCCGCCCGACACTGCCACCTGCGTCCCAGGTGTGTCAAGTGTCTCGGGGATCATTCCACTAAGGATTGCCCCCGCACTCCCGAATCCGTCGAGCCTCCGAGCTGCGTCCTCTGCGAGCAAACGGGTCATACCGCGAACTATCGCGGGTGTCCCCGTGCGCCTCGCTCGACCTATCACCGTCGAGGCGGTCGTGCGACCCGGTCCAGGGCACACGGCCCGCCGACTCGGACGAATCGGCCTCCGCCTCCGCCCATACAAAGCCAGAAGGCTTTCCCCGACCTGCCGGGCACCTCCAGTGCGCCGGCAGCATCCGCTCCTGCGCCGAGCGCGCTCTCCTGGCGCGTAAGGCCTTCCCCGCCAGCTCCCTCGGCTCCTAAAGCCAAGCCCCAGCCCCCAAAGGCTCTGTCCACTCCTTCGCCACCTATCGCGGTTTCAGCATCGACCTCCGGTATAGACTGGATAGCTCGCTTACTTTTGGTACACGATGTACAAGAGATAATCGCATTTAACGCGTTAGTTAATAGTACGTCTGAGCTCGGGCTCTTAAACGCTATCTCCGCTTTCCCGGCCGTCGCGACCACGGTACAGCAATTAACCCGCGCCGCGCATAAATAAATTCGCGTAAATCAAAATAGCAGATCGAACCCGCGTGTTCATACATAATAGACCGATACATTAGGATTTGTTACGTAATTATTTACTTAAATCGGCACCGTGCCGTTGTGCTTTATTTTTTAGCTCGATTCCCTCTCAAAAGATGCGTGTTTGCGCCCACGCCCGCGACTCTCTCTGCTCACGCCTCCGTGAGCGGGGGGTGAAGATTCGATCCCGCACACTCGTCGCGATTTTTCTTGTAACAGCTCGAGCCTAGGTAGTCCCTCGGTGTGGAGCCCTCGAGTATGTTACTCGCGCGAATACAGTGATTTACACATGTTCTACACTTACACGATCACCCCACACTCTTGCACATCTAGGCACTCAGTGGTGGGCTGTTTTTTTGCCCTTTTCGGACTGAAATAGGTCACATAACACAGTAGTCAGATACCAAATACACATATACATTCGTGAAACATGCATGGTCACACATGCATTTTTCACGAATTCATATATGAGTATTGTATGGATAGATAGCTTAGCTAGCTTAGTTAGTTCGGGAATCCGGCGACAGCTCAAGCCGAGGTGCACCGAGTGCCCTTGAGATGTTTCGCCTATAAAACAATCGGGTGAGTGCCCTAAGCGCTCCCCTTAGTAGTCCGGTGGAACTGTGAAGGCCTAATAAGCCGGCAGTGTAGGTCAGTTCGAAAAAAAAAAAAAAAAAAAAAAAAATATTAATGAATAGTCTTTCCTTACATTTTCATATTAATATATATATAAAATTTTAAGTAATAACCTAAGCTTTTCTCAAGTTAAACAATTTCAATGTTAAACAGTTCAACTTAGATTAGTTTAAGTTATCTCTGCTGTCGGACGTTCCGAGACGCACAAGTGTTTTTTTTTTATATAGATCCATTGCCATAACGAAGTTTTCTCTTTTTTTTCTATATTGTGATCCAGAAATTATCGGTCTCCTCCAGCTTCACCAAACTTCATGTTTTTTTTTTTGTACTTACGGAGTCGCCTGAATAGTTCTTAGCTGTAGTTGGTCCTGGTTGTTGTCGCTGTTGAAGAAATCTACTTTCTTTTTTATTTTTATATATTTTTCTATTTCTCATGAAGAAGACGTATCATCGCAAATTTTCATCCTACCGCTCAATATATATTTTTTATATTTAAGATTTACTGAGGTGTTTTACAGCAAAACGTCAGCATACCGGATACGGTAGATAAATGATGAACAAATTAATTTAAAAAAAATTACAAGATTTTCGTATATGGCATTTATTGATTTAACATCCTTTATTCCGAACGTGACCACAAGGTTGAGAAACAATGTACCAAACTAAATAAAATTATACAAAAATAAAGTGTACCTAATTAAATACCTACGGTAGTTGAATACTCGGACTCATCAACCCCAGTAGATTAGTTATATTCTTGCCAAGTATGAAAAACAGTTTTTTTTTTCATACCAAATGCTTGATTTTTTTTCTGTTGAATATAATTTATGCACGTACCGAATTTGTCGTTACGTGTGTCACTTTAAAATTAATAAATTCAGTCTGGATTCAGAGCGAGCCAACATTGTACGGTGGGCCGGATTACCGTCGTGACATTTAAACATCAGGGTGACATGCCGCGACAACTGTCAGTTGCCAGTTGTCACCCGATGTTTATGACGTGCTCGACGCTAATCCCGCTTGTGATTATTGTCTTCTGTTTAATGACCGTATGACTAATGGGAGTAAAGCTTAGTATTACCAGATATATATGCATATATAAAAAGCAAGATAAATTTATTCAATTTATAGATTTATTTCTAGCAGAATTTAAATCAGTATTCTATTTCGTTGACTAAAACAAGAATAACATAAATATGTTGAAATCAAATAGGTTGTTTCCTAATTAGAATAAAATTTAAAATATCAGGTTCGTTTTATAAATATGCTTGCTTGATTAGCAATAAATGTCAATTATATTTCAATTATGTAAATCTATACTTTGCATAGAAAAATTATTAATGAACAATTGAAAAATAAATTCATAGCTGCCTGTCACAAGGTAAGTATTTTATAAACATTATTAAATGCAAGAAATATATCAATAATTTCTAACAGAAGGAACAAAGAATCAATAGTCTTTGATTGTATGTAAATTAGATTAACCATAAAAATCATGAGGTAAACATCTTATACCTACAAATAGGTATATAGTTCAGGTACTGAATACAGTCAACGTGAATGCAACTGTGCATTTACTGGGACCAATATCTCCCACAGTACCTCATCATTTTTTTATGTTGTCGCGTTGCTATATCTAATAAGAAGACCTCAGAACTTGTTTACTTTATTGGTGTTAGCTTAAATAAAAAATACCTTGTTTATCATAGAATAGAACTGGAATTCTCTTTCATATTGCAAAAAGGTGTCCATGGACTATAAGAAAGATCACGTAAACCGTATACTCTTTCTATATAAATCAAAACTGCTCATCTTCTTTATCAGTCGGCTCAAACAGATAATTGAATCATATTTGGCGGATCATTAAAACTGAATATTTTAATTACTTTAACAACTACCGCAATTAAAATACACACACACTTGTGACATGTTTTTTTAACTAATTAACTTTATTGACCTGTAGGTTTTGACTTGTATACGCGCGTCATTTAAAAATCGTTTGGCTTGCGGGCATTTGATTTTGTTGCATTGGTATAGCTAACTAAAAGTAAAGTTCCACAAATACCTGATAAAATATATTTGTAAAAATTTCTTCATATACAAATTAGATATAAAATATTACATCCCACTTTTATTCGCAACCTAATTTTTCATATAACTATTATTGTTACGTTTGAATAGTCAAGAACAGTTAGTTATTTATGTTAACTACTATTAGGCTATTGCAATATTCCAGTAGAAAAGAAGGACTTGATACTACACCGCATTTTCTACAAGACCTCCAAAAGTCTACGAGAAATGTGTATAAAATGAAATGTAACTCAATACTGTAGGTGAATTTATAACACATAGAGAAATACTACTAAAAATTATCAAAACGGTCTCACGAAATTTTCATTCACCATTAGTTGATAGTATTGCCAATTCAAATAAATAGATGTAATCGAATTCAGATAAAAAATTGTTAATACACGCTGATACTCGCACTTTTATACATCGAATCGATACTCCGCCGTTCAAAGAACTAAACACCTTTATTTCTTTATGTAAAACATTTTAAATGTAATATCCCACATTGGACAGATGAACTAACAGACTGGCTCAACTTGAATAAGAATACTTTCAACAATAAATATTACTAACCTACTATAAAAATAAATTATGCATTAAAATAAACACAGAAAAAATCGAATGGCACGACATAGTACTTTTTATTATATGTGACATTAAAAATTTACGTTGATAGTTTCTTTAAGCTTTCTGCTTATTTATGCGATAATAAATCTGTTTTATTCTTAGAATAAAGATAATAAAAGTGATGATAATTTTTATTTTATTCGAGCCATTAAATTTTATTAACAGAAATTAGTTTTAAAAAGGATACATCAATAATATTGATTTAAATGCTAACATTAAAGTTTATTTGTTTCAACACTTAAAAAAATGTATAATATAATTTCCGCATGTGACTGTTGAATACTGAAAATGTCAAGTTTTTATTTGTGAAATAAAGGAATTGATTATTATTTCGAACATGTTTCAAGGTTAGAGCAATCAATCTTTTAAACGTCATCCACGATTTATTTGACTTCAAGTGTCAACATTGAAGTTTTTGACGGGATCTTAGTCTGTCATGTAGTGGTCTTTATATTTTATTCATAATCTTATGTTATTAGACTCTATATTTTGTAATATTGGTGGTGTTTTACGTAATATAGTTCGGTTATTAAGCTCAAGTGAAGTGGATGGGAAATAATACCACGGAGCATGCATTCTGAGATGCCACCAAAACTCCATGGAAAGTTCTAACAAGGGAACCACCGTCTTGTTAGAGCATTATAATAATCACAAGACACTTACTAGGAAAAATCTTGTTACTTAACGCTGGCTAGTGCACAAACCGTGCTGGAGCCAAAAAATAAAGAAGAAGAAGAAGTGTAAACACGTTCATATCTAACTCACCACTCGCACCAACGTGATTGAAGTAAAGCTTAAGAGCGACTAACTAATACATCTGAAGGGGCTGGTGGGACCGTGTAAATAGGTCTCGCCAGGTGGGATGTGGGGAAAATAAGAATAAATGAAAAATGCGTGAAAGAAAGAGAGAGCGTGGAGCGGTAGGTGGTCTTTCTTACAAACACATAAAATAACAAAGACCTTAAATAAAAGGCGCGAACTAACTTACAAACTCAGCACCTCTTACGAAGCAGCAGAGTCTCAGTATCCTTACTGTTAGCGGCGATGTATCCAATAATGTAATTTGCGATGTCCAATGCGGAATTTAGTATATATTGTTGCAGTTTTTAGAGAGCAATTTTCTGTAATATATGTTAACGGTATTCAATAATTTAATGTATTCGATGTCCAATGCGTATATGTAATGACATATTTAATATTTTTCTTCTTTTTTCGTGTCGAAATGACAATAGTTTTATTATCATAAACGTCAGCATACTCCGTACTCGATCAATAAGATGCAGGCCTGAAACACGTCTCATTATCTGGAGTACAGTTATTACATTCATAATAATAAGGGCGAACAAACATCAGTATACTTTTATCTTTTTGTTAGTAAATATAATATAAATGTGTTACCCTAAGAGGAGTATAGACCATCCGATTAAGTCAATGCTAATATAACGAATATTATATACCAAATTTATAAAGTTGTTTGTTTGTTTGAATGCGATAATCTCTGGGACTACAAGTCTGATCGAAAAAAGTCTTATTACATTTTATAGGCTATTTATTGAGAAAGATTACATGCTACTTATTATCACGCTGTAATGTTTAAGAACGTGGTAGCTACCATGCACAATACAGTACAATAGTAGGATGTATTCATAGTAGATGAGTAGTCAGTAAGTAACAGAAGTTAAACATGTCACACATAAATGTCATATATAATCACCAATAACTTAACATGTTAATCATCAAAACATGCAACACTCTAGGTAATTTAATTTCAACGAAACAATTACTTACTTTGTGAAATTGTTATTAAAAGCCCACGTTAATTATATTTAAAAAAAAAGTTAAATTCACGAAAAACCACTCCCAGTACACACTCCACGTGCCATATTTCAAAAGAATACCAAACAAAAAACACTCGCTGCGGAGTCGTAAATTAAGAGTGTTTTAACGCGACCATCCACCCTGAACTTTCTATTCAAGTTTATAGTGTAAATTTGAAATCGGAGCTAGGGATCTAGCAAGCTGGACTAACATCGGGGTGTTTATGGCGAACTTTCAAAAAGCCACTTTGTAATTTTCATCCTGGGTACCTTAAATTCGGCGTTACGTGTTTTGTGTGGACGATACTCTGTATTTAAATAGTATCTATACGTTAATTAGGCACGTTACACGTTAATAGAAATTATTTATACATTTACAGTGTTCTTTTTATGTTATATATTCTTTTCATCTTATCTGTACTAATATGACGTAACTCAGGAGTTACTTTCGTTTTTCGTTTGTTTGAACCCGGTTCTCTCTGTAACTACCAGTCATTATTGGAAAACTCATTTCTAATTTTATGATATACTAGTTACCCGCCCCGGCTCTGTACAGGCCTATTGAAGAAGATAAATGAGACCAAATATTTACTTTATATTAAAACCATGTTGTAATGATATAAAACGGCAATTGAACAACTGAAAATCAATCTGTCAAATCTGCTAATATCTATAAAGATCCCTTGTATTCTCTGTCTCACTCACATTCTAAATTAAGATGTTTTGTCCCAGTTCTTTCCATTCTCCTTGATTTCATTTACATTTTTAAACGTATGCTTTCATACAAACCATGTCCTTATAATTATAAACACAACAAAAAAAGAATTGTCCAAAAGGTGCAACCGTTTTGAAGTGACGCGCATACAGACATTCGGTAATTTATTTTTGTTTATATAGATTTAGTGAGGAAGATTATATCTGAAAAAGTATGGAAATAGAAGTCGTGACAGAAAAGGATATGTCATGAGGAGAGATGAAATACAACTACAAGAGTATGAAGGTCTACGGATGTAGGAGTAGAGGAAGACAGATTATTTTATGTATGAATTGTGTGAAGAATGATATGATTACTGAGATGACAGCTGTATAAACTGGGAGAGGAAAATATGTTGGGCCGACTTTACTTAAAATGAATTACGCTTGCAAATAAAGACGCAATTAATTGCTAACTTACTGCGCAGTTACAGAAGACGTACCAACTTAGGACCGTGAAGTGTTGAGAAAATTTGTTTTAAGTTTTTGTAAATACGGACTTTTTAAGGTTTGTTTCTTGGCAAAAAAATTATTTCACAATAGTTCTGAAACAAACGCAACTTGTTTGGTTTTTCTTCGGAAACGATTGCGTAAATTAAATTGCGCGTTTATTAAGCACTAACTGGTGCTCGTGACTTCGTTCTATTTAAAAATGTTTTATTTTTATTTTTTAGTTCACGACAACTGTACAATTTTACTTAAATTAATCGTGGACATGTTTCTTATAGGCTCTCCATAACTTCAACAATTTTACCGATTTGCCTTTATGCAATTTTGTACTTACTGGTTGGTCTGTGTAAGTGTGATGGTATGTATCCTAAATGACACTGAAGAGTCTTTCAACTACCAGTAAAAGTTTTATCAAAAATATTTCATCCGTTTCGAAGATTAGCCTGAACGAACAAACGATTATGGCTCATTGCTAAAGTGTGTGCGACACCACGAATCTTTCCGAATAAATCGGAGATCAGGTGAGATTGTGATCAAACACTGAAACCTATGGAGTTTAAAAAACAACACTTAATTTTTATTAATGTATATGTACATATTATATTCGATTGATGGAGGCGTTACTTTGCTGAAATCCATCATAAAAAAATAGGGTGGATATGACTTCGCACTTCCGCTTGGTTTGTTTGGGCGCTGTTACGGCTTACTACAACAGAAAACGGTTGTGAAACAAACTAAAAGTAGTTAAAAGGTGACAATCGGCGTTTGAAAAATCTATAATCTCAGTTCTAAAATCACAAGCTATCGAAAAGCCTATACTAATCACATTAACTCGTTGTTCACTGAGACTTATGAGATTCTAGTAAATTATCAAAATTAATGATACACCATAGAAATAGACTGCAAAAAAAATTAATGTCACCAATCGTAAATGCCTTATAGTCAACTTGTATTCTTTTTAATATGGCAGATGATGACTGACGTAGTTAGTCAAAGATAACCTGTTACCTTCAGCTGAAGAGATCAAATGATTTGTGTACCAGGACGTGCTATATACGATGCAGTATGTTTCAACCCGGCTGAATCGCTACAATCATGTACAATGACTCTTTGTTCTTCATCACATTTTGAAGTCAGCCAATTAATATACAGTTGCCGGGAACATGCCAGTATGACAACGCTAATTGGATTGATGGATTATAAAAGGTTTGGTGCTCGCTGTTTTTTTTTCACAGTATTTACAATCACTTTGTGTGCTCAAATAAGGCCACGTTCGGACTAAGTACCGTAATGTAAGGACCAGAACTCTCAGAACCTGAACTGTGTAAGGTTCGATTCAACTTCGAACAAACGCTCGTCTGAATACATCCGTAGATAAATCCAGTAAGCCTTATCTTAGTGTTCAATAATCGTTGAGTACTATCGCTAACAAAAGGCGGGCGTAAAACTCGCTCCTTACGACCAATTACCGGTGTAGATAAAACGCTGAAACGGCCTCCAACGAGATACGAGTTCTCATCAAAATGGAAAGCATTTGTTAATCACGTTTTATGTTTGTTGATATCGTTTAACTCTCGTTTTTCACTTACTCCTGAGTCAGACCTCTTACGCATTTAATAATTCGCTTGTTTTCTATTAAATTACTAGCTTTTCCTACTGGTTTTGCTTATGACACAAGATACTTAAGTAAGCCTACCAGTATTATATTTCTAGTGTTCTAATAAGTCTGTTTCGATAATCCATCACTAGATAATAGACATTTCCCCTACAGTGACAGTTAACGGAACTGTCGTGGTTATAAAGATTTATAAACCGACAACTATTACGGCGAAACTCAATAGAATAGAAGTGCTATTACAACCTTATTAGAAGTCACGGAGAATATTATTTCATGGTAAAGATATGTCACTCTTCTAGTATTATTAGATGTTTCCCAGGCATTTGATAACATTAACACATAATTACTTCTACCTAAATGAACATTTCATACGTTTGACAGGATTATAGTAAAAATTTTCCGTAGTTATTTATCTAGTCGAACTCGAATAGTTGAAATAATTCTACTTAGTGGATCATTTATCCGTTCCACACCGGGTTCTGTTAACAGAAGCGTACCACAAGGCCCAGTCTTAGAACAGATTTTATTTGCACTCTATAGTTCTGATATAACCAAGTCCTTAGTAAATTGAAAATATCAAATCTATACAGATGATTTAGAGCTATATATATTAATTAAGCTTCAGGGCTACTATAATGTTATTAGCAAAATAAACGAAGAAATAATAAGAATTGTAAATTGGTCAAAGTGTTATTCACTTATACTTAACGCTACTAAAACAAGGTATATTATGATAGGAACTAAGTATCACCTTATTCATAATAAAACAATTATAGTTATGGGTGAGTTAATAGAACGTGTTTCAGAAGCACGAAACTTGAATTTAATTATTCGTCTAAGCTACGATTTAAGACGCATATCGTTGAATGTGTTCGCAATTGTTTTTGTTAGTTAAGAATACTGTAAAAAAAAATATTAATCTATTGTACGGCCCTCAACTACTCACTAGAACATCTAATCGAGTACAAAGGGACCAAAATACTTTTTAATGTTTCTGCACCTCAATACCAGTGGTCACATATCACTCCCAATATTAACAAAAACCCGTTTTTTTTTAAATAACTCATGTCTTTTGTTTGGAGTAATCTGGTTTAAAAGACCGCATTACCTCTATAATAAAATCAGTTGGGTATATAGTCGCAGAGCCTCTGAGCGTAGAATAAAGTTTACATATTATATTCACTCTACAGCAGCCTTTAGAGATAGTTCTATATAATGCTAATAAGTGCTGGAACAATATGCCACCGTCAAAAAGTTCTGCGACTAGATTAATTACATTTAAAAATAAATAAAGAATGTTTTTACTCGGTTCCCTGGTGTGTTTTAGAAACTATAATTTAGACGTCTCGGCTATATAATCCACTTACTTTTTGCTTAATTTATATGACTTTAATTTACTTATTTAATATTTCTTATTACCTATTTATTATAATATTCTTTAAGTATTTAAACTCTCTTGGGCACAATGGAAAACCAGAGCTAGGGTCACCTGCTATGGTGGTAGCCAGTTCATGTTGAATTGTGTGTCTTTACAGTAACACTATAGCATATCTAATGAGTAATATTTAAATTATTATTTATTTTAGGGTAACCTTTGTAGCCCTATTTAGAAGTGAAATTTCTTATGATAAGACTTTAAAATATTGATCCACAACCTTTTTGTGTGGTGAAAAGTGGCGGGGGTAAACACAGTGTCGCGTAGAGTGTTCGAAACATGGATTCACTTCCCATCACCGAAGTTAAGCAACTTCAGGTGCAGTTAGTACTTATATGGGTGATCATCTGGGGCACCACGTGAAGTTGGCATTTTATTGTACTTTTTATTAAAAAGTTTTCACTTATTTTGTGTGGTCATCACAATACTAATATAAAAATTGTTCAAACTTAGCATTGATGTCATTGCTACAGTGGAGATATGTTTTTTTAGGGCTCCTGACTATGCGGTTTTGAATACAAGTGCTTTTCTCCAGCTTGTTGTTTTGCAGACGCCACATTTTACCTAATTCGATGTTTAGTTGCTTCAGATCGAACAATGTTAATTTCAAACAAGAACCAGAATACTAGGTAATATGATAGATATTACAGCACACGTAATACTGTCCAGTCGCCTAAAGTCTCACAAATAGCTTTAACAATAATGTTTAAATTTATGTTGATTGTAGATTAATGAATTGATACTTTATTTATATACTAGGATATTATATATTAGGATAGTTACATAATAATATTTTTTTTATTTGTCTGTACTGAAATCATCATTGGCGAAACTAATATTTTCTAGTATTGTTATTTATATAAATAAACAAATTAAATTTATAACTACCATTAAAATATTAATTTGGCTTAAAGAAAAATTGATTTTCTTAAACAATACTTGAAGTGGATACGGAACCCCAATACAATCCGACTATCAATAAAACCTAAACATAAATCACCAAAACAAACTACTAACTTCACGCCAACGACTGAACCCCGAAAACGTATCACTGTACCATCCCTCCCCCAATCCCCACCACCCCGGGTCGTAACGTTACAATTTTACGACCACTTTTATTACAAGACGCTTTCGTGCGCGATTACCCTCCAGAGTGAGTTCTGCTGTTAGGCGCCCCGCTTACAAGAACACTTAAACCTCGTCTCAAACAACCACATCGACTATTACCCTTTCCATTGCCGCCCCCATATAATTATGTATTTCTGAAATGCCTTCCAAGCCGGCAACGAATAGATCGGCTCTTGTTATCGAAGTAGGTTTTCCTCCGCAGTCGGCAATTACGTTTTAATGCGTGTTTTATTATCACATCCCTCTAATGTACTGATGCATTAATTTATCGACCCCAGTTTACTGGTAATGGTTTGACAATTGAAATCATGGTATACTGAATTCGAAGAGGAGAAGGCCAGAACGTATCGAGCTCTCGTAACTTGTGTTATTAATGTGCACAGATAGAAACCACAGATCATGTTAACTTGGACGTATCATACAATCGTTCGGAGAGACAAGAGACGGACATATCGAATGAGTGGAAACTGAATGCCAGTTTCGATTTCCATGGCTTTGGTAAAGGTTGATTGCAACGTACGATGTTGAAAGCGTCAAACGTTGTCGTCCGTTGCCTTTGGCGATACATACGTATGTATGTTATTTCTACTAGATATTGCTTTATACACCTACAAGATCAATGTTTATTCTTTATTAACACAAAGTACTTGCTTCTACATAGTAAGACTTTTGCCTATAAGTCTGAAATATATAATATGTACAAAATTATTATTAAAAAAATTAAAGCAATAGCCTTACTCTTTAGTGTTTTTATTTGTTTATTATTTTTTAGTTCATACACTCTAACATCAGCGATGAGACATCAATTGGCGCGGATTATACTTCAACAATAAATCTGAGTTTTTCTCAGTTATGGAGGACATTGATTAAATCACAGCATGGTTATACAATATTTTCTAACATTCCCTAGTCAAATTATAATCTTGAGGCCCAGTTAAGTACGCTTTCTACATCGTCACTTAAAGTCATAATAAAAAATAACTATATCAAAATTATACAATGACTTCTATGTTATCACGAAACGCAACAATTTTTTACTGTTTTGTTGTCCTCTTATCCGACACCCCTACAATTTTAGAACTTATTCGTTAAAAACTCATTTAATTATTAAAATAAATAACCAACGCCCATGTCATAATTTTTATTTTGTGAAATCAAACATAACCCTTAATTGTCTTATTAATTATTCTGGCAATAACAAATGAGCCAGTCTGCGTGTTCACAATAAATATTTGTCTTCTCTGTTTAACAAACTACATTTCCATATATGCTATATTCAATCACTTATAATTCAATTAAATTTACATTATTCTTGTTTTGTATTTTGTACTGCAAATCATAACTACGTTTTTAATATCAAGCAAATTCTTTAGAATGCTATCTATGTATTTATTATATCCGTTTCTTTCATTTCTTGAAATTCAACATAGAACTTCCTTTACATTATACAACTTAAAATCAAAACATCGGAGTGGTTCGACATATATGAGGATTTACACCCAAACATAATGAATTACTCAACTGTAGCATTATAACGTGTTAATATGATATAAATCAGACTATTAGTAGATAAATTTCTACCTTCAAATTACGCAAACCTTAAAAAATGTGTGTTAAAAGTTAGCACTTAAATAAAAAGAAAGAAATGAAAACTTCTTTATAAAAAGTACAACAAAAAGCCGCCGTTACGCGGTATTGCCAAGCAGTCATCCATACACGTACAGACGGCGCCCAACGTTGATTAACTTCGGTAATGGGATGAGAACCGATGTTTTCAATATTCTGCCTGACACGTTATTTACCCTCACCACTTTTCTTCACACAAAAAGGTTGCGGATCAGAATTTCAAAACCCTTTCATAAGAAATTTCGCCTCAGAAAGCTCAGAAGTCAAATAAGCTGTTATTTTACAACACCAATCCGGGAAAGGCGTTACACAATAAACAACAAACAAACCTAAACAAAAAAAACAACATCGATACTGAAAAATGAAAGAAAAATAATTTCGAACAAATAATAAAAGATAATGACATAAATATAGTTCTTGTAACGTTCGATGATGTTAAAACATACGTGTGGTTAATTGGGCGTCAATTTCGATCGTCGAAGGCGGCGTGCATGCAGCAACCCGCCGACGCGACGTGCCGTTCCGATTGTCGTGACCCATCATTTCTGTGTCACCGGGCTGTCACGACGTAAAGTAATTATGCACGTGCATGCTGACTCAATAAACGATACCTTATTATTGGTAAACGTTCTCTGAACAAGTAAAAATATATTCGAAACGAAAGTGATTAAGTGAGGGTAAATTTTGACACTTTTCAGTAGTAGATTTTAACATAAATGAAGAGATTTGAGAAGTCGATAATGTAAAAGCTGCAGAAAATTGAGACGGTCTCCTTCAACTGAAATATAAAGCTATTGATAGTAGCAAAAATACTTAGAATAAATATGTTTGAAGAAACAGAAATATGTGAGCTATTGTAGGATGCCTTATAAATATGGAACATGGTTATTGGAAGACACTTAAATCAATACAATTTTAATAATAGTACATATTTAAATTAAGAAAACTGCCATATACATAATTTAATTTAATATTAATACAGTAATATAAATTATGCTACCTAATTAGTTAGTCTAATGTATAAGACTTCAAAGTCTTGGAACGAAATCCTCCTCAAACAAAAGATTCAGTGTCATAGAAAATATATTATGTCAATGGTGTTATAAACAAATGTGCTAATAATGTAAAAATATCAAAAAATTATGAGGTATATAGCCGATAATGTAATATAAAGAATTAGTGATAAAGTGTAATATGAGAATTAGTCGCAACCTTTGCAAACTATTTGCGAATGTGCAGCTCGTTGTGTTTCTCAATTTCTGTCTATTCTATAAAATTAATATTCAATAACCTCATACTTTAAGATAACTCTCAGAAATGCTTGTCGAGTTAAATTTGAGCATAATAATTGATACGGCATTATCGGTATCAGTAAACGCATACTAAGATGCTTAGAATATTTTACTATATTTTTCTCCATCAATACCTCTAGTCCCTATAGACATTCAAGGGATTTCATTTAATTTGCATTCGTCTACTTCTAAACTATATAATGGATGTATTCAAAACAGATTTTGTAATACAAACCGAATAGTTAGGAATAAATGACGTAAATAGCGTTACAACATGCGAAATGTGCATTTGAAAACTTCGCACAAATAGATTTATATCTCGACTATCCATTAGCTTTTGATGATTTACGAGCAACTAACATGAACTCAACCGTAAAACTGGCTTTTACGATTTCGAAATTATCTGACGAATTGATGTGAAAATTTACTAAAATGATTTCGTTTTGATTTATGTGTTCTCTGTTTACCTATATGGAGCATACATCAAATTCCAACTTATAGTACATTCCAAATTATTACAATAATTGATGAAACTGGCATTTGCGCAACAACTTGGCATCTGCGTCTTAATATGGCATTTGATAGAAAGACATTATCATCCAAGTATAAATTGTCTCCGCTGTAAGTTTATGTGTGTTTAGTAGTGACCGTCCGTAAATCCTTACTCACCAGGTGAAGTGCAGTTACATTTATATCAACAACAATGTAGCGTGATACGTAAATACGACAGTGAATCACTTATTACGCGATTACTAATTAGATTAATCTATTTTTATACAATGCGGATAAATTTGAAAACTTATCATAATCATTATCTTAGCTTATAGATGTCCACTGCTGGATATAGACCTCACTGTAACCAACGGCTTCCCGCAACATTAATAATGTCATCGATACATCTGGTGGGGGTTGTCCCACGTTGTGCTTTTCGATATGTTGTCGTCACCCTAGGACATTTTTGCTCCATCGGCCAACCGTCCTATGAGCTACGTGCCCTGCCCATTACCACTTCAGCTGTGATATTCGGTTTAGCAAATAAGTGTATACACCTGGATTCTCTTAGTTGGTTCTAATTAAAAACTACAATTGAATTAAAATGATTATAATAACAACAAACTATAGAATTAGTTGACTTCATCGTGGTGATTCCATGCTATCGTGAAAATATTGGTTATTTATAAACCTCTTTCCGTCAAGTGCTGATATTATACTTTTCAAATTATGTTTAGCTAAAAAAACAGCCGTATATCGGGTTAATCCTATCTTACAGTAGAATATATTGCATCTCCGGCCCAATATACCACGTGTGGGATATGAAAAGTTTATTTTGGGTAGTTTTTTTTTATTTATTTATAGTGACTATGGTTTATGAGATACAGGTGCCAGATTTTCAATAGTGATGTCGACTTACATTTTATCGAGTTATGTTAATAAAAGAAAAGAATAATTAAGAACATTTTCCAGATAACCTCAAATAAGCATTTATAGCCTGTGACCTATCTAGCAACTGCTTGTCTCACCCAATATTATATAGACAAATATGTAACGGCAAATAGCGTTATTTATACTGAATATCTAATCATGTTTTCTGGTTATTATTAGATATATCTTTTAAAAGGTATTTGCACAAAGTTCTGTTTAAAATACACGATAAAACAAGAATATGGGTTACCGACAAAATATTAATCATCTTTGTCAAATAATACGTTGAAAGTACTGAATTAGACATAACTTATCCGGTAGAGAAATCGATTCATTATTTCTTGTTTCCCATTCGATGTTTGGAATTCTGGCGTAAACACCCAATAAATAGGCGCAATCAATAAGAGTCAAAATTGTGCTAAGTTTGAGTGAAGAAACAGTGCCGCTTATATTGCTTATATGTTTGATAATTCATATAATAAAAACATCACAGGAGTGTTGAAAAAGGTGTATATTAAACTCTGCTTCTTCGTCTCGCTCTTGTCCAACCCAAATAGAGTTGATACAACATATTACCCTTCATACTCTAAACAGCTACAATTTAGCTTAGTGTTTTAAATTTGGCGTCTTGTTTGACCTCAACCCTACTGGGGAAAACCTTGTTTGTATCTAGCCGCTGATAGCTCATTGCATTTAGGCCTATCTCTACGGTCTTAGTTATAGAAATACTCCAACTCTACGTGAATTCTAAGTGACGTTATTCTCAGCGTTTATTGGCTTGCAGCTCCAATAAATTCCGTCCTCCAAAATATTGTATTTGTAACATAGTTTTCTATGGACATTTAACAAAAATAAGTATATTTTTTACCAATTACAAAAACATAAAAATACCCGTTATAAATATGATTATATAAAAATATACTATAAAAATGTGTTTAAACTTATGACCACAATACGAGAGAAGTGAAAACACGTTGATGATGACTAGAGCGGAGTAAATAATTATAATTCAGTGCGTTACCGACCCGAAAGCGTTTGATGTCAAATCGAGCCGAGTTGACCCGATTAAGCGTCACCGAGTCGAGCGTAAACATATAAGTATATCGCAAAAATACGTATTTTTAACTATCGATAATTATAATACTGATATTGCACGTCTCTATGCCCGCGATCCGTCTATTTCTATCCGTCGTAAGTCATACATTACGAGTTCGCTCATTAATAGATAAATCAAAGAGCGATGACATATTTATATCAATTGCTGCGTGCAATACACATCATTTGCGAACTTAGTTTAGCATTGAAATTATAATAATCTTGATATGATCTCATATATATATGATTATGAATTGAATGTTATTTTAAATAAATTTATGCTATTTATTACGTCTCTTCGCTGAGATATTTGCAAGCCTTACAGTCTTAGTCGCTCTGAATATAGGCGTAAGTTCGGGCTTGCTCGTAATACAGTCAAAACAAAATTATAAACTAAAGTTATAATATTGCTGTCGTACATACACCGCTTTTGTTGGAGCGACACGAGATCTCTTGAGTATTCATCGTGTCGCCCCAGCGGTTGGCCCGGCGTCAATCAGCGCAGTGTACACATCATCGGCCGTCTCCTCCGTCCGCCGGACCTGTGCAATGGGAAGATGAGCCCCCTGGCCCATTTACCGGCTACGGTGGTGGAAGGAGGCGAGCGTAGTGTCCCCACCTTCTACGGGCCCTCCGTTGGCGGAGGCGACCGCTCTCAGGGCTTATCTCGCGGGTTCTCTCCGCCGAGGAAGTCGTCTCGCAGAAGGAGGTCATTACATTTCAAATGAACTAGGTGCCGAGTATGGCGCTTACCACGCTTGGCAGCGAGAGATACACACCTACCGCCGCAGCCAGAATGGGGCGTTGTTCCTCCCATGTAGCACACTCAGAAAGAGTGTGCTGCGCGGTGTCCGGCTCAAGGCCACACTCGTGGCATACGGCGGTTGGCTCTCTGCGTGCGATCCGACCGACCAAAGCACCCATGCCCGGTCAGCACCTGCGCCAGCCGAAACGATAGGGAGTCCCATCGTCTTGAACACCATTCCGTAAGGACCGGGCGGATGGCATCGATAGAGCTTCTACCGTACCACGCGTCTGCCAGGCCCTACCTCCACCGATCCATCATCTCCTCGCGGAGCCTTTCGCGCACTACCTCGATCTCTCTGGCAGATGGAGGCTCCCTCATTCGTTTCTTGGGCGCCGTATAGTTATATATGTCGACAAGCACCTCTGCCTCTAGCTCCCAGGGAAGGGAGACGGCGAGCACCATGGCCGTCGCCGAGTACACCATCCGATATCCTCTTATAGTCCTCAACGGCACAGTGCGCTGCGTATTTCACTCACGCTGAGGGTGTCCACCCACAACGGTGCCCCGTAATCGGCCATGGAACACACAGCCCCCATATAGAGGCGATGACCTAGTACCCGGCCCCCCTGTTTTGAGGAGGAGTCGTCCGAATGTCGCTGCTACGCTGCCTACCATATCCAAATAAAATCAAGAGTCACCCAGAGAACTCTATAAGTAGGAAAAAAATCGCTTGAGCCGTTATGAGGCAAATAATTACAAATGCACGCCCGCTTTAATTTTATATGTGACTAGTTGCCTGGCCTGGCTTCGCATAAGTGTACAAACGAAGAAAATGAGACAAAATATTCCGTTTACCAAACGACCATGTAATAAAACTAAATGACAACTGAATGTCAATCTATTTCTGAATATCTCCCTGCTGTTTTCTGTCTCACTCAGTCACATTTTAATTTTGAAATTGTTAACCTCGAGTCTTTCACTTTTCCTTACGATTTTTCAAATATTATCTTTCATACAAACATTGTTCTATCAATAACAAGCACAACAAAAAAGGATTAGCCGAATAAAAGTGACGCGCTTATACATATTAATTTTAGAAGCTAAGCAGTGTCATTTTTTTATAAAGAGCATAAATTTAATACCAAAATATATATGTGTTAGTCATCGAATTTCAGCATAATTTAGTTCGGATCATTCAAACATGTTCTGTAATCTAATACAATAAGGCTGATTTATTCCTTTGAATAAAACACCCTAAATTATTAAAAATGCAGAGAGAGTAAGTAGTAATATATAAGGTCTAAATACATAGTAGTAAGAACGTGATAGGTTTAGGTATCACATGTTCGGTAAATATATTTATTAATTACTAGATACACCAGGCATTATACAAAACACGACACGGCACTATTTCAACATTTGCATCTCGACAACCTATATACAAAATGATTTATACTCGAACGGTCGCGTTCACAAAGCTTTGATCACCAGCCGAGACTCCACTTCAAACCATCTAATTAAACGTACCCTAACAAACGCCACTCCGTCATTAATCCCCGGACAATAATGAAACACTACGAAATGTTCAACCGTCTAGAAATAATCACTGAACATTTATACACAAACCAGTTCTATACGCAGGTCTATACAAACTCAATTTCAACGCTCATAAATAAAAATATAATTCCCTTTATAAATTATATATAGAACCTCGTCCAACTATCATATTAACACTAAAATATCATTTTTAAAATCCAACCTCGTAACGCGCTTCGGGGCCGGACAGACCACCTTGTCAGCCGCGGCGTAAATTAACATGAAACCGTCATATAAAAAAGGGTAACCCTTCGCCGCCGCATAATAAACCATTCGTAGCGCTCTCTCACCCGCGGTGCGTCCGTCGAGCCACCTATTCAAACAGCCGGACATTATCGTAAATATTGTCGTATTTATTCAGATTTCGTGACGCAAACAATTCAATTCACGCAACGAACGCTAATTGGGCACGTAAATCGTCGTAAAAATATTCAATAAGTCTCCTCGCTTCGATTAATATTTAAAAAATATTGAATGCCTTTATTTATGTATAATGGTTATCAACCGGAGCGTTGATAATTCGACGCGTCGATTTGTCGTTGATCGCATTTACCGATTCTTTCATTCTTCCTTTGTGTCGACGAAACAATGAGGTTATTTGTTTTCTAAATCATTCGTTAAAACGAACCGATTAATCTCATTATATATTATTGCTGATTCATGAATAAATTTACGAACAATAAATTATAATAATCACAAAAATAAAAACGTTACGGAGTCCATGCAAACAACCGCCATAATTTAAGTCAGCGAGATAAGTGAAACTGGATTATAATGGCGAGCCGTTAGCACATAAAAACGTAAAGTAAAAAGTTAACACGCTAGACGGCAACACGAAGAATGTCAGGTTGAACACTTAATAATAGAAAATAATAACGAAACAGCCGACATGAATTATTGCCCACATTTAATGTTAAATTGTATGTAAATGCGAGGCCGCAGCGACACGGCTCTCACAATAACATAATAATGGTGGATTTGTGACTCACGTCAGGTTGTTAGTGTGTACTTAACCCTTTATCGGGACACGCACGCGGGACGTGAGATCATTACTTGGGTCGCGCGGAGACATGGACGTACAATGGGCGTCTTAGGCCCCTGTCGCCGTTCGGTGGGTTAACGTTTTCTTTTACAATCCACGAGGACCCGGTTAACAAGTTTTGTTTACTTACACGATATTTGATACTACGGTTTTATAAATGCAAATATAAATTTTGAATTAAAAAAAAATTGCACAATACCGAAAAAGGGATTGGAACTATTAAATATAGAATTTATTAATAATATATCTGTGACATAATAATATGTACTAGTTGGCATTCTATTGTTAATACAAATAACAAGCTTATTTAACTACTTGTACTATTACTCAAACAATTTATAACAACTGCTTTGTGTATTCTATTAAAATGGTCATTTTTTTTTAAATGCCGTGATCGAAAATGAACCGTCACGCTCGGGTCACTGACGCTGAATCGAGTTTACTCGGCTCTACTCGGCATCAAGCGCGCTCGGTCCATGACGAACCGAATCGTGTAGGTGTATCGTAATCATCATCAGCCACATGTTTTCACTCATATAGTGAACTCATAAGTACACAGATTTTATTGTATTTGTTTCGCATTGTAATCTACATATACCAGCATAAATAACATGTCTCTAGACAATCTCCAAAACGATTCAAGCGATTTTTACAAATATTAGTTCCATTTCAATTCACTTCTGCACAATAACCAAAATATATTACGCAAGACGCTATAATATTACACAACATTCGGTTAAATAACACCAGTTTATTGATAAACGTTAAAAAATAGTACATAGAAGACTGAGATCCTAACGAAAACTCACTAAATACTTGAATTTTATTTATAGATTTGTATAGATGACAGATTCATAATTTGCCTTTCAGTTTGTTACAAAGATATCTGTCATTGTCAACTGTTAATATTATTATTAAAATAATTGTTACCGACACACAGACACAGACACAGATTGTTAGCAGTCTCCAGAGGGAAGAGACCGGAGTGCACGGAATCGGAAAGCAATTTCCGAGCCCCGGGCGATTGTTTCGGGAGCACCACACGAAAGGGAAGCGTGTCACTCCTGTAGTGTTTGAACTTTCATATCATATACCTGTGGGCATACAATACGTTAACAAGCGATAAGAGATGTCAAACACCTTTATTCACTGTTATTTTCATATTATTAGGCTACAACAATCTCGACAATTAAAATCAATCAAAAATACTTTATTTGGTTTAGGCTCTGATCCCAATCACAAATCATCCAAAACGGTAATAAATCTGTAAACACATGGTAAACTTACTTACAGCATAAGAACTAATGTTTGAATGTAATTCCAGTCTATAATATCTTTAGGCGATGGCTACAAAATTTCACTTGTTATGTTTCTATTTTTTATTCTGGTATTACTAAGTGAAGTCACTATATGTACTGGTAACCAAATCAAATTATAGATACTTTATTCAATTTAGGCCCTAAGAAAACGCTTATAGAAGTCAAAACTACCACCGATTCGGAAAATAATTCAATTAAAGAAAAAAATCGGCAAGAACCGGTACTCGATCTAGTTTATCTTTAAATCGCTCATATTTTTTTACATTATCATTACATTCCTTTTTAGCGGATGCATAGAGAGGAGTGTTATTTTTAGACTTCACCGTCGTTCACATATTGATCCTCTCTATAATAGCATTTAGAAATTAAAATCCGCTTGACATGTTGCTTTAACTTACAATCCGACAAAGAGGTGTTCGAAAAAAAAACTTTCAAAACTTATGCAATATGATTAGTATTTCAGTTGCTAAGGGGTTACTATAACCCAATCAAAATGCTAAGGAGCTTCTGTCACCCAGACGAATTAGTTGTCTTAAAAATGGAATCCAAAATCCTTTCAAAAATTGAAATCAAATCAAAATTCTGTCGCCGTTCTATAAGCCCTAACACAAGATAAGAGGCGAAAATAAATACTGTGTTATAATCACATACATAAGTGTACACTGTATTGAAATGACTATATCATAGCCCTATAAAATTGAGGAGTACACATTTTATACAGCTATGTATAACATTTCGCATACATGAGTGTACACTGTATTGAGATGACATATAGTCATCTATACAAATGATATCATAGCCCTATAAAATTGAAGAGTAAACATTTTACACAGCTATGTATAACATTTCGCTTATATGAATGTACACTATATTGAGATGACTATATTATAGCCCTATAAAATTGAGGAGTAAACATTCTATGCGCTTATATATAATATTTACGGGACTTTTTGATTTTAGCGAATTATTATAACGAATAGTCGCCAAAACTATATTGTTCCGACAACAAAATTTCTTCGAAATTTTCTCAACTTGAAGTTAACGCGTATGCTGAAAAAGGGAAAAAATTGTTTATGTAGTATATTGTATTGATATTGTATTTCTTTTATTTTAATATTTACTATTAGACTATTCATTTGCCGTATCTAGTAGAGAATTTGTATCATTTTAGACGGTCTCGCAATTCGAAGATTCAATCTGGAAGCAATATCCGAGCCCGAGGCTAGTATTTCAATGAAACGTTGTAAACGAGAGGCTGCGTATTTACTTCGACAACCTACCTATGTCGACGACTAACAACAGGCGAGAGGATTCTGTTAGACTATTAAATCTAATCTTATAATGAAAATAAAAAATCTGATTTGTTTAGATCGATTAGTTTAACTACTCTAAAACATGAAATCCACCTTTGTAATAGTTTTTCTACATCAAACATCTTGGTAAAACTAGTGAACATTATCAGGTTTGATTCTGCTTTCGCAATCTTGTGGTGTTTCGTATCTAATCATATTATTTGTAATACTTTTTCAATAAAAATTGCTTGACTAACAAGTATAAGTGTAGAGAAATTAAGTACAAATATTTATTGTCAATTCTCTTTTGTTTTCTTTCCATTAATCCTTATAAGAAAAAATTCAATTATACCTTAGTACAGTAGCAATAACTTTGCTAATACCGTCGCTTGAAATTTTGGCTCCAACCCTGAAGGTAACATTAGGCTCTTTGTTCCTTTGTACTATACTTGTGCTTTTTTATTTATAGCAAATTCACAACACTGCCTTATAAAATGCATTGAAATAGAGATTCGAATGTAACTTTTTAATGTTTTAATGATTTTAATGTATTTGACGTCAATTTGCTAAGCACCGATTGAATATATTGTAATACACAAACAGAAAGATAAAAAAGGACGATTAGTTTCGTACAGGTTGCTGGCCGTAAGTCACTAAGCTGAATTTCAGTTTACGGCACGGAAAAAAAAACATATTATGCCATTCCTACTCAAGTAAAACGAGATCCGAAAGTAGAAAAAGAAGAAGGGAGTTACAAAATAACAATATAAAATTGACCCTTTTATTTTAAGGATAATAAAACCTAACAAGTCTGTTCGCAACTCTGTGATAGTAGTGGAAAAAGCGACGTAAGGTTCGCAAAAACTGCACGTTTCGTTTAATAATTCTCAGAGGGCAATCAAACTAGCGCGTGACCGTTTGAGTTTACAGGTGAGGAAGTTGGTAAAATGTACTTTAGACTGCTGACCAGCCACAAAAATAGTTTCACAGTGTAGATATGCCAATTTTTATATTTGCTCGTCTATAGTTTTGCGTATACAATTACATATAAATAGAACATAAGTTATGAGCTAGGATCTTAAAACATAATGCATCAAAGAAAATAATTAGGAGCCATTGGCACCAAAACCTTAAATCGGTTTAGAGTGTTTAACCAGATTTAAAGCTTGCAATTCCATAATTTTGGCACAAATAAACTTAAAGCTATACCTATATTTAATGTTTTACTGCAAGTGATTCTAAATGGTTAGATGGTCAAAACACTACATTAGGAAGTATCAAAATATGTCCCAAAAACTGTCCTAATGCAATTACTATGAAGAGTGAGCAATTTCACTGTGCTAATTCATTTGAAAAATACTCCTTCAGAATCCATCAGGACCACCTCACACCATTCCAGGTGTTTGGTAATGTATGTAAAGTTGAAGGCATCCTATTATAACCAGGTAGTGTTTAGGAACACTTTCGAAATTCTGCATCGGATTTTAGCCTCTCTCTTTCTTTAAGTTCTGTGTTCTCAGCTATAAGTAATACCTACTGTGGCTTTATATGCATAATATATACACTATTTTGCAATATTTTATTATATCTTAAATATTTTGCATAAACTAATATAATTTGTTTTGTTTCTCTATTATTTGTTAATTGCTTTTTTGCTACTTAAATCCTTTCACTGATTTTATGTCACCTCTCTTTTTCTATTGTATTACTCTAAAAAATATTTTATCTGCCAATAAAAGTCTCGTTATAATAGACACAGTAACAAAAACTTTAATTTTTTTTTCGTACTGACTACACTGCTGACTTGGCAAGGCCTCTACAGTTTCACCGGACTACTAAGGGAACCGCTTAAGGCACTCACCCGATTTTCTATAGGCAACCAGCACAACGGTGTATGGCGCGCCTCGGCTTGGACTGTCATCAAATATCCCGAGTCTAACTGAGCTAAGCTAAACTAAGTTAACTATTGTTTCATACATATATAAATTCGTGAAACATACACGTGTAACAAGCATTTATGTTTCACAAACTCATACATGTATCTTGAATGTAACAACTTTTTTTTATTAACGTCGGGAAATCCCTTATGGATACCTACTCTCCCCGGAGGGAGAGAGTGGGTTATTTCCGACTCGCACGGACTAAAACCCCACGGTGTACCGGCCGCCGCTTTTGGTTGGGCCGGCATGGGACCGTACTGTGGCTATCACCGTACCGCCCCACCGGTCTGCCCGGCGGAATGTGGCCGCCGGGCTCCGACTTTATTGGGAGGTAGACTGAGTACACAACCAGCTACTTCCCCTCGTCAGCCGGACCTTGTGCAACGACTTAGGTCCAGCTACGGAGGTGGGAGGAGGCGGACAAAGCACCGCCTCCTCCACCGGCTTTCCTTTGGCGGAGAGGGCCGATGAGAGAGTCCACCTCTTGGGCCCTCTCCGCTGCCTCCTTCTGCGATATGATCTTCTCGCAGAAGGAGGCCATTATAGTCCACGCTTCTTCGCTGCCCAGCATGGCCATAACAACGATCGGCAGCAATAAATTAATACCTACCGCCGCAGTCAAAGTGCGGCGCTGCCCCTCCCACGCAACACACTCAGACAGAGTATGCTGCGCTGTATCTTCCTCAGCGCCGCACTCGTGACATGCGGCCGTGGGCTCCCTGCGAGCGATCTAGTGCAGGTACCAGCCAAAACAACCATGGCCGGTGAGTACCTGTACCAGATGGAACGAGCTCTACTCCCTATTTAGCTCTTCCCGCAGGACCGAGCGGACGGCCTTAACGGTATATTTCCCATATCACGCGTCCACCAGATCCTGCCTCTACCTCTCTATCGCCACCTCCCTTCTATCTTGCTTGCTAACTTCGATCTCCCTGGTAGCCGGAGGCTCGCCCAAACATTTTCTTGCCGCCGTGATTTCATACACGGCGGCAAGCACCCTCGTCTCCAGCTCCTAGGACAGCGAGCCGACAAGCGCGAAGGTCGCCGACGAGGATACAGTCTGGTATTCCCGTATCACCCTCAGTGCCACGATGCGCTGCGCGGCACGCAGCGCGCACACGTTGGCGACACTGAGGGCGTCGGCCCACACCGATGCGCCGTAGACGGCCATCGCCCGCACGACCCACATGTAGAGTCTGCGGCAGCCGGCGCTTGGCCTCTCTATATTGGGGAGCAATCGGCCGAGCGCCTCTGCCACCCCAGTAATCCGTTGTCCGAGCCGCTTGAAGTGGGGCTCACTACTAAGGTAATCTAAGCTAACGCCGTTCGAAAAAGGGATTAAAAAAACAAACCCAACCACTATGTGTACCTATATGTGTGTATGTGCACGTGTGTGGAGTGATCAGTGTGGAATTGTAAAAGCTAGTGTTTGAAAATTAATTCAGTGTCACTGTTACTACACTGTTACAGTGTTACACTGTTACACTGCTACACTGTTACAGTGTTACACTGTTACACTGCTACGCTGTTACACTGTTACAGTGTACTGTTTCTTGCCCAAGCAACGTGCTAGAGGGCTCCACTCTGGAGGATCGGACCTCGGCTTGAACCGCTGCCGAGGGGGGGCTAGACGAGTGTGCTGGAGCAAAATCCACAGTCAAGCCGCGGTGGTGCGATCTGTGATTATGCGGGCGTGGGTGCGCACACGCTCTGTTTCGAGTGATGGAAGGGTACTGAAAGTTAGCTGCCGTTATTTCGTCGGGAGGATCTGTAAAATCATATCGCGGACGTCTTTTGTAACGCGGCGCATCGGGTACGGTGTTTTAAGGCTCGGTGGATACCACTAACGAATTGGGATAATTCGCGGCTTTCTCAAAATAGCTGCTAGTGACTGTCCTAGCGTACTCTCACTACCAACTATTTTTACCGCACATATAATTTATCACAAGAAAGTTTGAGAGAATCAATGGATGTCTCTTTCAACTATCCAAAGGATTTTGATAACATTTTACAGTAATATAGTTTATATATTTGACTAGTACACCAGCTATAATCTATAGAAATATTGGTAAAATTAGCTTAAAAATATAACGATAAACTAAATTATGCTATTGTGCTATTTCAGACTAATCGTTGTTATAAACGGTTGCCAATTATTCTGCTGTTGTATTTATTATAAGTCGCCGTTTCGTATTCAATTGTATTTTTTATAATGTCGTGATAATTAAACGATTATTTGTGTTTTGAATTGAATATGAGCATAGTGGAGTGTTTTCACTTTCGCACCTATTGTTTTTCGCATAACGCTTGCTTATTCATACATTGAAATAACAGGACCAGTGATTGTTATAGCAAACAATAATAACATATAAACAAAAGCAATAAAATTATAACTAGATTAATATGTTATCCACTGCGTAATTATAATGCAGCATTACATTTCTCAATTATATAGGCAAATGTCATTTTCACATCATTATATATTATAAATCACCTGGCCTGTAATCATCTATTAATCACACAAAGGGTTCTACCGTTTTATGCAAAGCGCTTCAAACGGATCGCTCCTTTCTTAAGCAAATTACTTTGAAATTATCGTAGGAAAATATGTCTTAAGCTATGCCAGTAAGGTTCAAAAAAGCCTTTGTTTTCAATAGGGAAAAATTGGATCATTTCCCTTTGACAATTGACGCGTTGATGGCCATTCATTCATCTATGTCACGATGTTAAAAGTACTATCGGAAGAGAGTGCCATGGTCGTTGAATTGTATAGTAATAATTATACTACAATTATTAATTTGGTTATATAATGATAATGCATGCCAACTAAACTAAGATCATATAAAATATCCGCATGTTTAAACGCTTTAGAGGATAAATGGAAAAGATTATATAATTACAGTCTTAAGAGAACTTTAAAGAACTTCTAGTATTCGAGTAGTTTCACTGGCAGGATATCGTTTCGGTGTTCGCAGATTCCAACACTAACGTGTACCAAGGTATACACGTACATTTAGTCATTTGAATTGGTATACTATCAGCTGAAATTGAATAAAACTTCGTGAAGAAATCTGAATCTGAAAAATATTTTGACGCTACCATTGATTATGGGAAAATATGTAATAGAATTGTGGATATCTCGAATCATAGCGTCAATATGTCATAGGCTGGCATGGTGGTTATGCCAATAACTCTAGCTCGTGAATAACTCTTGACACAATAGTGGGCATCATACACGTATCAATTTATTTCTTACTGACTGCCTCTCTCGTCTTTGCATGGATGTACAAAGGAATAAAACGAGACCAAATATTCTTGTTACAGTACGGCTATTTAATGAAATAAAATGGGAACTAAACAATTGAATGTCAATCTGTCAATTCTATCAATATTTTTGGTGATCTCCTTACTCTCTTCTGTTTCACTCGCTTTTTATAAGGAGATTTATTTGTTACACGAGAGAATCTCTGAGCAAAGCTAGCATTAAATAAAATTTAAGCCCGATTGTGTTCATTGTCGCCTCTTCTTCATGACTAAGGTAGTTCTGAATTGTTGTTGTATTTTGACGTTTATAATATCGAAACCTCTAAAACCTCTCAATATTATCATTAGAAAAAAAACTAGCCAGTTCATAACGCACCGACTGTAGCTTATTAAGGACCGAGCGAGTCACAAAACAAGACATTAGAATCGGCACCGAGCCGACCAACCCAGCCGTGAAATGATATGTTTTCATAAACAAATTATGCGCATTCAGCCGCCATGATGGATTACACTCTTTATAATTTCCTACGGCACAGTGGGGTCATTTATACTACGAATAGGGCTGTCAGCGTATGATAATTATCATATCAAATTACATCATATTAATTACAAAAAAAATAATAGTTTGCCCTTTCTGTTTTTAATCTATTAAAGAGAACTACCAAAGACTTCATACGTTTAACCTGAACTTGTAATGCCATTGGTATAAGGATATCGTTAACAACGTATACTTATCAGCCTCGAACTCTTCCACTTCTAGCTGCAAAACCATCAGCCAGTTACGAATAGCCTCAAGGCTGTGGTAAAGTGTATTAATAGGTAGCGATAAAATAAATAAAGCAGTTAAATATATATCTCATTTAATGGGCTTTTAAATTGTAAATGTGAATATTAAAAATATATTCCTTGAAATAAATATGTTATAATACTTGTAAGTTGAGTTTTGAGAAAGTCGAAATCTATTTTTTTTTTCTGAAAATATCTTATAGTGTATTATTGATAACCCTTGCCAAATTTGATAATGGACCTGGAAACATTTTAGAAACAGACCAGGCACAGTCTAGAATTCGAGATTACAGAAACTTCCAATCAAATATATTTCTTACTTAATTTTCTTTAGTAATTTGATTATATTTTAGGATACTCAAAATGTTTCAGAAAGTCGAAATCCTTTTCTTTTATTGTTTTTTTTTTCTGAAAATAGCTTATAGTGTATTATTGATAACCCTTGCCAGATTTGATAATGGGCCTGGAAATATTTTAGAAACAGACCAGTCACAGTCTCGAATTCGAGATTACAGAAACTTTCAATCAAATATACTTCTTACTTAATTTTGTTTAGTAATTTGATTAGTAGTTTTATTTTTATTTATAGTTTGATAGTAATTTAATCAATTTAAAACTACCTTTTCACATCATTTTTAGGTACCGTCTATATAATTAATACAGTATAAATATTAGGTTCTCGCTTTCACAAATCACATTTTAATTGTATTCCAGAAAATTCCATCTTCATTTTTATTAAATATATAAGTGAACCACATTGAGACCGAAGTCAGTTTTATTCTAAACATTGAAGGGAATAAACACAAAAACAAGATGAAGAAATATTCAAGAAGATTCGAAATTATAGAACACTGTACCTAAGTACTAGTACAAAGTACTAGTTTTATAATGTAATAGCAATTTTATTTCATTTTTGTCTTTGTATACAGAATTTTTTTTTTTTGTACCGCAAACCATATTTCGTTATCCACGGGAATAACAATAATATAGTACTTGACAGCCCTAGTCGGGTCATTGTACCGTTGAAAGGTATTAATTTTCAATATTTCATTGTACAACAAAATAAGCTGATATGACCGGATAACGGTTACCGTTGTTGTGGAAACATTGATAATATGTTATTTAAATATTTTTTTTTATCGCCAAATTGATACCTTCGTTGACATCAGTACTTGTATTTTTCATGTCGCATTCATTTTAATACTCGATTATAGATTTTTATGATAATAGCTAAATATGGACCACGGTTTCATTCGTGTTTAATAAAAAAAAATAAACGAATTACAGCTTAGATAAATTCCATATAACTATTACCTAGTGAGCTGATGACTAATCAGTGATCACGCGACTGAGTCGATCGGCATACCTCCTAATACTTCTCTTATATAAGTATTAATAATTCAGCTCAACTCTATAATGCTCAGTGTTTTCCTGTCATTAATTTTTCCTCGATTATGGATATCCAACATCTGGTAAAGATGCTAACTTTTAAATATATGGCGTAAATAGAATGAATAAGATTACGAATGAGTTTATTAGAGGTCTTATGGAAATAGCACCAATGACAGAGAAATTGAGAGTATATTATGAGAAAAGATAGAAGTCATTGAACATGGAAAATGAAGAATATAAGAATAGACATAGACTATAAAAGTTATTGACGGATTGTGTAAAAAAGTATATGTATATAAAATGTGAATAATGAATTAGTTAAGAATTGATAGGAGAAAGAGGTATAGAAAGATTTTTTTTTCGAAATGTCTACACTGTTGACCTGGCTAGGCCTCTACAGTTTCACCGGACTACTAAGGGGAGCGCTTAAGGCACGCGCCCGATTTTATATAGGCAACCAGCACAAGGGCGCACGGCGCGCCTCGGCTTGGACTGTCACCGAATTTCCCGAGCCTAACTGAGCTAAGCTAAACTAAGTTAACTATTGTTTCATACATATATAAATTCGTGAAACATACACGTGTAACAAGCATGTATGTTTCACGAACTCATACATGTATCTTGAATGTAACAACTTTTTTTTATTAACGTCGGGAGATCCCTAACGGATACCTATCCTCCCGGGGGAGGGAACGGGTTATGTCCGATACGCACGGACTAAAACCCCACGGTGCACCGGCCACCGCTTTAAGTTGGAGCGGCATGGGACCGTCCTAGGCTAACACCATGCGGTCAGATGGCTGCCGGGCTCCATCCTTATAGAGAGGTAGCTGTGTACACGATCAGCTACCTCCCCCCGTCAGCCGAACCTACCTGTGCAAAGAGGAGATGGGCCCCCCGGCCCATCCCCTCAGGTTCGGCTACGGAGGTGGAAGGAGGCGGGCAAATCGCCGCCTCCTTCCACCGACCCTCCTTTGGCGGACACGGCCGCTGAGAGGATCCGCCTCTCGGGCCCTCTCCGCCGCCTCCTTCTGCGAGATGACCTCCTCGCAGAAGGAGGCCATCGTCGTCCATGCGTTTTCGCTGCCGAGCATGGCCGTAACCACGCTCAGCAGCGAAAGATCTCCTCCTACCGCCACAGCCAGAGTGCGGCGCTGCACCTCTCACGCAGCACACTCGAGTGTCGACACAGAGTGTGCTGCGCGGTATCCTCCTCAGCGCCGCACTCGTGACATGTGGCGGTCGGCTACCTGCGAGTGATCTGGTGCAAGGTACCAGCACCAGTCGAAACGTCAGGGAGCCCCACTTCCTCTCAAACCACTGCGGCAGGACCGGGCGGACGGCGTCCACCGTATATCGTCCATACCGCGCGTCCGCCAGATCCTGTCGCCACCGCTCTATAGCGCTAACTAAGTTAAGCTAAACTAAGCTAACTATTATTTCATACATATATGAGTTCGTGAAACATACACGTGTACCAAGCATCTATGTTTCACGAACTTATACATGTATCTTGAATCTGACTACTAAGTTAATCTATGCTAGCTCCGTTCGAAAAAGGGATTTAAAAAAAACCCAACCGCTATGTGTACCTACATGTGTGTATGTGCACCTGTGTGTGTGTTGATCGGTATTGTGTTGTAGAAACTAGTGTTTGAAAACTTATTCAGTGTCACTGTAGGCGCGCATGCAACGTGCTCGAGTGCTCTATTCCGGAGGATCGGACCTCGGTGATGGGATAGAAAGACGTGTTGCATTGAACCTACTTAAGTGGGATTATTTAAGAAGGTGATTTAATCAATTCAATTATAGATCCTGTGTATAATATAAAAAGTACGCAACATATGCACCATGAAACAAAGCTTAATAAAAACAACAATATTTCTTAATAACAAGAAAAACATGGAATCCAGAGTGCTACGAACAATTTCTCCCTTTAATTTCACCCGGCCATATCCCCGTCTTTTGCTAAGATAACGTGCTAAGACTCGCATTTTGTCGCCTTACAAGTTCTTATTACGTATTTTATCTTAATTGTTAAATTATCAAATATTATTTTCAAAGATAAACAGAAATTGCTTTCTTCATTTCTACTACATACCACATATTTGTTTATCTTCTATTCTACCATATATATACCAACGTGGTCCTGCCAAGTATTGGAATGCTAAAATTTCGAGAAGACTTATATATTCTTATACTATAATAAAATAAACGAAGAAACGATTTAGTCGTAAAACTAAAATAAACAAAATGTTATATATCTACAACGGTTCCACCTATCTTATACAATTATAATGAAGAACCATCCGGGTTACCCTATAAGTAAAAGAAATCATCAAAATCGGTCACATTTTTAGAGGAGAAGAATTATGAATATAACCTAATCATAATTTTATGTATAAAGGTAATTAATATTGGCATATTATCTGAAGCCGATAAATTTAAATACCGTTTGATCAATTATCATGAAAATTAACATACCTATGTCTTTATTCAAGGAAATTTTTTTTCATATTATATATTTTAACTTATTATTATTAGGGTTCAAATTACAATTCAAGGCAGATGAAATGCCGGGCTGTTGCTAGTTTATTAAAAATGATTACTGTCAGTCATATTCGTAATTACAGTGATATCAAATTAAATTCTCATGGTAATTTTGACATTCAAAAGCCCCTTCTTAGAGCCTAAATTAAATAAAGTATTTTTTGATTTGATTTATTTTTGATTACATTAACAATGTTTTATCTTCATTCTTATTTACTCAATTGTATCTCATTTTACATCCCGTTTCACTTACTGCTTTCAATTATCAGAAATTACAATTTTCGTGTGCCGTAAAAAAATACTTTAGTTGTTTTTCAGTACTCTACCTAGCTTCGCAGGGTTAGTGACAAACCTCGTAAATTTGCCACTAAACCGAGAGAACGGCCAGTGGCACGGATACCACAGAGCATGTACATATTATTAAAAATGGCCGAATGGTAAAACCGTTCCATTTAAATTCATTACGCTCCGCAATTTTTGACCGCCAACAGCAAACGCGCAGTGCGTAAAACAAATAACTGAAAGTGAAATTAGATGTGTAATTTAAATTATTGATCCTTTGATAAACGCTTACAAAATATCCTTTCAAAATTAATGCTACTGTCAAAAAGAAGAATTTCTTAAGTGACGCTTATGCATTGTTATTGTACGAATCCTATTAACATCATGAATGAGAGAGTTTGTGAAGATAGACAAATATTTGTTATTCACGTAATTTTGATGTAACTTTACAGTAGATAATATCCTTACTAATATTATAAATACGAAGGTGAGTTTGTTTGTAACCCTTTCACGTTTTAACTAATCAACCAATCCTCATAAAATTTTGCCTATTATCCAGAAATATGCAGAGTTCCCGAAGGATAGATCGAACCCACATTGATGCAACCGCAACTGTAAGCAAAAGTTAGTAACTTATACATAAAACAATAGCCAAAATATAACCATAAATACCAAGTTGCAGAAATACTGCGGTCTGAGAGCCATCTCGATGCGCGCTAGAAACTATTAGACTTACACGAAAGTAATATATGGTGTGATCATTCGCAAACGCAGACAAAGTCACGAACGATCGCTAGTATTACTTTAACATGTAAAAGTGTCCAACAATACAAAAGGAATCTACTACTAGTTTAACAATCATCTGATAGAAATTGAATTATGTTGAAATACGCATAGAAAAATCAATCGCTTTTAGGATACGTAATACAAAACAGAGAGCGCAATAACGCACACGTTGTCCAACATATTCGTACAATTTGTGGGCGAGCATTACTCGTGGCTTCTTTTCTTTCATTAACGGTCCGGCTTGCGGTTAATGTCGCATCGCAGGCTGCCGGACCAACCTGATTGCTTATTAGCGTCTGTTAGATGTCTTCATTCACACTCCTGACCTTTGCGAATATGAAAATATATTATTTGTATCTGCTTTATATGTTGAGGCATATAGCATCAATGTTAATTTACGTTTTTGTCTGTTTTAGAGGTCACTCTTATTTATACACCGTGAATGGTTTCACATATAAATATTTATTATTATAATGATGATATATTTGAAGTGAAGAAGAGTCCTTTATGCGCATGTAATAGTGAACAAAAGTGAACCGTCACATTCGGGTCGGTGAAACTGGATCGTGTTTACTCGGCTCGAATCGACGTCAAGCGTGCTCGTGGCGGTTATGAACTGAATCGAGTATACTTGGTTCTATGAATGACATGTTTTCACTTCTATCATGTGATCGTGAGCACAAAGTTTTTGTACATATTTTTATATAATTGTACGATATAATCACAGTACTAAAATTTATGGTAAACTAGAGAACAACGATGACCACCGAGAAGTCAATCAAAAAATGAAAACAAAAAATACTTTATTCAATTTAGGCCCTAAAAGACGCTTATAAGTGACAAAATACCACCGGTACGGAAAACAACCGAAACATCTAGAAGAACCGGCAAGAAACTCGATCTGGTTTGTCTTCTTAACGTACATATTTTCATAACGCATTATAGTTATAATCGTTTTTAGCGGATACACAGAAAAAAATTTCAATTCGAGACACCACCATCGTTCAGATATTGATCCACCCAACAATAGTCTTTTGACACAAAAACTCGCTTCACATAGCGCTTGAATTTACAGTCAGGCAAATGCTTAATATGTTTTGAGGGCGTTGTTGTTAAACCTAACACAATTATCTAAAAACACTGTTACTGGTCTTCTTAAATGTAAAACATGGGATGACTAGTTTGTCACAGTTTCTGGTATTTCAATCACGTCGGTCTTTACGAAATCTAGCTTTTCTAAGTTTTGAATATGAATCAATCCATCACCAGTCGTCGCTTTCATACCAGCCTGCAAGCCTCTCGATTACTATTTCTTTGATCTTGAAACCCGAATTTAAAATATTTTTAAATTACCGAAAACCCGACTATCTAAAGAACAGTAGATAACTGAGACATTTTATCGTCATCGCTACTATCCCGCTATTACCATTACCCTACCGACATTACCATTACATACAGTGATTTCACATAGTAATACCACAGTAAAAAAAAAAGTAACATATGATATTTTGAAGCGATTACCCAAATACATTATAGACTGGAATTACGTTGAAACATTAGTTCCTATGCTATATGTAAATTTACCACGTGTTTACAGATTTATTACCGTTTTGGATGATATATGATTGTGCATGATAATATGCTGCCGATTTTGCCATGTGAATATCTACCAGGGAATCATAAAGTTTTCGGCATCGAACGCCGTGAGTCGTTCCACGCGGCTTTAATTCTTTATGATTGATTATCCACCGCTAATGAGGTTCCAGCTCGATTTACTGGTTTGGCGCAAGTTACAAGCAAAATCCTATCGACGACTACTAATGTTTAGGTAGAATTTTTTTTTAGAGATAAAATGCGTATTTATAAGAGATAGTTTTAAGATTGCGTATGTTACTAAAAAGCATATAGAAATAAGTGCTTTTCAATAATACTCAATAATCAATAATACTTTTGTTAATCGTAATGACATGAAAAACATAAGAAATAATTAGTATAAGAAAGGGTGACCATACAAGGTGTAGAAAGTAAGTTAAACAAAAGCAAAGTTACAGTGCGAGCGAACCGCTGTCATAACGCATGTTTTTATGGGTATAATCAGGCAAGCTAACCGGCTGACACCATCAGAGAAGCATTTCCGAGGACCAAACTGTGAATACCTATATTAGCGAGGCTACGCGGCTTAGTCGCGTGTTTAAATTTCCCTAGTTGAATAAAAGTAATTTATAAATGATCGTAAATTCTTTTCACTTGTACCACAGGACGTTATGAATTATGATCGCTCTTCGCTCACAATAAGTGCATAAATAGATGCCGTCTGATGGCCTGGGATATAAATCACCGGTCATCCATCAAGTCGTGATGGCCAGGAAACGGGCCGGGCCAACGCAAACACATCAAGCGGTTCACTTCTTATGGTTTATATTTTTTTTTTTCAACGGGTTCACGTCTTTATTTAGTGTTATACGTTGCTACCGAGTTGTGTAATTTGATTTTATTGAAATAAAACTCAGTTGTTGATTGTATGTACTTGTTTCAACTCTACACCTATTTGGCTAATTCTGTTTTTTTGTTGTATTTTGTAAGTGTTGTTGTGGAGAAGGTTTTATATAGGTAAATGAAATTGTTTGAAAAACTTTGGGACAATAAATCTCTATATATAAAAAGCGAATGAGTGAGACAGAAGACAGTATGCGGAAGATTTTGAAAAATATTGATAGAATTGATAGATTGACATCCAGTTTCCATTTTATATAATTACTTGGTAGTTGGTCGTACTCTAAAGCGAAAATTTGATCTCATTTTCCTCGTTAACACAGCTGTACGAAGCTGGAGCGGGTATCAAGTGAAATATTAAAAACGTTGAATACTTGATTTTTAATTTTTTATTCTTGATAGGTAGTATTGCTATTTTATAACCTCGCCTGATGGTTAAATGCCGATTTGGCCTAAGATGGTAAACACGCTAAAAGTAGAGGATTGGCTCTCAAGTGCATCTGACAGAAAGCACCTATAGGTGTTTTTTCAAGATTTTCAACTTGAGAGTGGTAGCTAGCCACACGGTCATTAGGAATAGTCTCAGCACCGTACTACGGTTTCACCACAATATTTTTCTTTACCAAAAGCTGGAGATCTTTGTAGACATTCAAATCTGCGTCACTCGACGCGGCATTTGGATACGGTACAATTGAAAAACCTTTGTATAATTGGCCCAATACAGAGTACACCAAACACTAAACACTGTTGTAAAACATCTTAGATTGCTGGAAGTAAAATTGTAAAATTGATAGGAAAAGAAACAAAGATATATAAGATAAGATAGATAAATATGTTACCAACATATACTCAATAAGATCTTTTCTACATTGTCTCACGACGCAGTTTAGTTAAGCCATATTTTTTTTATCTAATACTTTTTTACCACTAAACAGTGAATCAATTTATACAATTTTTATACTTATGTTCACTTCTAGTGCTAAGCCAATTAAAAACCACGCCGTATGTGTTATAGAAAGCAGCAGTACTACCCAATAAACCAATAAATTATATGTTGAAAGTAAAATATTCTCAATCACCTCTGTGTATTCAATAGACAAGCAATTATAAATTCAATTCGGTCCAAGCCTCGCAATTTCACTGAATTGCGAGTAGTCATGATGCAGATGTCGTAGTATAGTGCAGTGGTAGGTACTAACTATATCTAAGAGTGATACGATTCCAGAAATGCGTGAGCGCAAATGATTACAATTCAAAAATCTTTATTAAAAAAAATATATGTCATATTTTTTCTTTTTTCTACAAAGGATATTTCAAAACAAACAAAAAAAAACAAGTTCAAACTTGGACCATTTAAAAAAAAGTCATGTCTAAAGAACTAAAACAGAATTATGTTTTTAATTCAATACCTTTTGAACGACTAATAAAAATAATCTCAAAGTTTACCGGGAAGGCTCTGTTGAGGGACAATAAAATATATCACAAAACTGTGGAAGTCAAGAACATTTTTTTACAAACCGACCGATTTGGCGTGAAACGATCCATACGTAAGTAACTTATAGTTAAAGAAAATTAACGTATGATAATGATCACACGGTAGAAGTGAATTAAATAAGATATTAAGTGTACCTGTATGCACACATTATAAATACACTTGAAATACTACATTGATTATATGCAAAATATGTTTAGTGTTATTATATGATTTTATTATTACAACACGTAATTACTGGAACGATGCACTCCTTGCCAAACAACAAACGTGCTTGATAAGGTCTGGAGCCGAGTACACACAATTTAGAGTCACCGTCTAGACCGAGACGATTCACTTTCCAACAAAGCTCAATGCGACTAAAAAGTTTTCACTTCAATAATTATCTATTACTTATTCTTTTAGAACGAAACAGCGCTTCTAGTGTTAGATAGTACTCATTGTATACAACTATGCTTTCAAGTCATTCAAGATACAATTGTAAATAGAGTGCAACTAATACACTTGAACATCTCGGTAGACATTGAGCCAGTATCACTTGACAGTCGGTGTCAGCGAGCTACGGAACTCACACTGCGACTTGGTTTCAGACTTCTCCCCTTACAGCTTGGATTATAAATGTTTTAGAAGCGGCATTTTATAATATATTAATTGATAGCAATAATAACGAAATTTAATAACACGAATTATCATGGTGGTAGGGATTTTTCTAAATAAGCTTCGCTAGCCACCACCCTCTAGTTGAAAATCTGTCGCCATGTACGTATAATAAAGTGTATTCCGGTAACTGCACTTAATAGCCAGTCCCTCTATATTCACCGTGTTTACCGTTTTGGACCTCGACATCAAATGTGGTGAAATACTAATCTGGAAATAAAACTTAATAACAATGAAATATTACCTAGTGTCACATAGTTGCAAGTTAAAAAATCGAATAGGATAAAAACTTACAAATTAAAAACATCTCGAGAGTGCACTTTCACGGTGATTGGTCAAATGGTATTCGTGTTTCATGAATCTCAGATATACGCGTACCTGTAATTTATGTATATGTTGACTACATTTTCTCGCAGCTTCTTTCGTGTTAATGTAGATCTTGAAAATAATATACAGCCCACGTTATTCATTGATAATATATCTTTCTACAGGTAAAAGATTTTTTACTAGCAGTTAAGTACTTTTAGTTTATCCGTTACAAATAAAAGATTTTTTTTTCTCTTTACATAATTAGTTTAGATTAAGTATGTTGTATATTTAATAAAAACATACAAAAAAAACCTCATCAAGTTTCTCATCAAATAACCCCGTCGAATTGTATGAAGTATTTTTGATTTCAGTTTTGCCTTGTCTAAATAATTTATAAGATGTATACATGTTCCGGCGCTGCATCACACAATGCGGCCGCTAAGTGGTTGCCTGTCGTATCTCGCTGAAGCGCTTTAAACCGATGTATTCGCTTCCCGGTCCATCAGTTGCACGAGATAACTTAGTACATGCTACCGACATATCTTTTACCAGTATCGTCACATATCATAAAACATATTTCTATTGTTCTATTGTAAACAAGTAGAATAATGATTATTTACGAAAAACCCAACAAAAATGACCTCTTAATTACATATCTTGCAAGGGCAAAACGATAACGAATGGCTTTTCACATGGCTAGCTCGGATTATATAACAGCTATAATCCTGTATTCAAAACGATAAAGTTTATGACGATGTTGAAATGTCAATTGTCACTCTTCATATAAAAACTTTCCTACAGGGATTTTGATGATTTGTTACAGTTAATAGAGTTTATACATCAGAATAACACATAAGCTATGTAAATATGACAATATGCGTTGCACAAACTGTTCAAGTTACACGAAGGGACTATATAAACCCATCATATATAAACACACAAAAACGCAAATGAGGAATCGGTAAGCAGTTAGTAGAAACTAAAACATTAACTTTTCGCTATTGGAGGTAAATCCATCTCGGAAACCGTTTCTTATTTGGCTTTGTCATTGCTATTTATTTGCGGGGTTTTGAAGGAAAACCGTGGATTGTATTTTTTGTTAATTTAGCACGAACAGTAGTAGGTAATTAATTAGCGGACATGGTAGGAGCGCTTGAGTCCCGATCGCGAATGCAACTGCACGCACTTCACGGTGTTGCACATGTTAGAGCGTAAGTTAGCCACGGAAGGACAAGAGTTGCACTCGCGGATACTATTGACAATGTATATACAAAAATAACTACCACCTATAGACTTACTCGTAGAGAAACTTTGATACTACATATATAAAGGCAACACTGTCTATTCTTATTTTATTTTCATTTTTGTTTGTAGCATACAATTTATATAGTAAAGTGAAAAATGTAATATCTCTTTCTTTTTGATTTACTATAACGTCTAGGCTTCAGATTGCACGCTAAATAAACAACATACGTACATTTGAAAAGCGTATTGCACTGTTTTATGTAGTCGAGTTAAAAGGTCAACAATATAATTAAAATATACAAACATGTAAAAGAAAAAAACGATTTTACAAAAATAGATACATTTCTAGTTTTAGTTTTCACAATTTAAGTGCATCGGATTTACGTACCGTATAATCCGGCAAGGCAAATCCAGGCGCTGGCAACATTCTGTCTGAGAGCTGTCACTGAACCGAGTTGATCCGTACGAGATCCGATAATACCGTCACAGTATCTCCATTTTACTATAGACACTGATGGCTTAGTTGATAGTGTTTCGGATACCGTTTCGATCGGACGAATGCTTGCAATCGATTCTGAACTTTCGATGAAAAAACATATTGATGATACAATAGCATGCTGGTAGAACTTTTTTCTTACCCCGACTGGTTAGCGTCCTCAAGTTGAAAATCTGTTGCCAAGCACCTATTGGTATATTCCGTCAGCTGCACTCGAAAGCTGGCCCCTAGGCTTTGCCTGCTCATCAACTTGAATCACATCCTCGTTTAAAATCAAATGAGATTGTAGGCAATAGCGAAAGAGCTAAAGAATACAAAAAGCAAATATTTATTACAACGATTAATAACAAAAAAGCACATTACTATTATAATATGCATTTAAAAAACTGGTTCTCTTTGTGTAGTAATTGTTTTATATTTAAAAAGGACTGGGTTAGTTTTTTTTTTGTTACGGGGATTAAGGTTACTAAATACTAAGTGATAATTTGTAACAAAGACAGGTAATAATGGATTAGTAAGCTCTTAAAATATCGATTTAAGACGTCATACTTGGAAACTGAACAATTTTTTTATTTTTTTATAATAATATGTTAACTACTAGTTTTTTTTTAAAATAATAACAATAAATAACAGACAACTTAGGTAAGGCTTACATAGATTGACAAGGTAACAATACTTTTCTCAAAGATGTTTTGTCATTGATCTCCACACCAGGATTAAAAGCCTATCTTGTGGATTACTACTTCAGAGACATTTTATTTATCTATACGATTAACAGTATTTGTCAATACTTAAACAGAGTTAACTTATGAGACTGTGTTTAAATTACTATTATATAAACTGCTTTACAGCGTATCTACATAAATAAACATGTTTTCCATTTATTGCTTATAGTGTAAACATTATGGAGTTAAAGCCTCCGTTATGTACGAAGGCAATTGCTATTGCGAGTAAATGCGTCACCCCACAAAGAATCTCGTAAAGAAGGTAAGTAAGATATATTCTACAGTATTTATGGGGCGTTTCTGAAAACTGTAATGAAATTTATGAATTTCAATTATACTTAAAACGGAAAACTGTAGAACTTAGACTTTAATTATTAAAATGAAATATGTTATTTTTACCCTTTTAACAAAATGTAAATACTTGTTACATCACACAAGTGTAATTTGAGATAATTAACAACCCACACTTATCTCATTGCCAAGTTAAAAAGGCAAAAAACTTGTTAAACAATAAATGAATCACTCTTTCAATTTAATTCTGTAAAATAGAGATTAAAGAAGGATTTTAATACTCAAAGTTGTAAACTGGTACGAACTAATGACTATTGTTATAAGGTTTTTAAAATTATTCCCAACACTTAAGTACAAAAGAGTTTAAGGGATCACGATAATTAGTACGGCTGTGTTTAGCCCTTTGAAGTAATGCAAACAACATCTTCTACATCGGTGGTCCGAGATGGTTTATTTGGTAATGTAAACATACAATTTCTACCTGATCCTGTTGCGTCAAAATTTTTTCGCCGACATCAGTTGCTGTTTATTAGCATTGTAATTTCAAGCAAAAGGAAATTTAAATTTTTATTACTATTGTGAAGAAAAGGACAAACCTAAAGAAAGCATTTAATACATATTTTGGTATTAAAACATATGTTTGGTTAAAACTACTTTAAAATTATGGCAGGTGATATGTTCTCTTTCGTGTCTTAGCGTATCTCTTGGATACCCTCTCACTTAATAACAGGGGGAAAATTATAAGGGGAAATAAGACATTTGAGGTCCCAAATAAGAACCTTGTGAAACGGAATGTTTATGATTATTGTTTGTTTCCTTTTTTAGTTTATACACAGAATCATTAACATTACAGTGCGGTATTTCCCGTAAATGAGTTTATATTTACAGATTAAAAAATCCTTTTAAAGAGGTAAAGGATAACAAAAGACTAACGAAATTAAACTATGCTAATAAAAAAATAACTCCAGTAAAGCGAATGTGATTATTATGTTTATATATAGTAATTATTTGGAACAGTAATCAAGATTAATATAACAGCAAAAAATTTTATATTTAAATGTTAGCACATTAAGAATCAAACGAACGGTTGGTCACACCTACAAACCCACACATAAACGGTGAACGCCGAAAAGCAATAAATCATACTAAAACGCCTCATTAAACTGTCAACTTGCGCAATAAATTACAACAATTCAACAACGACGCGCCGGTAATACAACAAATTGCGCGGAAAAACATGAAGGCCCACATTCGGGCTAAACGCCTCAAACACAACGACAATAAAGCTAAATGTATTACTCCTTACGGGTACTTACACATTTGTACATTATTATAATTTCAATTATCTGACCACACGTAATGTGTTGTTTGGTATGTACGAGTATCTCCTATTATAATCATATAATGGGCTTAGTATATTTTTACCACTTCACAGGGCCCTAATTGGAACTTTTATTCTGGTGAACTCCTAGCCTCGTGTCGCGAAAGACATCACAAACATTTAAGTAAAGGACGTAAAGTATATACGATGGTGACGTTTGGAAATGACGCCCTCTCTGTACATCCACCAAAACCGAATGTAAATTATATGTATCTATGTTTATAACTATGTTTTAAAAATACGAGTTATAATATGCTTGATGAAAAGATAAACCAGATCGAGTTTTTTGCCGGTTCTTCTCGATGACTGGGTTGTTTTCCCAACCAGTGGTAACTTTGACGTTCACAAGCGCATTCTCAAGGCTTAAACTGAATAAAGTATTTTTGAATTTAATTCCGACTCATAATTAGGACAATGACTTATGAAAAACACTAATTATAGTCCTCCGTGTGATTCCCCGCCATGATGGTACGAGACATTAGCAATGGAATGACCGCCACCGCATAAATCGCTTCTCATATAATGTAATCTTTTCAAATAGCCAAAAACTTATCTTAGTTCATTTTCCAAACTAAGAAAATGCTGATTGCTGTATTTTAATACTGTAAATTGTGCTTATACATACACTTTTATGTGCTGAATAGGTTAAGAAACTATACAATTTAATGACAAGTTAATCACCACACACACTGTGAAAATTGTCTCACAGTGACTCACGTCTTGACTCATCGTTGATATATGTATATAACAACTAGTCATTTACTTATGTTCAGTTCTAAAAAAAATATTGCTCTAATCTACTAAAGTTTATAGACTTAATATCAGAAAAAAAATCAACTTAAACTATTTCAACTGAAGTCAATAATTATAATGCATTAAATATGTAATTATATTTTCAGGTAAAATGCAACGCAACCCTAAATTCTAACAAAACATCTCTCGTCGTCGACTCGTTGGCGTTGCATATTTTATAATCGCCTCATCAAAACGCGGAAAGCGTTCATCGCTTTAGAGCGAGACGGAACACGGGGTGTCAAACAGCGGTGGGGATAAGTCGGCAAAGCTCCCGCAAAGTACACAGAATGCAAAAATGGCGTGGCGACGAGTGACAAGGCAAGACAAGGTGTCAGAGAGGGGAGAGCGTGACGTGACTTAGTTGAGCGCCGACCGTCGTTGTGGGTCCACGTTTGTAGTTTCTACTTGATAACCGCGCTGTGCATTGTGTATAGGATGATGTGCTGATAGGATAACGAGTGCAGTGGTTGTTTTTTTGTGTGTTTATTATTTGTTATTTTTAAAAACTGGATAAGGATATTGGATTGTGGAGCAACATGCTCACTTCAAGCAATCAGTATTTGAGACCGGAGTACTTGTCGCCGCTACCAACGACGGTAATTTTTTTTTAATTATTGTATGTCATAAATAATTACAAAACCGTATGTGTAAGGCGGTAATACAATGTTTTGAGGAATTTACTTGTTTCTTAAAATAAATAGAATTATTAAAAGTTTCAACGGAAAACATTAAAGCACTATTTATTATAATATTATTTGGTGATAATAAAATTAACAATAACGAAATGAGTACCAAAATGTTTTCTAAATTGAACGAGTCATTTAAATATTCCAAAAAATATATTTAGACAGTGTATGAATTCTGTTTTACAATTCTAATGAATATATTATCTATTCTTATTAATTAGGTAAAACATTAAATAGATCTAAACGTACGAGTTATGAATTTGGATATAAAATTGATTATTTTGTGGATCGATTCTGAAAAATTCATTACATATTAAATTCATTAGTATGTAATGAGAACTCTGTTCGTTTTGAAAGGTTTAAAGATCTTTGTACAAAAGTTACATACATTTATTGTTTAAGAATATAAAAAACGATTTGACAACCGGAGAAGTTTAATCACCACTATGTAAGTTGTGACAATTAAATATAAAATTATATAGTTATTAGGTGTATTAAGAAAACTGCATAGGTACTACTACCACACATAAGGCGGCGGGAAGAATTTGGAAGAAATAAACAATATTTTATGTAGTGCTTATTTGCCTACTATTTTTGCTTTTATGAATACAAAAATTAATAGTACTATTATTAGCACACTTGTAGTTGTTACATAAATTAGAGTTATATCGAAAATACTTTGAATAAAGTGAGACTAACATGTTTTCACACTGCTTAAATGAACATAAAATTTAAATATTATAATGAAATACATAAAACTTGTGTAAATTTATTATTTTATTGCTTTTATATTATCATAACTCTGGTATTTTAATGGACATAATCAAATTAATACATAAATAAATAGTTTAATGAGAATATCTATATGAACGTTTCCGAAAACTTTCCTGTAAGTTTGTGAACTTCGAGAATGTTTAATCAGAGAGTTCTAAATTCCATTGTAATGTTTTAGGTGGCTTAACCAGTGAGATTTCACATTACAATTTTTTGCAATCCCTTATCAAGTTATTGGATAAGTTGCGAATAAGGGAGCTTTTGTGCGATATAACCAATAAATATGAAAATGAGAATACTTCACGTTTCTCACACTGAAAATCATGATACGGATAACGAATATTAATTAATGTAATTGTTGTCTCACTGTTACAAATTGTAGTTACGAAACAGCAGGTCACCCAACAGCAGAGTAATTAGCAACGCAACTATCACAACAGCAAAACAATATTATTAACCAGTTATTGTCATTGAAAGATTAAACACATGAAAATGTTAAATAGCTACGTGATATTTTTTCTTCTTACGTAGCCGCCGAATATTGGACAAATAAACAATTATTTTCATTATCTATAACATCTCGTGCTGATGCCGTGTTACATTATCGTATTAAATTTATCTAATTATGTAAACAGACTTGACCAGTGAGAGAATTGAAATCGGTTTTGACTAAACATTTTTTATCAACATAAATCTTCTTCTTTTCTCTACTTCGAAAAACTATCATCACTATTCAGGAATATTATTATCAATTAGATAATAATAGTGTATTTTGATGACTTGAGTGTTCTAACAAGTTGATAGTCCCTTGTTAGAACTTTCTAGGACGCTTTTGTGATATTGGGGATTTGACGTCCTGGTATTTTCTGTAACACATTTAATTTATGCAGATTAACCAACATATATTGCGCAAAATGCCATAAGTATTGCACTTTACATATATAAATAACATAGATTATAATTTAAAAATAAATCCCCTCAAGAACTGTATAAAAATTATTTTCTTCCAGTACATAATGGACATGTATTTATTAAAAATATTTATAATTTGTGGAAATGCTTTCAAAACTTACATAGTGAATGTTGTGTCCAATAACTGAAAAAATATTCATATTTGCTTTGATCATCTTTTTCAAGTGTTTTATACTTTATAGTTTTAAGCGTTTGACTTAATTCTCATCTGATGTTAAATGATGATGTGGTCTTAGATGGTAAACACGCCTAAACTTAGAGGGACACTGGTTCTCGGGTGCAGCTCCCGGACCAACAGGTGCTTAGCGACAGATTTTTCAACTTGAAGGTGGTTTTTTCTTTTAATATATTATAGGGGGCAAACGAACAGGTGGGTCATCTGATGGTAAGTGATCACCACCGTCCATAGACACTAGCAACACCAGGGGAGTCGCAAGTGGGTTGCCGGCCTTTTAATATATGTGGGCCTCCGGCGCTCTCACTGACCGAACGAAACGCAACAGTGCAACCACTGTTACTTCACGTCGGTTTTCTGTGAGCGGTAGCTAGGGGGTGGCGGACTTAGAAAAAACCCTACCGCTATGTTATGGTTTCGTCACGATGTTTTCCTTCACTGACAGCTCCGACTCAGTTGCAAGGATCCTAACCCCCGTCCTTCGACACTGTGTCAAAACAAGCTATCAACAAAGCCATCACCGCTGAATAAAATTTATGTCATTATCAAGTATTTGCTAGTTTCGGCAAACATTGCACAGACGCTACTATTCATCTTTTGAATAATTATAAAATATTTTCGTGATATTATTGGTAAGTAGGATAGGACAAAAATATTTTTTTTCAATATTTGCAAATGTCCAAACTTCCTGAACTGATATGACTATTGAAGCCCGTTTGAAAATAAATTTTCCTTAATAATGACATGCATAACCATTGTATGATGACACGACCTAACTAAGCCATATTAATATTCTAAATCCCACTCAGGTTTTAATACCTTCTTGGGTCTGATAAGAGATTTGAGCACAAATCTGATTACAAATACGTTTTCTTGTTCCGATGACAATGACGAATTCACCATGCATTATTTAGAACTTGCATACAGCTAGCTGTTCCCCGCAGTTTTGTCCACGTTAAATTTGTACTAAATGTGGTACCTGTATCGCGTAATAACGGCCCAACCACATATTTTATTTCGTTCTCACATTGCGTAATTTCTGACTTTAACGTAATTACTTACTTTTTGTACGTTAATTGTTTCAAAGTGATGTTAGACAGCATGTTGAACCTTTGTCGAGTAATAGAAAAAAAAAGAGTTCGTCTATTTATGATTTTTGACGTGTATTGTTATAAAAAATATGTACACATTTTAACCGTTTTGAACTAAACCAAAAGTACGAATAACGAAATTAATTTACTTATTTAATTTCGTTGTTATAATTTGAATAGATAACATACACAAATTACATAAAACACATATTTACATTAAAAAAAGAATTATATACTATTTCAAAAGAAACTGTTTATTAACTAACGTCTCGGCTTAACGGCGCTCGCAACTTCTGATTCAAGCAAAAGATCCACTCTCAAAGATTAAAAGAAGTGTGATTTCAATAAACAAACGAAACTGCAATATTAGTATAGATAATCCAAGGCAACGAGACTCTTGTTTATTTGGCTATAAGTCTAAAGTAGTTTATCTCATATACTATTATTATCCTTGATCCAGATAAATTACGTTATATCTCATTATTTCTATACACGCTACAGTGGACTTTTCAAATATTAGATGATTTGTTCACACATCTGATGCTTACTGCACTAAATAAATAAATAAATTGGTTTGTTGAAATAATGCTGACTTAATTTGGAATAGTATTGAAAGTAAAGGGGTGTGTCCATTAATAACATGAGCTCAAAACGGGGGGAAGTATCCAGTAAAATAGAAATAATAGTTGTCCTAAATATTGTATAGTGGCGGTCGCTCGACACTAGCTGCGTTTTGAAATTGAAAAAAAAACGCCTCTTATAATTACTGGACACACCTTAATACAAAAGGAAATATATTTGACAACAAGCCAGACGTCGTTTATGTCCAACTTTATTATCCTTGATCAAGATAATGCTCTATTATAATTCAAGTTGTAAATAAAACTAAAAGTGACATAAAATTTATTCATAATTATTTCAAAATAAATTTAACGCTTTATAATATAAATTATTCTTGAAAATGTATTTTATATACTGTTTTATTCACATATTATCTCATACTTAACAATAAAATTAATTATTAAATGATACAATTAAAATAAATTTATGCAATTAAAATTATTTATTTAATCAGATTTTTTTAAATGCCCATATAAGTTTTAAGTGTTATAAAATTTTATTTCCTATTTTTTGTAAATTATTTATTATCTTAGATAACTTGTGTGATCGTGGATTAGAGTATTAACAAAGATATAAACGATAAGCTAGTTAAAACAAATAATGTTAATTATGGAATCAAACTCAAGTTACAACAAATTTAACGAATTTAATTCTGCTCTATTACGTAATAAGTTATAATGTACCTTGATTCATAAACGTGATGATTACCTTACTTTATCTGTAGCATTATTTTAAACAAGAATGTTTTTTGAGTAAGCATGGATGCTTGTTACTATTTGAGGCAAAAGCTACTGAATGAAATTTTACAGTAATATTATAGTTTATACATCAGAATAAACATAGGGTACTCTTTATATTGTTTAATATGTCCATAATATAACAGTGGGAAGAGTAATTTTGAAAAAACCTGCCATTTGAGAGCTTTCGCAGCGTGTGTCACAAAACCCCACAGTTACACATTTATAATGTATGGTGTCATCGTTTATAAAAATGCTAACGTAGATGAAGTCGCAGGCAACCGATAGTTGTAAGATAAATAGAAAAATAAACCAACAGACATCTCATATCAATAACTGTTACACTTCAAAATGAGACTGTTTATTCAAATGTAAGTTTTTGAATCTACCTTTTTTATTATAATTAACACAAGGGTAAAATAAAATCGTTGTTTAAACATTGTATGTCTTATCAATTTTTTTTTGTATTTGGCTGACGCTATTGGCCTAAATCTTCAAATTAAGGGCTCAAATTTAGACGACATCTTTGTGTTGACATCCTCTGAAAGAATTTGCCGGTCATTTAAAGAAAAATAAAAGGCTATCTTTTTAAACACGCTAATAAAAACACTTAATGTTTAAAAAGCTTTATTAACACATTAAAACACATCAACAGTTATAAAACTAATCTAAATATTTATTGCATGACCATTTCGTATACGGTATTTATTTTTTATACATCTGATCATAGAGAACTTCCATTCACGATAATTGTCTATGTCATTATATTGATCAATATTTTATAGTTCTGCTAATTGAGATATTATGTACTGGAATTTATCGTGTGACGTCGTCAGTTTCCTTTATTATATATCTTCCTTGAGTTAATGTAACAAAACCTGATGACAGAATAAGATGGATTTAAAAAAAACCACAGAATCTGCTGTTGATTTTACATTCACCGTGTCTACAGTTTTTATACTGACTCATTGTTGTTTGGTTAATAAAATAAAATTAACATAACTATTATTTTAACTTTGAAATAACCTTAACTAATTACAAAACGTATATTAAGTAAACTAAGGTTAATCTCGACAGACCGTAAAGATATTCTCAAAACGATAAACAAACATACAAACAGAAATTAATCTACTTATATAAGTTAATATGATGCTTTAACGATGTCTGCAAATATAGGTTTTCGTAGTTTTGAAAGAATGCATTACGCTGTTGTATGTACAATTGACGAGCAAAATTGATTTTAACGATTATACTATAATTTATAAAAATTAATATAATAACGAGAATCAAAATAGTTGGAATACAAACAATCTCCTCGATACTTCGATACTCGTTTTCAAAATGCATAGTTTATCTATTCTTATTTGCTTTAATATTCATATATAAGCTATAGCCGGTGAACTCATTCGCGTTTAACATTGCAAAATTTGTACGGAATTAAGGTAACATTTAATAAATTCTGTAGAGATACAATTGTCGTATAGGGAGTCGACACGTGAGCACGTCGGTCGTTTTCGGTAATTCTCGGTCCTCGTCGTGTGACCAACCCGACTTTGGCCCCCGACACCCCGTACCGCGCCTTACACGTACCAGTACATCTCCCTTGCTTAGCCTACTGTCTAACTACTATCTAAATTATTGCGTTCAACCAAACAGGAAAACAATCTCATGAATTTTAATAATATTAACACAGATTATCGTGCAATTGTTTGTGAAGTATATAAATATTTATTTTAACGTATTTAAGTATTCTGTCTATACCATGATTTCTCAATCTTTGGAACACAAACAATTTATGTTTGGAAATTACCCTCTTTCAAACTATAATCTAGTAAACATAATCTATATTTATAGAGATGAAAAAATTGTAAGCATACAGAAAATGAGTACATGGTATCCTAACAGATATCTATAGGCTTCATTGACCATCCTATTTTATTAGCTTTGTTGTTTTACAGGAAATAGTTGTCTCATCTGGATTAATTGTAAGCTACATTTTGGTGTGATTGTAATTTTGTGCTAAACTACTTGGTAGTTAATCCTTAGGCGATGTCTAGCAATTTTAAATTACCGTCGTTAAATTTGACCATTGCTGCTTAGCCCTGTGGAAAAACTGTATGTGTAAATAATAAACTTGTTAAAATCGTTTGACCCCCATAAGAGATTAACCGGGATAGACGCCAGAGACTTAATGTTATCTATGTGTATAGATTTTAAATAAAGCGGGTCAAGATGTTATTGAGATATTTTAACAAATGGTTTCGATTGAAGTAAGAATGAAAAACAGTTGTTTCATATCATAAACTAATAAGCATGGACGCCGAACATATCCGTATACGTATTTAAAATTGTCTCCGTACTTAAATTCGTATATAGCTTACTAGCAACCGCCCATGACTTCACCTGCCGTTGTATCATAAATAACACTATAGTGTCCTACTCTCTTTTCATAAAGGTAACGGTTTCGAAATAGCTCTCAATTGGTAGGAGTGTTACAAACTTAGTTACCACTTATCGTTATACTTTTTTTAACAATTAAAATAGTATATTTTTAAATTATAACCTATATGTTATTGTGATGTGTTAGCTACTGTAAAGTTTGTCAAAACCCGTTACGAAGTTTTTACGTGAAAAAGTACCAAACATCCATTATTCCATACAAATTTTCTCATTTATGAATACTCGTATCATGCATCCATATTTTAATTTTGCCACTACAAAGAATCAGTTGTAATTAAAACAAACTCGTCATATTTCTCCAAACAATTTGAATATAATATAGCAATTAATTAAAACAATCCTAATTAAATCAAATAAAGATAAAGCAACGTAGATAATATTGTATTATATACCTTGTCTGAGTCATTCGAATAAAGGTGAGTTTAGATTATGAAAATTTTACACTGTATATCTGTATAACATTACTGTCCGCTAAGAAAATCATATTAAAAACGTCCACGGTCAGGGAACTCCGTCAGGAGCACAACAGCTTAACGCAAAATACCGAATCAAACCGAGAAGTTTCATATAATATTTCAGGAAAATATCCATTAAATAAAAATTACATACAGAATAGTTAATAAAGAAAATAAAAAAATGCTAGATAAAAAGAAATTTTCATGAAATTCCTACGTCTCATTTATGAGGTTATACAAATGGCAGTGCACGATGCTGTTCTGCGAATTTCGATACTCGCACGCATACACATACTCGTATATGGTCGAAAGACAGAATGTCGCATGAAGGGGGCATAACACTTTTAAAGAACAAATCTTTATCTATAAGCTATCTCTCTAGTGGGATACATAGAGACTAGACTCAGCGATGTTTTCGATCCTTCAGATTTATTTAATGTTTTCATACAAAAAAGTTGTATGAAAATAAAAAAATAACAACAAAAGTTGCTATTAAAATATATATCAGCTGGTTAGCATTGTTTGATATGTATTTGTAATAAATTATCTGAAAATATATGAAATTACACATATAAAATTTCTTGTGTAAATACAAATTTCATTACATTACTTCCTCTGTCTTTAAGAGTAATTTGTAAGTTTGAAGGTTAACTTTCATCAACTATCTTTATTTTTTTAAATATAAGAAACAAAATCCAGCCCTCACAGCATAATTTTCACTATCAACTTCCATCCCTAAAAGATGATAATTTCATTTATTTGTTTTGAAGAATCACTTAATATAATTTTTTGGGATGTAATTAATTTAAGATTTATCAAATTTTTTGCGATGACTTGTTTATCGTCATTAATCTTCATACAGTTTTTTCATTGATTTTTAATAAGCAATAAGCTTTGATAAATCATATTCTTTAAATGATTTGAGTACAGTGTAGTCTTTATACACACATCATAAGAATTTGAAATAAATCACTAACGTTAACTTTCAGTCAACAAAAGTTATTAAGACTGTTACTAATTTAATTGCATGAAGTTAGGATTAAATTAATAAGAAAAAACTACGGATTGAAAATATTTTAGTCAATAAGCTTATCATTAATGTTTATGATGTTACCCTTTTGAGGTATACATAAGTAACTAGTTAATTTACTCATAATATTTAATTTCACAGATTTAATTTTAGACCATACAATTTTACATTACATTATTATACGAAAGGCCCTTGCATGTAAATTAAAAAATATATATATCATTGTCTTAGAAGTACTTTTTAGTTCTTATTACTATACTAAGTTTAGTAGTTTCGGACATGCGTTTATGAGACAGCAAACTTCTTTTTATTCTCCCTATACATATCTTATATCAGTATCTTACTTATATCAGTAAACAATTATTATCATAATTAATTAATACCGAATATAGAACACAAATTATTTACTCCTATCGCTGTTTGTGTGTGACAGCGGCATTGTAGGCGCACCCGTTCCTATAGATGTGACAACACGCCACGAGTTCAGGCTCGCCGCAAATTCAGCGGCACAAATTGCCCTTTTCACTGCGAGATTACATCATGCGGGAGTCGAGTGAAATGTCAAACGGAGCCGACGGCTGCCAGACGCGCGGATAAAGGCGCGTCGGCCGCGTGATTGGACCGCCCACCTCCCCGTCGCCCTCCCGACACTCGTCACACTCCCGCGGTCCCTTTGTACGCCCGTCACTCGCAACCTCGACCCGACGTTTAATTTCATAAAATCTCTTTGTTGCAGCTCGATGCGAAAAAGAGCCCGCTGGCGCTCCTTGCGCAGACCTGCAGCGCTATCGGAGCTGACACACCGAACCCGAAATTGATATCGGCAGCAGAAAAAGCTAGCAAAAAGTATGACGAGAAAGTAATTCACGCCGACAGCAAGCCTAGCTTCAAGCCTTATGAATCGTGCCTCACTACAAGAGAAAAGACTAGATCCCCTGAAGACAGAATGTCCATAAATGCTCATTCAAAAACACCTCTATCATCTAAAGGGAGTGCTTCTAACACCCCAGTACAAGCCCGCTGTGGTAGTAATCAAAGTTCATCGTCTTTGAGAACTTCGCCGCCTGCCGCTCACCGTAAGACGCCTTCTGAGAAATCCGACGAGAGATCAAGCCCGCTGCACAGTTCTCCAGTACCACCCAAATCCAGTGCCGAATCAACATCCAGCTCATCTACATCGAAGTTACCTTATACACCCACCTCTTTAACATCCAACGCTGATACCAAAGAACACTCAAGCTTCAAACCCAGCATACCTGTAACTTCTTCAGCTTTTCTTGGAGGTCTGCCACATTCAGGTTTTCCGTTACCGATGGATTTGATGACGAGCAGCTTGATGGCGGCTCAACACCACGCTTTAAAAAATGGCCTTAACCCGTATTTAGCTTACGCTAGGATGAAAGCTCCGGGGAGCGATTTAGGTATTTGCAGAGATCCTTATTGTACGGGTTGCTCTCTAAGCTCGCATTTGCTGAAGTCTGCTGTGTGTCCTGCTGGTTGCTCACAGTGTGATCACGCCAAAGCTCCTTTTTCATTACCAGCAGGTCACCCGGCAGCAGCCGCTGCATACGCCCACGCTCAACTCGCAGCTTTGGCGGCGGCTTCACAGTTACCTTACGTTTGCAGTTGGATGGCGGGAGACTCCGCTTATTGTGGAAAAAGATTTGCTACATCCGAGGAACTGTTACAACATCTTAGATCACACACTGCAACTGGGGAGCCAAGTCCGAGTCTTTCTATGTTGAGCGCGACGCATCCGTTGCTCCAAAGAACGTACCCGACACCACCTCTGTCCCCGTTGACGCCAAGATTCCATCCGTACAGCAAGCCGTCTCATCTCGTTTCATCGCCACCCCTGCCGTTCCCGTTACCGCCGCACCCATCGCTAGCCGCGTACTTCCCCTCGTATCCTCTATTCGGCCCCCGTGCCTTGCACCCTTGAGGACCGTCGGCGCTCCACGGACATAAGAAGGGGGGCGCCGAACGTTAACGCCCATGCCAAAAGGACATTCAGAACCGGAGTTAGTGTATATATAGCTTAGTGCTCTTCGGCTCTCTAGTCGACTGATATGATTGTCGATATTGAGTGCGCCCTCGAGTGCTAAGAGGGCCGCGACAGCTGTGATCTCTATTGTAATATTCATAATACTAGTAACAGTGGACGCTTCGTCGCGCCGCTCGGGCGGTATTTCATTTTCTAGTTAACGAAATTTTATGTACCAAAACTACGTGTAATTTAAGTTGTTATCAATTAGTGAGGGTTTGTTAATTGTGTTTATAATTTTTGTATGTATTTTGATCTTTTTTTTATTGATGTAAAACATATCTTTGTAATGTAATTGTCGGTTAAAGGGAAATTTTGTGTCTAAACGTCCAACAGTACAGTACATTTAGAATTAATTAATATTTTGTCAAAATCGGATAGTATATTTAGAAGTGCCAATGATTGATTCTTCTCTACATCCACCACTCAGAGATGATTGCATCTCATGCTCTCATTTGTGAATGGGGAAAATTTGTTTATCCTCGATTTTTAAAACACTATGCCTCTACACACATATTATTTATGAAAGGTTATCAAAGAAGGTTCAATCATTTTTCATACTATCATAATCTCAATGAGTCTCACATTTTTCAAATTATCTATTTTAATGTATAATTAGAACTGGCACAATAATTGTTTAAATATTTAACACAGAAATACAGATTATTCTAGGTATTATTACACAGAATAGTAAGTGTGGCAACGTTATTATTAAAAAAAACACTGTATTATCTGCAACTGAAATGTTGAATTCATTTGTTATTACGATGAACATAAATATTAAAAAAATATACGTAAATATTTAATTTCGATTATGTCTTTTATTTTAAAGCCCGTTATTTTAAAACAAAAATATAGAACATCTACATATTTACATAAAGATAATACAAAATTAACTAATATACTATCATTCAATTTAACGGTTCGGTTCTTAAGGTTTATGTCCTATATAAATATATATGTAATCGTCAGTAGACACAGGTCAATAGACTGTTGGCAGCTTAAGCTTAAAGAAATACCCGATTTATTACAAAGCTTTGAAAAATAACACATGATGTTTTGTAAAATTAATTTTTATGTGAAATGTATTTTTACATTAAGTTTTCATTTGTACAAACTTTTTTACTAAAATTTACAATGTACAATGTTGTTAAATATATAAAAAATAATTAAAAACATAATCCGCCATTTTGAGATCTGGTTCTTCAAAAATCAGCCGCAGGGTTTATTAACTAAGCTAAATCAACCTAGGAGTATTCAAGAATTTTATTAAATAATGATATATCTCGGCAATTGAAATGGAACTTTATTTTTCATTAACCACATGTTGTAATATATTATGGGTAATTACACCCATAAAATAATTAATTTAACACATCTTTATAATTAACGGCACGAGAGCCAATAAAACAACAATGTTCAAATATGCAGTCATAAACCACTTACCTTTCTAACATAGCGATCTGCAACGAGACACAATTTTTCATATTACATTGTAATAATCGTTTAACAAAATACCACTTTTTAAAATCAATACAGTGTTACCACACCTCACGCTCTTCTGGACTCAGAGCCGCCATGACAGTTACCTGTCAAATGAATGAACAGCGATTACAGTCAAGAAATTAATATATAATTTGTCATTGTAATTCAATTAATGAGACAAATTAAAAAGATTCTTTTGGAAAAGGTAACAAACATTTTGTATTTTTTTTTTTGTTAGCCCCCCTATATTGATGATATACAATCTTGCAATACTATAAGTCCAAAGATAAAAATATGTTTAACCTAACAAAACAGAAAATATCCTTCGTAATTGTAAGTGGCATGAACAACAATAAATTCTGATAAAAACTATTAACAACATAGGATGTTCATCGAGTGATATTCTTCTTTGACGCTTTGTTTAAAAGGGCAAGTAACTCTTACTGAAAACTTTTTTTATATATATATATTATAGGGGGCAAACGAACAGGTGGGTGACCTGATGGTAAGTGATCACTGCCGTCCATAGACACTAGCAACACCAGGTAAGTCGCAAGTGCGTTGCCGGCCTTTTAAATATGTGGGCCTCCGGCGCTCTCACTGGCCGAACGAAACGCAACAGTGCAACCACTGTTACTTCACGTCGGTTTTCTGTGAGAGGGTGGTACTACCCCGGGGGAGCCGACCCATTCATGCTGAAACCAGTAATAGCTTCAGCGTAGCTCTACCACCTACAAACTGTTAAGAGAACGTGTATACTTTTGAAAAGTACTGACATACATTATTAAACTTAGAGGGTTATATTTCTTTGAGTTAAAAGAGATTTAATTTTTTTATGCTAAAAAGCGGTTTATTTGTAAAATTACGGCACACAATAATAACGCTGTCTGAATTAGTACAAAATATATTTAAAAAAAAACCATTTGAATAAATCTAGTAACAACTTTCATCTTTGACAACCCTAGATACTCACAGTCCTCTACTGAAGTAGACATAATACTCATACCAACTACTACTTCTATCAACGTATTTGTGAATGTCCTGTTACAGACTTCCGGCCTTGCATACACTAGCTCGGCTTGCTCGGCTTCACAATAAAATGCATATTAATCATATTTATATTTTAATTAAGTAGATGTAATTAAATTAACTAACTTTGAATTGAATCTATTTGGATACTTGTATATTTTAAATATGTCGCTTTCCGGTTGTTGACATCCGGTACAAGAACTATTAATTAAAAATAATACTTAGAAATTATATTAGTTCATCAGAGTTACTGATAATTACCATTGATTAGTTTTCAGTATAAATAGTAATAATTGATCTTCACATATTAAATACTTTGTAACGTCATTTGTCTATAAAAGCCGGTGTGTCGCATTGTTTAGAGTTAATCGTTTTGTAACCACCGTCACGTACAGATATAAGGGAAAACGCTGCCGGATTATAAAGTAATCATACGAAATAAAGGGTTATCGTATCCGTTATCTTGTCTGAACTACCTGCCGTTTTACACTTCAGAAGTGGGATATGTCCGGCCCATATATTAATGGAATTTGTATAAAGAAAAAGCAACGTCAGTAAATAATGTCTACGGATGAAGAAGAAAATTCCAATTTTTTTTCTTCGGATCACTACGAAGAGACCAACAGATGTGTTCGATGCAATAGGCGACGTGTGAGCCAGGCCGATGCTGAGGTTGTTCCGACCAGATGGAAAATCAAGTAACATCAAGGGGTGGCTGCACAAGATTGACCAGCTAGGCGACGTGTATGATTGGGATCATTAGGATCGACAGTTCGTCATGCAGATTTGTCTTCGAGGTTCTGCAAGAGACTTGACGGGAAGGTTAATTAGCAAAAGACTGCAGGATACCACGCTGCGAGGTGTCATCGTTCCGGTCATATCGCTTCTAGCTGCTGGTATGCTGCCGGTTCTTCTCTTTACCAGCCCCAAAAGGTAAAGGCGAATATGGTAAATTGCAAGGGGAACTACACCCAATTTGAAAAGCGGCTATTCCAATGCACACTTTACATGTTGACCATTGCTTGGCCCGTTTGTTAGGACCCGAAAAGGTAACTCGTATGTACTTGTTGTTATAGACTCGTTTACAAAATTTTATTTTCAAAACCTGTTAAACTGTGTGATATGGGATACATAAAAACTGTGTGATATGGGATACATAAAAACTGTGTGATATGGGATACATAAAAACTGTGTGATATGGGATACATACATAAACTGTGTGATACGGGGTACTACATAAAAGCTGTGTGATACAGGGTACTACATAAAAGCTGTGTGATACGGGGTACTACATAAAAGCCGTGTGATACAGGGTACTACATAAAAGCTGTGTGATACAGTACATAAAAGCTGTGTGATACGGGGTACTACATAAAAGCTGTGTGATACGGGGTACTACATAAAAGCTGTGTGATACGGGGTACTAAATAAAAGCTGTGTGATATAGGATACTGTGTGATACGGGGTACTACATAAAAGCTGTGATATGGGATACATAAAAACTGTGTGATATGGGATACATAAAAACTGTGTGATATGGGATACATAAAAACTGTGTGATATGGGATACATAAAAACTGTGTGATATGGGATAAACTGTGTGATATGGGATACATAAAAACTGTGTGATATGGGATACATAAAAACTGTGTGATATGGGATACATAAAAACTGTGTGATATGGGATACATAAAAACTGTGTGATATGGGATACATAAAAACTGTGTGATATGGGATACATAAAAACTGTGTGATATGGGATACATAAAAACTGTGTGATATGGGATACATACATAAACTGTGTGATATGGGATACTGTGTGGTATAGGATACTGTGTGGTATAGGATACTGTGTGGTATAGGATACTGTGTGATACGGGGTACTACATAAAAAGCTGTGTGATACAGGGTACTTACTACATAAAAAGCTGTGTGATACAGGGTACTTACTACATAAAAAGCTGTGTGATACAGGGTACTTACTACATAAAAAGCTGTGTAATACAGGGTACTTACTACATAAAAGCTGTGTGATATAGGATACTGTGTGATACGGGGTACTACATAAAAGCTGTGTGATACGGGGTACTACATAAAAGCTGTGTGATACGGGGTACTATAGGATACTGTGTGATATAGGATACTGTGTGATGTAGGATACTGTGTGATATAGGATACTGTGTGATGTAGGATACTGTGTGATGTAGGATACTGTGTGATGTAGGATACTGTGTGATGTAGGATACTGTGTGATGTAGGATACTGTGTGATATAGGATACTGTGTGATATAGGATACTGTGTGATATAGGATACTGTGTGATATAGGATACTGTGTGATACGGGGTACTACATAAAAGCTGTGTGATACAGGGTACTTACTACATAAAAAGCTGTGTGATACAGGGTACTTACTACATAAAAAGCTGTGTGATATAGGATACTGTGTGATACGGGGTACTACATAAAAGCTGTGTGATACGGGGTACTACATAAAAGCTGTGTGATATAGGATACTGTGTGATACGGGGTACTACATAAAAGCTGTGTGATATAGGATACTGTGTGATACGGGGAACATCAAATCTGTGTGAAATAGGATATGTGATACTATATGATATGGAATTGCATGAAATTAAAAAGTAAGAATTCAATGAATAGATGTTCTGCTCTTGTTTTATTTTATTTTTTTAGATGCCATACACCAGCGACAAAACTGGCTCAGGTGGTAATGCTGACCGCCGTGGGGCACGGCAAATGCAGGATGGCCGAGTGTTACAGACTTCCGGCCTTGCATACACTAGCTCGGCTTGCTCGGCTTCACAATAAAATGCATATTAATCATATTTATATTTTAATTAAGTAGATGTAATTAAATTAACTAACTTTGAATTGAATCTATTTGGATACTTGTATATTTTAAATATGTCGCTTTCCGGTTGTTGACATCCGGTACAAGAACTATTAATTAAAAATAATACTTAGAAATTATATTAGTTCATCCGAGTTACTGATAATTACCATTGATTAGTTTTCAGTATAAATAGTAATAATTGATCTTCACATATTAAATACTTTGTAACGTCATTTGTCTATAAAAGCCGGTGTGTCGCATTGTTTAGAGTTAATCGTTTTGTAACCACCGTCACGTACAGATATAAGGGAAAACGCTGCCGGATTATAAAGTAATCATACGAAATAAAGGGTTATCGTATCCGTTATCTTGTCTGAACTACCTGCCGTTTTACAGTCCATTATTTTTATAAAGAATCAATGTCCGCCATAAAGTCTATTACACATTTGAGCTTCAATCGATGACCCTAGTCAAAAGACAATCATAGCGGTATAAAAACTCATAACAGATATTTCGTTTGTGAGCCAACCGCCGCTCCGATCCTAATTAGTACCATAACAGCTACCCGTTACGATAAATTGTAAGCAATTTATCTGTCGGTCTGTCAGCATAGATCACGCGCGTTGCATGTACCGGCGTTGAAATATTATGAGCAACGTGTAGGGTACCGACACCACATGTTGACACGTACAAGCTTTATTGCAAATATTGATTGGATTTATCAACTAAACGTTTTGTAACAGACTAAAATGAAATATTGAGATATATATATACGTAGTAATATGTTCCTATAATCATTATGTTGTTTAAATGTGTGTCCAATATGTTAAATTATGAAATTATAGCTTATGAGACTACTGAACAATGAACTGAATGCACGTATTCACGTTTTATTATAAACAAGGACCAAAATGAGGAAGTTGTCAATGCTGTTTCATTCTTTTAATGTTTGTTACTAATATAACAAGTTCTAATGCACTTCATCATTTATACGCTGGTTTGGAAAATTATTTTTAATTGGGAAAGGGGATTTTTCAATAATCTTGAAAGTACACTAAAGAGTTCCTCAAAATCGAATGGGAATCGTATAGCAGTGATTAACACCTCAATTGATTTTTAAGACCCAGATATCAAATTGGCGGATTGTTTTTAATTGGGAGGTGTGTTTTATTGTAACTCAATATGTATGATGTTATGATGTGTTACAGATTTAACTCGAGTGATAAGAAAGAGAAAGGGTAATAAGGAAAGTTATAAAGTAAAATAACAATTGAAGATGAAGTTGTCTGGAAGTCATTTTAAACTAACAAATTGTACTACTATACAATAATAAGAACCTAGTAAACATATGAATTATACACTTTAAATTGCAATTATCTTATTCTCTGGTCAGTTTTCTCTGAAGGTTGTTGTTCTAAACTGGCTGTAAAATTTGACATTTGCGTTTCATTAGTATCTAAAATTAATAAATTGTGATTTGGTAGACGGCTAAATCGTACCGATTATACAAACGACGAGATAAAAGATTTTAATGACTGGAGATACACTTTCCATAGCGATTCGTGAAAGCGAGGTACCAAAGCTGATATTTATCTAATTTTTAATTATCTTCAAACAATGTGTAACTGTCTTGCTAACCAAGGATAAAACAGTAATATAAATGAAATATTTAAATAATATTCCAAACTATAACGAGCAAATTAAACAATTGAATACATGTATAATAAAGATAATATATTTTATATTTCCGTAATAAAATTTAATGATCAAGATACATAGACTTCATTTTTATACTAATGTTCTCAGAGCCATCGAAACAGACTAATAAAAATACGCTGGAAACAAATTAGCATTCCAACTTTGTTTATGTAATTATGCTATATTATAAATGCGAATTGGCTAACACTATCAGTATAATAAAATTTAACGACCTGTCACTGAACATGCTGTTGTTTGAATAATAAACAATGATAATTCATACAATTAAAATAAATTAATAAAATCGCAGTGGATTTAATTATCACAATTTTTATAAATATCTCATACATAATTATATTGTATTTATGTACTTTAAAATGCATTTGTTCGGTTATTTTAGATAAATATTCTTCTTCTTACGGTTTTTGCACCTCACCTGAGTGAGTTTATTACATAAATGTACAAAAAACAGATCGCTATGTAACAACTGTATAGGGTATTCATTTTAATACTTTTATAATTATACTTTTCTTAAAACATAGCTTATCTCTTTTATCTGCCTGTTTATTACTCATACTCCCGACAATCACAAAGAATTATATTTGGCGATACAAGTGTGCAAACAAAATGGAATTTTTTGAATGATTTAGTAAATATTCTAAACTCCAATTTTACAGAAATATATTTTTTTTCTGGCTAAGTTTCTTCCATATTCTTTGTTCAAACCTAGCAATATTATATTTAGATGCATATGCATTTGTTAAAGAAGCAAGCACCTTCTTTCGAAGTTGTTTTTTCTGATTCTTGTCTACTCTAAAGATTAGTTATATGCATACATATTTATATTTAAAATATATAAATATAACAAATGGTGTAAATAATATTTTACTGAATATATTAATACAAAGCATTGAGTAGGTACCACATTGCCAAACAGCACACTGAACATTAGCCACACAGTGGGAAGAACACCTCCCAATACTTTGTAAATGTGGTTGGCATTTTGTAACTTACTTATATATACAATTATCAAAAAAATCAGTTTATGATGATGACTCCCAAGAAAATAACATCTTACCCCTCAGTTACTCACGAACTATTATGTCAGTATTTTTTTCAGCTAATGCAAAAAATAATACTGTACAAATATGAACAGTAGATATCACAAGGCGACGACCTCATTACAAACGTGTCACTGAGACCCAATAAAGAACAAACCAATTTAACACCTTAATTACTTCAAACTAAAACGATATCAGATTGTCGGCTCAATTAAATATATCAAAAGAGACGATTAAACGTTTTCAATACTTCAAACCGACCATAGACACATGAATTACTTAAGTTGTTAATTTAATACATCAAAAGATGTCATAATAAATGTTATGTTTATTAGAAAATATCATACTATAAAATTAAATTAACTGAAGTTCCATAAAAGTGATGTTTACCCTTCGGCAGGCTTTTAAACCTGTTAGGGTTGCTTTGTCAATTATTTAAGTGTTTCGGTATCTTTTTTGTATAGTGTAGAACATTGCATTTGTTTTATGGAAAAAGTAAAGTTCTTATAAACGCTCGTGTAGCCAGCCTTTATGCAGTGTAACGAATACTTGTCTATGAAGATCTATCTAATGTAATTTAAAGTAATATACTCACTCGACTTTGACAATTTATAATCATTGGATGATTCGACCAGTGGGACGAGAACACAGTGTGTCCTTAACTTTATTTATCGGAAATACTTTATAATAAGCAAAATGTTGGACATTCTCCGAGGTTTCTAAGAACATCGAAGATCTAATAACCGATGAGAGAGAATAAATATGGTGCGAGATGCCTTGAAGCGCGATTAACATTATGTCACAGAGTACCTATCTGTTGGTGTATATGTATGAATAATTTATTTGCAATCATTTATGCCAATTTCGGTGACATGAATGACTCACACAAAATAGTGACAAATAATAAACAATAGTTAGGAATGTTACTATGAATCAATCCTTTGTTATTTACGTATTATATAATACAGTTTTTAATATATATATATACATACTATTCTATACGTAACCTCAAATGAAAAGGAAAGAATTTAAACCTTCATTCAAGTCATATATTGTTTACAAACTCTTACTCGCAGCTTCGATCGCGTTAACTTCCGCGTACTTGTACTTGTTCTGTGGATGAAAGGTATCATATATCATTTTTTATAACCCTAACAACGTGTATACAAAATTTCATGATGATTGGCTGAATAGTTAAGACGTGTAAGCGTTACAAACAAATTCACATTCGTTTTTATAATGTCAGTTACAAGAATTTATTAAAGCGGCAGATGAAAAAGTATAACAAAGCCATCGCGTTGGGAAAATCTAGCAGATAAACGTCCAGAATAGAGAGCTCATGTGTCATCTAGAGTGCATATTTTATAAAACACATCAACGTGCTGTACTCGATATTAGACGCAATGAATTGGAAGCCCGACCATCAACGGCAATCTATTATACCTACGAGAATGGTGTTCTCATTCGTGTTTAATGTTCCTGCACGTTTCAGAAAAAAAAATGCTATTACGTCGAAGTCCAAACAGTCGCTGTGGCCGAAAACGGCCATGAGCATGAAGTAGGACTAATATTATAGATATGGATGTATTTTTAACTAGTACCACAATTTCTTAGCGTTCGGTAATTGGAATAATATAAAAAATTGGGTTCTGTTATAACCCTTGAAGAATTTTATTGTGCTGTCACAATCTGAGAAAAAAATAAATGATTTTAGGGATGTTGACTAACTTGAGTTGGATCTAAGTAATGGGATATAAACCACAAGTATAATAAAAGTCATGTATTTCACATAAGATTTATTCAACCTTGGCAACCTATTTGTTACACTGTCTTTGATCGACCGATTCTCAAAACAAATTTATGTTATGTCTGCCATTGCGAAGCTTAATGAAGTGCGCTTTTCCCTCCTAACCACGCCACAACAACGAACATTACTTCCTTTAGTACAAACACCAAAATAAATAATATAAACTATAACCGTGTCCTTAATATATATAACTAACTGTAGTCCGATGAAACTGTAGAGAGTCAACAGTGTAGTCAGTTTGAAAAAAATAATAATATATATAACTAATTTAAATAAATATATAGCAAATTAATAGCACTGTCTTATGGAAAATATCACTAGAGACATTCCATAACACATCACGTACTTCCATTACTTATTTTAATTGTTTTATTATTCCCTATACATTAGAGTTATTGTTTGAAGCACTGATGGCTCAGTTGGTACTATGTTCGGATAGAGCGTCGAAGGACGTAGGTTCGAATCCTAGCCGGAGCTTTCGATGAAGGAAAACATCGTGACGAAACCATAGAATGGTGATAGGGCTTTTTCTAAATCCGCCTGGCTAGCTACCACCCTCGAGTTGAAAATCTGTCACCAAGCACCTGTTGATGTGTTCCAGCAGCTGCACTTGAGAGCCCCTCTAAGTTTAGCGTGTTTACCATTTTAGATCACTACATCATTTAACATCAGACGGCATTGTGGTCAAATGCTAACCTATAAAGTATATATTGAAATAGTATAGTAATTAGGTACTAATAGTAATCAGGTAATTAAAATAGTAGCAATAGATTTGAAAATCGAACACAAGACAAGTAACAAAGGACAACCCTAAGCCAAACCAGGGTATCTTACAACGACACGGATCCATGATACATCGTCGCAGATTACTGAATTAATAAGATGTTGAAATGACTCAAGTAGGTACACAGAGTTTCCGCGAAAGTTAATTGCTTCGCTGTTATTTATTACATCTATTAACATAATTAATATTTATATAATACGCTGAGAAAACATGAATAATGCGATCAGACGCGGTCGACTCGTCTATTTAATTCTATTATAATGAATCGTTTATCATTTCATTTGAATTTTAAATTATACTGTTAATTTATACATATAATTTTAATTATATAAATCTTTTTAGAAAGGCCTGTTATGTGTTAAAATACTTTTATTTAATTTACAATTAGTGTTGAGTTAGTTCATTTAAATTCTTGTATACAGTTCTTAGTAACAATTATTTTTTGTAACAAATAGTATTTAGGCAGTTGTGTAAATTTATTCCATGGTTAAATATCTACCCATACTAATTTTCATTACGGTTAGCTAAATAGTACAGATGTGTTGCAGTACCGTCTTACTAAATGTAATTAGGCGAATTACGATAAGTTGGATAACATAAACTTTGTTTATGAAAAAAAATTGTATCATTTGTCATGGCGATCAGTTAAAAAAATATTGAACTTTATCAATCTCGGATATCTATTCTATAGCAACATTTATTTTTACATAGGCAAAGATTTAACCTAAGAGCCTAACTTTTTAGAAATGTCTCCTTTCAATCAGTGTTTTGGAATACAATACATTATTTTTGAAGTTATACTTCTTTTGGTGTGTTAGGGAAAAATGATGAGAGCAAAATTTTTACGATGCACACGCACACCGTCACGAAAAACCGACACCCTGAAGTTAGCTATAGTCAACATTTTATTCTAAAAAACTATGTATGTATTAAATACCTTTTTACTATTGTTAGTGTCGTTTTTTCTACAAACGTAGAATAAGGCGAACGATAACATTTTTGAAATGATTTTTATCTAGATACGCCAAAGAAGTATAACTTCTAACGCGTGTACATTAAGTACACACAATTTTTTTTTGTTTTTTTGGAGATCAAACTAATCAATTTATGAATATTAGTTTGTCGTTATAAAATAATTAGATATTGGCCTGTTAGTGCCTGAAATTCAACCATAATAGAGGGAATAAACTTTATTCTCACCTCTTAATAAATAGTTAGATATTATTATTTGTATTGAATATTGTATAAATCAGTAAATGACGTTAAAAGCATGAAGTATTACGAACAAATGCATAATAAATAAAAGCTTTGATTCGTGGATGGTATGAAAAAAAAACTGGGTTCAATATTATTTTATTCATAATACAGAAGCGTGTTGACCTATTAAATAAATAAAATAGCTCGATCAAAAGGTACTGAATATCTTGTATTCGCTTCTTTATCTAAAATTCTATACTACTACCTATTATAAACAGACAAGATTCGATTTTTTGTTTGTAATGAATCAACTCATAAATACTTAACCGGTTTTTTTAAATATTATCACCTATAGAAATGTCAGCGTATTTTATGCTTAAAATGTATATTTACGCGAGCGAATCCGCGACCATTATTAGTATATATGTGTATATAAAAAGAATATTTTTAAACTTTATAGGTTATAACGTTTGTGAACAATGTTCACCTGATGTTAAATGACGAATTGGTTTAAGATAGTTAACACGGTAATCTTAGAGAGGAACTGCCGGAAGTGTAACTGGCGGAATACACCTACCTATATGTGTTTGATGACTGATTCTCAACTTAAAGACGGTAGCTAGACAGACTAGTTCAGAAGAAACCCTACCAACATGCTATGCTTTCATCACGATGTTTTCCTTCACAGAAAGCTCCGACTTATTCTCGGGGATGGATTAAAACCTACGTCGATCGATCTGGTGTCCGAATACGCTAAACATTGAACCATCATCAGTTCAGATATAAATAAAGAAAGGATTTAACATATATCTAATTATCTTTTTGCATATCCTTTACCGTCAGTTAATTCAGCAAAATTTTTTAATGCAAATCCAGAGTCGAATCTACGAACATCGGTTCCATATTCTACTAGTATTTATCATTAGGCTAGCAGAACTTAAAATAACTTAATTACAGCACAGTGCCGTTTCATGCCACCACGCGTCGCCAGCGTTGCGCGGTCGATCCAGATGACAGCACAAAGAGACCGCCGCTTTGATGAAGCCGCCTTAAGGACGTCGACCTCGCATACACACGTCGTGAAAAATGTTAACAACAAAAATTTAGTTTTATAGTTTGTTAAAATTATCAAAAATTATTATAGAGATATATAAATGTCGTTTTGATCACGTTCACAGGTGCTTAGAAAAGAAGATGGAATGACTATTCAGGATTCATTTATAAGGTATTTTAACTTAAAGTTTGAGGGTTGGCGTCGGGCCAACAGTTGATTCTCAGGTCAGACCCGCCAACCCAACTTTAGTGGTACTAGGGCAAGAAGTAAATTCGAGTTTTAAATTGTATAACTTGATGGTGATAAGGATTTAGTTGACAAAAAAGGTGTCGTGAAATTGAAGTATTCCTCATACGCTGAATATAAATGCAACAACATTATGGACGCTAAATTAATACTTCAGTCTAGTCTCCCAACAACTTTTATAAGATTAAAAATGCATGTGTGTTGTAACAATTCCTAATTGTTAACTCTTTGGATGACAACAATTGTTACAAAAAGTACCTAAAATAAAAATCGTTTTATTTAAAAAAATGTGTTCATTAATGCTGTAAAGAAACCAAAGGTGGCTTAAAAAGGATCGCGTGACAAAGGTAATGACAAAAAATGTCACAATGAGGTACAGCGAAACTACTGAGTACCGGATAACCGCACGACAAATTATCTGGCGAACGACGCCCGACGCGTGACTCGCCGCTTTAGCTACCTGTCATCTAGATAAGACCGGGCTATAACTCGTCAGCCGTTCCTGTCACATTAATGCGACAGGTTTCATTTCAACACTGAAGAATTATAGTAACACCTGCTTAATATACGTAGGTACTGGTTACCTTCTAATTTGAATCATATTTTATTAATCACAAATGAGAAAGTTTGTGAGAACGGATGGATGTTTGTTACTCATTTACGCTAAAACTACTAAATCGATTTCGAAGAAACTTTACAGTAATATAGCTTATACGTCAGAATAATATATCTAATATAACTTTGAATAGTATTGTTTTAATTCGCCAAAATATAATGGTAAGTGTCAAGTATGTTTGAAAAAGTTCTACCGTCCGACAGCTATTTCAGGTGATCTGTGCAAACGAAGATAATGTGTCATCTTTTCTAAAGATATAAATGCAAGCAGGTGCTATTAGTCTGTATATATAAAATATGTTGGCAAACTCCAGAGTAAATATGTATGTATTCCAACACCGTGTGACCGATCACCATAATGTAAGTAGGTACATCTAAGTGTTTTGTATGGTTTATTATGCCTCGTGTCGTTGTGTTGTGTTGTATGATGGCGTTGTGGTAAATAGGCCATTATGCCGTTCAACCCACCACCATGAAAATTGGTAGGTGTAGATAACAATATTTACATAATATCCATTTTGATATAAATCAACTATTCAGTACAAGAAGACGCGCGCACAACTAGTTTGACATTAGATACCTATAATAAATTGGCGAAAACAATACAATTAAACATCTTTTTCTCCTCTGTTTGTTAACCGATTTGCTTCTTTTTGTTTAAAAAGCTACCGACGATTTTTGGTTGTTTGGTGTGTAATTTTACACACACGCTTTCGAGAGCATAGAAAAGGACATAGGATACTTTTATAAAAAAAATACTACTGTTCCCGAGGGATGTATTAAGTCTAAGTGTTTTTTATATTATAGGGGGCAAACGAACAGGTGGGTCACCTGATGGTAAGTGATCACCACCGTCCATAGACACTAGCAACACCAGGGGAGTCGCAAGTGCGTTGCCGGCCTTTTAATATATGTGGGCCTCCGGCACTCTCACTGACCGAACGAAACGCAACACTGCAAGCACTGTTACTTCACGTCGGCTTTCTGTGAGAGGGTGGTACTACCCCGGGCGAGCCGACCCGTTCATTCTGAAACCAGTAATAGTTTCAGCGTAGCTCTACCACCTAAAATGTAATAAATGTAATTATATTGAATCTAATCTAATCTAATTTATCCAGAAAAAAGTACAGCACCCGAGGAATAATTCCAAAGCAGCCAGCTAAAGCTAGTGGTATTTAGTTAATTAATTTTCCCCAATAAACAATTGAAACCTTCGTTTCTGGATTGTAGATATTCTCATTTTTAGTCCAAACATCATTAGTGTTATTTTAAAGATGTTTGGTACAGAACAAGTATGTGTACACATAAATATATAATCTTGTAGATGTGTCTGTGATATAAAACGGAAACGGGCTTAACTCTGAGTTACCATGAATTAGCACTTGTCAATTCGAAGCCGGTACAGTCGATGTCGATGTAATGTCAAGTGGCGCGAGATATCCGGATAAGTATCGTACAGTTGAGTGCAAGAGTGATTAGTGACTAGTCTCCATATGCCACTTAATAGGGCTGTCGCTAATATATATTGCACACATACCTATGTGCGTGTCTATTAGAATTATTCATTTTGAACGACAATTTTTTCGGTCCTTCAACAAAATATTGATTTATATATCTAAATAAACAAACCCCAAAAAATTCGGACCCTTAATTGTGATCCTATTTATATTTTAAAGTTTTTCCACAGATACATTTATTTTTGTTTTCAATTTCCTATAACGTGGCATCATTTAATGCTACCGCAATGGACCAAGGCGCAATTTGTAAACAATAAAATACTGCTTAAAAGTATTTACAGTAAACCGTCGCCAACTCATGTATCTTGGTAAGTTGGTATATATCTGTCACCAAAGTCAAACCGAAAATACTTTAAAATGAAAAAAATCAATGTATTTTGTATGTAAAAATGGTTTTCCATTTCCTTTTTTATAATTATATGCATTATTTTTAGCATATGACCACAATCTCACTTAATTTGAAGTGACGATATGTTCTAACGCTGAATAAAAAGAGACTGACCCTCAAGTGCAGGCGCACTTGCGGCAGTTGGCAGAACACACCTACATGTGTTTGGCGACCAATTTTAAACTTGAGGGTGGTATCTAGGTGGACGTGCTCAGAAAAAGACCTACTACCCTATGCTTTCACCATAATGTTTTTCTTCACCGAAAGCACCTCCTCAATTCCAAGAATTCGAACCTACGTCGAACGACTCGGTGTCCAAACACATCAACCACTAAGTCATCATCGCTTCAGAAATAGTTATTTTTAATAGTTAATGTAAAACGCCCAATAGAGAAATTAATTAAAAATAAATGTATATATAAAAAAATAATACACACATGACAGCCCCGGCGATATAAGTGCGCACCCTACTACCGGGCATGCGTTGTCAACTGACTACTCAGTCCTTCGTTTGATAAACATAGGCGAGTATTATATTTTCGTAATAGATGTTGCTATATTAATATGCATAAGATACTTATCTAAATAAATAACAGAACCCTTAATTATATATCTCTACAATTTAAAGATACATATTTAAAAATGGAGATCATGTCATATTAATAGAAGGGATTACATTAGGACTACGTCTTCGTGTTTATTTATATCTTTTTGTCTTATTAAAACCGATGGCTGATTTGGAATGCAATTCATTCGGAATCTATATAAATGCAATAATATAATAGGTCTATTATTGTGCGTTTTTGTCTTAAAACTACTGAAAAGATCTTCTTACACACTTGGTTCTTATCTAAAAAATATCACGATATATTGTATTACATTAATATAACATTATTAAAGTTTTAAGACAGTACAATTTTAATAATCACAATGCGTTCAGTATGCTCTTGCCGTGGAGAAGTGAGGTTTTTTTTTAAACTGGCTAACCACTGCTGTTGGCCTAACGGGCCTTCACTAGCTTTCCTAGGGCACTCAGCCGAAAGGTAATTAGCTCAAGGGTGCCAAAGGGGCCGCACTTCGGCTTGGGCTGTTACCTTAGGTACAACGCGAATCCTACTAAATTAACCATTTAAGCTAAGCTAACCATACGTGTAATGTGTATACTTTAGTGAGACACATATGCATACTTTCATTTACCTGCTATTTATATTTCCAGATAACTGAAAACAAAAAAATACAATAGTTTCGTATAAAAGATGTTTCTAATTTTTTTATCCTCATACATTTAGTATTTATGTAGAATTTATAAGAATACGCATTTCCAACATAACGTACATTCAAAGGCACTTTGTGTTCCACATCGAAAACAAACAAGACGGGGAACATTAAAGAGCCGAAAATCAAACGTGTGCGTTTAATTGAACGCTTAGAAGAATTTGTGACGCGACGTGTAAACACGCGCGACGTTAACATCCATTAGATGAAGACATGCGGCTCCACGCTAACGGACACGCTGACAAACAACATACTGATTGATAAGTGTGTGTTTAACTTTATTTACAGTTATTAAACACTACCAGTATGGAATGCATACAAATGCAGGCTGTGTCTCGATGGTTGCATGTGCTAACTCACGGGTTGTTCCATTTATGTTAAATTACAAGTGAGTATTTAAGTTAAATCACATGCTTTGTACTATTTATGCCAATTTATAGTTGAACGATTTTTCAATCGCGACTGCATATTTTTAAATTGAACTCCTATAACCACTTTACCGATTAAAAGTTTTCCTGCGTTTATTTTTTTCATCGTTGTTTTGTATCCTTATGAAAAGGTGTACATACGTGTAAAAATACTTTTAAATGTCTTCTATCTCCTAGCAAAAGTCTAAAGGCAAGTCTATAGGTAAGTTCAATAACACCCGTATCACTTTTGTTTGTGCTTAAAAACTGCAGTTTTAACTAATTATTCTATTTTTTATACTTTGTAAGTTTACGCGTTTGGCCATAATCTCATATGATGTTAAATGATTATGTGGTCAAAATTGCTAAACACTCTAAACTCAGAGGCGGTCCGGTTCTCAAGTGCAGCTGTCTGAACACACCAACAGGTGCTTGACGATAGATAATCAACTTGATGGTGGGAGCCAGCCATATACTACAGGCTTAGAGAAACCCTACAATCGTGTTATAGTTTCGTTACGATATTTTCCATCATTTTCCGAATCTACGGGGATTAATGAAATGCCTATACACATATTGGCTAAGTCGTCATTGCTTTATTTTATTTGCCCATATATTACGATATAAATGTAAGTTAAATAAAAATCCTGCCATCTCAGAACTATAGACTAAATCGCGAGCTGCTTCTGCTCAATATAAATGATTTTACGTATCGCAAATGAACGTCTCTCATGTTTGAAGAAAATTTCTAAGTTTACCACTAAAACTAAAATAAAATAAGTCATTTTGTTTTCTTTTTAATGATTCTTATTCAACCGAATGTAGCAGCCACATTGTTTCCTACTGTTTTTATTATCACACCTGGAGAGTCGGTGATGAGAATGTACGAATCATACAATATCTTGATATCATTCGAAAAAGGTTCTGTCAAGTGTCGTAGCAAGCACCTGTATATTTATCAAAGACTTTCTATCGGTATTGATATTGCACACACTGCACCAATAAAATAATTTAGTAGGTGGTAGAGCTACGCTGAAGCTATTATTAGTTTCAGCACGAATGGGTCGGCTCGCCCGGGGTAGTACCACCCTCTCACAGAAAGCCAACGTGAAGTAACAGTGCTTGCACTGTTGCGTTTCGTTCGGTCAGTGAGAGCGCCGGAGGCCCACAAATATTAAAAGACCGGCAACGCACTTGCGACTCCCCTGGTGTTGCTAGTGTCTATGGACGGCGGTGATCACTTACCATCAGGTGACCCACCTGTTCGTTTGCCCCCTATAATATAAAAAAAAAAAATGAACATCATCTATATTGCCAGTTAGGAGGGCACGATAAATGTATATGATTGGATTACGATCCCCAGATACTAGATGTAATACTCGCCATAATATAGCTTAGACATGTCATCTATATTTAGAGAATAAGCGAATGGTATATTTTTAGATTACATTATAATTAATATAAGATGCACTGACAACACTATGTCGTGTTACAACAAACAAGTCTTCAAAAGTAAGGCACTTACGGATGAAAAACATGCCATAGCATCCCTACGTATATCATTTAATAGCTCATTCAGTTGTTTACAACGCAGGATGTTATCGCAAAGGGAACTGAAGATGTGTTTAGAAAGTGGACGACTTCAATTCATTTCGTCTGTGCAAGCTTTTGAAACACTTGTCAAAGGTTTTCAGTATAGTGGAAGTTAATATTGCACTTTTAAGTCAGGCCTTTGAAGATAAGGAATAGGTATTTTGTATAATTTTTTTTTGAATAAAAACTTTAGGTAATTGTTATATTATAGAATTAGGTGATACGCGTGACGTTGTCGACCCCATTTATTATCTTAACAATATATTTTATATACGGAGGAAAAAATATAAGTACCACACCGCTTGCCCCACATCTACACTGTGAGGAAACTCACGTCGTTGAGCACATAGAGCTTATAAAATCGTAGTTAGTTAAAACGTTAATAGCTTTATATTAAATGAAGCTATCGTGATAATCTTTTTTAGAGACGTAAAACCAAAATAAAAAAGATCGAAATCCATCCATTAGTTTTTAAGTGATGCACGAACAAAGGCAGAGTTCTATCATTTTATTTATATGGATAATACTACAAGGTAACCCACAATCCATCGGCAGTCGTCGCTGTCATTATAGATTCTAAAACACTGTGACAACTTTTATGGGCTTTAGATTGAACGTATCCAATCAATTTTCATATACTCCACTCGGATAGCGACAAAAAAATATTTTCTAATTTTTATCTCCCTTTTAAATAGTCTTTCCAATAACTTGAGATGAAATACATTCTATGTTTCTGATTACCATTATAAATGTGAGTTTGTTTATTACTCTTTGGCGTCATTCAAACAATCATTAGGAAATTGTTCATACAAGTTGTACGGAGTACAAAAGAGGACATAGGATTCCTACCCCACCTACCAGGCCAAATATATATTAACACAAGCAAAGCCGCTTGCAAATACTACAAAAGAATAATCTCCAATGATATTTTCATTTATTTTCTCACTTTTCCTTCTTTTAAAAAGAATTTAATTGAAAAGCGTGTAAACCAAAAAAAGATTTCAAATATTCTAAAATATCTTCGATGATAATCACATCTATCTGGAATCGATTATTGAACTGAATAATAATCTTTACTGGTATAATAATGTTAAACAAGCGTAAACATAAAACCGAACTACCGCGTCGACCGAAAAACCTTTCCACAGAAGCAGAACGTATTCAAAAATAAAACAGTCACAGAGTAGTTAAAAAGTAAATAAACTACTGAACAACCGTTTACACAGCGGCATAAATTCGTTAGATAGTTAATAAGCTAAGCACATTATTGTAGCTGTAAATATTGTATCCAAAACAAACATGTCCTACGTCTGTGAATATACGACAAAGAATAAGTACTCTGTTGAATAGAAAGGTCCCTTCATAATTCTATTATTATTTAGAAATTAGTATTCAAATTTGAAAGATAATTTGAGCGTCGAGACTCTGAATATTTCACTTTACAATGTGTTTCAACCAGTGTATGCGTAAATGAGAGAACGAATGAAGACTGAGAAAAAGACTTGTCTCATGACCTGCCAATACAGCATAATGATGGCGGTTGATATCTAGATAAACCAAAGGTGGATAAGAAATAATAATAAATGCTTCCCCGTCATATTATTAATTTTAATTCGGTCCCGTCCTACGGTACAGAGTCCACGAGCGCGATGCCTGCGCGATAAAGTGACACTGTATTCATTAATTAACAACATGTTGGTTCTGCAATTCAGACCTGCACACATATGCAGTACCTATATTGGTTCTATAAAGGACCTTTTTTTGGTTAATTAGCCTAGTCAACATTACCAGATACGAAATATACATGCGGGTTTTTGTGGCACATATGAGAGCATATGTGGCGCACTGAGGTTTACATGTATGGTTAGACAGCTTGCATGGTTAGACAGCTTAAATGGTTAATTCGATTTATATTCGCCAAACGTGCATGCAAGACAACGGCCCAAGCTGAGGTTTCACCACTTTAGCACCTTTAAGCTACTTGTCATTTCGGTTGAGTACCTTTCACGCTCACTTCAGGCGTGGTGACACTGTAGAGCCCCGTCCGGTCAACAACGTTAGTCAGCTCGAAGAAAAATAATTAAAACGATGTCTGTTTGATTATATGGTTGCGATACACATCACTTACATAGTAATTGATTGATTTCCGTTGCTGAAAGGAAGAATATTGTTTTTGGAACAGTCAACTGAAGAGCCTCTTAATATAAACTAATATAGGAAAATAAAAACAGTGACAATATTTTTGTACTCGTTTGTTTTATCAATAATAATTCCATTTCTTATTAAAAGGTAATCAGAGGTCGTAGCACTAGAAAAATATCTTTAGATTTTGTAATTCAAACGGGATCATAATTGCTGCCTCCCTCTGTAACATAACAAAAGTTTATTTTTGTTTATCGTTTAAAAAAGAAAGACCAAGAAAATACCATATTCAAAAATACAAATTGTTTTGTGTTATTACCTGTGTTAGATGTTTCACATCTGCGATTTACTATTATTTTTTTATTCTATGCCCATTGATGTAAAGGATTGACCTCTTTTATGATAATCGTCGGGCGTCTACGATGCGTTGATGGATTTGCATCGATATATGGGCATATCATAGTTTACGTGTAGCTCGGTTATACGACCCCATATATTTCAGTATATTTCAACTGTGGCTAATTCATTAGCCGTTTGCTTTGCTTTCGTAGATTGAGTATTTACTTCAACAGTCAGTGTTAATGTACTGAGCATCTGTTTTATGTTAATGTTCATAGGAAGTATGGGTAGTTTCAGGGCGCCTATTAAACCAATTAAGGGAAAATTTAAGAATAATAATTCTAGAAGCTTTATTAAAAATTGTATGTAAGCCGACCTTTGAATAAAGGCTACTGACACTTAAGTATAAAGGCCGCAGTATAACTATAGATGCTTAACGATTAATTTTAATAGTGTAAAGGGCATCTAACTAGGTAACTGATAAGAGACGTGCAAACAACATTTCGTGGGTTTTCACATTATTTTTTAAAACATCCTATGGTGCTTCTATTGGATCATAATCATTCAATAGACATCGGCTTCATTATACTTTAGGACAATTTTTTTCTAATTACTTGAGATAATTAAATCAAATGATATAGGTATATTAATGTCTATTTTTATTTCTAAAGTACTTAGATCTTATTTATTATTTAGACCAAAGTTTTATGTAATATAATATATATTATAACTGGGATGCAATACGCGTTTATGTCATAACTCGTAATTAGTATACACATGATGGAAACCCCATCATAATAACTTAAAATAGCCTATCTAGACTAAACTTACCGCATTATATCACAAAACTGATTGTATTATTAATCTTCTATACTCTATATAAATAAAAACCAATTGCCGAATGTATGTAAGCGCATCACTACATAACAGTTGCATTTATTAGACCAATTCTTTTCTGTTGTGTTTGTAATGGTCAATACAAGTTTTCAATGAAAGAAATTATTTAAGAAATCAGGCGGAAAAGAGAAAAATTTGGTATAAAAAAAAACTTCATATAAATAGTTAGTGAGACAGCAGACACACTAGGAAGGTCTTCAAAAATATTGTCAAAAATATTGGCATAGTATTTCATCGTTAGTGCATCCGAGTGAAGCCAACGCCGACAGCTATTATTAAATAATAATAAGAAAGGATTATTCAGTTACAAACGAAAACTTTAATTAACTTACTTGACGTAGATTCGTTATCCTAATGAGCCAGCGCTTTCGATGAAGGAAAACATCGTGATGAAACCATAGCATATGGTAGAATTTTTTCTAAGCTCGCTTGGCAACAACCACCGTCAAGTTACAAATTGGTTGCATACTTCAACTTTTCTGGTTACATGGCTTTCTTCTCCTCTCATGATATGCCCATACTATGCTAACCCATTATTCCTCAACTACTCTCTCACTGGTGCTGTTTTCAAACTTCCTCTGATATACTGGATCCTAATTTTATCCATTTTAGTTATACCACACAGCCATTTTAACAGAAAAGCACTGTGCTTATAAAAAAATGGCCTTCATTAAAACAAATATCAGCTAATATTTCAAAACTCAAACCACTTATACTAATACTAAGATAGTATATTATACGCAACGATGAGAGAAATACAAACACAATATATTATTGTATTCAAAACATTTGAGATTTCGCAGACGACGTCTTCCCGTCACATTTCAAACGACAGAAAGACAAACGCATCCGTTATGACGCGAAGCGTTTCGGTATCCGAAAGAATTTTTATAGGCAGACAGACGTGAATTGCTTTATTTTTAAAATACAACATTTTACGCTTATAAAACGTAAATTTTATTATGAAAGATTAAAATGTAGAAAGTTTAATTATAATTAATTACACCTTGTTAGGGTTCTCCAGTGTCAGAATTGCAGGTTTTTTTTAAAAATAACTTTGAAACAATGATAGCTCTGTAATCAATCGGTTCACCGACAATAAAGCGGAGCTTTTGGTGAAGGAAAAAAATGTGATGAAAAGAGCATGTTATTAAGACTTTTATTAAACTCCATCTAGCTAACTACGCACTCAAGTTGAATATATGTGAAGCAGGTATAGGTATGTTCTGTCAGCTGCAGCAGATAGCCATTTTCCCCTAGGTTTAACGCGTCATCATCTTAGACCACATCGTCATTTAACATCAGGTAAGATTGTGTCCAAACGCTAACGCTTATGACAAAAACATAAATTATGAATTATATGATAAGGTATATAATAGTATGCGTATAATTCTTCTCATATACCTCGATATTGATGATTTTTTCAGTTGACCGCGGTATTTGGCACTGATGTCGAGATCTAGATTTTTTTATATTTTCCACCATATTCTTATTTATTTATTTTTATTATAAAATCTTGGCCCAAATTATCACTTAAAATTAGGTGAGAGTGTTTTTTTCTCATAAAATACGTAAATATAGAGCGTAGGACAATAATTTGAATTTGAATATTTTATACAGCGATAAACGACAGAACCCGAAACATTCCGGCCTCGACTCGAACGCGTATTACGTACGTCAAACAAATAATCTAGTTATTAAAAATTATTATAAATAAATCGTAAAGAATTATTTTTTAACGAAACTGTACATTCACAGATAGAACGTAATTCTTTATAACGCGTCTATAAAACAAACTATTTTACGGCCGATCGTAAATCGCCTAACGTTTGGTTTATAACAATGTTTTCATTCACTAAAGTCGGTATATCTAGTGGTTATTCATAAATCTCGCTTTAAATTCGTGTTTACGGACATCAGTTGGTCGTACATCACACGTCTATTTCCATGCTTTCTGTTTCAACAGACTTTTTCTATACGCTCCAACGTGTTCATAGAATAATAAATTAAGTGTTTTTTAACAGAGGGGTAATTTTGTATTTAACAAAAACTGACGAACAACATCATGTTTTTATCAAGAAACTTGATTCGATTTATAATTAATTAATAAATTGATTAGATATGATTTTTTTTAAATATCCTGTTAGTTTTAGCGTTTGACCATAATCTTATCTGATATTAAACATAAAAGTCGAAGAGTAACTACGCTAGCTCCCCAAGTGCAGCTGCCGGAAGACAGATAGATGTAGGCTCTTGATGATTCATTTTTAACTTGGAGGTGGTAGCCAGCGAGACGATCTTAGAAAAAGCCCTACCATAATCATATGGTTTCATCACGAAGTTTTCCTTAACCGAAAGTTCCGACTCAGTTGCAAGGATTCGAAACTACTATCCTGTTCGACGCTGTGTACGAACAAGCTATCAACGAAGCCATCATCGTTTCAAAAATGTCATCTAGTACTATAATATAACACATAAATGGATGTCGGTATATCTGATATCAATGAACGAACAGCGCTTGATATTTAATAATGATGAAATGAGTTCATTCCACTAATATTAATGTTTCGCACATAGCATTGAATATTTTCAGATTGCTTTGTCACTTTCAATTGATTTCAATATTTTCTTAGTCATTTCTACCTTAAGCAATCCTCTATACCATTACATTGATTAATATTCAATAATTTACGTCAACCATATCAATACAATGTATTGCTTTGATTGATTGCTGAATTAATATTTTATTTCATTTTTAAACCATGCATAAGAAAAGTTAATACATATAATACATTCAAATTGTTTTACATGTTTAAAAACAAGACTCATGTAAATCGGTTATTTTATTTTGTAAGCCTATCAATGGACAGACAGACGAGAGACATCGCCTTTTATAACATGTACTGATGAAACGTGCCGCATCTGCGTATATATTTAATCACGAGACGAAAACATCTCAAGTAGCCACATAATCCGGACTACAGACGCGCGACAATAAATCGCAATATTATCGCGATCGCGCCGGCCATCATAAAACACGTATAAACACCGAGTGGTAGCCCGCTATCGACGCCGCATCGCGTCGATATTTACACCCCTACTCCGGCGATTACTATCGATGCCCGTTCAGTTCACCTCCCTATAAAGTTGAGGGCACATTTGGACAAGAGCATTATTTTATTGTATCAGTCAGTTACCCAGTGACTTGCATATTCGCACTGATTTCCTAAAGTAATGGTATAAACATTTTGAAATACTTTCTATCTGTTTTTTATACTTTATAGATTTTGATCACAATCTTATCTAATGTTAAATGGAAATGTGGTCCAAGATGTTAAACATGCTATACCTACAAAGATCGGCTCTCAAGCGAACGCACCCATCGGTGCTTGATGATAGATTCTCAACTTAAGATTGGTAAATAGTTAAGAAGCTTAGAAAAAGCTCTACTACCATACACATACATATATGTTTATGAAATCAAAAAATAAAAATGTTTATGGTTTGTATTGTTGTGGATATTGAGTAAATTATAATATAAAACTTAAAAAAGACGATGTTATGAATAAGTCAAGAGTGTGAGTGAAAGAAATTATAGAACGCTTTCTATAATCTTTCTATATCATTATAGAGGTGTTTATTTATTATGGGTTTTGTTTATTAGAATTAAATGCTGTTTTGCAATCAACCTATTTAGGAAGTTTATTTACACAAACTCCAGCACAAAATAGAAGTGGTGAATGTTACAACAATAAATAATGTAACGCATTATGCTAAAACAATATATTTCAAATTCGAAGACATAATTATTCTGCTGTTAATTACCCGTTCCCCGTTATTATTATGTATGCGCAAAAATAATGCTCGGCCGATGTTGCCACAATATACGAACAAGGAAGTATTATGCAACAACCAATAGGTGTGAAAGAGAAGAAGGACAGTCAAAGTCATGATATGAAAACGAATTCTATTATCTTGTCATATTTACAAAATACAATACGATCAAAAATAGTTATTTACTATCCAATAATGTATAACAACAATTGTAGTGAAATAATATAACAGAACGCAATTTATTAATGACAAATAGTTATTATTATGTCGTTCAAAGGAAGAGCAGCATATCGGTAATTTTTTTACAATATTAAGATTTATATGTATTTGGAATCAGGTAAAAAGGTACATCTAATAGCTATGTTTCGTTTACCTTTGTGATTCTGTTTTCATATTACACTTAAGCAGAAAAGGCGCAGGCTAAAAAATTTTCCACTTTTCTCCGATTTCTATTTCTGTTAGTTGCACCCTTTTCCATTACGTTGCGCGACAGCAGAATGACAATCGTTAGTGAAGAATTTAAAAAATTAAGCCGGTATCCCCACAACCTTACCCGAGTGTCGAATAACATGACACAACTCGTATAATAGCCCGTACCTTTTTAACGGTGAGAGAATTGACGGCGATACGATCGGCGACACTGTATAATTTCATCGATATAAAAGGACGCGACCGCGCCGACAGAAAAGTTTAAACATATAAAATTCAAACGAATGTCCAGATAAGATTTTTTTAATACCGGCTCGACCTTTGTGTAAATTTTTATGTCTGTCGTAACGTTTGTGTGTTTCGGGGTACAATTCGGAATTAGACCGACACATCATAAAATTTATACATGTAAATAAACATTTTGTATTTTTTATACATTATTAATTGTCACGATTGATTAAAATCTTCCCTGATGTTAAACGGCGATGGCGCTTAAGATTGTAATACACTATACCTAAAAAGTACCGCTGTCGGAATATATAGTAGGTATTCAGCGATAGGTTCTCAACTTGCAGGTGGTAGTTAGGAAAAAGGACATTAGAGAAAGTCCTACCACCATTCTATGGGCTTATCACACTGTTTCCTTTATTCCAAAAATGCCAAATAAACAATCATCGCCTCATACGTTTTGTAAATTACAAAAAAAAACTCTGATATACCGAAATAGCGTTATAAGGAAATCACTATGACACACAAATTTGACGTCTGATATATAAATGGTAGAGGTGATTAATACGAATGTGGCGTAATAATTTATGGCACAATTAATATTTATAAATCTTTTTAGACAAAAAAGTGACTGCCGATGGTATAACGACCTCCATACATCAAATGTAACAGCAGTAATTGGGGCAAGCTTAGGTGAGCCGCGTTGCGGGATTAGCCATCGTTATTTAAAAATCAGATAGGGTGACAAAATATCTATAACCGAGCAGACCGCTACCACCATATATAGGGTGATATAATCGTTACGGGAACACTTTTGAAACTTTTCGATATCAAACAGCATATATTCAAGGCTGCGATGACAGCAATATCTTGTTTTGCGTCGTTGTATTCTTGGATTCTGCTGTGCTGAAAATTAGATGAAGATAAAAAGAAAATAATTAAAAAAAATATAATGTACACTTATATGGGTTAAACATGCGTTTGAACCTAGGACAATTCCTGTAATCAAATCGGGAACTCGGCTAGAACCTCAATAAATCGGAAAGAGAAAAACAGACAACAAATTCACGTTTTACAAAGAAAGAATACAAGCTGTGGTTCAATGTAATACATTATTTCGCAATTAAAGTAATAATATAATTTCCTTGCCGTTAATTCGATAGCTTACGGAATTTGAAAACAAATTTAAACCGACGCAATATAATTTTACTCGCATGTTTAAATACGTCATATATAAAAAATACCTGAATGCATTTCCAATAATGATTATTGCGATATAACAACAAGACAAAAAATATGTTAACAACAAAACGTAAAGTTGCAACTGGAACACAACAATCGTTTAAAAACTTACAATCCATCCAAATGAATATTACGGACAATAAAATTGTCAACGCCAATAAAATAAAACAGAGATATCATAAAGAAGAATAAAAAAAGCCTATCAAATGTAAATTAAATAGAACGGCGCTTATAAAAACAATTATCAAGCCTTCTTTACGTTTTGAACATAGTGAATTTTAGTTAACACAACAGACAAATCGAATGTTTTCGTTCTATACGTAAACGACGCACGAATATCGTCTCTAATACGTGACACTAACGACATTTCGACGCAGATCTTTGATATGTCGTCTTGGTTTTCCTGTGCGTACTGACAAACCTAATAGAGGCTCTTAATTAATTTAAAACCATTGAAAACTAGCTCCTATGTGTATTACAATACAGGTGTTGATATCAAATGCGATCGTAAATATAAACGACCTCGGACTAAAGGGGAACTCGAGCGGTCGTTCAAAACAGTGGATATGAGGGCATAAAAATTCTTTAAATGCTGTCACCGGCTCGTCTATAGCCATTACATTTGTCAAGTGTCAAGTGGTAGCTCGGTGGGCACAATTTAAATGATAATTACATCGAGACCTCAGCATAATGATATTTCTAGTAACGGGACGAGCCGTTTCGAGTTATCGACTATTCGTTACAACGAGATTTTATATGCATTACGGAATACGGATGGTTTTTACGTTGTCGGAGTAACAATCATGTTTACTGTCGTTAATTTTGCTAAGCTCTTTTAACGCTCTCCATTGACATACTTCGTAACGTAGTGGGTATTCGGTTTTGCTATTTATTCGAAAGCTCGAAGGCTTGATCCGCACACATGACTTAATCTTTTGTGATGAGAATAATTATCAGTTCTGTGTTAATATATACAAATGACGTTTTAATGTACTATGTTAATGTATATCAGCGGTTTGGCTTCATTTTATGTTTATTTTGGAATTAAATAGTTATGTCATATTTCTCATTGTTATTAATTTGTAGATTTGGAGTTATCTGACCATCAAGCTTTAATTTAAAATTTGTACTGAATTAATATTGTTAATTTTCTTCATCTAATAGTTTATTAGCCGATTTCCGAAAGGAGAAGGTTTTTAGTTAGGTTGTATTTTTTATGATTGTTACCTCAGAACTACATAATTAACAAATTGTTTTGTTTTTCTTTTTTTGGGAAGAACATTTACTGGGATTACGAAGATATTCTAGGACGCTGCTCAAATTTAATGTAAAATGCATAATGATTCAGATGTTGACAATATAAGTTTATGACAAACCAAAACTAGATTGATGCCTAACTATGTTCAAACGACGTTCTGATGCAGATTTTTTTATTAGTAGACTTTTTTTGAAGTCCGTTTTTTTTTGTTTTATTAATAGTAATAACAGTACATCATTTTCAGTTATAAAAATGTTATTGGGTGTAATATGAAAGTTAGTGATGTCCGAAAATAACACCCGTCTCTGTATATACACCAAAATGATTGTAACCCACAATGTTTGTTTTAAAAATATCCTAACTAATATTATAAATGTGAATGTGAGTTTGCTTGAGAACGTTTAAACGTCTTAAACACTCAACCGCTTACCATAAAATTGTGCATACACATTATCACCGGTACTATACCTTTCATTTTGAAAAGAAAAACTATTTTCAAGATATAAGTTAAATTTATATTAACACGAGCAAAGTTGCGAACTTACGCTATTATACAATAAAATATACATTCGAGTTTTGTTGCTGGTTTTTTTTATGACTGGATGATTTTCACTGATATTTTTGACGTGCTCGAGGTTTTAACCGAATAAAGTATCTTTAGTTCTGATTTCGTGCATTCTTAGTTAGTAAAGTTCACTAACCGATTATGTTACAAGTCAGTGTGATAAATTATACAAAAAAAGAACAAGGTGTGTTGTAAAGACACACGATAGAAGTGACAATTTTGTATTACAGGGAAACATTGTAATTAAAAAAAAATTGAACAAAAGCTATCGTCACACTGTGTTCTCAGGCGGTCGTCCATCCTAGTACTGAGGGCACTTGATGTTACTTAACTTAAGTGGTTAGACGAAGATCAGTGTTTTCAACACTCTATACGACACAGTGTTTTTCTCCACCACCTTTCGTCGCACAAAAAGGTCAGAATCAGAATTTCAAAGTCCTCTTATAAGGGGTTTCACTTCAAAAATAAACTGAATATGATTGAAAACAAGAGGAATGATCCAATGAAAAAACATACAGATATTAAACGTTTTATCGAATAGATATTCAAAACTAAAACCAAAAATACTTAATTCAGCTTTGGCTCTGAGAAGGCTCTTATGAACGTCAAAGCTATCGACCGGTTCGGAAAACAATCCAATCATAGAAAAGAACTGGCAAGAAACTCGATCTGGTTTATTTTTTCATGAAACATAATATAACATATATTTTTATTAAGAACATTTTTATAATAATATACATAGATAATTACATTCAATTAAATTACATTTGTTTTTGGTAGATGCACAGAGAGAGGCGTCATTTACAGACGTCACTATCGTTCACATATTGATCCACCCTATAATATCACCCTATAATAGCCTTTAGACATTAAAGCCTGCTTGACATGGTGTTTGAACTTAGCATCCGGCAAATTCTGAAACGTACCCTTATTAAGAGGGTTTCGTTATAACCGGACTGGAAAGGACACGTTGAGTCGTGTCGTGACTGACTCGAGCGGTCGCATTCTCGTCGGTGACGGATAAGAAGGTAATTTTTATGCGCAACATTTTTTTTTAAATGGACCTTTATGTAAGATCGTGTATTGATGTCGGTGGAGTGGTCGCGTGATAAGAATAAAAAGAGTTACTTTGTTGTTTACGACTTGATAGTAATTTCACATACTGCAACTGTTTTTTTTTTCATTACTGTATATTTTTTCTTTTTATTCTTAAAATGTTTTACAACTACTTCGTTAGTATTTTATATAGATAAATATAACCAGTCAATATTGGATATAACTATATGTTATTCGAAACTGGAGAATGGTTATAGTCACAGCTCACAACTGATAATCTTCTATATCTATCTATATATGTATAAATATAATCACAGCTATCTTTTACCTTAATGTTATTTTGTCATATAAGTTATATTACAGTAAAGTTTTATGAAAATCCAAACGATAAGTTTTGCGTGAAAAAGTAACAAATATCCATTTATCATCACAAATGTTCTCTTATATAATAAAAGAATAGAGAATTCTTACACTCATGGGTAATCTCACGCCGTTAGAGTAACAAATATGTATTCTTACACACAAAAAGACAAATGTGGAAGAAACTGTAAGCTCACAATTACAGAGATAACAATTCGTACATATGTATTGACTAAATATATCTTAGATATATTCCTCTAGTGGCATTATTCTTTTTATAGTTCCTAACATTTACTTCGATATCCAGAATAGACCTATCAGCGGTCACATCGTGGCTCATTGTGTTTCTAATAAAAATGAGGAGTTGAAAGTTCTAAACCGCAATTATAATTTGGTTTCTAACATCGACAACGTTTAAAGGAAGAAGAAGGTTAGAAAAAGATTTGTTTTCAAAGAGTGAGTATTCAAGCATTGATGAGTCACTATGCTGCCAGTTAATATGACTTTATTCCCAACGTTTGTAAAGAATTCTAGAGTGGTCCAGTTATATTATCAGTATTCGTTAATAGTAGGATATATTGTGTACAATGAGTGCAAAATAAACTAATATATATCATATTAAATATTATATATACAGTCTCTGTTCAATATAGATGTAATCAACGAAACAAGAAACGAGAAAAAACGACTGGTTCTCTGTAAAACATAAATGCCAAAAGTAAAATTTATTACACCTGTGAGGAAACATTCGTCATGTCATCGTAATACAGTTTTATTGCTAAATACCTTGAATTATATTATTATACGATTAAAATTTAATAACACACTGAATAAGTCGTTAACGTTGAAAAGGAATTCGCTAGTGATGGATTTAAAAAAAATTGTATATTAATACAGGCCTATATCCGATGATGCGGATATTTGCGAAATAAACTAGACGAGATCTGAACACTGACACGTGACTAATGTGAATTTACACTGAATGGAATTTGATAACTGTAAAATAAGAAGACGGAATCTCGGATGTATGTTTATCCGGTATAATATCCGAAACGGCATAATTTGTTTTGATGAGATCTGTACTAAAAAATGAAGGACTTTTCACAGTATTATTATGTAGGTTGCATATTATTATGCTTATCTATAAGGGTTGAGCAGTAGTGTGTCAATTCAACAGACGTAACGTTGTTTAAGTTAAATAGTATTAATATAATTATAGATAAATAAAGGACAGTTGATGATTACTACGTATTACTAATGAAAAAGCGAAAGAAGTCGCACATACCGGCTAGTATAGTAGCTGCTTTTGCCAAAACACGTCAGGGATAAGAATATAAAGTGCGGCTAAGATCGGTTTCCTTCGTTTTTACAGAGCGTTTTCTCCGTCGCACAGCGCATTGTCTACAATTATAGACCAAGATAACGCTTTAAACAAGTCAAATGTAAAGCTGAGCCCTGTATGATATCGAAGCTCATTTTTTTTTAACTTCTCCTTATTAATATCTATGAATTGATCATAATATAAAAATCTGAATGAACAACATATCCACAACATTTATACTACATAAAAACGAGCAATTAATTTTTACACTTAACAGATGTTTTGTGAAAATACTACCAACTATATAAACAACAAATAGATCATAAGAAAATAATAAAACCTTTATTAAACTAATCATACCATAAATCATAGTTATTGAACGTGTACAATTAAATATTTATGTGTTGATAAGTAAACAAAAGACTTTATTTTTTTACACTCCAAGGATTACGTACATAGAAATAATCACAGTCTTGTTTATATTTTTTTTTTCCAACTGACCTACACTGTTAGCCTGGCAAGGCCGCTACAGTTCCACCGGACTACGGAGTCTTGTTTATACTGCACATTTAAATATAATTTACTATCGGTTTAGGCAATAGGTTAAATTATATCGACAACTCGAAGTATTGACTGATGATCACTATATATTGCATGTTAAATCCACTATAGTGGCACCCTTAACGTATCACATGCCGGGATTAGTCTTTTTTATACTTTCTAGGTTTCAACGTTTGAGGACACTCTCATCTGATGTTAAGTGACGATGTCGTCGAAGATGGTAAACACGCTAGACCTAGGAAGACTGGCTCTCAAGTACAGCTGCCGGGATGCACGAACAGGTGTTTGGCGATAGATTTTCAACCTGAGGATGAGAGCTAGCCAGACGGAATTAGATGAAGCCCTACAACGAGATGTAGATGTAGACCGAGATATAAATCTGGCGGTGGTCGCCGTTATTTTTTTATTGCACTATACATACCATCAAACACAACCTGGTTACTTTGTGGTATCAGAATAAAACGTAATGACCATTATTCCCACACAAATCCGAACCATATCCGCTGATCTTAAATTAATTCGGCATATCTCTATTATTAAATATACAGCTAATATAGGCCAACTTCGCTCAAGATTGTACAATGTTTATAGGTTGTAGCTTTAATGACTACAGCGTGCAAACATATTATTTTTACTTATTTACGACTAATAATAGTTGTTAAACACCAAATTCTAACCTGCAAAGTGTACGACAAAAAAAAATGCAACTGTTAAATAAGACTATATATATTATATGCAAATAAATAAAATTAGAGTATCTATTTGAAATGTTAAAATAACAGCATTTTCTTAAATAGATATGACAGTATATACGAGACTTATAAAAAAAACTTTATGTCTGTCTGTTTGTTTCGATTAATCTCCGATACGGTTTCGATTTTGATGAGACTTTCACTGATACAGAGCTGTTATAAGGAGCAATTAATTAATTAAGACTAATTATTTATTTAAGAGTAATTATTAATTAATTATTTTAGAAATAGAAATATTAGGGTACCTACCTACTGCACAAATATAACCATTTATATAGATACAAACTAAGAGAAAGTTACGAGCGGTTGGTAGTTACAATATAATTGAAAAAACTAAGATATAAGGCATTCTTACTGTTCATCATCACCTTCTTACACTTATCCCACCTAATTAGAATCGGCAAAACATATTTATCATGTTGTGATGTATGATTTCGCTTAATTTTTACGATCTGCCGCGTGCGCCTGACATCAACTCTCCTCGGGATTATTTTGTAGTACCTCTATAGTTACAACTGCCTAATTTCGTATGGAAGTCAAACGTGGATATTTGACTCTTTGATATCGTGTGGTAATGGTTCAAATGACGCGTCTGGATACTATGTATATGTATATTGCACCTCCACAGAATCTGGTTTCAAGTCTGTCGTAACCATGAGGGTTTCTTCCTGCACATCTGATTCAAGAGTTTCAGTGGCATTTATTTTTCTCTTCTTGTCCTTTTTCGCTATTATTGTTAAATAAAAATATTAAGTACCTATTAAACACGAGTTTTTTTTTTTACATATACATTAATTAGTAAACTATATAAAATAATTTTCTATTGTCATTGACATCTCGTTGACAGAAATAATCGTTAGTAAGTACCTATATATTATACTTCGAAAGGCATATAACTACTAAAATAAAATATTAAAAAATATATTTAATCATATCTACTAATTTAACAATGTGTGCGGTCCAAGGACCTCTGTCGGGTACGAAGTTCTATAACGTAAAGAATCAATAAAAAAATAATCATTTATAAAAAATTGGATGTATAATAAATAGTAAATTATGTATTTTTTTAATGTTAAGAAAAAAATCGTTTTGATGACATTTCTATTCTGTCAGTATTGTGAACATACCATCATCAGTTCATCATGCTCATCTACTTGAATTTCGAAATTTCCACGCACACACACGCTTGCATATAATATGGAAAGAGATAGAGAGAGTGAGTCTCATGGAGGGGCATAACGCTTTTTCCATACGTAATAATTTATATCAATCAATACTCATACCACAAGCCACAATAAAAAACTTCATTCGAATAACCAATTAACATTTAATCCCTATCTCTTTCTAATATAAATAACACAGCATAATGACTTTTTTTTTTTTTTTTTTTTTTTTTTTTTTTTTTCGAACTGACCTACACTGCCGGCTTATTCCGCCTTCACAGTTCCACCGGACTACTAAGGGGAGCGCTTAGGGCACTCACCCGATTGTTTTTAGGCGAAACATCTCAAGGGCACTCGGTGCACCTCGGCTTGAGCTGTCGCCGGATTCCCGAACTAACTAAGCTAGCTAAGCTATCTATCCATGCAATACACATATATGAATTCGTGAAAAATGCATGTGTGACCATGCATGTTTCACGAATGTATATGTGTATTTGGTATCTGACTACTGTGTTATGTGACCTATTTCAGTCCGAAAAGGGCAAAAAAACAGCCCACCACTGAGTGCCTAGATGTGCAAGAGTGTGGGGTGATCGTGTAAGTGTAGAACATGTGTAAATCACTGTATTCGCGCGAGTAACATACTCGAGGGCTCCACAACGAGGGACTACCTAGGCTCGAGCAGTTACAAGAAAAATCGCGACGAGTGTGCGGGATCGAATCTTCACCCCCCGCTCACGGAGGCGTGAGCAGAGAGAGTCGCGGGCGTGGGCGCAAACACGCATCTTTTGAGAGGGAATCGAGCTAAAAAATAAAGTACAACGGCACGGTGCCGATTTAACTAAATAATTACGTAACAAATCCTAATATATCGGTCTATTATGTATGAACACGCGGGTTCGATCTGATATTTTGATTTACGCGAATTTATTTATGCGCGGCGCGGGTTAATTGCTGTACCGTGGTCGCGACGGCCGGGAAAGCGGAGATAGCGTTTAAGAGCCCGAGCTCAGACGTACTATTAACTAACGCGTTAAATGCGATTATCTCTTGTACATCGTGTACCAAGAGTAAGCGAGCTATCCAGTCTATACCGGAGGTCGAAGCTGAAACCGCGATAGGTGGCGCAGGAGTGGACAGAGCCTTTGGGGGCTGGGGCTTGGCTTTAGGAGCCGAGGGAGCTGGTGGGGAAGGCCTTACGCGCCAGGAGAGCGCGCTCGGCGGAGTGGCGGATGCTGCCGGCGCACTGGAGGTGCCCGGCAGTTCGGGGAAAGCCTTCTGGCTTTGTATGGGCGGAGGCGGAGGCCGATTCGTCCGAGTCGGCGGGCCGTGCGCCCTGGACCGGGTCGCACGACCGCCGCGACGGTGATAGGTCGAGCGAGGCGCACGGGGACACCCGCGATAGTTCGCGGTATGACCCGTTTGCTCGCAGAGGACGCAGCTCGGCGGCTCGACGGATTCGGGAGTGCGGGGGCACTCCTTAGTGGAATGATCCCCGAGACACTTGACACACCTGGGACGCAGGTGGCAGTGTCGGGCGGAATGACCGTACACCTGGCAGTTGTGACACTGCGAGGGTACCTGGGACTTGCGAGGAAGCTCGACGTAGACAGGGGACAGGCCGCAAACTGAGTTGAGGCTGAAAATAGCCTTGCCTTCCAAGGAGCGGTCCAGAGTGACCAACACCAGGTTGAAGGGGGCCTTCGTACGGGGGTGGCGCATGCGCTGCACGCTCCGGACTGGGAAGTCCTGACCGTTCAGGCAATCGCAGATGTCGTATTCTGTGAGCTCAGAGGGAACTCCCCGAATGACGACACGGAGGCGGCGCTCTTCCTCGAGCGCGTGGGTGAAGAAAGGGAGCTTACGCTCCCTGAAGTATTTGGTGAGCTCGCGATGCTCATCGGGGGTCGAGACACGAATAGAAATGCCGGCAACAGTGTTGACGGCAGACTTGTAGACGATTTCCTTCGACTTAAGGTCTTCAGAAATCTCTACCCATCGAGCTTTGTCACGGAAGGTGACGGGAGGCGGTAGGCGTGGCTTCTTGGCCGCGACCGCGGGTTCCGCAGCCGAGGCTCGAGCCGAATTCGCGGCAGAGGGCGTGGGAGAGGCTCGGGGCACCCGAGCGCCACCTATATTGGGCTGCTTTGGGGTCGGACGTCCCGCAGCAGAGTCGCTATCGGTCTGAATCGCGGCGCGTGGGCGTTTACCGCGGCGCGTGACGGTTGTGAAACCGTCATCGGCGGGCGTGGTCGCGGGCGCAGGCACGGTCGCGGGCGCAGGCGCAGGCACGGTCGCGGGCGCAGGCACGGTCGCGGGCGCGGTCGCGGGGACTGTATCGTAGTCCATGTCAGAGTCGTCATCGGAATCGAATTCCGAGTACCTCGTGAACGGGTCGTCCGGGAGATTCGCGAAAGGGTTCGCGGAGAAACAACGCGGTATCTTACCGGGAGGGTTGCGCGCGTAGACTTTCCGGAGTCTATTGTATTCCGTGACGAGATTCGGGTCTTCCTTTTCGACGAACATGTGGAAGCGCAACAGTTCTTCGAGGTGGACGGTATCATCAACGGCCGGAAGGGCCGGATGGGCACGCGGGGTCGCGGGGGTAGACATGACTAACCTCCCTGCCTGAGGGGCAGGGGGGTGCGCCTAATTCAAATCTAACGGACAATCCGTGTCCGGGCCAAAGGGAAAACGCGACGCGACGCGAACGCGAATCTTCTCTTCAAAAGCTGCACACGGCGCGGCGCGAAGAACGACGCTCTGCACGGCACACGACGCGCTGCACGACTCTCGAAGCGCAGCACGAGGCACGACGCGTAGCACGGCGACTCGACGCACTGCAAACAGTGTGCACGGCTTCGCACCGAAAAGTGCGGTTTAAATGGTGCACTAATGGAGGTGCACCGTCGCTCTGAAAAGAGCGTACGATCGACAGTAGCCGCTCGAACACACTAAACTTCCGGACACACACGAAAATATCCGACAACTGCGCGCGAGTTGCCGAACTTAACGGACCGTCAGAGCTGCGAGCGGGCGCGTGCGCACTCGGCCGCTGCTCAAACGAGACTCCAGCATAATGACCAAGAGCTTGTTAATTTTATACAACTGGTAGATTAATTATATCGCAGTTTTTTGGTGGGGAGGATTGTACGAACAGAATTTCTTGATCGTTCTGAATATAAACGCGCAATACACAAATTTAGGTCGAAATACATATTACACTATATGTATAACATCGAGATAGCTTATGGATATTTAAAAGGTAATTATAGATACCTACCTACTCATAATAATATTTTAACTTCATTTTGTATTACATTCCTGACTATATTATGCGTCAACCCGAACTTATGCCTATATTGTAGTCCGGTGAAGCTGTAGAGGCATTGCCAGGTCAAAGGTGTAGTTAGTTCAAAAAAAAAAATACGCCTATATTCAGAGCGGCCACAAAGAGTGATATGAGAACTGTAAATGAAATAATTATACTGGGTAATAGCGATTACGCATCAAGCTGTGACAGCGAATGGACGCCGTGTCTGATTTCTTATACATTTATTATACATACTCATATACTCAATAATATGTTATCTTATTCTAGTAATTGTTATTTTGCAATTGAAATCCGTTTTTCCATTAATTTTGATTCCCAATGACAATAATGAATTACCAATTGAGGTTTAACCGAGCTTCGCGAAGCCTTAATAATATGAGAGACGCCACGTTAAAGTCCTGTCTTTATTTCGTCATATTTCTATCAATGTGCTTACAAAACTAAAGAGCTTACAAACCGATGACTAACGCAGGAACCTAAACATAAATAAACCATACGAGTTTTAGTCGATGTTGTCTTAAAATAAGCAGTTAGCATTACACTGACGTTTGCACACTTACACGCTCGACCGTATTTCATAAAAACCTATAAATGCCAAGCGAAACGTCCGACAGGGTGTAAATCAAGAAACATAAATTACATTTAATACGGCAATCAAAGCGCAATGGTACAGTGTTATTGAACGTACGATATTATATGTTCGACGTAGGTATAACGCTTGTCGACTTAAAGTTATTTTAGTAGTACAGTATAATGTAACTCGTGCAAAATTCGAATTAAGTAGCTCCGAACTCAGAACTATTTCTGCTTAATGCGTTGCTGTAAAAATACCATTAGCAATAAGTTTTGATATACATGACGTTATAAATATCATTTCACAATAATTGGTGTTGTTAACTGTTGTTAATTATTCTGCTGCTAATAAAACGTTTTTATTTACACACGTATTCATTATAGCATAATGATGGCTCATTCATACGCTGCGGTGACACAGGCCGACACTGTCACTGTCAATAATAATAACTGACAACGAATAATCAACAGCAGAATAACGATATCTTCAATAATGTTTTATCTATTGTACTAAATTTGTAGTTATTACAATAATGAATATATTCCCATACACTACACATATACATATACATTACCTACCACTAAGACATCATTGATTCAAAACCTTTAATACTATATACCTATGTTTAATAGGTATTCTAGCTGATTAATTTCTGCAAAGCTTCCGATACTTTACTATATGCTATATATATTTTCTCTCCCTTCTGATCTGCCCACTACTGTTGTTAGAATCATAGATCTAAGATAAATAGCGAGAGCAAGTGGCAATACATACATAATTTATATCACATTTGTACTGACTAAATTCCCAGGGTCTCTGCACTTACCACCCGCATTAAAAAGCTTTCGCTGTCATCATCTATTTCTGGTGAAATATTTATACCTGCTATAAGAATTTCAACGAATTTATACTCATATTTCTTTATAGTGGTTCCCAAAAAAGTACAGTAGATATATCCATACATAGTAACAGCGGCTATAGATAACAGATCTCATCAGTATTTGTCGCCGTCCTATCGCTGACTGAAGTACCTCTTTTTGGCGCTTCTTTTTAAGGACCCAATATAAGAAGAAGTAAAGTCAAGTTTTAAATTCGCCATTGTAAGAAACATAACATTTTTTGTAGTATCAAATATAGCAACATTGGCTCGGGAATCAAAACTGAAAAAAAGATGATTTAAGACTGTCATTTTCTTATATAGAATCATAGTTAAAAACCAGTATATTATCATATGTAGAAGCTAGTATCAGCCCAGAACGTACACTAACGCGTTACTGTCGTTAAGTCGTCAGTCGTACAATAAATTAAAGCGTTTACGACTGTGTAGATAGTCTTCAGAGATAAATAGCAACAATGTGATACGCTACTCGTGACTTATTCAATTTAATGTCGCAGTCAAACTGGACCACTTTTATATTACCTCTTGTAAGGGCTTTATTACGATGTTAAAAAAATTATATAAACGCTATTAATAAATGTGGAAGGTAGGACAATTATCTTTAGATTATTATAACTTCTTTAATTAGGGGTGATTACTCCCATGCGTTAATGCACCAATATGAAACTGCCAAGCAAAATTAAGAATTAAAACGTTATGCCAAATCATCCGTCCTGTGCTCTCTATGATGCTGGTTATTGCCGCAGGATAGATGCCAGGCTCCAGGCATATACTGGCTTACATTGTGCTCTGTGACTGATGATTTAAGTTAAATGATGTATGCACCATCTGGATACGACGGTGGTCCAGTAAGCGTGATGAAAATTATCACTAGCGGTTATGAACGAATTTCACCAGCGAATTGATAGCAAAAATTAATCCTACTGTTCTGTGATGCTTGCGAACGATGAAATGGATAAATTGCTTATCTAGTTATTCGGATGTGGCACAAGTAAAACTCATCATGGATACTAGTCCATTACAGATGATAACCGAAAATTAACTTTAACGGAGCATTATACCAATCCTGCTAAATGGACGTTCTTGCAATGCACATAAGTGTTTAATGGAGGATTAATTTTATAATGGCAGCATTAAGATCTAATGGAACTTTCTTGCAACTGACTGTAAACCATAAATCTCTGTATGATTCTCCGTGAATACACGAAAGGCAACCTTAGCTTTCACTATGATTTTTAAGCAGATATTCTTTCTTAATGATTTAAAAACGTTTTATTCTTCGACAGTCAACAATCAAGAAAGACTCAGCTTTATACGAGTACTTTGTTTTAGAGGTTTTCTTACTTGCAGATTTTAACAAGATTTTATCACTCAAACTCAAGCGTGAGCCCACTTGGTAACAATTTTTATAATGCTTTTCTACCTCAATGTCCAGGCGGTGAAGCCAAGGCCCTCGGTCCAAGTCGGTAAGCTTCTGGGATAAAGAGCTAATCAACAGCAGCAACGCATTGAACAAGTTGTATAATTTCTCTTCTACTGCAATACCACGTGAGCCCTCTTGTAACTATGTTTCGAGTTATTTTTATTCAGATTTTGACTTCTGATAAGATTATACAGAACATAATAAAAAAGTATAAATCTTAAAACCCTTACATAACATAAAAGGCAACATTTCGTTGTTTATTTGGCCCGTTTGTGCAATTATAACTCAAGACATACTTAATGAATGGATTTACATTTTTTTTTAGAAATCATACTATGGCCTGGTTTTTTTTATATTTTATACAGGTACTTAATAGTACATATATATACAATAGTAGTCACATTTTCTCTTGTATAAGAAACCCATTTTGTAGGACACATACCGTGTTATTACAAAAAAGTTAAATACATGTCGAACACTTGTTTCAAAAAAGATTGATCACAAAAGAGCTTATCTTATTTACCTTTGTTTACAAATAGACGCTATTTAAATTTAAACATTATATAACACTTGTCTAAGTTCATATTTCTCATTTTATTGTTGTGATTTATTTTATTTATATTTGCCGGCGAAAGACGTTTCGTAGTCAATTATGGATTTCGTGGGTATAATTAATTTGGAAGATGTAGATAAATTTGACAATTTTCAAGTAAATGACAACTACTACAATATGACATTATTGTCATTTCACAATGTATTTATTCTGATATTATAATGTTGTTCCACTTTACACAATTTAGGGTATTATTTTAAACTTATATATTGCTTATTTAAATAATAACATCATTTTCTTTAAACCAAATGTCACAATAATTATAACCAATTTCACTTAAAATAAATAAATATTCTTAATGAAGATCTAAACAAAAATATTATTCGTAAATTGGAATGTATTTGAACGATGAGAATGAATTGAATGACTGGCGAATGCTATTCAGAGTTGCTTGCATAAAAAACAAAAACCACACATTTAGCTAGAGACCGCTTAGGCATTCTTTTGTAATAAAGTATTTTATACATGTGTTTAAAATTTTAGACACTGTTTAGTAAAACTCGTGTTAAACAAATCTTCATTTATGTTTTTGTAATAAGACCGCTTATGTGTTACTTATTCTTCAACACAAATAACCTTGAAGAATGGCATAATGAAAACACCCGAAATCGATTAGTATATATAACTAAAGGCAATGGCGAAAGACTAATAAAGGATTAATCACCACGTACACGGTAAAATAAAGACAAAAGGTTTAATAAATTCAATTGCCTTGACTAAACATGTCATTATCTACAAGCATATGTATTACAGACCTGTTAAATGCAGGAAATCGGCCGATACAATTTACATTTAAATTATATAGGTGACAGTATACTGTTTACTGAGTGATTGAATTAGGTATTAGGTATTTTTGCGAATTTATACTCGTATAGCACTAGCAACCACCCGCGACGTCATCCAATTTAAACTACAATATAATACTTAACAACAATAGGTTTAGTCTAAATAAAGCCAAGCGTGTAAATAAAAACTCTGTTCAAATTAATCTACTTCTGATATAACAACATACATTTATATGTATGCATGTGTGTGTTTTCATAATTTCCATCCCAAACAGCTTTAGTGATTTAGGTTTTTTTTTCTGTACTTATACGATCGCCTGGATGGTTTTTAGATATAATCAGACCTGGTAAGTGATACTGTTACTGAAATCAGATTTTCTTAATTTATTAACCAAATTTTTATCGAAATTTCTTTGACTTTAATTTTAAATTTTCAGATTCAGAAGAGCTCTCAATATTTTTATATCCATGATTTATTGAAGCCTGTAGCAAAATAACATATGCCTACTGAATCTAACTTATTTTTGTTTCTTTTTATTTTATCGATGGTTTGTTAAAAGAACACACCACCCTTGTCTACACTACAAACAACAATCAAACAAAAATCTTACAAAAGAAAACAATAGCAAATATATAAATTAAAAAAAAAAAACAGAAACTTGCAATAAATTTCTCGCCCTTATACCGACGTTCACGAAATGATAGATTAATTTGGCTTGTTCCGATGCTGGGTGTGCCAATATTTCGTTACAAACGCCCATATTATAATTCTCCTTAAATATCTATCTTCTCTGAGAATCGTTCCGGACACATTCCATTAAAATATTATAAGCATCTTCTTCATGAGAGCATATTTCACATTTAATACTTTCGCTACTTTTCATTTTAATTTATTTAATAGAATATGCCCAGAATTAATTCTTAAAGCTAAGACAATCAGGTCTCTTCTCATGCTGGATCTTGGAACCATGGGACAGATCTCAGAGATGATTGGATTATCTTATATCAACTATCTTTTGTTAAAGATCTTTAATTAAAGTATTCGGCCCATATGTTGAATTGTATTTATACAATTCATATATATATAACATCATATATAGATATAACATCATTGTATATTGGAACGCAATCTTATAGAATTCCATTTTCTATAACTTCTTTTGCTAGTCTGTCCATCATTTCATTACCTTCTAATTCAATATGAGAAGGCACCCATTGGGTAATGACATACTTATCAAGAGTTGTAAGTTTTTGTACTAACTTAATAATTGAATAAGCCAAAGCAATGCTGTAAAAGTTAGGTAAACAGCATATATATTACAAAAGTTTGAAATCTGTATATATATTACAAACTTATTGTAATTGAAATTTTGTATGTATGATAAGGTTTCTAAGATAGCAATCAGTTGTGTGTGCCTTATAGATATCTTACTTCATTTGATATGACTGGAAGTTTGTGGGTCTATAATTACTGCTCCACTGTGTCTACCTAATTTAGATCCATCTGTAAATATTAAGTAAAAAATAAATAATATATACCGTTAAGAAATTGACAGCATGTTATTTGTATTTAAAACGAGAGAGATTCTGTGGGTGAAAAGATTTTTCTTAATCTCTCACGTGAAAACTACTCAACAGATTCTGATGAAACTTTACAGTAATATAGTTTCAGAATAACAATAGGCTATAATTTATGAAGATATTATTTCAATTTAAAATAGTGTGTTTGAAAACATCCTACCACCTTAGAGCTAGCTAGCTAGGCGTACGCTGCATACAGAGTAACACCCAAATTAATGATGTCATCATTTATAAAGATACAAATACTATCGAAATTGAGAGCGACTACTAGTTACTATAAGTATAGTTAGATATCAATAAACTTGTAAAGCAGTATTACCTAACCATATTTTATTCATATGTATGTCACGGACGGTTACAGTCAATAAATTAACATCCTTGAGTCATTACCGTCATCCTTTATTGTTTTTATCATTTAAAAAACAGTCCTTTTAACAATCGAGTTTAAAAAAGACGTTTGAAACTACAATTAAACAAAATGTGTGCGCTTATGACCACAAGAACTAAGTGAAAACTTCTTTCTAAAAAGTACAACAAAAAGCAAACGTCACGCGGTTACCAGACGCTCACCCATCTAAGTTCTGACCATATTGGTTAACTTCGGTGATCGGACAAGAAACTGTGTTTTCAACACTCAACGCTACACAAAATTTACCCCCACCACTTTCGTCACACAAAAAGGTTGGTGATCAGAATTTCAAAGCCTTTCACTTCAAATAAAACTTCACTATTATCCTTACATAAAAGGCAACTATTCTCTGTTTATTAATGAGTTAAAATTCATATAACTGTTTATAACTCGAAAATCACTGAACATATTATTTTTAAATGTAGGTGTTTCTCTTAGCTACGTTTTAATTATAATTAATCTTATTACATTATACAACATATGAGATAATTTATGAAATTAAATTACTTGGGAACATAAACACCTATATAGGCCAATTTTTCCTTAAACACATGTCAAATTCTAGTTTATTTCTTAAAATTATTATAACTTTACTGCTAATACTAAAGGGGTGGAACATTTTATTTTACGCAAGTTGTAACTACATGCTATAAAACAAAGTCGTCTGCCGCTCCTGTCTGTCTGTTCGCGATAAACTCAAAAACTACTGAACGGATTATAATTCCAGTCTTCACCAATAGATAGAGTAATACATGAAGAAGGTTTACGTATATAATGTCAAGGTTTTATGTAAATTGGTTGAAATATAACGACAATTGTTAAAAGTGTCGGAAAAAGTCAAGCCGCTTGAGAGATTTCATAGAAAACTCTGTCTAATTATTTTAAGATGCAACGAAACATTGCATAGTAACTCTTTTACAGATTTCCAGAAAAATATGTAATGGCACAAACCTATCTTTTCAGTAAAGCTTACTATAGCCATCTATCTTCTAAAAAAATGGTCACATACAACAAGGTTATTGAAAGACTATTTAGACGGATACAGCATTAATCCTTATCAAATTAAATACATTAGTTACCTTAAGCATTGCATATAAGTATATATTCAATATCATCAAACCAGAACGACGTCCGCGGGGCATGCTAGTTATTATATAAAACAAATGCTATACTACTTTAAGGCTATAAAAAGTTAAATCGGATTTATTTCATCTCTCAATCGCGTCAGGATAGGATAGATCTGATCGTCAAACAACCGTAACAAATTCTATCCGATGGCCGATCCCCAACTAACGATCGGGTCCAAAACTAACACATACTAACAATGTTTGCCCTTCGCACATGTGGCCGGAGTGTTGTTTTCATTGAAAATAAATTGCACTTACACAGATCAAATGTTCTTTAAACAAGCAGGTTTGGGAAATCTTTAAAATAATCTAAACTAATAAATTGAAGTTGATAGAAACAGATAATGAAGAAAATGTGCAGACAGATATTTATCAGAGAGTGTGATCAGCCTTTACGATGTATTAAATGGTAAGATTTAGTATAAGACATCATATTGGAATAACAACTAGATAACTTTTTGTAGCTAGCGTTGAGTAGTGAACTCATTTTCGCTTTTATAATAATAATTAGGATAACCGTGACGTACGGAACTAAACTAGCACTTTTTGGCCATGCGTACGTTGGAGTAATTAGGCAAAGATGAATCATTCAAATATTCCTTATTTACGAATGACGTCTAACCAGCCTGCGAACTTCTAATATTAGCTAATCGCGAAAGACAACAAAATAAAAGACACACTCTCTCCGAGCATAGCCCATTCCGTTGGCCTTTGAGTTACCTCGTATTAAACATAACTCTCTCTCTCTTTCGTTCTATATTACAACCAACTACTGTGTATTTCACTACCAAATAAATGATGATAATAACATACATATGTCCCAATTTACCACGGCCCATAAATTATTAAACGTACACAACTGCGTACAATAAATACAAATGATATGTAAACGTAATAAATTTCGATAATTTCCTCATTACGAATCACTTGTGTAAATACTTAATAACATTTACAATAGCATATTTTCGTTTCTGGCTGTCGATGATACCGTATATATCATTTTAATTCGTTTACCGTGTATATTTGAAATGAATAATATTATTTGTTTAGGTGTTCGAGTTATTAATGTTCGAAATGTCTATACTCTTTAATCAATATATGTAATTACGGTATTTATTTTGCCCCAAGGTTTTGTAGCTAACCAGCAGACCAGGTAGGCAAACCTTGTTCTTTTGTTGTTGTTCTCATTAATATCAATTTTTTTTAAGATATTCAGAAGAAGCTGTAAATTTGGAGTTTGTAAGTTTCATACGACAAATTAAATATGTGTATAGAAATAAATTCTATTGAAGAAAATCTAGATTTCTACAACAGCGCCAACTACCGTGTCCAACTATAGGTAACAACCATCCAGGTGACTTTATAAGTACAAAAAAAACATGTGTGAAGTTCACACGCGGTAGAAGTGAAATATAGAAAAATTATAAAATATTCATATAAACGATACACGTGTACAAAATACCATACTGGTTATGTCCTCTTTTTCCAAGGATTTATAAGATGAAGGTGAGCACAAACGTACAAACACATACACGAACAACACTTTGACCAAAGCAAGTATTAGATTCTACAACATACAAAGAGCAAACCTCACAATTCAAAACAAAACAAATTCTCTCGCACATTAAGACCTATCGGTGCATATTATATTTGTCGCATTTTAATATCGCTTCTTCGGTTCATCGAATTCAAATTACAACAAGGTTAAAGAAGTTTTTGCATCAAAAAAATAATCAAAATCCGTCAAACCGTTCAAAAGAAGAAGAGTCAGAAACACACGCACTTCGTAATTTTACATCATCACTACATAGTAGTATAAAATAAAGTCGCTTTCTCTGTCCCTATATCCCTATGTATGCTTAAATCTTTAAAACTACGCAACGGATTTTGATGCGGTTTTTTTTTTAATAGATAGAGTGATTGAAGAGGAAGGTTTATACGTATAATAACATCCATTAAATAGTGGAGAAATACTATTATTTTTGAGGTTTCTAATGTGATGTCGTAAACAATTACATTTTTCCGCTTACATTGCAACAAACGCAGGCTGAACCCTACGAGATTTATCAAAATAATGTGTGCGGGCCACGGGCAGTAATGATTAATCAAAACTACTGGACCGATTTTAATCATTTTTTCAGTGAATGGCATACATAATTTTGTACCCGTGCGAAACCGGAACGGGCCGCTAGTATAAAGATAAAATTTAAAAAAATCAGCTTTGTGTATTTTATAATATTAGTAGGTATTTACATTTCCTTGTGATTTTCTTCATTGCAATCAGCAGTCAGATTTATTAATTGATTAGTAAATGTACGTAAAATACAAAAGTTAGTAAATACTGAGGCTTTCACAACTACCACTATACAACCAGTATGACTTCGATATTCGCTTTATTACTTATCGAGTACAGATAAAGGATATTTGATTTTGTTGGTTAACCTAGCGACAACCCTTATTTAGGAGGTTTCCCAACGACAGTGGGTGTCAGGATAACAAATCACCGGTATTGTGGCTGATACCGGAGCTCGACGACAGACGGAGATACGGATTGAATGCAAACTCCCTGTAACAAGCGTCTTGGGCTTGAAAGTCAATTTGTACGGAATGGGATTTTGTTTTAAAAATTGTCGTGTCGTTACTTTAATAAGGATGTAAACATTTTCTGAAAATAATTATAATTTATAATCTCACTAAGCCATGAAATCGTAAGAAACTATAGAGTGTAGAGGTAAGCAGAACCATCTCGTATGAGGAGCATGTTGAAAAAGTGCCCATCTCTAGGCACTAAATAATAATTCCAAAACTCTCCAAAATGGCGCTAGCATTGGTAAAGGGTATGGTTAGTCCGAAGTAATTTTGTAAATATAACTGCTGTAAGAAAACATGGAGAGAGATAAAATTTTTGTAAACGTTATATAATTAGTGTTTTTAGGCTGTGTACTATTATATAACTTTTAAAAATATTTGAACAGTAATGAACCCTGTTGCTACTGTAGCTCCACCATAATTTTGCACATTTTGACTGACACATTTTCATATACATAGATGATTCTCCTTACCTCTACACTCCATATAAGAAAAAAATAATTCCTTCACGTTTACAATATTAGTTGGTATGTGACTGCCATCGTCTTGGATTGACATCACACCAATTCAAACAACACCATGTTTCTTCGATATGAATAATCCAAAGTGTAAATGTCAGAATTGAAAGCTGTGGTGTCGTGCACTATTGTAGGTGTTTCTCTATGTGGCTACCATAGGAGCCGTTCGGCCGGTCATGGCCGAATGGCTCGCCAGGCGGCATGGCACCCTGCGCTTCCGGCTGGCACAGGTGCTGTCCGCGCATGGTTGCTTCGGGAGTTACCTGTGTCGCATTGGCCGGGAGCCAACGACGGGGTGCCATCATTGTGGCTGCGCAATTGATAACGCGCAGCACACACTCGTCGAGTGTCCCGCCTGGGACGAGCCGTCATCGTTAAGATGGTCGAGAGCGAGACCGGGTGGATCTCCGTCGCCTCCTACTGCGAGACAGTTATGCTCGCGAAAGAGGCGGCGGAGAGGGAGAGGGAGCAGACCACTCGGCTCCCCTCCCGCGGTCGACGAACAAGCGGCGACGGGTCGGTGACGTCCTAATGCCGCCGTAAAGAAGGCCTGTGGACGACGGGACGGGCGGGCACGTCTGTCGCCCTGAGCAGTGCTTTTCTGCACAGGCCCGCGTGGTGGAGGCGCATCGTGCCGTGCGACTCCCACAGTTCGTCGAGGGGGGTTTAACACCCGCTCTATCTTGAGGGGTTTACCATCTTGACCCCTCAGACCGCAGACGGGGCCTCTGATGAGGGACCGACACCTGCCAGGGACACAGAAGTAGTGCCTTTGGCAGTTCCTGCTCCCCGGCCAAATAGGTGTGTGAGGCACCATGTTTAGTCTGTGGGAATCGGACATCACTCACCCCCCGCTGCCCGACGGGGTGAGTATCCGTCATGGATTTTCCCCATGTAAAAAAAAATAAGGTGTTTCGCTATGAATTAATTTTATATGGTGGATAGTTTAACTGGCTCACATGCTAAGATTGTCAATAACTTATTTAGTTAAATAACTATGCTATCATTTATATTATAGACTATCAAAGAATATGATGTAATTATTTTCGTTTCCTTCCCACAAACTCAAATACATAGTGACTGGCTTTTATCATAGACCAAATTGATCTATGTACTTATATATTTATTCGAATTCAACCTTTTTCTCGCACGGTACCACGGCCATACCATACTGGGATGGTAAAATAGCTGGCACGTTTCCCTCGAATTTTACAATTCACAATTCCTAACAATTCTCATGTCATTAATATGTCCAAAAGTTATATTTGCTTTAAATAACATGACTTCTTAGAAATTCCTCTCAGTATGATATTCTAGACAGAAAATACAAAATAAATCACCTGCGTAATCATCTGAAATTTTATAGTGGCAAATCGTATGTTTTCCTTCCGAAAGAGACGGTTAAACTTAAATATTTCTACCAAACATATATCGGTTTTTGACATAATTAAACGCATCCTTGTGAGAAGGTGCCAATGCAAGAAACGTCTTGAATAACATACACCCGTGGATTTCCTCGGACATGAGATTGATCCAACATTTGATCCATTTCGTACATCTTATAAAAAAATATAAAAAGCATTTACCATCAGTACAACATAAACAAACAACTAAAAGTCAGTAAATACAATTGTTTATTGAAAAAGCCTTGTCCATAGAAACTTTACCATCAGACGTGCACGCCGCTTGTTAGTGGTGCAATGACAATTGACGCGTGTCGACTCCAATGTTGTCGCCGGTTGTATATATACCATTTATACTGTAATAATATGATATACATACAGAATCGACTGTTATTATAAACAACTTCTATCGTCGTTTCCGTTAAAGAATAATCTATAGAGGAATCCCACTTCCATGATGACAAACTCTGTATAAAGATGAGTAGTCCACACGCTAACAATATACGTTCCTAATAATCTTATCCTAAGGGAATACCTACCCTATGTCGCAAGTTTGGAACTCGGCATCTACTAACAAATTCATGACGAAGCAAGAAATCTAGACAGAAAGATATTGGGTAATATTTTATAGTCGGATATCCGCAATATAGCGTGGTACTACACGCCTTACGCCTGTCTCTTACATTGGCTAAAAAAGCTTTAGATTACTATGAATAAAAAGCACCATGACAATCATACAGTTTAAAGCGTTACAATTTATGTACAAAACTCTAATCTCTTAAATAGAAAATTTGGTGATGATCATCGAGATAGATATTCTGCAGTCGCAGTTAAACATCAGCTCTCATTCTATGGTTGTGCGTTACCGTCTTTGATGGAAACCCCACTTACAAAAGTGAATTTAGCCTATTCATATTATAACCGAGAAAGGTTCTAAGGATGGATGAGTATTTGTCACTTTACCATACCAAAACTACTCAAAGGATTTTGATGAAAATGTTACAGTAACTGTGGTTATACATCAGAAAAACACATAGCCTATAATTTTCATAATTATTGTTTAAAATTACTAAAAAAACAAGGCTAACAATCGAATCAGTTTGAAAAAAATCCTGTGGACTGCGACGACCTATATCAGTGTACATCACATAAACCGTTACAATTATACTACTCCCATACCTGCCTGTATCGCCACGAAGTTTTGTCTCTGGACGCGATAAATGCAAGTGTGGGAACACATTATCCTTATGCGTTGCAAACTATCGGGCTGCGTGACGATAAACACATCACGACAAGGAGTCTCGCGATTTTTACTCAAATCAAAAGAGCTTGGATACACTAATTTCAAGTTTTTATTAGAATTTCAAAGGTATGGGTACATTTTTCTGCCTTTTTGTTTTTTACTTTTAATGTTAGTTTTTAGCGCGACAAGTAAGCGAATCTTCGTCGCAGAGTTTTATGATTATCATTCTGTTAAATTCTGATAAAATGCAGAAAATCTCTCTCACATCTTTATAATTCGCATAATAATTGGAAAATAGCGTTTCCGGGTTCCTTTGATGTGTGTAAAAACCGCGGGCCCAGTTATCATGCTGCCCTATCGTCACAGCCTGATAGCTCGTAAAGCATAACGATAATGTGTTCCAGCCCCTGCATTTATAGCGACGTAAAAACAAAACTTTGTAGCGATACACGCAAGTATGGGAGTAGCATTACACGCATAATCATTTATCAAGATACCAACGTAGCCAACATCACGGGCAGCTGCTAGTATTATACAAAATCAAGTAGAATTCAATTTAATTTACGACATCTTATACCATTTCTATTAATGTTTTATTAATTCGAACGACATTCAACTCTCGGTATTTACCGTTAGTCGTCCATTCAGTCCGCGAGCTAATAAATTAGTCGCAGCTATAGCCGCCGTATTTCAATCGCACGATCGACGCCATATTTTTGTCGTCGTGGCCATAAAGATGTCGGTTGTGATCCTTGCGACATGTTGCAGCGTTTTGTGAGAGACAGCGGGCAGGGTGTGCTATGAATTCACGTAAGCATTTTTCCTGCCACACACGTGTAAAAAGAAATAGTTAACAAATGAGCTATTCACTAAACGACACAGTATGTTCTATTTTAGTTTAAGTGATTGTTTTGAGTTTTTATAATTTGTCTTTTTGTTTATAAAGTAAGAAATTATAGGGTGAAATGGGCGTTCGACGCGACGTGAAGTCTGCCATTACTGAAGAAGACCGAATTGTAAATGCCTATATCAGCGAAGTTACCATATCACATGTTCAGCTTTTTTTTTCGAACTTAGTACACTGTTGACATGGCAAAGTCTCTGCATTTTCACCGGACTACTAATTGGAGCGTTTAAGGCACTCACCCGATTTTATATAAGCAACCAGCACAAGGGCGCGACTCAGTGACATGTTCAGCTTTTTTTTTCGAACAGACATACCCTGTTGATCCTGGGGCCTCTACAGGTTTACCGGACTACACATGTTCAGCTCATTACGCAATAATCCTACTTTATACGTAATATAAAACTATTTTTAAAATTGCATTATAAAAAGGTACAGTATGTTCTATTTCAGTTTAATCAATTAATTTGAGGGGTAAAAATTTTCTGATTATAAATATTTTTAGAATTTATCTTTTGTTCAAAAAATAAGATATTATAGGATAAACTGACCGTCCGACGCAATGTGAGTAAAACATTACCAAAGACAGTCCACCGACTACTACCGAAAACGGCCGAATTATAAATACCTATATCAGGGAAGTTACCACACTACATTTTCAGCTCCTTATGCAATAGTCCTACTTTATACGTAATTTAAAATTATTTTCCAGTAAATTAACGCGCATGAAACGCCAGGGATGTGCAATTTAATGTAACGTAAGAAATGATTTATGTTTTAGTCTCTAAATGTTAATAAAACATTATATGTCACAAGAATTACCAAATTACCAATAAAATTAGATGTTAAAAGAATATCGTTTTTATCATCATGACTACATATACACTAATTTAAAAGAAAAAAGTTGTGTTAAATAATCATTTTATAAAAGCATTCTTTAATAATTTTATTCACAATGACATTTGTAACTGAAATAAATCCATTGCTGAGTCACTGTTGCAATTCATGACATGTCGATGAATACAGACTTCAATAGATTACACACACAACATATCTTAATAATCTAAGCATTCGAAAATGTTAAATTTAATCCAACATTTAACATATTAAATTATGTATCGCATGTTAAAATGTAATTCTATACGTATAACATTGTTGGCTTTAGTAAAAAGTAATGCAAATTGTGTCACAAACAGTGGTCGCATGTATCTCGCACTTTGTTTCTTAGTAATAGCCGCGTTGTATGCTCGCGGAATGACTCCCACAAATTACACTGATGTACGTTTATAGCTATCGTGTTCACACCACGGATATATTAACATAGAGTTAGCGGGATAGAGTCGCGATCAACAGCTCGCTTTGGATTAGGGCGGTAAGCTTTTTACCATTTTTAGTCGACGGGCCTAGGCGACGTCATTATTATTTTCATTTATAAAAAAGAATTTAAATAAAAACCTCCTACTTTTTGACGTTAGTGTCGGGTTACTATTCTTATAACTTTTTATTTAAAAAAATATATTCTAACAAAATTCTTTGAATTTCGTGTACGTTTGTGTCGGATTGTGGTTTTTGGAATTTCTTTATTAGAACTTGATTTTAATAAATTTAGTATTTAAACTTCAATGCTATTTTATTAAATACTAAATTTTGCTCGCGGTTTCCATTGTGTTAATATAGATTTTATCTATCCCTCGAGAATAATACATTTTTCGCTAGTTGAAGGGTACCATATATCCTTTTTTGTAGCCCTGTATATAAATTTTATGATTGTATAAATTACAACACTAAGTGAAATGTAGTTCCTAGAGCAACCAAAAGTGTGCCATGGTAACTGTACTGAGCAGTCAGCACCATTTTTTTCATTTAATTTTTATTATATTGGGAAGTAAGAAACAAACAATAAGCCTACTTATTTCTAGTGGTCACTATAGACTATAGCTATTACAATGATGAAAAGTTAAACTAGATCGAGTTTTTTGCTAGTTTTCCTCGATGGCTGCGTTGATTTCTGAACCGGTGATAACTTTGACGTGCATACGTGCCTTCTCAAGGCCTAAACTGAATAAAGCATTTTTGATTTCGATTTTGACAGTTGAAGAATGAACAACATTTGAAGTTTATTATTGTAGTCCGGTGGAACTGTAGCGGCCTTGCCAGGCTAACAGTGTAGGTCAGTTCGAAAAAAAAGAAGTTTATTATTTTACCATGATACGTCACATCATGTACTAATACCAAAAAGGATTATGGCCAAATGTTAAATTTATATATATTACATTTTACATGTTGCATATGTATGGTTACATTTTTAGATGAATTTATGGTCAGATTACAATAAATATCGACGTGATATTGTCTTATAAATTGATAAACGCCAACTGCACGTACGAAAAAGCATGACTCTTGTCACCTTTCGCCTGAGCTGAGCGTGTAAGCGAGAGAGCGGAACAAACGATAGAGAGGCACGATTTTCCTAAGCATTCGGCTTGTAACGCATAATTTTTATCAATGTTTTCTTATGACGTTATCACCTAAAATTATCGTCCATAAGCCGACTTTATGTAGTAAAAATAATAATATAGAAATACTGATTTCAGGGTGACATTAATTTAGTGTTTAAAAAAACAAATGAAATAAACTTTCAGTATCCTACATTCATTATTACATTGACACGATTCTAGTAAACCCAAAGCTACCTCATGTTTCATAATAATTCCATCTAGCTACAGTATTTAATTAGAAAGTCAATTTATTTTATCATTGTAACATTTCCTGTGGGGTTTTAGTAATATTAAACCGCTACTCGCTCCCGCTCCGCTTATCACCGGTGTTCCAGTCGAACGCATCGAGTCTCAACATTCGTATTGTCTGAGTACAAACACAGATACATATATCCTGTGTAATTGTATTAAAGCGACTTTATTGTTCTCAGAATGCGTTCGTGTGGGATTTTGATATCGCACGTAAATTCTCCAATTTGTTTAAATTTTACTTACTTAAGTGCTCTCTCGATAGAAACATTGTGCTTTTCACCTACATTTCCGCTAATGTTTGTTTGTTTAACTCGTACACTACGTTACATTTATTTAAAGGCATTCTAATAAATATTGTGATTTATTATAGAATAGAAACCGCATGCAAAAATAAAAGAAAAAATATGTTAATCTACAGATAACATTTGAATACAAATTCACATTAAATTAAATGAAATAATATAGTCATTAGTTAATAATTATTTAACTTCAATCACAATTGAATGGAACGTCTGTATTAATAAATCTGTAATTGTAAAGTACATTTAATTGTTTTCTAAAACTACTCATAGAATAGGAACCGATAAGAAAATTTCGTCTAGTTTTTTTTATTCTTTATTACTGAGCAAAGTCTCCTATTTTAGTAGACATACTGAAAAGTATTATTTCCAAGTAACACTACCTCTCATATTACGATCAAACCTGTACTAAACTTGCATATGTATATGTCTCACTAAAGCATACACGTATGGTTAGCTTAGCTCGCATGGTTAGCTTAGTTCGATTCACGTTGTTGCATCCAAGGCAACAATCCAAGCCCAAGTTCGGTTACTTTGGCACTCTTGGGTTAGTTGCCAAGCTGAGTACCCTAAGCACTCACCCAAAAACCCTGGTGAAGCTGTGAAGACCTGTCAAGTCAACAGCCGTTATTTAGTCCGAAATAAAAGAAAAACTTTTGATAGTAAAAGTAAAACCTACTTGACATGTACTTAAATTGATTGCCCAGCAAATAGATAATATTCTTTAGAACCTTAATTTTAGAAACTATATTACTTAAGACATTTCTTACTCATATTGAGTCTAAAATACGAGATGGGTTATATGTGATTATTTCTAGTGTTAAAATTATTTCTACCGTCAACGAAATCTAGCGTATCTAAGTTTTATCGAGCGTATGTAAAATTATCAAGAATGGAGTTGCAGAATTAAAATGTTAAATTATCTCTGTTTTTGTCCCGTGGTGTGATAGATTATTAAAACGTTGTTTGAAAGTTTCCGTTGTGCCTAATAGACTCGTTTTCCCAAACAACAGTGATGGCATCGTCATGCCGTGCCGCCCCCAAATTACGAACGCCTGCCACTGACGTACTGTTATTGCTTCTTTTATTTTCTTATCAATCTGCCACTTCATCGTCCTCTCTCTACGCCCTTGCCTTCGAAGGTCGTTGAACCCTAACGATACCGACTTCAATAACTTTATTATTCACAATGATTCTAGAACAATTAACATCACAATACCTGTAAATATTTATTGTTAATATATAATTTGCATTGAAAATAACTTTGACTCAGTTGTATACTTGTTTTAATTATTATGGAACCTTCATAGTAACACAGTAAAATAACTCTACCATACAATAAAAATTACAACCACTAAGAGATCGGAAATCCATCGCTTGCACGCTTCTATCTATATAGGTGGACCGTTTAGAAACACGTCAAATTAAAAAAAACAGTATGACAGCAATACTATATGTTTAGTAGTCGCAAATCTTTCAAATACCCCACCGACACGCTTGGTTACTGGATATATGTGTAATATCGCTCGAAACATTATGCAAGAACCAATACATGTGAAAGAGAGAGCAGTTCATGTTATTCATTTCTATACCATGTTATTGTCATAAAGTACAATATGATACAAAAACGAAGAAAAAATGACACTAGATTATAACAACATTCTCTGTAAATTAACAGAACAATATAATTCATTATTTATATATGGCCATTATTGTCGTCTATAGTCAATACACGACAAGTCATGAGTGGTTTCAGGTAGTCGTTTATATCCTTTTTAGTCTATAATTGGTAACCACAAAATTACGAACGAATTATTAAAAATAAAGACCTTTTTTAGCTTTTAACGTTTCAGTAAGCAAACATCATTAGCGTTTCCTTCAGTCATGGAAATGGCAAGTGTCTGTGTGCAAATTCATCATTGTCGCGCGCTTTATGAATGTCCCGTCAAATACTAATGAAAAACTTAATAGAAAAAGTTTGACAGTGTCAGCTCTTGATGACAGTTTTAAAATTTAATATCCAAAGGGCGGACAACCGGCGACAGATCGAGGATTAATGTCAAATTCGGGGGAAGTAGATGAGGCTGGTATCTAAATAATTCATTTCTTCATAATTTATTCTTTTTTTTTTGAAGCGATGATGAATCAATAGAATCTGCACTATTTATCAACGTGACATAGAATTCTGCAATGAACTTGAGTTCATAGCGAAGAAAACATGCCATTACTTTGGTAATTATTTTATCACAACAATTTTTAAACGACATACATATGACATGCACATTCCCTGTATACAAATTTAATTAACAGTTATTTGGAATAAATATTAATTAATATATATTTATGTATATATTGCTATTAAAATTGGTATTAGGAATATTTTTAATTGCGTGATAATTACTTATATTAGTTGTATTTATAAATGTAGCGATCGACATGGGTCTACGAATGAGTTGCAGCTTTCGTCTAGAAAAACATCGTGATGAAACTATAGCATGGTGGTAGAGATTTTTCTAAGCCCCCTTTTCTAGCTACCACTCTTAAGTTGAAAATCTCTCGACAAACATCTATGTAATGTGGCAACTGCACTTGAGAGTCAGTTCCTCTAGGTGGAGCGTGCTTATCATCTTGGACATGATCGTCATTTGACATCAGGTAAGCTTGTGGTCATACGCTAAAACATACAAAATATTTTAAAAAGTTCATTATATTCAACTGGCAATAAATAATATTTTATACGTTTTCTAAAAGTACCTCTTATAAATTTGATATCAATGATTAAATATTCCTCACGTCTATAATCTTTCACAAAAATAGGTAAAACCTTTGTTAATATGTATATATACAGATAGACAAATAGACAATTTTAAATGTCATAACTATGATCAGCGTTCTTTGTTATAAATGTGTATCACGAAATTTAGAAAGTGAAATAGAAACACCGATCTCTTAACACACAGCTGCTGCCAACCTTATCTATACTTTTTTCCGTTTTATATAATTTCTCAACTTCGCAACACATATCTTAAGTGGATAAGTAGCAGTGTACCGCTTCACAGATTCAATAAATCGCAATCGTTACACCGTTAAACTTATCGCCTTGTGTACGCAATCGCGACTTATACTAATCAGATATTTACAAAATTGTATTCCGAATGTAAACATGTGAAAAATGTTTACATCGGTCAGATGATAACTCAATGCCTTGTTAGCGTACTTGTTTAGATGCTTTATTAACTTTGTGTAAACATCGATCGTGGTGCGTGTAGCACATAAGTTTATTGCGAACGGCCTCACACTTATATAAATTCATACGGTTATCTATTATTTAGATAACTGTTAGATTTATTTGTTATTAACCTTTCCGGCTGTGTATATTTGTTTTACTTTTCGTTCTGTACACTAATCAATCCGCCTCCGGATTCAAGAGTCTATGTTGTTCGGCCGAAGTTTTCACCAATAAAATCAATCGACGTTATGTAAATGAAAGATAATACATATCGTCTGATATTAATCTGTTTCGATTTGTTTACGAATTTAATCTTGTTATTTAATTGCTTTTGTAAATAAACAATTCGGTAATTTATCGAAACTAATAGCATAATAATTAGTTATTCTCCGGTTATTCCGGTTATTCTTGGTAAAAAGAATTCAGAACTTTCTTTGTCTCTTAAATGTAAGAACATTTGACGAATCGATTATTAGATGCGAAACATGAGCAGTCCTATATAGAATAATATAAGATCATACCATTATTGTCATTACTTCCTTATCATGATATTAATGAAAAATCTATTATTACGATTTGTACAAAAATAATGCACTATTTTCGATCATAGAAAAATATCTGGAACAATATGTAATTATGTATAAATGTCACAAATATAGTTGCAGTAACAGATACTATAGCGTAGTGACTCATCGATGCGTGGGAGTATCCACATATCCTTGCCTTGTCGCCTCAATTATTATAAACAAGTTCTAAAAGTAGTGTGCCCCAAAATTCACAATTCTCTTATACGTTATTCGACGAGATTTCCACCTCCCGTTTTTATTACATAAATCTATAAAGGGCTATGATCACAGACCAGTGTAAGCCGTAAATACCGTCACAATTACTGTACAGAACGTGCTCTCACATTTCATTAAAAAACTCTAATATACAAACAGATGTACTAGAAATGAAACTAGACAATTATTTGTAGCGAATACAGTTGCGCAACAGTACCTTTTATTGGCTATAATAAAGATACTGGACATCAATTGTTACTATCAATTTTCTATCAATAATATGTCACGTTCTAACTGTCAAGCTTTCAATAGGTCAATGACGTATTGACATTTAGGAATTAAACGACTTGACAGTTCATAGTGCTATTAACTAGTAGTCTCTCAAAACGGTAAACTTTATCACAATGCACTACAAAATATAATAAAATGGACAGGTATTTCAATCAAAATTAGTAGTATAAGATGGCGCACCGAGGCGAGAGGTTTTTGTGTTTATTTTTTTTTTTTTTTTATTTTTTTTTTTATTTATTTATTTATTTGGATTTAGTCAGAGTATGGATTATTTGGACAGATTAATACTTGCTAATTTAAACTATGATTTTAAACTCGATGAAGTTTTAAATAAATTATCGTCCACATATATCGTCCAGATATTCTACCCTCAACCTAAACGTAAACACCTAAGAAAACATCTCTGTGTATATATATTGTTTTTTATTGGAAATTGGAAACAAATACTATATTTATCATATTGGAACGTAATTGTACTTACGACTAATAATAACACAAGATTGGATTCTGCTGTCCTGCCTTATATTAGACGCCTTCCACTCGTTAGTGTCACACCAGTAACAAGGTACCCATTTTAACCGTTTTTCACTAAGAAGAATTCGACATGAAGTGTAACCATTGTAGTAAACTGATTTATGATCAAGAAAACATAAATTGTTCCACTTGTCACAAACAATATCATTTTAAATGCGCCGGGTTTCAAGAGGACCGATTTCGACGGATGAGATCCTCCACAAAAATAAACTGGACTGGCCCGTGTTGTACACAATCATCATTTAAGGCATCGGATAGTGTGCAATTAACTATTAACAAGGATTGTAATACATCCGCAAGCGAAGCAAACAATCAACTAATTACTACAGCTGTTACCGCTAACACACTCATAGAATCGTCACCAGTCAGCGGTTCCAAACCTATGGATATAACAAGTTTATATAGCTTAATAAAACATGAGATAGATGTGCTACGGGAAAGAAACCAAAGCGATCTTGAATGTTTAAAACATGATATTTTAACTTCTATTAACGACAAATACAAGGCGCAAGATGATAAAATAAACTTACTTTCAGAAACGGTTAACAAATTTCGTGCTGAATTGATTAATTTTAATAAGCGATGTACAGATATAGAAGACTCGTGTCGATTTATGGGGTCTCAATATGATACACTCCTAGCTAGAAATAACAATTTAGAAGCTGAAGTGAAATCCATGAAAAACGACATTATAGACCTTAAAAGCAAGGGCATTATACTGGAAGAAGTGAAGCTTAAAATTAATGAACAAGAACAATTATGCCGCTCCCACAATATTGAAGTATTCGGAATACCTGAAAGTCCCTCAGAAAATGTATCTAAAATTATTTTAGACATCGCTAAATTTATAGGCGTAGATATACAAGCCTCGGATATAATTTTTTCGACAAGAATAAAACCTAAACAAAAAATTTCTGGATTGCCAAAACCGATAATTGTTAAACTGAGTTCCATAATAAAAAGAGATCAACTAATTAGTGCTATAAGAAAAAAAAAAGGATGTACTTCAGCAGAGATAGGCATTGTAGGAGAGTCCAGATCAATTTATTTAAATGAGCACCTCACTGTTGAAAATAAAAATTTATTGAAGGCTACAAGGAAAGCCTGCTCTAATCTGGGGTTTATGTACTCATGGGTGCGAAATGGAAAAATTTTTGTAAGAAAAAACGATACTTCCCCGCCTATTCATATAAAATCAGACCGCGACCTAACAAAATTCACCAACCAAAAAGGTTGACATTCACTGGTCAGCATTTCAAGTTACTCCGCTTTTATCATGAATACCCTCCATCATTTAGATATAAGATAAGTATATTACTGGTAGTAGATTGTTTTCTAACTTTTTGTATTACTATTGTACGACCTAAAGAAATACATATAATTGTAAAAGGAGTATGCTTCTACCAATTTAACATCATAACATATCACTACTACAAACACAACTACAATGCATTTATACATATTATCATTTTCTTTTACTGCGCAATTAATTTTGTTATTCCACATAATTTGAACATTGTGATACCTACATTAATTATATTAATTTATTATACATTAATTTTATTTATATGTTTAAAAGATCAGCTCTTAATTGTAATATTAATAGCATACTTTTTTATATTTTTGTGTCTCAATGCTATTTGTATATATTTCAATAGAAATGGAGTCTTTATCAGTTTATTTTCAGAATGCTCGTAGCATTCGTGGCAAGACATGTCAATTTAGACAGGGACTGCTATCTACTAACTATGATTTAGTTGCTATAGTGGAGACATGGTTGCTCGATGGCGTCTACGATTCTGAGGTATCGGATAATCGCTATGATGTTTTTAGATGCGACCGCAATGCAGCCGCCACAGGTCATGCACGCGGAGGGGGAGTAATGTTACTGACTAAACGCGAGTTAGGCGCCATTTACTGTAATGATGATATTTTGTCATGTTCAGCGTTCTTCGAAGCTGTTCACATACTCTTGCCTGCACGTACAATCAATTCCACATTAAATCTACACGTGATATGTGTTTACTTACCGGGAACACGTGGTTCACAAGATCCCGTCCTGGACAGTGCAACAAATTATTTAAATGATATTTTGAATCGTTTTTCAAGTGAACATTTCCTTATAATAGGTGATTTTAATTTTGGTACACTACAATGGTCTGGTACTCCAGGTGATATATTGAATTATATAGGATCACTTGAGGGATCACCGCAGCAATTTTATGATATTATTTCGGAATCTGATTTGTCTCAATATAATCATATTGCAAATGATAATGGTAAATATCTAGACCTAGTCTTTAGCAATACATATGCCATAGTTTCGCGTGCAGTATTAACACTAGTACCAGAGGACATGCCACATCATCCAGCAATAATACTTGAATTACCAGAATTAAAATGCAAACCAATTCACGATCCCCCAAGAAGAATAACTATTTTTAACAAAGGCGACTACGACGCCATATGCAGAAAACTAGAGACTGTAGATTGGGATTATGAATTATCGAGAGGAAATGTTGACGAAGCAGTTAACTTTTTGTATACTATACTCTCTAACACCATACAAGAATTTATTCCTAGCTTCACAACAGTGTCGGGTAATTATCCACCATGGTATACGAGAAGTTTAATGAAAGTCATAAACGAAAAGGTTAGGTATCACAAATCATGGAAGCAAAGTAAAAACCCACGGGATTACGATACCTTTGTGATGCTTAGACGTAGACAAAAGCGTATGCAAAAGGACTGTTGGCGTTACTATGTAAAAAGGTGTGAAACGTCATTGAAGGTACATCCTAAGTTCTTCTGGCGTTACGTGAAAGATTTAAAGAGCGTAAATAATATACCTAAGATGGTAACGTTTAAATCAAAATCCTATACTGAAACGTCAGATATATGTGAGGCTTTTTTAGAATATTTTGTTTCAATATACAGACAACCAAATACCTGTGAGAATCAGACTCTGAATAGTTCACTTCCAAACTATTCAAATATTTCAGGATTAACGATAACCAGTGACACGGTTGCTAAATATTTAAGATCTCTAGACACTAATAAAGGTGCGGGGAGTGATGGGATTCCTCCAATTTTCGCAAAACAGTGTGTAATGTGTTTAGCGAAGCCACTATCTATCATATTCAATAGATCAATTTTAGACGGCACTTTCCCACAAAAATGGAAGGAAGCCTTGATTGTGCCTATTCATAAGGGAGGCTCAAGGATGAAAATTGAAGCATACCGTCCTGTATCAATTTTACCTGTTTTTAGCAAACTCTTCGAACAGATAGTTTATGACCAAATATATCCTTTACTAAAGAAATGTATACCTGATAATCAGCACGGATTCATGCGAAAAAGATCAGTGGTCTCGAATCTAGCCATATTCACAAATTTTGTATTTGGCGTAATGGATCATGGTTCTCAAGTAGATGCAGTTTATACTGATTACGCTAAGTGTTTTGATCGACTGTCCCATTCTATCTTAATAAAGAAGTTGGAAGCCATCGGGATACACGGAGATTTATTGCGCTGGTTGTCTTCGTACCTCGACAACCGATCTCAAGCAGTTAAAATTGGATCACAACATTCTAGATTTTTTAATGTAACGTCTGGTGTTCCCCAAGGCTCACATTTGGGACCCCTTTTGTTTAATATATACGTATGTGACATAGGTACCTGTTTTCACTATGCAAAGTTTTTAATGTACGCTGATGATACCAAAATATTTATGCCAATATATACTATTGAAGACTGCATTAAATTACAACAGGACCTAAACAGGCTATACGATTACTGTTCATTAAACCTTCTAGACATCAACGTAGACAAATGTCAGTGTATTACCTATACGAGGAAGACGAAAAATGTCATCAAATACGATTATCGTCTCAGTGACATCATTCTATTGAGAGAGTCTTGCGTTAGGGATCTAGGGGTAAAACTAGATAATAAATTGACATTCAAAGATCATTACGAATATATAATACAAAAATCTTTTAAAATGTTAGGCTTCATAACTAGAATTTCAAAGCCATTCCAAAATGTATCTTCCTTAAAAATACTATTCTGTGCTTTTGTACGCAGCATTTTAGAATTTGCTTCGCAGATATGGACCCCATGTTATGCTATTCATATGAATAGAATCGAAAGCATTCAAAACAAATTTTTGACAGTTCTCAGAAGACGCGGCATGCTTTCAACTACAGTCAAAAATGAGAACCTTCGTGAACTAAACATGTTAACACTTGAACAACGACGATTAGTAGCAGATTTGATGTTTTGGTATGACATAATAAACAATAACATAGATTGTCCAAATTTGGTGAAGCATATAGGGCTGAGAATTACCTCAAAATACACTCGAAAGCCACGGCTCTTTAATGAGCCAAAAACTAACACTAACTATGGCTCTAATTCAGTAATGATAAGATGCGCTCACTTATACAATGAAAGAACATCAAATATAGACATATTTCATGAAAGTAGTAGATCCTTTAAGGCGAAGGTGACAAAAAGCATTATTAACCATATGTTAAAGACAAATTCCTAAATCATAAGCATATTCGTTCTCACATATATACATTTGTGTTATCATTTGTTTTTCGTGCGACAGTAACAAGAGTATTATGTGTTTTTTATTTTATGTGATTGTAGTGGTGTGTGTTTGTGGTTGTTACTTTCTATTTAATTTTTATTTTTCACTTATTAGTTAGTTATGTAATTTAGTTATAAATTAGATGTTTGTTATTTTACTGTATTTATAAAAGTTTGGGTTAGTAATTTAATTAAAAATGTATATTATACTGAAATCGTTATTGGCGAAACTGACATTTAACTTGTACTTTTTGTTTTTTAAAATGTATAGCTGTAGATTTCTTTGAAATAAATAAATAAATATACATCAAGCATATTCAATTTTTACTTTTTAGTATTGTTACATTTCCGGAAGCACCGCCTTTGTATTGGACTATGGTTCTGCCATCGGAAGTATCACCATACGTGATACCTGGTGCTATCACCAAAAATGCCGCCATAGCAAAGCAAAGTCATGCTACTATTCTATCCACCGGTAGCGCCAACTAGCCAATGCTTATAGTGAGATAGGGGCACTCAACCATAAGAAGCCACCTTTGAACACAATGTTATAACGAAATTTAAGCTCTTGCAAATTAAGAAAGTCTTTATCACATCAAATAGTTCGCTTCATTTGCTTGGTTTGCCAGTACAATTCAATTTACTTTCTCAGATACAGTAAATAATGGTAACATAGGCAGATTGCGATTTTAAAATTTGGGATTATTTAGTAGTGCCCGTCTTTTATGTAGCGAAACAACTTTTGGCAACACCATTTTCATCAAAAGCATAACGAACAATCTACATCGTAGTATTACTTTACCACTCGTCATTAAATCTTTCTATTGTTAAAAAATGTTCAAGCACTGGGAATCGCTTTATCACATATATCTATGAATAATGTAATTTTACTGTGAAGTATCAATTAATCGTAAACCGCCAAACTAACCACGGATATATTAATAAATAGCAAAATGTTAAATCCACTAAATTTTCCCCACATAAATTCTCACAAAATATAGAATAATACCAATTCCCATAAAATCCCAAATTAACTATATTATGATCAAAATCAAAGTTTAAACATGCAAATTCAATTAAAATATATTAATTAGTCATATAAACTTTTTCTTATTCTACTTCCCTATTAAATTGACAGTTCGAAACCAAATAAATGTCATAAATCAAGATGGCGTCCAACATGGCGTCGGCGCAGTTTGACAGTTATCGCATGTTCGGCGGGAACATTAAACTCATTGATATTTATTGCTCAATCGCAACGTTCTAGCTGTAAGATATGATTTACTGTAAATATATACATTCATCGTTTATTGTTTATTTTATTTGTTTGTCTGTTCAGTGTACGGTGTTTATGTGGGTGTTTGGATTTATGGCTGCGGATAACGATTTTTCATTCTAATTCCGTATTATATTCGAGTCTTATGATTCTGACGTGATTTGTTGTTTTTTAATATATATTTATTTAGAGTCTGCAGACATACTGCTCTTGGCATTTTCATGTAACCGCTTTGTTTATAGATATTGAACGCAATAATCTCTGTAACTACTAATCAGATTTGAAAACTTTATTCGTCTCATAGGGTTCATTAAGGAAGATTGTAGGTTATCTCACATCTAACTAAGTATACAACGCTGTACAGGATATCGGGAGCAAGAATAATTAAACGTGGGTAAATCCGCGGGACTCTGCTAGTAGAATAAAAAAACCCCGTATATTACAGATCTTAAATCTGTGGAGATTTAAATAGAACATCTTCAAACAACACAAACAAATTTTGTATCATGTGAACTTTACTGGACAGTTTGTGTATATCGAAAGAAAATTTTATTAAAACATCTTAATTTCAAAACACTCTGTAAAAGAGCCTTTAAGTATAAATTTTCTATGCTACTACAGGGCCCTACAAATTCTATTTACCTTCAGAACTATTTTCAATGACGTAAATGCCTCTTATGGCCTTTCACAGCGCATCACAGCGGTATGAGCGTTAAAAGCTATACCGTATTTTAAGTTCGGTTATAAGAATTTACGCGCCGCTCACTCGCGTAATGCATCGCATAAAATGTAATGACCTCTCAGCGTTTATGTATAGATTCGTCGCGTCTCGCGATATACCGTGTTGTAATGCTTTTAAGAACTCAATTTGTTTTCTTTTTTTTTTGTTCGTTCTCAGATATTATATGTTATGTTAAAAATTATATTTTTAATGTTGTAAAAAAGTATCTTGTAATGAAACGAAATTAGAGTCATTTAGACCTGTAGACTAGGTTATTTCATAGAATAACAGCTGTTTCGTTTTAAGTAAATGTTGTCGGCGACTTCATTCTTGTGTTAGTGATTTTAATACTTCATTTTGGTGGTAATCACTGGGGTGTCATGGTCGATTTGTGACCAAACCACAATTACACATAGAGAGAAAAGATAAAGTTCTGTCTCGCTGAAATATGTGTTGTTTTTTTCGATTAATAATTGTATAATTGCCAATTGCTATTGCTATCTGTCAGAAAAAAGTCTTATCGAAATCAGTTCAGCCTTTTCAGATATTAATCCAGACAAAAAAAGACACCTGACACTTCAGTTCTATTTGCATATATTTTATTATTGAATATTTTTAGCAAAATAAGATAATATAATAATTAATTAATATTTAAAAATAGTGTTAGAATGCACGCCATTGTGATATAACACAAACATAGGTTCAAAAGACAGGTGACTGTCAGACAAAAAATATATATACTCAAAAAAAAGAATGAAAATAATTTTTCTCTCGTTGCAAGCGCTCAGTCGCAAATTGCCCGGTGAACGGCGACTTGTCAGTTGTCAGCGTGTCAGTGCTGTCAAACTGTCAACACGTTGACAGCAGCCGGGCGCCGTCAACACTGATTTACATAAAACTGGTAAGGGGCAAGGAAAAAGGTCTGTTAGGCAATAATAGCTAACGAAGAGTGCAAGACTCTTATAATGATTTTTAATTATTTCAATCCATTTAAAAATCATAGTCAAATTACTTGATCTTTTAATATATTACTTATTGTATAACGAAAAACCTGAAATGAATTATCAAACTATTTTCGAAGTCATCCATAAACTACGCCACATGATTTTATTTTTATTTTTGGAGCTCTCCCTCGTTTCTGTGACAGATCGTCATACTTGTATTACCTCTATGGCATAGCGTTTAAAATTTTGCAAGTATCATATGAAATATGGAATTCGTAAATGTATATAAGTAATAATACCATATGTAATCTATCGTAAAATAAAATCTTTTAGATTAATATGATTTCACGAAATTTATGACTCATTTTTTCCTTTTTTTTTTTTTTTTTTTTATAGAGGGGAAAATCCTGCATTGGATACCCTCACGTTGCCGGGGGACAACGTGAGGGTTATGTTGGACTCTTACCAACTAAAAACCCGTATGTACGTATGTGGACCTGAGTCGAGGGTTCGCGATCAGCATTCTCCTCTAGACTCAGACCACGCGCTCGGGTCTCCCGTGGATGTTGTAACGGGGACCCCCATCTCGAGAGAGCTTATAGAGCCTCTCTCCTGCTTCATGTCGAAGCTTGCGGCAAGCCGTGCTTCGTCCACACGGGTACTCCTTGTGCAGCGACAGACGCCCCCGCGCCTATCGCCTGGAGTTTAGCTAGGGAGGCATCGGGTGGAAGTTGCCTCCCCTTCTTCGGCCTCTACGGCCGGTTCTCTTGCGCCGGACAGCTGGAGCGTCGGCGGCTCTCTCGCGGTCTCTTTCCGCTTCTTCTTTCCGTGATAATACGGTCTCACAGAAGGCCACGACAGCGTTCCACGCCCCCTCTCCACCGACCATTGAACGGATCACGGCCGGCATGACTCATTTTTTCCTATTGTAACACAATGTAACACTTTAGTGACCTCCCTTAACGTGTGGTGTAATATATGAACGATCCTGGATATTGTAATTTTAGTGTATATTATTAAATTATTGACCCCAAAAGCACATATTATTGAGTTTTTTTTTCTGTTATTTACCATATTCACAATTCTTTTTCATACTTCTTTTTTGTACGGTAAAGATAAAATATTTTAATGAAGTGTATACATCTTTAAGATGGCTGAAGCGATTTTAACGAAATTTCTACAGGTAGGTAGATTATTTTTAGAGCATTATCTAAATTATATATCATGCCGCTGCTCCATAGGTATTAAGTAGTAATGATTAAATTATACAGAAGTAGGTAACATAATATCGGTCAAAGATTATAGAGTTTAGCTACTATTGACAAAAACCATAATCTAAAAATAAAAGTCAGCCCGCAATTAATCAAGATCAAACCTATAGTTCATATAAACTAAAGTTATTTTCAGCAGTGGTTGGAGAAGTTTACCAAAACCTATCCTGTCAAAAAATCTCATCTAGAAAGAGATGGAATCCAGTCAACATCTAACATATTTATTCAATTTAGTCGTCATAAAAGCGAGACTACCTTTTAAGAGACTACCATGTGAAAAAAAAAGAATGTCCCACATAAAATTTATCACTCACCGACTTCGTTCTAAACCGAGTGGGTCGTAAAATGTGAAATGGTGGCTCGTAGCGGGGTTATCTCGATGATGTCCTATTAATGTAGCCGATACGAGGCCGTTAATATGACCGTGTATTAACCCGGCCCTCGCATCACGCTGTATTAATACGCCACTTACCGTTTTATGTTACGGTCTCCAGTCAGCTACGTAATTGTTTCGGGTCGCTTTATATTCATGCTTCATGTTAAATGACATCGATCGAGTATGATCGTTTTGAAATATTATATTTTTAATAGTTTTTTTAATGTAACTAACTAGTACAAACCCTCAGCTTTCTTTACATTAAATCACAATATAACAGTAAGAGATCGTCTAGAATCATCTAGGTTTCATATATATCTGAATTATGATATGTGTACATAAGTGTGGTAAACTTTGAAGTTTTATAGACCCTCATAAATGTATCTACTTATATGGCCTAACCCACATACAGTAAAACGTAAGTATATTTAGGGACAATATAACATGTTAAGTCATTATCTGACAATAATAGTAATCTGATCGGTAGTTTCGCGTATTCCCCTTCCAAATATTCAGTTAAAGGACCATTACATCGTTATAAATTATTTATTTATATATACAAGATCATAAGCGAACATTACCAACACCAAAAACTCCTATAAGACGTACTAAATCTTTGTTATAAACGGATTTTTTCAAATAAAACACAAAAATGTAACAGTAAAAATAATAAAGTAAATCAGTGGTACGGCCCACTGTGCGGTGCTAAATTTTTATATTCGCAAAAGGGAAACTGTTATGTCCAGAGTGAATTTGGCGGAAACGAGCCCGCTGGGTCTCGAAGCGCTCTTGTAAATCCACCTTCATGATATCTGGGACCCGCGTGTTTGTCCACGTGGAAATGTTTTTTTTTAATATTTCCTTCCTCCGACTGCGCAAAGAAGGATAACATTTTTTGTATGTTTCAACATTTTGACACGATGCAGTAATACCGACTGGTTATATATAATACATAAGGTATTGTTAGATTTGTCTTAACTGTGAAAATGTGGCCTTAACATAATGAACCATTACTGAAGAGAACAACTGCGCTGGAGGGTTATGTTTATCAAGTCTGTACTCCATCTTTGGGATGGAGCCCTAAGCAGTGATGGAAATCCGCATATAAGATTTCGTTACATTGGTTTTAATTATGTGGGTAGCAAGAGTTATATAAGTGAATTCGGTTGTAATTTTTAAAACATTTTTTACCAAAGAACTTCGTAATTTATAAACCGATTTGGAAAATTCTTTTTTATTAGAAAGGTGATATCTCCCATTTTAATTTCACTAGCATTGGGCCCTGGTTTTCGAAGATATACCACAGAATTCCTCAAAAACGAATAGCAATTGAACAATGATTTAGATATTGCTACGTTTATGACAAACCAAGACTAGGTTGATTTTTTTTAAATAAATTTTTATGTAATGGATTTTATATATTATATAAAAAATACAGTAAAATCATAACTCATCTCTTTATCATTTGCTTACCAATACTCATCTAAACAACTTGTTGCAAAATATAAGCAAATTAAACAAACAGTGATTTTGGCATAGATTTTTTTTTATTATTGTACATGTTATTTACTTAGGTATCGAACAAGCAAACATTCCACATGATGTTAAGTGGCAACTGTATTTAACCTATCGCTACGTTTAAACAACTTCAAAATGACCACAGTCATAAAATCAATTATATGAAATCAGTATTCTTGAAGAACATTTACTTTGTGGCAGGAAAAGGTAGGATGACAGTTCTACTTGTAGAAAATCGTAAATTTTTTTGCGTGTTGCTAGATGAATTTTTTTATATCATAGGGGGCAAACGAACAGGTGGGTCATCTCATGGTAAGTGATCACCGCCGTCCATAGACACTAGCAACACTAAGGGAGTCGCAAGTGCATTGCCGGCCTTTTAAATAAGTGGGCCTCCGGCACTCTCACTGACCGAACGAAACGCAACAGTGCAACCACTGTTACTTCACGTCGGTTTTCTGTGAGAGGCTGGTACTACTCCGAGCGAGCCGACCCATTCATGCTGAAACCAGTAATAGCTTCAGCGTAGCTCTACCAACTATTAAACGATTTTTTAAACGATGATGGCTCACTGGTTTGTTTGTTCGGACACCGCGTCGATCGAATTAGATGCGAATCCTTGTGACAGAACAAGAGATTTCAGAGAAGGAAATTATCGTAATGAAAGCAAAACATGGCGGTAGGACTTTTTCTAAGATCGCCTGAATAGCTACCAAGTTGAAAATCTATCATTAAACACCAATAGGTGTATTCCGGCAGCTGCAATTGAGAGCCAGGCCCACTCTAAGTTTAACGTATTATCTTCTTAGACTATATCGTCATTTAACATCAGATTATGGTCAAACGTAACCTATAAAGTGTAAGAAAGTCGTACACAAAAACCTCGTTATTCACCTGAACAGCTTTCGTAAGGTCAAAAACTGTACTATTCATTCGTTACAACACTGTGGTTGTGATCTGACATGCCGTGACAAGTCGGGCGAGTCATTATTCACTCTTTGTGCACACGTCAGCCGGTCACGCCTCTCCGCAAGTTTCCCTCTGTTCGTTACACAAATAATTTATTATTTTGTCAGGTGAAATTTACATAGCTTTTGAATTATAGTCAAGAATGAGCTGAGTAAAAAATCGTTTGACACGACGCTGATGGTTGATTTGATGTGTAATCGTTTATCGAATATCATGGACATATTTTTTCAATCTTATTGTTTTCGCATAGATGTATTTGGAATTAGCAATACAATAGGAGAAAGTAGTGGTCGCAATTCGATACGAGTCACTTCCCTTCCCCTTGACGCGTGGCTTAAGCATTATATAATAAGGTCCCAAAGATTAAGATACGTCGGTCATGATCTAGGTAGAAGTTAAAGAGTCATGGTAATCTCAAAGTCCGTTAGTCCGTATGATTATATGCCTAACAAAGTTATCATATGATTTGATAGCAGACTCCTTCACCATCAAGCCCAAAAGATCGTAGCGTAATATATGGAGGTTGTTACAAAGTATTATATGCCCTAGTCTCTTCATACTAAATCTGAGGCATTCTTGAAGCAGATATTTTATATAAAAAAATATAAGAATATTATGTATTCATATATGTTTATGGTTAATAAATATGACATATATTTATGGATATGTCAACCCGCTAGTCAGTTACTCGTTTAGATAAGCATTTTTCTAGGTGGTAGAGCTACGCTGAAACTATTACTGGTTTCAGAATGAATGGGTCGGCTCGCCCGGGGTAGTACCACCCTCTCACAGAAAGCCGACGTGAAGTAACAGTGCTTGCACTGTTGCGTTTCGTTCGGTCAGTGAGAGCGCCGGAGGCCCACATATATTAAAAGGCCGGCAACGCACTTGCAACTCCCGTGGTGTTGCTAGTGTTTATGGACGGCGGTGATCACTTACTATCAGGTGACCCACCTGTTCGTTAGCCCCCTATAATATAAAAAAAAAAAAAATTATACTACTATACGTATAAAAAATTAACCAAATTAATCATGTACAATAAATCAGTTCACGGAAGACTAACGCGCCGCAATCAATTCGCTTCTGATTGGTCATAGTTTTTCATGACACTTGTGGTGGTCGTAATTTTTACTCAACACATGTCTCGAGACCAGTGAACCACTTAAACTGGGTTTCACGGATGACACTCAAAATTGACATTTCAGTGTAAAAAGTCCTAACAAAAAATCTCTCTAGTAACTTCGGTCACACGGAGTGTCGGCGCCGGGACCGCGGTGGTGTCAACGTATGAGAAATGTTCTGGAACATTCCATTTGGTCAAGTAATTGATATTTGTTTTGCTTTCTCGTCAATTAGCCGTAGCGTTTCGGCGAAATGAAAGGGATCTTTTGCATTTAGCTGAAGTTAGGTGTCGAATTTGTGTACATTTACCAATTATTATTCTACTTATTTGAGATATATAAATACAAATAAAATTTTGAGGTTTGCTATCGTACACACATCATGCAAAAACTACGGGATAGATTTCGTTTTTTTTTTTTTTTGGGTTTACTACTTATATAGGTACTTGGTCTTTATCTAAAAAAAACTATCACGATATCTTTATTTCATACAAAGTTATTAAATGCTTACAAAATTGCGATATTTATAAGCACAACGCGTACAACGATATGTATTTATTTGTCGTTGAGAAGTGAGGCTAGCAGTGTGGTGCGCATGCGCAGGACAACACAAACGAGGTCATCGGTATCAACTAATTATCAATAATAGTACGACAATAATTTTATTGTTATATGCGGTCAATTTTGAAAAGTCGCTTATATCCAATTTTTTTTTTCAATACATATTTTTTCTTTCCACTTTTACACATGATTAGCTCTGATATGATGTATTAATATTTTGTAGATCCATTAGCATATTTTTTGCATTTCCTCAATGAAAACGTCGCGATATAATAACTCAATAAGCTTCGAAGAAACGCCGCGGATATGTATTTCGCACTGTTATTTACAACTTCCTCGAGTGATACAGGAAGCGAACACTTATACACTCGACTTCGGCCACTTGTTCGCAGGGTAATGGAACTGTTCAGCTTGCCGACACATGCGCCCGACATCTTATATTGCAATACTTAGGACTTAACTTATTGATTTATTTTTGCATAGTTCATTTGTTTTGGAACAAACATATTAAATAGGTTTGGTTTCGCAAAAACGCAACGAAACTCATCTATACTAATCAGATTTGGTATTAAATTTGTAATTGATAAAATAAAAACTTGACCGCGTTTCTAAAAATTATTTTACGTAAACAAAGATCGATTATCAGTAAATAACGTAGGCTGTATTTTATTTATAAAATCTACATTAAGCCGCGTGAAACCGCGAGCTAAATCTAGTAATTAGTAATTTTATTGTGTGCCTGCAAAACGATTCCAAAGATGGGTAAATACCTATATACGAGTTATAACAAAATCTTAGAAAAGAGCGGGAGAATTCTTTCTGTATGAGCACTACAAAAATCTTACTACCAGTTAAGTCTATAGAGAAAAGGTTACATTCCAGTTATAATTACGACTGGTACATATCTTTATTTACGAAATACATAATTAATAGGTGAATTTCTGGGCAAGGAACATCGTAATTCGTAAAAAAAATTGTAGAACATAAATAAAAAATAGATACTCAATAAAGCAGATAAAAGCATTTACGATACTATGGGAATTATAATATTTCTGGATCACCGAGTACATAGAACTAAACAGGATTGTAACGGTACGGAATTACTAATATCATTATATAGAAATGTTTGTGAGGATGGATGGATATTTGTTACCTTTTCCCATACAAACTACTGAACGGATATTTATGAAACTACATAGCAATATAATTTATACGTCAAATTAACACATAACCTATAATTAATAAAGATATTCTCTAGATTGGCCAAAATATAAGAACAAATGTCAAGTAAATTGGATAAAATTGGCCATCTGGGACTTATATCGGTGTTCAGACTGTTAGACTTACATGAAGATAATGTATGGTGTAATAAATAAAAACACAACAGACGAAGTCGCGGGCGACTGCTAGTGGGATGTATAGGTTAAGTAGCAATAAAAAAATGATATATTAAAGATAAAAGATAATCAGATTCATATAAAGCACGTAGTTATTATGATACAGTCGAACCTTTACCACAATAAAGAAATCACGGGTACCAGCAAGTTACTGCATACAAAAGAGGCTAGATAATTATTTGCATAGCAACTCATCATAATACATTTGACGCTGAACTGACGCGCATATACTCTAATTTGACGAAAACAATAACAATAGTTCACACGTACGCCCAATCTGAGTGTAAACTAACTCAACTGTATCCAAACTTCCTCTGAGATTAAGCTTATAATAGTAATAAACTTAACGGATATCCGTACATTAAGAATCGGTTCTTGAACTATCGACTTTACGATTCTCGTTATATAGTTTAATTTCTAATGTGACCGCGACACCGGTATTTAGTAACACCCAGGGACGTACTAAAGTGATGTTGAGTCACGATTTAACAATAAACATTTCAATAGTATATATATTTTTTTATTATTGCAACTGTAAATATAAGAAGAAATTACATTGACGTTGACTAAAAAGTGACGCAGGGACGGCTCTCTATTAGAACGGCTCGTATCCTAATATAAATTACTAACTACAGCCTGTAAACAGGACCAGTTCAGTGTGTACACTATTGGTTTGGGTCAGAAATAAGGATGACGGTAATGCTCCCGTCGTGGAATCTTGCACACAGTTTTTACCACTCTTGAAATGTCTGTTTATAAAATGCATGTTTTTAAACTGTATGTATGAATAATGAAGAACTATTTGTCGTATTGCTTTACAAATTTAACAGCATTGAATTAAATCCAAGGTGAAAGATCTACATTTACTACCTTTATACATAAAATTAACAACTTCTGGTATACGATCAATAAAAAAAAACCATAAAAAGTTACAATTTTCAAACAAATTATAAATGTTCTTCTGACATATACTTAGTCTGGTCATAAATACTGTTACAATTAAAAATAAACAAAATATTACATTTGAATTTGGAATCTGTCATTTTTATATGATTGTTCATTGAGTTTTCTAATTTTGGCGCTAATACATTGTCCTATATTTTGCGATATTAAAATGGAGTCAGGTAATAAAGAGAACTGAATCGTTGTGATTGCATTACACAAAGTAGGTATGGAGCCAAATGCAATTTTTAAAACTCTCTATACGCTTGGTATTAGTAAAATGTTTATGTACCGGGTTATTAATAGGTACAATGAGACGTCCTCTGTTTGTTACAGAAAAAGATCTAGCCGTCCACGTAGTGTTCGTACGAAAAAGGTTTTCAAAGCAGTAAAGAAAAGAATTCGAAGAAATTTGTCCGAAAGCAAACGATTTTATCTCGGGAGATGAAGATAGCACGTAGAACGTTTCGGACGTCATCAGAGCTGAAGACTGGCCGTCGTCTAGTCCCGATATTAATCCGCTGGATTACGATTTATGGTCAGTTTTAGAGAGTACGGCTTGCTGTAAATAATTTGGAGTCCCTAAAACAATCCGTACGAAAAGAGAGTACGCAAAGAGTGCGTGCATTTACTGATAACTGGCCTCAAAGTTTAAAGAACTGTACTGCAGCCAATGGAGACCACTTCGAATAAGCTTTTTATATTTTATATTGATGTATTAAACTAACACACTGTAAAAGTCATAAATGTTATTTGCAATAGAAATTTTAATTTTTTCTTTATTTCATTATTTAGGGCAAGACTAGGTATACTTCATACATAGAACGCATTACATAACTTCAGCATAATATTAAAAACGATTTATTTTTGCATTTACTCAAGTTACTTTGTTCGCATCTTTTATGTTGTATTTTTGCATATATTCACCTACATACAGTAAATTCAAGACGTATAAATATGAATAATTATGTCCCCCATAAAAACAACTGAGTCCGCGCAAGCCCGGATGATATGTTAGTTTTGCGTACAAAAGCCTAATTTGTGAGGCAGTTAGCGGTAAGGCGGCTAAACGGAGGCGATGTTTCTGTGTTTATTCAGGACGACTTGTTACGGGCGTATTTGCCGGCGGGATCATGTGGGCGGCGCTATCGGGGATTTCGGTTTTATTGTTTCAACATGTTAACGGTTGGTAATCTCATGTTAGTTTTAATGGATAGATATTTTTCTTGTGCATTAGTGGCAGTTAATTTTGCTGTTATACGCTGTCGAAATGTATAAGTATGAAAACATATAGTGGGGTTGATATTCGTTGGAGTGAAATGGTTCTGCCGGAGTTAAATTTTTTTTAAACCCATAATAGCACCGTGGAAACATTAGTTTTCTAAATTGCTAATACGACGAGGAATATACGCTGACCTTCCGTTGTAATGAGGTATTTTACATTGTTAAGACTTTCTTGAAGTTTTACGTAACCGTTCTGTCAGAAATTAAGTGATAGACATTTACAGTGATGCCAGTGGCGTCTACGTACATTTGAACTACATGCACCCGCGCAAGCATCCGCCACCCGTCTGCAATCTGCAACAGGCCATACAGAGTCTGTAATATGGTTTTAAAATCCTTATATCGAAACAGGGGCTATTTGATCATGACATGCAACACTTACTTATTAATTGTATATTAATTATTTTATACTAACTATGTCCTGTGGTTTCAATCGCGTTTAATTTTTAACTGAAATACTTCGCAACCGGTGTTACGCCTTACGGCACACTCGCGCCCTCACTATTTCTTCGTTCTTGCTTTGCGCACTTCAGGACCTACACTTGTATGGGAAAGTAAAGGTTATTTCATAGTATTAATTAGTTCAGACACACAATATTTTTACTTTATCTATATAAATTCAAAACAATTGCGGAATGTATGTAAGCGTATCACATCAGAACAGTTGCACCTAATTGGCTATTTTTTTTCTGGTTTATACCTAATTTTTATACCTAATTATCAAGACAAGGTTTATACTATGATAGAAAATGTTTGAAAAATCATAGAGAATACTAAAAAATTTGGGTAAAAATATCTCCACACAAAAAATGAGCAAGTGAGTGATACAGAAGACAATAGTCAGATCTTCAAAGGTAATGTTGACAGAATTGACAACTTTATGTTCTGTGGTTCAAATGGTATTTTATTTCATTACATGATCATACTGCGAAGTGAAGATTTTTCTCTTTTTTTTTAATATACCCGAGGGAAACCGGGGCGAATAGCAAGTAATATTATAATAAATAAGCCATATTTTGTGTGTATGTCGAATGAAAGTTTTCTTTCTCTATTTCTATATATATATATATACCACACTACGAACAAATATCTGTTCGACATAATGTTGTGCCATTGTGAGCGGTCAGTTAATATGCCGCCGAGTCACGATCAGCACCGGAAATGAGCTGAATAAATCACTACAGACTCCGAACAGTCGGTACAGTTAGCATTGAAAATGCTTTATCAATTATTGATATAATTTGCGAACCAATTAAATAAAAAATAATTATGCTAACTGACTCTTAGATGTTTTTTTTTCGTTTAGCGTCGCAGAAGTATTTGCTAATGTCAGTAATTATTATTACTAAGTAATTATTATTACTATGATAATAGTAATTGGTGTTCAATTCGATAATGCTCTTAGTCTAATCAATTGCGCAGGGTATTCAACGTAGTGTAATCACTGTAATAATAGTAAATTCATGGTCATCTTTATAAATTGATTTAGGAAGAATTTTGAATAACACAGCTTTATGAATTTGAAATAAAACCTCTATAAGTACGAATAAAAAGGTTGAAGTGTCTGTTTATCGTTTTGTTTTTTTTTTGCAACACGGATTAACCTATTTTCATAAAACTTTGACAAATAGTGGGATCTTCGGAGTATTATATAATATATATAGGTACAACATATCATTACAATTTTTCATTTGGGTTAATTATTACAAAATTGCAATTAAAATAGTAAAAGCTGGCTCACAATTAGCCCTAATCAAACACGTAATTCTCATGGCACGACAAAATTATTTTCACAATGAACAAGCTAAAGGCACCTTAGTGCGTATAAATAGCTACCAAGAATCCCCCTTCTTTGAGCTAACGAAAGCTAAACATATTAAAAAAAACCTAATATAACAATATTATATAATAACTCACAGGGAAAATATAAACATTTAAAAAAATATATATAAAATCATATTACGAGACCAGAATCCCTAGTGTTTTACGAATTAATTAACCAGACGCGTTTACATATTCATTAAGTTCACATGCTGCGGACGGTACGACTCAACGGTCGCAGTTATTCATTAGTCGGCCCATTAATTATTTTTTGTTGATCCCCTGTGTGACGTCCGCTGTCCGCCGCGTTTTACAGTTTTATTTAAATTGGCAACCCTGGCTGTCAAGTTGATGTGCACCAGCCGCGTCCGACGCCATTTTGTACACAAAACGTTCTTAAAAGCGAGTGTTTTGAGGTTACAATGGCATATCGCTCCCTTTGTCGGATGTAATTATAAAGTTTGTTAACGACAAGTGTTGACAGCTGTTTTCAGTCACCACAGAAAGGTCAGTGGGAGATAAAATAAGCCTATTTTATCTCAACCACTTTGAATTTATTGTTGTAGAAAAAACTTTTGGCGCCACATTTTCTTACGATTGCGATATAGCACATCCTGCGATTGGGAAAAAATATTTATATTTATAAGCGTTACCGAGAGTGAACATAAAAATAAATGTGTTCTAAATAGAAACGACATTTAAATATTTGTATTAAGTGGATTCATATCTTACTCAATGGTTGTGTTCAGATATCGCGTGTGCTTTAAATAAAAAAAAATGGTGCTATCTATCGATGTCTTCCGCTAGCTTCAGCCCTAGTCAATAAATCTCAGTCTTATTTGTAATAATGTAGTGTTGCCATCTTTTTAATTACTTCTTCAATTAAAATCGGATCTGATTATATTTTTTTTAAATCACCTACTTCATGAAATATAATTATACAATATATGCGATTATATTACAAACAAAAGCAGAATTCGAAGTTATAAAAAAAAAAGATATACGCATGTAGATATAATTAAAACCTATACGTATACCAGCGAATTTTTGGAATATACATACTAATTTCAATTGATAACACTATCGGTTGATAGTGAAGGAAAACATCGTGAATAAACTTGAAACTTGAGAAATGTTCTCGTAACACCACAATGTGTATTTGGTACAGCAGATGAATTTCAAACCTCGTTGAATTCGCCGAAACGCTATGAGCTGACGTGATAATTATCTAGCCTCTTCCTTCAGGAAAAGGCTCTGGCCCAGCAGTGAGACTCTTACAGGCTGTTAATATTATAATTATTATATATGTTAGATGAAGAAAGTGAATACCTTTTTGCTTATCTATACCAATCAATCTATAGTGCTATCTGTACATTTTTTCCAAATAATGTGATATGTCTCTATTGTAAGGGCCACAGGTCATACATAGTTAAGACTTCAAAAAAAATATCTGTATCGTCTGTTGATCCAAATTTACCTCAAAAACGATTTGACTAAGTTTGATTGAATTTTGTACTCAGGCAAATTATATAATTCCTCAGCTGATATTATTTGACGAAATTCCTTAAATGGTACAAGAATTGTTAGTTTTACTTTTAGAAATACTAAAAATGAAACATCGTAAAGAATAAATAGGTCTCACCTATATTCATTCCAACGGGTCACAATAGCTATAAATATTTAAAATGTACTCTAATTCACACGGTTTCGTGTAATTACGTAAACTATTCAAATAACAAAACATTGCACAGGAAATAATAAAAGATGCGTCAAAATAATTTTTTTTCGGCAGGCATCGTTTAAGCGCGCGCCTTTGAAAAATTCAAAACGAACAACATCAAAGGAGCGCCGTTGGTAATGCGGCATTTTTCATTTAGGTACGTGCGTTAGATCGATGCGGGACGGCGCGCGAGTCCCCCGGGATCCCCAGCCCGGGAACTGGGACGGGATAATTGTTACCTTATTGCGAGTAAGCCGTTTGTCTTGTCGTCGTAAACACATTACTAATAGTACGGGATTTCTGATGCTATTATATGAGTCGTTTCTGTTTCTAGAGTTTTTGATGTAGTTCTGGAAATACAGTTTAGTCATATAAGAAAAGATAAGGAATAAACTTTTCCAATTTTTTGTATTGATAAAAACTGAAACTCGTCAATAGCTAGTAACCAAAAATACCACATTACATATTATCTTTTCTTTCCTTGTCACTGGCGTCAAAAGCAGCGTCTCTCTATCTGGCCGTCACTGTGATTTGTTCGAAAATTACAAAATAGATTTTCGTTATTCATAGGTGTACATTATCTGGTGAATTTATAGTATATTAGTTTTTTTTGAACGGCTTCGCACGTGTTAATAATATACTCTGGATATATCCTACGGGAACAGTACTTTTTTTCTAAATAAAAGGTACACATGTTTTCTTGTTTATCCTTGACAACGTATGTCTATGCAAAATATCATAAGATAGATTGAGTAGTTAAATCGTGAAAGCATAACAAACCAACGAATAAACTCACATTCACACTTATAACGTAAGGATATAGTGATAAGGATATCTTGTAACATTAAACAGTATATGAAATTAATTATTAGGTTAAAAATAAAATAAATCAATAAAAATACTTTAGGTAGTCAATTTAAGGCCTAAAAGGCGCTTATGAACGTCAAAACAACCACTGCTTCGGAAAACAACCCAGTCATAGAGAAAGACCGGCATGAAAATCGATCGGATTTATCTTTTTAACGTACATATTTTTATAATGCTTTCAAGTTACAATCGTTTACAGCGACGGCACAGAGAGAGAGATGTCAAATCCAGACATCAGCATCGTTCACGTATTGATCCACTCTATAATAACCTTTTGACATTAAAAGCCGGTTGACATAATAAACACTATATTCATTCACTAATTTTAATGAATTCACATAAATTCACTATCAAAAGTAAATATATTACAGCATCCAACTTTTTCTCATTATAAATATTTAGATTTAAACGCAACAAGTACAACAAAAAAACACTTTAAAAATATGATTGCTTACCCTAGTGCAGCCGCAGACACAGTTAATAATATTAAAAATTCTACAAAGTAGCTCAGTCTGTTTGTTACATTCTCAGATTAAAATTCAAAATCGATAGTTATAAAATTTGAAATAAAAGTAACCTGGACAAGAACATTTTTTACGACACGATTTTTTTTCCTCATCATAACTAAAAGTTGTCAGTAAAATAAAAAAAAAAAAATTTAAATACACTGAAGTAATTATTTTAATCATTTATAATATTCACAATCCTAATTTTAAATAAAATCTTTATACCAGATCTAAGGCTAAAAATTGCATACATTTTTATAAAACTAAACCGAACTCAAATCACTGCGGGTGACATTTAAAATCGATTACACTAATTAATTGATTAAATGTTACTAACCTTTAGATTTTATCGCGTCCCCAATTTTGTTACTATAAAAAATGCATATATTCAATTAAAATAGGATTAAATAAAATTGGAATACATAATTATCATCGAATCAGTACAAAATCGCATCTCTATTTGCATAAATAGCGGCAGCGATTTATCGCATATATTTTATTTACAACTGACAAGCATATTAAAAAAAACATTTATTACGAACAGAAAAATAAAAGGCATCGTATAATTATACAAAATGAAATGCGTCCCAACTTCAATCTACAAGGTTATGAGATTAAAACGTAAATAACTCGAGGAAAACGCGGGGGAAAGTATAATAAAAATACAATTTATCACCAGAAAGAAATAATGTTAACCCCAGAAATAAACAATCAACGGACGGTAAAGTCGGTAACAAATTGTACAAATTATATTATAACCAGTGTATTATCTCGGGATAACGACAATAACATATTGTGAGCGCGCATCTGAACGCTATTAACTCGTGAAGAACTGTTATTTATTACCGTACACAATATAAATTAACGATTTTATCGCTGCCATCCGAAGATTTTTCAGTCTCGACTTATGTGTATGTGCGTGGGCGAGGCGTTCGTGTGCCTTGATTGAATGCGTTGACGCGTTTTCGTGCGCCGATCTGTTCTCCGCTGACATTACACTTATTTTTTTTATTTTTATTTTATAGATATAAAGTTTTAACCAAGATTTATGTGAAGACTTAATTCTGTTTTATTAAAACGGTTAAGATTCTTAAAAACTGGATGAGAATCTAATATACGTAATTATTTAACTGTCGTCCACTGAGCGTGCATACATATTTGTGCATTGTAGTATAAAATTGGCATATTAAAAATATTAAGAGTTATATGAAAGAATTTTAACGTTGTCTTTCTCACCTAACACATTATAAAAAACCATGTCTCACCGTCTAGCGTCTGTTCAATATTTTGTGTTTTATTGTACACAGAAATTGTTACATCTCTTTCCAGTAAAAAATTTATATATTTGGTTTTTGGATTCATTTTAAATATATTATTAGCCTTTAATACAAAAAATAATATCTAACACCGTTATCCTTGTATATAAAAGTCAACACCTGTCTGTCTATGCGTCTGTTAATGTCCTTACAACTCCGAAATACATGATTATATAAAATCGTAGGTGATTTAAAATCTGATTAATTTAAACGAACCTGTAGTTACAAAATTTATAGCTAACAAACAAACAAACCTTATTTCTTCATAATAATAGAACAAATAAACGACATAAATAACACACTATATTATGAGAATAAAACACAAATGTCGAGAAAATAATTATCGATAAAAAATTAAATATATTTTACATAGACAAATATTACACTTACTTAACAAACGACATAGACATATTACCCATCAAACGACCACGGAACTAAATCCAACAAACAACAATAATATCGACTCGACAAAATGTCGCCCCACTAAAACTAACCGCTAATACTTTAAGATATATGCGTGGCAATTAAAGTGGCGGACGAAAAAAAATTCCTGTAACGTCGACAGAGGCGGGCAAATGTCGGCGGCTATCATCGCATGGGGCTGTAACGATCGAAAATAAAGTTCATTTTATGTTTATGTTATATCCACTGAGCTGTTAATATTTGTTAATCCTTATTATTAATTTTAGTATATTCGAATCGTGTCTAGTTTGCGTCACAAAAACAGGACACATTTAGGTCTAATTTTGTATTCCGACCATGATACAGTCAACATTTTTTGAATAGTAAAGTTTTGCTTTCATATTTGGCTTCTACACAGCTTATATTAGCTACATGAACTACAGCAACACACTGGATACCCATATAATATAAATGTTCCTATGGGTAATAGAATACCTGGTAATTTAATTAGTATTTTATTATACTTTACAGGTTTCAGTGTTTGACCACATTTCAAAAATATTAAATGACGATGTAGCCTTAAATAGTAACTGATAAACCTAGAAAGTTTCTAGAGAACTTAAGAGCATCTAAATACAGCTGTCGAAACATACCTAAAATAGCTTTTCGACAGATATTCCGACCATGATTCAGATTTTTGTAGGTGGTAGAGCTACGCTGCAACTATTACTGGTTTCAGAATGAATGGGTCGGCTTGCTCGGGGTAGTACCACCCTCTCACAGAAATCCGACGTGAAGTAACAGTGCTTGCACTGTTGCGTTTCGTTCGGTCAGTGAGAGCGCCGGAGGCCCACATATATTAAAAGGTCGGCAACGCACTTGCGACTCCCCTGGTGTTGCTAGTGTCTATGGACAGCGTTGATCACTTACCATCAGGTGACCCACCTGTTCGTTTGCCCCCTATAATATAAAAAAAATAAAAAAAATATTCAATTTGAGGGTGGTAGCTAATCAGACGGACATTTCAACAATGCTATAGTGGTTATCGCCAAATTTTCCTTCACCGAAAGCTTATGTTCGCTGCAGAATTCGAACTCTCGATTGCTTCATCGGTTCTAACAGACTTCCACCTATAAATAAAACTTTTCTAATCGTGATCTAATTGATCTATCATGATTCTTTCATTCGTCGTGTCAACTTTAGTTTTCTACGCTCTTATATTTGTAACGAAGTGTCAACTTGACGTTCAGTATAAAAATTTTATTACGAAGATTGTTTGAATATTTCAATAAAATATTTATCAAATTTCATATCAATTTATGCAGTTATAACAATATGTCCACTTACTCATTCGACGGGATTATTAAAAGCTGACGACAAATTTATTAGCGAGTGACAAAATAAATTACTCTTAATAAAAATGAAACAGGTGCAGACGGGAAAAAGATAAAATAAAAAAGCATAACAGAAATGTGATATTAGTCTCCAACGAACGGTTCCGTCTGGCGGCACACATCTCTGTATAAATCCGTAGTGTTGCGATGTGACATATCGACAAACAGATGGTCGCCGCGTCCCGCGACGTCACAACATCGACTAATTTATGCCCTCCTTAACGCCCGTCCCACCTATTAGTTGCACGCTGTATATTTCACGCTGTCGTGTAGGGTGACGACGTTATTTAAGACATCTTTTAAATGTAATATCAAAATAAGACGCTTTAATCAATCCTAAATGTTTCTAATAAATGTAATTTTCGACTTTATTATTGTTGTTTTATTTCTGTTTTATCACCGATTTAAATACGTTTCCGTATAGATAATAATAGTCACATTAAGAACAATATATATTTATCATCAATTATTTGCCTAATTGAATAAATTATTTTTTTATAATTCTTTCTTTCTCCATTTTTAAATTCAAATAACGGGCATTATAATAATTGGGTCTATAGAGAATATCACAAGTAATTTGTATTGATCGATGTCCTAGATTTGTACATCTTTACAACACGAATTCTATTTTATAAATCTTATGTTTATTACATAACGAGCTCAATGTTAAAAAGAATGAACTTTTAATAATCTCAAGCACTTATTTCTAATTACAATTCATACATTCAGTTACATTACACAACTAATTATACGTGACAAGAAGTTTTAAGCATTCATGGTTCATGACATAATTACATAAAATTTTCGCAGTTAACCGTAATGTAAAACCCTTAGTAAAATTATAAATCTTACTTATGGTGTCAAATTACCTTATTTAAGTTTTCTATAAATGTAACTAGTACTACTACATTTTTTTAAAATATTTATTTAATATAACTATAATTACTGTGTACCACTTGAATGTGCCACCTAAAGCGTAGCGTTATAAAGAACTAAATATTACAGTTAAAATCTACAAACGTTTGATAATCTCTAGGAAAGCATACACAATTAACTGCATCGATTGTCAAAAATGTAAATTTTTCGTTCCCATTGTAAAAAAATCAATTAAAATAACCTCATAATAAAATGGTGTCACTACAAGTTGTATCCCCAGCTGAGATATCGGATAAAGCTGCCTTTTTATTTCTGGAACGCATCGGGACTACAACTCAGCGGCTTTCATCTTGTAAACGTTATTAATCGACACGGCTCCCGGACACACCACCCATCACTACAAAACGACTCCGTATTCAAATAAATCGCCTAGTACCCCATCCATTACCACATTTACTACGACCTATTCATGAATTCCGACGCTGAGGGGGCATTGTACTAAAATTGATCTTCGTATTAGCGTGTAGATAATATTGCAAAACATTTATCCCAGTTCTTTGTTGAATCATAGAGGTAATCAGTCATGTTCGCAGAAGAACAAGGTTCAAAAGCTATTGTAACGCTGTCTCGACAGACGGTATGTATAATGAGCTAAATAATATACATTGTTAGAATGAAAGTGCGGTTATTACTCACAGTAATGACTCTGTCATGTGTAGTGTTGTGCGATGGAACGTAAAGTGTTATAAATATCAAGGGAATTAGGTTTGTAGCAAGAGCCGGCAATTAGCCAAAGGTATTTTTTTTGTTATCGTTTTATAGTTGTTCGTCTTTTAACTGTAGTAGTGTGGTTACATAGTAGTAGGTTGAACTAAAAAATCTGCCATGAAACATCTATACGTGTTGTTCACAGCTGCACCCGAGAGTCACTCTTTTTCTGCCATCACAGACCACGTCGTCGTTTATGAGATTACATTGAAATGCTAAAACATATACGGTCTTATTACAAAAACAAAAATGAACATGCGTTTAAAGCGACTTTTACTAAAGACTGTCTATAATTATACGTTTTCTTGAACACATGTTTAAAATACGTTATTACAAAAGCGTGCCCAAGCGGTCTATAGCTAAACATTAGGTTTAATTTTTATGCAAGCAACTTTAAATACCTTTCATTCAATTAAATATCATCATTTAAAGACATTCCGTTACATACAGATATTTTGCAAACCATTTGAATTTATGAATATTTTTGTTTAGGATTTCATTAAAAAAATCTATTTATTTGAAGTAAAATAGAGTATTATTATTGTGACATGTTGGCTTAAAAAAATAACGTCTTTGTTAAAATAAGCAATATATAAGTTTAATATATTACGACAAAGTGAGCAAAGTGGAACGACAGCATAATCTCAGATTAAATACATTCTCAAATGTTTATAATGTCATATAGTCCCTAATAGTTATGATTTACTTGTGAATCTCTAGACTTGCTTATTTATCTACATATTCCAAATTAATTATATCCAGAAAATCCATAATTTACTACGAAACTTTTGGCAGCTAAAAGAAATATAATAAAATAATTAGTGTCAACTTAGACATTGCTTAACTTTAAATAGTGTCTATCTCTAAACAAGGGTAGGACACTCTTTTGTAACCAAACTTTTTTTAAACGATTGTTCGACGCGTATTTAGCTATTTTGTAATAAGACAAATAGACGATCGGATAGAAAATATTAAGTCAGCGAGTCTAGAATGGAGACTGCATTTCAAGTAATAAGTGATTAAATATAGTTTCCCAATTTGAAGTATCAATAATCTAGGCTTACGATGATGCTGTAACAGCATTTTCTTTAATTAAAATCTGTCGTTCCACACAAAGTCTTACCGACATCTCCAAATAATATGCGAAAATACTATCAACCATAATTTCCTTAAAATCCATACAGAACAGAATAAATTTCAAATAGAAAAGTACTAAAAAGATTGTGCGTCTATCGTTTTCATTATTCTTCCAAGGAAGTTCCTTGTATTAATCAATTTTCATATGTTTAATCATATGAAAGTATATAACACCCCATACACACATATATCTAGGTATTTATGTTAAGAAACCATAAACGATTTTCAAAATTACTTGAATACCTTTACTCGTTAAAAATTTTGATTATTTTATATTCAAACACATCACAGAATTGCCTATGTGTGTTAAATTTGATGAGAAAATAGAAAATCCTGTTAGTGAACCATCAATGCACGCTAATAGAATTGAATTTCCATCTGGCGCCGACGGCCGGGGGTGAACGTAATTGACAGTTATCAATTCCAAACGGTCCGCTTTCAATATTCCTTCATCTAGAATTTTTCTCGGGTCTCGTTCGTTTTTATATCGGCCCTCGTCTCGTGAATTTATCGCTCAATTAGTCTTGTTTAATAGCCGCCTGCCGCGCTGATGTCTGCTTCTCGCGCTTTGTAGGGCTGCCACTTATATTATTATTATTATAAAGAGAAAATATTTATTTTTTTGTAAGAAATGGAAAATTTTAAAAAATACTTAACCGATTTCTTTGACCTATAAAAAGAGCTATATTATTTACGAATAACATGGGCTGTATTTTGTTTCAAAACTGTATATTAACGCGAGCAAAATATATGACAATGATGTCCGACTGGATTGCAATCACAATACTAACCGTCATAGTAATGCTTAGGCGGAACGCGTTCCGCAGTTAGTTGGTATAAATTAAGTAATCAAATGGAGTATTAGAGATCTGCACCTAATCGGATTACGACCAAAACACACTTGGTTGTAAACCGTTCACAGTGACTCTCAATATGTTTACCGCTTTTTGCGCTATGCAATCTTTTCAGTTTACCAAAGGTAGCATGTCATCGCTTCTTTTTGATACTATAAAAAAACGTACAGATTTTACAATATTATAAAAAGTTTCTCTGAAATACTATTCACTCTCTATCCTCTACTTTAGATTTGGCTCAAATTAATGTAGATTTCATCTATGTCTTAGAAAAAGTAATTTTTTCTGGGGCAAAATCTATATCCTTTTCAGTATCACATGCATGCAAAATTTCATAATCGTCAGTTGAGTAGTTAAGACGTAAAAGCATAACAAAAAAATAAACATACTTTCGCATTTATAATACTAGTTAGGATTAGGATTCGACATTACTGAAGCAATTTGTAAACATGAATTTATATTTTCAAAGTAAATAATTACTCTTAATGTTATCAAAGATGTAATAAATATACTAAACTAAGATTATTTCAACTTAAGTTTGTCCAAAATTAATACCGCAGCCTATAGTTGTCTAAAGATGAATGGACCTATGATAAAATATTGTTTCTTAGCAGTCATCGCTTTTCATGTACAGTACTCTTGTAACATTAGGGGTGTGTAACGGGTACATGATAAATATCATTAACTTAATTTCAAATAAATAAAAAAATTTTCGTATAATAAAAAAATATTTATAAACGTGACAGCCCTGACGCTTGGAAGACGCAGAGAAATGGGATTAAATTAATTGTCGCATCAGTCAGGAGGGCGTCGGGGTGTTTTTTATTAGTCGAGTGCGAGTGTTCCCCCCTATCGCCCCGCACTCTCCGCCCGCGTCACTCCGTGATCCGAGTAAATCACGAGCGGTGAGGCCGTCAGTCACGAAATATCGTGGATATGACATTTAGATGTATACAGATGTGTACCAATGAATAATGTTACGAAAAAGTTGTGTATTAATAAATTTGAATTATGTATACTCATTATTTTCTGTTTCATTTCGATATTATTATCTAAATGATTTGTTAGCCTAATGGTATTATTTGATGACTCTTTCCAACAACGTTCTACGGCGAATATCAACCGTCTGATTATTCTAGTGAATAAATGTAATATTGATAAATTTATGTTACAAATAAAATTGAGGTGTCTCGTATTTCTTTAGATTAATCTCAGAAGCTGTTGAACTGATTTATACAAGATTTTCATCAGATAATAGACAGCTTTTACAAATTACTAATAGAAGTTTTTACCAGAGCGTAACAGCATTGCTCATTTCCATAAACGCTACCAAGTAATAATGATACAATTTAACTGATATAATTTAGTATCGGTGAAAGATTAACGTCACAATATATTAAAGAAGAAATGTATAAAATAATAAACAATCTTGTCAATAACAAAGTTATAAGTCACACACTAGTGTACAATAATAATTAAAACTTTTAAGTTATAAATTGTTTAAAGTAATATTAGATACGATAGAAAAAAATGTTATGCATAATAAATGTCGTTAATAAAAAAACATGTATATCGTGTCCATTAATTTCGTAACTCCGGCCGACCGCGCCCGAACGATTTGTTCGCGCTTTGATCTTGGACAGGATTTATCGACATTATTTTTAACGCCAATACCCATCACTAGTCGACTTGAGTGATACACTTCGGGCTGTTGCCGACGTGTATTTTTATTGTCACACAGTTTAGTTTCGGACGTATATTTTAATTAAAAAGCTATTTGTGATTTTAATAACTCGTATGTCTTATATTTTCTGATAAATAATAGGATTAGTAGCATAATTTCTGCTTTTAAAGTGCGCTACTATGGAAGTGAAACTTCTTACAGGAGGGCTTTAAAATTCTGATCCTCTGCCTCTTTGTGTTGTGGGGGAGGAGGGTAAACACAGTGTTGGGTAAAGTGTTGAGATCAACGGTTCTCATCCGATCACCACTAAAGTTAAGCCACGTCGATCGCGGTCAGTACTTGGATGGGTGACCGCCTGGGAACACCGCGGGACGTTGGTTTTTTGTTTTGATGCACTTCTTTTTATAAATCAGTTTTCGGATCTTTCTTGTGATCACACACATACTTTTTTACATTGTAGTACATACGAAAATGCAAAACGGTGAAGGAAACATAACACCAGTTATCATAAAATTGATTTTTAGTAAAATATATTTGCAGTACATTAAGACAGTTTTATCTTTATATATATAATTCTTCTGCTCTTGTGTATGTAACTGAACTGAACAGATTTTGATATTTTTTTGTGTGTGTTTGAGTGGGTCTCTGTATGTTGTAGATTCCTTATTGGAACCAAGAGGTGGCGCTGTGATCCGATTCGAGGATTTGCTTTTTAATCTCACGACGGCATAACGTCTGCCGGGCTCGCTAATAATAAATAAGAATACAAACAATACCTGTATTATTATATCTATGAACGAGATCAGTGATTCTAATAGTGTTTGCGGATTTCACTTCGGTCTACAAAATACCAAATTGATTGTACTCCGGTTACAAGATAGGTACACTAGACGTGAACGCCGAACCGAGCCACTATGCCAGATTACTCACCGACTTGTTTTAGTATCTCATTTTTCATTAATGTATTTAATTCTTCTATTCTTTTCTTTTTACATTAAAAAAAATAAACTAAAAGGATTTTATATTTTCATTATTTCACTGAACGCATATATCTCTGAAAGTGCCAGTCATGTAAGAATTTTATTTTTAATATCTTATAATTTATTTATTAAGCAATATTATAAGTTATATAATACCGCCCGACAAGTACTGACTATTGCCGATAGTGTGCTTTATACGGAATTTGTTTGAGCTAATAGATTTCCGTTGAGGGTAATTCGAAATAAAATAAAAAAAATAGACGCGATTGAAATCGCATTCTATTGCTAATAATTAATATACGATAAGTGATTTTTTACATATAAATCGAATAACCAACTTTGCTTACCTCATGAATATAGCGATTTCACGTATTAGTCATTGAAAACATTGCCACTTTAATATTGAATGTGAACGGATGCCTCATCAGAATGTCTTCAACACGTTCACACATACGTCAACACGAGATATATCGGTTCGCACAGAATTCTAGACAGCACACGGCGCACGACTATGTGACTTGAATATCGTAGGCTTAACTTATTCAATTATATTAATATCATTATTATATGAAGATATATATATGTACATATACAATATATATAGATGACGCTACAATACATAAACTTCTGTACTGTTCACCCGTTCTCTATGAAAACTGGTATGTGTACGCACAGTGAATATTACAGAGAATATTAACACAATATCCATTTACACATCATTCAAGTCTTTAGTTCGGTAATTACAACAAATAACACTGAGAAACGCGTGTAAATCCACGGGCATAGCTAGTCACTTTACAATCCACCAGATTATTTTCTAGATCCAATAACAATGATGTACAAAGTGTTAGGCGACAGCAGATAGAAGAAATCCAAGTCCTTCGGCGTTCGAAACTGTGTAAAAGGCTGACGATCCAAGTATAGGTTTACGATTCCGCTATAAATATATATAAAAGCTCATTTCTCTGTTCGAACTCCTCCCCTAGCCATAAAAAATCTGAAAGAAGATATTCTCTTCAAAAAGAGTCATGATTACCCGTGATAGATCAAAATCTTTAGTAGGTTATTTTAGGATACTTTACTCCCACACATTTAAATGTAAACGTTCATTGTGATACATGTATGAAAGGATTAAATTTCGTTTAAAAATTACAGGTCCATGACTCATTAATACTAATGTTATTGATCAACTTCACGATTGTATGGGTTGCGCTAGGCGCAGCAAAGTGGCGGTTTGCGCTAGGTGCAGCAAAGTGGCGGTCGCTGCACCGTGGGGTTTTAGTCCGTGCGAGTCGGACATAACCCACTCTCTCCCCCGAGAGGGTGGGTATCCATAATGGATTTCCCCACGTTTATAAAAAAAAAAGGCGCTGACGTCGGTTCCTTTTTGATGATACATTTAGACAGATATTTACACTATGTGTGTAGGGTATAATTGTGTGGAAATTTTAAATTATCCAAGTCATAATAGCTTGGCACTCTTAAGGACTTCATTGTTTGATATTTTTTGTTACTTCCATCTGGAATGGTTCAGTCGCTGACACGTCTGCCTGCAATAAAACGTTCTATGTTATAACATTAGACTTGAACCTGGCAATAAAAATAATAAACAAATAACGATCAAGAGTAGCAAATTATTTAACAGCAGTAATACTAACAACGATGGCCGACAAACAATTGTCTACTCAATTGAAATCTCCAAATACTTTGTAATTTAGTAAGAGTAACTGCTACTTTTCATAATTCAATATTCATTTTGATGTCACAAATTATTTTTCCTTTCATCCTATAATTATATGTAAATAATTATTTTTCCAGTTTTATTAGATTTGTGTTGCCAAATTGCTGAAAAATGTTTACTGATAAATTTTAATGATTGAAGCACAGATATTCCACACAACATAAAAACGTAATATAGACAGACATGTTTCGGATAAAAAAACTATTATGTGGATTCCAGGGAAAAATAATATGGAGCGGATATGTTACGAAACGCAGTGTGGCCATCGTAAAAACTCTAAACCCCCATATTCTGCAATAACTCCGGAAGTACATCCGTGGTCTTGACATCACTGTTTAAGCATTCACTATAAGTGACACGATAAATCCTAGATGAAGTACAACCCGACAACGGCCGGGCTTAAAATTAAACCGTCAGTATGAAATACGACATGTGTAATCATTTTCCGTTCCCATTACGCGACAAGGCGGTGGCGGAGGCCGTATACAACCACGTCACGCAGCGATTTGCAGCTCCGCGTGAGGTACACACTGATTCTAAAGATAACGAATAAGTTGCATTCGTAAGCATCACATATCTATAAATATTATAACACAAAATCGCTTTTCGTGACTGTCTGCGTGGTAACTTATTACTCCAAAACTTCACAATGGATTTTTACATTTTATTTTCATTGATTTTCAGTATCATTTAAAGACCTGTCGCATGCTTACATCAAAGAAATCAGTTTCTATACTGTGATGTTACGATAATAATTTCGTTGTTTCAAGGATCCTCGTATTGTAACGTCGATTAATTGTGGGCTATCTGTTATTTCACTTTGAACCCTTTTACACGTTTTAAGGAACTACTTTAAAATTTTATCAGCACTGTTTGATATTGTTAACCACCCAAGGAGATTATAGAAAGTGTTCAAAGAACATTAAGACCGCATGTCACGAGCGTTTTCGTCAACGAGCAGTCAAATAAACTACTGCAACGGCATCCGCATATAAAGGGCTGGATATTTCATTGGCGTTGCCTAATGAACTATTTGAATGTAGGCCTTATTGGCCGCGAATAAATAAAGAAATAAATGTGCCCGACGCGAGATGCGCGCGCGCAACTTAATCCGCTGTTTAAACTCGTATTCATAGTCTGGCATAATTTTGAAAACCCCAAAGAAATTCTATAATCAGAAATATATTACGAAACATGCGCCTATTTTAGTAAAACTATATTACACAATGTATGCGCAGGAAGTGAAATTTCTTTGAATTATATCCAGTACTATACGGTACGGTACAGCACAGTATAGCACATTCCAGTACAATAAATTACACTATACTACACTACAATACAGTACAGTGCAGTATAATACAGTATAGTATAGTTAATATGTCCTTTAAATAAACTTTAGCAAATATTCTTATCCACGTGTTTACCGCTCTTATCAAAATATTATTTTAATCTTAAAAAGAATATGTAACAATATTCAAACTCATTCATATTTAGGCATAGGCAATTCTTGTTATGATACCGTGGCTGAAATCGTAACGATAATGTATTTTTCCTTCTTATACTGCGTTTAAAAAAGTTTTTATTTGAATACATTTGTTTAATGACTTTGTGAAAATATATCAGTAAATACTTAAGTGGGCGTTACTTTGCGCTTCCGCATAGAGCATTTGATTTTATTTACACGACGTTTAGCTGACATATTTTATTATTAATTTCAGATTTAAATTTTCCAGGTAACTTTACGCTTTATAATTTTTTCGCCTATTTTACGCAAATGGGCGAAATTGCTATTTTTAATGTACCTTCGCATTACAAAAAATTGTATATATGCATGCATTCTTGACGTCATTAAATTTAATTTATAAAAGACCGATGTTATGCACTTGTACGTATAACTATATTAATTTATATAGTTAAGCTAAAATGAATAAAGTTCAATATGGAAATTGATTAACATATTATTATAAGCTTAGATATTTGATTATTACAATTTTTTTTTTCAATAAACATTACTTTATATGTTTAGTTTGAAAACATTTGTCGAGTAGGACAAGAAAACTATATCTGAGTAGGTCGCATACACCAGCCGTAATAGTCGGCATAGTGGCACGTGTAGATGTTTTGGGTTTTGAGACCTGCCGGTGTGTATACAGTAATGTAAAGACACATTGATAAACCACGAATAGCAGTGACTCTTTCAAGTTTCTCGATCAGTGATTCAGTGACGATTGGTATTGTATTGAGGACTTCTCGGCGGTCACCATTGTTTTTCAATTGCACTGTGCTTACAATCAGACACAATGCTGTCACTGAGTTGATCTACAATATTGAAAAACTTAACGAAACTGTACTAAAACGACAATGATAGCAAACATTCAGTATATAACTATAATTCAAGATATTAAGTATATATCTTTAACATAATTGTTCTTTACTGTTATACCCATTATAATTATAATATTAAAAGTCATAAATCATATAGAAAACAAACGCAAAAAAAGACGAACTATGAATACAAGACAACGCAACAAGAATTATCCTTCACGTCTGATTGAATGTGAAAATTATACAAAACGTAAGCAACTCGTCGCTGCTAGTTGACGTGCGGTGTGAAACGTCTTTTGTGTGTGACACTCACTTTTCCCACAAGACCTACGGTCGGGATAATCGTACATTTACTACTTTAATAAAATCCTTTTGTAACTGAGGCACTAAGTTCGATTTACGTTTCTTTTGTGAAGTGAAACATAACTGAGTATCAGTAGTACGAAATTGGGCTATTTTCCGAAATGCATGAAATGAAAAGGCACATGTTTAATTATGAAGACAAAACAATTTATTTCGATTAAGAGTTTATAACATTTCGGAATCCTTGTTTAACAACTTTGTCACGTAATAGATAAGCCTGTGGTTTAAACATAAAAGTTAGATTTAGGGTTTTTTTAATATATAGTATATAGTTTAACCAACGGCCACCACGTTTTCCACTATAAAATCAACGCAACGGCACCTTGCAGACCGAAATGTAAACTTCGTATAAAACAAATAAATGTTAATTCTTTTAAATCGCCATTTACGACCGTTTCGGATAAACTCCGTGCGTGTGTCTCTCCCTATTTTATAACGATTGTAAAATCTCGTATGTGTACACTTTTAACTGCGATTTTATGAACTACCCGTCTTGATTTCGGGTCGTGTTACAACATCTCAATGCATACGGGTGATTTTTTTCAATATAACAAAATATTAATAATTTGAATGACATCGTGTGGTATAGAAAAACATATATGACACCTAAACATGTGTATATATGCACATGAAATAAATAACCAGCTAAGAACTAATCCAGAAAAACACTTAACAATTAATCAAATCCATATAGAATAGTCGCAGTACCAATTGATAAATTTATTTAGCACACAGAATAAATACATTGGTGAAGATCCTAATAGCTTAATAGCTTAATAGCCACAAATGTAAAAAAATATATAGAATTGATAAATATTCACTTGTTTCAAAGGTTGAAATTTTTGGATCATATGTACCTTTGTGTTTGTCGAAAATGACAGTGGCGCGCGCCACCAACCGGCTCTAAGAACCGTTCAGTTGATGTCATAAATACAAAAAAAAATCATAAAAATCAGTCAAGTCGTGTTTAAGAGGAAAATGAATGTATGTTACCTAAGTAAATATTTTATTACCATATACTAATTATATGCGGAATTATTACGAATATTGAAAAATCTCATTACTATATCCTAACTAATAGTATAAATGCGAAAGTGAGTTTGTTTTTTTAGCCTTTCACGTTTAACTCCTCTGTTAAGAAAAGATATGGCGTCCAAACGCGTGGTAACTTTGACGTTCATAAGCGCCTTCTTAGGGCCTAAACTGAATAAAGTATTTTTGATTTTGAAAATAAACGCAAGCGCATGAGTTTCATAAAAGGGCCAATGTCATTGATTGTCATCTTGCCGACCATTTTGGTACCTCTCTAACCCCGCTTCCTTTCCCTCTTCCTTTTTAACAACGACTCCCACACGCGCACCTACACGGTTGCTGCCACCACGATAATTGCAAAAAAAATCAAAATCTGAGAACCTGTGGTGCTTTCCAAGTATTTTGTACTCACCCACATGAAACTGGTAAGTGGTAATTATTATGTAACATACTTAATCAATCATCAGGACATTTTACATACACAATGTGGGGGGTACAGAAAAGGACATAGAATACCCTTCATCCAGAATAAAAATACTTTACCCAAATATACATGAAAGTAAGCGAAGCCGCGTGCAAAAACTAGTAATAAATGAAATCACCCAGTGTGTAATTACTATATGAAAGCATCGAGACAATAAAATCACTAGATGAGACTGGCTAGAAACACGCTAGAGCGCACTCACTCGTTTTATCGCCAACGTAAATACGTCAATTCGAACGCGTAACGTTAATTTATTTTATCGTTATTTGAAACGTTAAATTACGAATGTTTACAACTGTACCAGTGTGTCGCGACTTCACGGCTCGACGGGTATCTGGGCTCGAACGGGGACCACCCCGCTGCATCGTTACAATGCTATCTCGCGTATAAATTAGATCTTTGTCTTCGGAAATTGACGATTAATTTGTTTTAAAGATGCTATGATAAGGGACTGACAATGATTTCGTTTGACGCGAAGTTCAGTAGATGAAAATCAGCAATGTGATATTTGAAGAAAGTTTTTTAATGCTCTCTTTGCTTGAAAGGTTAATGCAATTATGGATTCGAATCGTTGCGAATGAGTTGGGAATTTCAATACAGGAACATATCGTGATGAAACCATAAAATGGTGTTAGGGCTTTTTTTAAGTCCGCTTGGTTTGCAATCATCCGCAATTTAAAAATCTGTCAAGTACACTCTAGGTATGGCCGGCAGCCGCACATGAGAGCCAGTCCTTCAGATTTATCGTGTTTATCATCTTAGACCAGATGATCATTTAAAAATCTTTAATTAAAACTATAGTTTAATATAAGCAAAACTTAATTGTAAATATAAATACCTCCACAGCACTATATAAATGTGTAAGTTATTTCCAGAAAGTTTATGTGTATAGTTTACTTCTATTATACTTATTGAAAATGTAGAAACGTCAACATCTACGTTGAATTTAAATAATGAAAATATTATTAGCTAACCCTTATGAAAATGTGAGAAAAAGTTGACTGAATAAATTAGTATACAATAATTGCTTACTTTTTTTTTTGACAACAGTAATACAATATGACATTGTTAGTCATCGTGGTCTAGTCTTTGGACCAGTGGAATATTAATTTCATGTCCGCAGGTTCGAACCCCCGGTATGTACCAATGAATTTTTCGGAATTTACGTATATTTACTAATTTAAAATCGTATATCGGCTTACAGTGAACGAAAATATAGTGCGCAAACCTGACCCTGAGAAATGTTCTCGTAGTACCACTGTATTTTTGAAGACTGTAACTGTTAATTCAAAGTGTTATTGAGATATTAATAATAGTTAATATAAAACTAAGCCGCTTTAATTTTATTTCCTTATTTCTTCTAAACTATGTATCGGATTTCCACTATTAATTTGGAGTATTTCTCCAGTAAGATTTATATGACCAATACGTTTCCATTATATCTGCGGAAAGTAGAAAAAAAATTATATGATTTAATCAATTCGTCAAAATTATTTTCGGGGTCTTACATTGCCAACGTTGCCATAACTTTATGAAATTCCATCATATTAATGTTCTACTAATTATATAAATATATGTATATTTCATGTGGATAACCCACAGTAACCATTTTTATTTTTTACTATCAGACCCGGCGGACGTTGTCCTACCCTGATAATAAAAAACATATACTTATGTTCATGAAATGCTTAAGGTAACTAATGTATTCAATTTGATAAGGATTAATACTGTATCCGTCTAAATAGTCTTGCAATTACCTCATTATACATTTTGACCATTTTTAGTAGATAAATGGGTATAGTAAGATATCCTTTAAAGATAGGTATATGCCATCTCAGAATTTTTTGTAGATCTATAAAAAAGGAATATCTCACTACTTGTTTTGTTATATCTCAAAAGAATTAGGCAGCGTTTTCGATGAAAGCTCCCAAGCGGCTTGACTTTTTCCAATACTTCCAACAATTATCGTTATATTTCAACCAATTTACACAAAACTTTGACACAATGCCTAAACCTTCCTCATGCATTACTTTATCTATTAGTGAAGACCGCATTACAATCCTTTCAGTAGTTTTCGAGTTTATCAAGAACATACACACCGACAGACAGACGCGGCTGACGACTTTGTTTTATAATACTGGGTAAGTCGGTACCCTACTTTGACTAACATAGTACTAGATATACGTCAAATATTAATCTAAAATTCACAGTTGGAACATGGCAATTATGTCTGATTATGCACATAGTGATAAATCCATTACAATGGTCATACCCAGTATTTATCTACTTGCCGAGACGTTTGAAGACCAGCAAAACGGCGCCTTCATATTATCATCGTTCTGCAATCAAAAACATAATATGTTGAAAATGAGGCTTACCTAACTTTCATAGTTACATTTAAATTTACAAACTTTGATAGTAATCTCAATAAAGCATTATACGTTCATACAATCAATAGATTGTCTAATCACCTAACAAGTGAAGACTGAACGTAGAATCTTATTGAATTCTTTGTTTTCTCCATAACTGTACGTACATAGTTGGCTTAATGTCCCTGCCTAGACATAAATTTCAGTCAGAACGAAGGCGCACAGTCACGTTCGAAGTTTAATAAGCATGTCAACGCGGCTGATCACGAAACGCCAGTATCAATTCACCCAACGTAAGCCGAACGAGTAACCTGCACGATAATCGAGGCCCGACAGTTTACGCCTGCATGGGAACTATGTAATTATCGAATGGACGTATTTGGAACAACGGTGGTGGGTCCAATTGATAAATATGTAATCTACAATAGACATAAATATTGTAGTGACGACCAGTAGTGTTATGTTCAGACACCATGTCGATTAACTTTCCGTGAAGGAAAATCATAGCATAGTGGCAGAGTTTGTTGTAACGCCCACGTGACTAGCTACTGCCATAAAGTTGAAAACTTGTCGCAAAATGCTACAGGTGTGTCCGTCCGGTAGTAATATTTGAGAACCTATCCCCTTTAGCTTTAGTGTGACTTTAGGCGACATCGTAATATAACATCAAGTGAAATTGTAATGAAACACTAAAATCTATTAAATAATATAGTTTGCCGATCGTAGACAGCGAAAATCACACTGCAAAGTAACTGGCAGACACTTCACACTAAACGAGTCAAGTAACAAGTAAGCAACATAGATAGATATACTAAGATATTTTTATACTTTTATTTACGATTTATATTATTTTTATAACAAATGAATGAAATTTAATTATATGATTAAGAAAAATGATCAGATAACATAAAAGACACTTTAATAAAACTAGATTGGTGACAATAACTTGAATTATTATAAGCTAGCAGGCCCGTCGGACGTTGTTCTACCCTGATAATAAAAAAATATATACTTATGTGCATGAAATGCTTAAGGTAAATAATGTATTTGATTTGATAATGATTAATACTGTATCCGTCTAAATAGCCTTCCAATTACCTCACCATTTTTAGTAAATAGGTAGATATAGTAAGCTATCCTTAAAATATAGCTATATACCATCGCAGACTTTTTTGTAGATCTATAAAAAAGGAATATCTCACTACTTGTTTTGTTATATCTCAAAAGAATTAGGCAGCGTTTTCGATGAAAGCTCCCAAGCGGCTTGACTTTTTCCAATACTTCCAACAATTATCGTTATATTTCAACCAATTTACACAAAACTTTGACACAATGCCTAAACCTTCCTCATGCATTACTTTATCTATTAGTGAAGACCGCATTATAATCCGTTTAGTAGTTTTTGAGCTTATTGCGAACATACAGACAGACAGACGCGGCGGACGACTTTGTTTTATAATGTTATAATAATAATATGTTGTATGTCATAATATATATATATATATATATATATATATATATAATTATAAATGAAACGAGTAATTAGTCGTTTCTTGCATTGATAGTAGCGTGAAATAGAGGATGTCGCTTGTTAAAATATCAGCCTCTTAGTTCTTGAAAAATAATATGATAAGGAATTATTTCAGAATCCATACAAAAAACGATGTCAAAATTTCGCCCCAGCTGACTAATGGTTGTGCAAGCAAGCCAAATTCAAGATTTCATAGTTCAAATCGTTTATGATACTAATTGCCACATCCCATAAGTACAAGGTAAATAATTTATTGTTACACAATTATAATCATTTAACTCTAGCCCCCAAGACGTGTCCTATTGCATCCCTGCATTATATTCCCTGTATAATGTTGGGAAAGCGTCGTATTGTGTAATATGCCGGTTACTTGGCGATTTCCAAGTTAAACACAGCGATGGAATCGATTGTAATGGCTTCTGCGAGTCATGGACAATCTGTGACCGATCGTTATCCACCATGGCTGAGACGTATATGTAAACTACGTGATATGTATGGTGATTTCTTATAAAGTAGGTCATTAATCGAGGCTGGCGTTTCAACAAAATCTCGTCAGATGTTAATAAGGTCTAATGTAATCGGATGATACAGTATAGTTACAATGGGCTTTAAGTCTCTAGTGGATGTATGTATTTTAAACAGTTTTTGAATATTTTACGATTTATTTGACTTAAATGACACACACTAAATTAAAAGGACTGGTTCTCAAGTGCAGCTACAAGAACATATTTGTAGGTGCTTGGCGACAGATTTTCAAATTGAGGGTGATAGCTAGCCAGGCGGGCATGAAAAAAATTCTTACCACTATAAAATGATCACTATAAAAAACATCACGATGGTTTTCTTAACTGATAACTCAAGATAATTGTAGGATTGGAACTTACGTCAATTAACATGATTTTCGAATACACTGCCACTGAGCTATCATTCCTTCAAATTAAACTGAGGATGGCAGCTCTTTTAAAATTATCTACACTTTGCAAAACTGAATAACAATATTTGCCTCTCAAAACAAGTCCATTATAAGATCAGAATTATTAATGTATTTCAATGTAGTGTCATAGTTAATTGGACATATGCCTTCCTTAAAATTCACTACAAAGACTTGTCTCGCGTTGTACGTATCCATCAGGTGTCTGCAACAATCACTAAGTCGCCGGTCCGCCTTGTGACGGGTCTGTCCATACTACGCCTTTCGATGTATGGTCGCCGTTCCAGAACTGTTTACCCCCCTCGATCATTCATTCTACGAGGAACGTGTACCTCTGCCATTCAAGTCTAGTAATTTTAAAGTCAAAGACGTTGATTCTTCGAATCTGGCATTTCCTTTGCGGGAAAAACTAGAATGGAAGATTATATGAAATTTCCATAAGTTTATCAGTTACATAAACAAAATTTTTTATATATGTATTGCAGATATAAACAAAGCAATTTATATCATACTGTTACAGCCTAATAATTTTGTGATACAAGTTAGCAAATTAGAAAATTCTATATCCATTCATTGCCAATCTAATTGTTAACCAGGACGTCTGATAATTGTCCGAGTGTAATTTATAATTGGTCAACGCCGGGGTTCGCGCGTCGCCTGCATCATAATGAGTCAGACCACCGGCCTAGACCTGCTGTTTTGCATCCTAACTATATATATTTGCGTCACCTACAGCAGTCATTCTAATTAATGCTCTCTTGAACTAAATACAACACAGATTAGGGTATTATATGTTTATGTCATTGTTTTAAATTTAAATAAAAATTTTAGTTTATCTATCGTTTCAATTTATTTTAGAAGTTTATCAAACTGAGATATACCAACTTCATTGTTATATGTGGATAAACAAGTAAATGAGATAGACATAGTAATGCTTTCACTCTCTTTTATTTACGATAAAATACTATATAAGTATTTAAAGTCTGCCTATTGTGTGATTTTTAAATCCAGCGCAGCGTGTCTCGTAAAGAACAATTTCCTCTCGCAATGTACAGAACATTAAGCAATATCATCTCCGTAGTACACTTAAGAGTTTAGATAAATCGTGTCAGCTTTAACTTATAGTGTAAATATTTATTTCATAGAAGGACCACCCACAAACGGAAGGGCACGGCACGCCGACCGGCACGAGGGGGCGCATTCTAATATGAACGTGTTGGCAATTGTCAAGTAGATATGACGGTTAAGGTGTTAGAATTGTAATGAACTAATTCATCCCTTATAAGGTGGTAGATGTGTACGCAGTTAAAACAATATATCAGTAACTTAGGGCACTTTAATCTATAATTATTTGAATTAACTCAAATTAACATACGGCACATCGTTCTCTTTTACTGCCGCACGTTTTATATGGTAATTACACAGCTCCCAAAGGTTATATCGTGGTGTTAGATAGCTTATGACCTAATCCAATAAATAGGCTACAAAATGCAAAAACAAAAATCATATCTGATTGGTAGTTCTTGGCAGTATCTAAGGTTTATGGTATAGGAGAATAGATCTCTTATTACAAATGTAAAATAAATGTGTGTTTATACTCTAGTAATTTATTTTTCTTCAAAGCCTTTTTTTTTTTTTTTAATGTGGGAAGAAACCCTTCATTGGACACCCACAGCCCTGGGGAGTTGTGGGGTGTCAGACTCTTACTGACTAAAAAAACCCACAAAATACCGTCTGCCGCGCTATGGAGTGGCACGGGATCGAACAAGCAAGCACCATGCCACCCCGACGACAAGGCCCAGCGCGAACGCCCTGACCGCGACAACAGCCCGGTCAAGCTGCCTACCCGTCTACCGAACCAATGTGCAATGGAAAGTCAGGTCCCCAGCCCCTTCCCCCTTTCCCTTGGTCCGGCTTGGCAGTCAAGGGGTCACCCCCTCCAACCACCACCATCTGTAACATTTTTACGTGGTTTTCTACCACGGTGACTTTTTAACAAGGTTTTCTCCCTCTCCCTCCGCCCGAAGGCCACCCCTCTGTCACTTTTTAATGTGGTTTCCTCCCACAGGAACTTTTTAATGAGGTTTTTCTCCCTCTTCCTCCGCCCGAAGGCCTCCCCTCTGTCACTTTTTAACGTGGTTTCCTCCCACGGTAACTTTTTAACGAGGTTTTCTACCTCCCTCCGCCTGAAGGCCTCCCGTCTGTTTTTTAACGAGGTTGTATCCTCAGCACCCGTAACTTTTTAACGTGGTTTTCTCCCACGGTGACTTTTTAACGAGGTTTTCTCCCTCTCCCTCCGCCCGAAGGCCACCCCTCTGTCACTTTTTAATGTGGTTTCTTCCCACAGGAACTTTTTAATGAGGTTTTTCTCCCTCTTCCTCCGCCCGAAGGCCTCCCCTCTGTCACTTTTTAACGTGGTTTCCTCCCACGGTAACTTTTTCTTGAGGTTTTCTCCCTCCACCCTCTGACGGGCGAACCGAAGCAGGCCCGTCCTTACCCCATCCCCTGTCCTCTCTGATAAGCAGAGGGGTACTGCGAGGGGCGTCGTCTGCCGGGGTATAAGCCCCGACCCGGTTCTGGAACCGAGCCCCAGGAGTGTTTATCGGCTCTCTAGCCTAGATCCGTAGTGTTCTGCTAGACAGGGTCACCTCGTGTAGGATGTGGCTCTTCACCACGCACTGACGGTCTTGGGAGGCAGGCTAAGGCTCCACGAGGGAACTGTATTCGCCTGTGGGTCCATATATTAACCTTTATCAAAGATATCAACTGTTATACACAAATACATACATACTCGTATTGTTTTTTGTAAGTATTTGCGTTTGACCATAAAATTACTTGATATTAAATGACCATTTCATCTAAGGTAGTACCTAAATAATAAGATATTAAATCTAGAGGCAGTCTCTAGGGCAGATACTGAAAAGCAGCTATAGGTGTTTGACGAAAAATTTTCGAATTGAGAGCGATAGCTAACAAGATGGGTTTATATGTTTTCCTTTACAAAAAGCTGCGGCCTATTGCAAGATTTTGATCTTCCATCGATTGATACGGTGTCCATACACACTATCCACTAAGCCACCATCGTTACAAGTATAAAAGAAAAAAAAACCGTATACCATGGCCAATTGACGATTGGCAAGTGTTCACAAACACTATTGAATGAGTCGAAGCTAAAGTTTATATTACTTTGCAGTCTTATCATAATGGAAATATAGATCAACAAGAACTACTGGAAGAGCATCGTATTCATCTATTTCGTAACTGAAATGCATAGATACACTTCTTTTAGCCTTAGTCAGAATAGACTGATACGAAAAACTCGCGTTCGTATGATACATAGGTAGACAGATTAGCTTACCTTGGTTGGTTAATTTTGTTCAATTTCCCTCCATGCGCAAGTAAGCAAAAATATCCGGTGAAGCCTTCCCCCTCGGCAGCTGCTCTAGCTGAGGTCCGATCCTTCGGAATGAAGCCCTCGAGCATGTTGTTTGCGCGGATACGGTGACACTGATTTTTCAAACACACGTCTTTACAACACAACACCGATGACCCTATACACGTGCACATACACACTAGTAGGTACATATAGTGGTGTGGGCTGTTCTTTTTTGCCCTTTTTTCGAACTGAAATAGTTTAGAAGAACACAGTAGTCAGATACAAGTTACATGTACCGGATCGTGAAACATACATGCTGGTACACGTGTATATTTCACGAACTCATATATGTATGATATGGATAGTTTAGCTTATCTAGTTCGATTCGGAATATTCGGCGACAGCCCAACCCAAGGTGTGCCGTTGCACCCTTCTGCTAGTCGTCAATATAAAATCGTGTGAGTGCCTTAAGCGCTCCCCTTAGTAGTCCGGTGAATCTGTAGAGGCCTCCGGGTGAACAGTGTAGTTAGTTCGAAAAAAAATGTCCGGTGAAGAAAGCGCTCTTCTCTAAAGCCTTATTTGTAAAATGTTAGTAGTATAGTCGTGTTTGCAATATTCTAAGACATAGCTTTAGTTGGGTACTGCGTTTTCTAAATATTACCGAGTTCCTAGAACATTTTAACGTTAGTAAAATTATAACACAATATATATCGCTTAATGGTTTCATATGAATCATACAAAAAAAAAACAATTTTCTAACTAAAAAAATACGCAGAATTTATTTCAACAATGTCCTTCTTTTTAACTGGAACTCGTACACAAATATCGCGTGCCAGTAAAAATCACGACCAATAAAAAGAGAATAAGTTATAATAATCACTGTAATTATGTAGTTAAAAAACAAAAGTATATGCCACGATATGAAATAATTAAAACGACAGATTTAATAATTCAAAATGGCGACGTCTAGATTACGTAGCGATATACATTAGGTACTGTAAAGTTATGCGGTAAATTGGAAAAATAAATCGTGATAATATTAGAATTTACTAGACGCGATATGGTGTTATAGTGAACTAGCTGATCCGCGCGACGTCGTCTGCGTTGTTTATTATTTATGAATGTAAAAACATACTTTGCTTAAAAGATTTCTTAGTAACCCATGTTATCCATTTACTTCCCCTCGCTTGCGCATGCACATTACACAGCTTGCTCCACTTCTAAACAGTATTCAAAATTTTGAGTCACTCATAAGGACGGCCGACAGAAGTGAAAACTCAAAACAATGGAATAAATGTGCTCTTATTAAAATTCTTAAAGTTCTTAATTTGCAAATTGAAATTATTAACATTAGTCTGATTTTCACATGTATTGATACTTCGATCTATATATATATATATATATACAGTTCATTAATTAATCAAATATAGGATGGGGAGCACAAACTCAGTACAAAATGTAAATATTACATGTACACAAACCGCTATATTTCGTCTATAGTCGTTATATATAGTCTGGCACAATACGTCACGAGCGTGTCGAGGTCATAGGTTATGCGAATCGATAAGTTTTTCTCCTACCTAAAATCGTTCAACGCGGTTATAAAAGTTTCCACTTAAAAAACATGGCTGAACGCATATGTGTTTATAAGAAACGTAATTTAACAAAAACTTACACACCGTGTGTGTATGTTTAAATGAAAATACAGTGATAATTTTTGTAAAGGGACATAGTGTATAAAACCTAGTGTAAACCTAAAAAAATGTATACTAGTTTTTGCGTGAAGCGCACAACGGCAGACCTGTATCATTTTATTTATACATATATACATTCTAACTAATACATTGAACTTCAATTTGTCATTCAGATACAACATTAACAACATAATACGTAATATAATAGATCTATTATTTATCTGTACAATATGTCATAACTGGCCATACACAATAGATTATAAAAGAATATCGACTGACGTCTCCACAATAAGATACTCAGTGACGTCAGATCAAGTATATGCATAGCGCAAAGAAAACAGAATGTTCATACAACATGCAAAAAATGTAAAGTAATTTTTACTTCAAATTATATTTTTTATCTGACACCTATATCAAGTACAACTATTCATGTACTGTTGCAATTCCGAGAAAATATAATGATAAACTTCAAGTAAGCTGAAAAAAGTCCTGTCATCCATAGCAATATCGATGCAGTGTGGTGTGGCATATGATTCATAAACCATTAGAGGTGCACGAATATAATGTATAGTGTCAGCATTTATGAAGATACAAACAGTAGTCCGGTGGAACTGTAAATGCCTTATTGGCTAGCAGTGTAGGTCAGTTCGAAAAAAAGATACAAACACAAATTAAGTTACTGGTTGCCGCTAGTGTTTCATATTATTGTATAATGTAATAATTACTTGAAAAATATTAATTTTTAATATAACTGTATTTTAGTTAGAAGCATTCTATATATAATATAATACAAAATACGGTAGTTACGAAACAACTTACTTACATTACATTTCACTAAAACCCACTATATTCGCTTCCATAAAACTAAAACTTCTGCACCTTCTCATCCATTATGTGTAAAAGCACACACGTGTAACTTAAATGTTCAGCACAATACATGAAATTGCGCTTGCATAGGAAGAGTTTTGCAAACTAAATACTTAGGTGTCCTCCTTAATGAGAACTTGACATTCAGAAAACACAGAAATATTATCGAAGCAGATTAGAAAATTAATAAATGTTATGAAATTATTACGGGATGCGGCCCCTCGGGATACTTTAATTTTAGTTTATAAGGCTTTATGTCAATCCCTACTTCAATATTGCATCTCATCCTGGGGTAATTCTTCTAAGACAGTTCTAATAAAACTAGAAAGAGCCCAAAGAGCTCTGTTAAAAGTTACTTTTAGAAAACCTTACCGCTACTCCACACGAAATCTTTATGAAGAGTCCAAAGTCCTTACGGTGAGACAGTTATATATATTTAAAATGACCCTGACTTATCAGAAATACACTAGAAAACTGCAATCATTAAACAGTGATCTCACGACTTCCTCTGACGTCGCTTATACTCAACGTTTCAAACTAAAAACACCCAAAGTTAACACTGTTTTCGCACAAAGCTTTAGTGAGTTTACACTCCCGTTTAGTTATAGACAAGTGAACAAACACTGTAAACTAATTAACCAGGAATTAATAAAAGCTAAAACAAGTACCACTAATTGGTTATTATCTTTAACATACGAGGAGACAGAAAATATTCTTCATATGCTCTCATAAACATTTATAAAAATTGCAATTAAATATAATTTTTTGATCAATGTACAAAGTTACACGAATTTACTACTTACGTTCTGTGTGCTATAATATATTATGATAACTGTGTGTGTGTGTGTGTGTATTTAAATACCTATGTTTTTAGTTATTAATATTGTTTAAAATTAGCTGTTTTGTCTTTTTTTTTTTGTTAGTTTTAATTAACTTCATCCACTAATAAGTAAGCCACTTACGGCACTGATGATACTATATAAATTTTGTAACCTGGTTTTGGTTGATTACCCGCGACACAGGATTTGGTTCCTAGTGCGGGGATCTACAGTTTATTTTTGTATCCGGTAATATTATTTTGTTAAATAAAGACTTTTTATTTATTATTTATTTATTTAAATCGTTTTTCATAGATTGATTTTTGATCAAAAAAACATACTGCGACTAATGACAAATTAAATAGTCAGAAAACACAGCAATTTGTAGTTATGAGCTGATTTTATACTTTGTAAATATTTATAGAAGTAATATTAGGGAAAACGAATTTCAAAATATAATTACTTTGTACAATGAACTAGCTGCTGTTACTTATTTGCTATTCAGTAGGATTCTAGTTGTTGATGTGAATGAATGGAGCGGATTATAAAGATTGTGATACACTCACAAGCGATATTTCACTGTCTTCAGTTTTTATTGCTTGGAGTCAATACATTTATTTCACCACGATATATAATTATCTTTCGAACGTACATAAACTTTCGATCGTTCTGTTTATATACAGCTAAGGAATGAAAGAGTTATGGTAAATACAAGTTTTATATTGTAACATATTGGAAACTACCACGAGGGTACATCTAGTAATTCTGTAATAAGATTATACGTTTAATTGTAAATATGGAATGCAAACAAGCTTCGTTTAATATAGACGTCCAAGGAAATGGAAATGGAAGGCAAATTATTCGAAATTTAGGACGTACTATATACTAACAAATGTCAAAGCTACCCATGGATCAGAACATCCTTATCAAAAAGTGTCAGCATTTGTCATAACAATCAAGCGTATACAAAAATATAATACTGTTTTATTGTGTACGTGGTTTCTCACACGTTCGTTATCGATTATCATAAATATTCTTCATTAGGTCATGCTCGTGACTTCGCTCGAGTTAATGTACATTTAATCAATCCCCCGGAAACAGTACATTTTTTAAATGAAACTCTATGTCATTATCTGTATAGTTGACAACATGTATGCAAAATTTAATGATGATTGGTTCAATAGTTAAGGCGTAAAAGCTTAACAATCAAACATACTTTCGCATTTAAAATATTAGAGTTTAGGATACTTAGAATGTCCGGAACAATCGTTTATATCAATGCAGAATTGAAAAGAAACTACAGCCCATGTTACTGGCTAATAAAATAGTTTCATACGTGTGAAATAGTTTTTTAAATCGATTAAATATTTTCAGAGTTTATCCATTACAAACAAAATAATGAAATTTTTCTCTTTATAATAGTAGTATAGATATGAAAGTTATACATATTTTAATACATTTTCGTTTAAATTTAATAATGAATTCAGGAGTTTACACGTATGGCCGGCTTACTAACAACAGCGACAATATGCCGGTCTTTGTTATCTTCGATATATCGCAATGGAGAATTAATATATTTGGTGTATTTATGTGACACAAGCTTTAACAATCCGCTCGTTTGTTCGCCGACATTCTGTTGTCGCCATCCTTTGTGTGTAACAGTGGCCATTAAGGGTTTATGGTGATGCGTGATGGGGAACTTTTGAAATACGATACTAATGTTTAGGGGCGGCACTCGTTGTGGTTTTATGGGGGTTTCGTTTTTTATATACTATACATAGATATATTCGATATATTGACGTCCTTCTAACAAGAATCTATATTCTTGGTATTCTATATACAAAAAGGTATATTGATATATCTCAGACTTATAGCCATGAACTTTAGTATACCTAAGTATGGAGAAAGTTTATTTGCTATAACTCTTCACTAGGTGATGCTACTGTACATTTATTGTTATTAAGCTTCATATCTATGTAGGGCTAGGCGAAGTTAATCATTTCGCTACCTCTTTATCTTCTAATTTTCAATTATTTGTTTGTTTTAGCGCTTTAACACAATCTCACCTGATGTTAAATGACGGTATAATCTAAGATATTAAACACGCTAAGCCTACCGGGGGATTAGCTCTCAAGTGCAGCTGTCGGAACACAGAAATACGTGCTCGGCGACAGATATTCAATTTAAGGGCGGTGTAGCCAGAGGGACATAGAGAAAAGCCTACCCCCATGCTACGGTTTCATTACAATATTTTCTTTTACTAGAAGCTACAATTCAACTGCAAGGATTTCAATCTACGTCAATTAAAGTTGTCCAAATACGTCATCACCTGAGCCATTATCGCTCCAACGTAACACTTTTTGTTTATCTGATTTCGAGAGCCGATCTAGGATTCTAGATCTTTTGATGATCGTCGTTGTTTGTGGATCAGCCTGTACTTACCATTAAGGACAGTGACGTCACTCTCTCGTATTGCTATAAAAAAGCTAGGGACATGAAATTCTTATTGCACCAAAAACATCACAGAAAATTTCAGTAACATAGACTTTATATACATTTACCCAAAAAAAAAAAACAAGAAAAAAGGATGACGTGAGCTCGAATTCTTATCACACACTTCCATAGAAAATAAGGTTGACAGTGGCAAATGTTTCAGCAAAGCCAAATAACTATATTTCCTAGCGAAATGAAAAGGAGGTTAAATACCACAAGGTCATTATTAAATTGAAAAGCAAAGCGATAAAGTCTGAAATTGTCGTTTTAGAAACAACATAAATGTTCACATCTCATGCGAGAAACGCGCGAAACGCTACAATATCGTTAACTAATGTAACAAGAAGTCGGTTCACGCAAACGTCGAACAACGAATTAAAGGTCCGAAAACCGTCTATTAGCGGTTACACTGTATGTTATTTCGATCCCTCTTAATTACGTATAATATGGGACCATAACAAATAAATAATACGAGGCGGTGTGCCGAAAGAAACGGTTAAATTACAGGTCGTCGCGTTGGGTTGTTAGACCGATTTTTGTTATTTCTTTTGTTTCCTTTTTTGCATCAAATTTCTTTAAATAAGGGCCCTTACCCGTTCAACTAATGGTAGCTCATCTGGTTACGTTTTGGGACATCGGGTCAACTGACTTAAGTTGGAATCCTTCCAAATGAACTAACTAATGAAGGAAAATGTATTGATGATGATTACATAGCATGGTTAACTACCACTCTCAAGTTGAAAAGCTTTAGCCAAGAACATATAGGTGTGTTTTAGCAGCTGTGCTTGAGTGCCAGTCCCTCTTTAGGTTTTAAATTTACCGCGATGTTGTGATCAGTTCGCGACTCTTTCCGTCTCCGCTTATTTCCCTTTCCTTGGCGCACGCATACAGATTGATAAACGAACTATTTCGCCGTGCCGCGTCGTAGTTGATTTTTTTCGCTCGGTTCAGTTGGTATGTTGGTAGCAACGATCGCTCGCTCCGCTATTGCGTGCGGACAATTTTGTCTTACCTTTATATTCAAAATTCCTGATAATTTTCATTCTAGACTTTAGTGCCCGTCAGTGTTGTGAAGGACAACATTTTAGAGAAGAAACGAAGATAGCCAGCTAGTCAGGTGAAGCCGCAATTGCCACGAGGTATGTGCTAAATTTTCCTTATCCAATATTGTCTCCATATTGTTTTCACACTGATCCGCGGACATATAACCCATATGGCTGATCACAAGATCACAATATAACTTTAGTGTAAATTCGCACTCTCGCAAATTCAGTCCACTCAAATAGAATCTAGTGCGCCACGATCTCAACGGCGCAATCAAATTTGTTACCACCAGTTTTGTCCACATTATCATTTAATATCTGGTGTGATTGTGGTCAAACGGTCAAATGTAGTGCCGGCGGGAAACTCGATCGGGTTTATCGTTTTAACGTAAATATTTTATAACCATTCATTATATCTACAATCAATTTAGCGGATGCACACAGAGGAGTGCCATTTCCAGATATCATCATTCATATATTGATGTTCAAATCTCTCTTAAGATATCTCTGTTGAAATATAATAATATCAATTAAAAACTCAACAATTTTGAAATACCTATTACTCGTAAAAATAACATTTACTTTTGATAGTCGATTGAAAATATATGCAGAATACGTTAAAATTGAAACCAATGGTGCTCAACCTTGCGCATGAATTGTCTGAACAACTATTAATAATATATATATATATATATATTTCGGTTCTCGAAACCCTGAATGCGGAGACGGCTATGCCTGCTGGTAAACGAAGGGCTCCCCCCGGACTGCGCATCCGTGTATCGGCCCTGGAGAAGGTAGGGCCGAACGTGGCAGAGACGCAGTTCGGCTTCCGGGCAGGGTGCTTGACAGTGGACGCCCTCACACTCCTTAAGTCGCTGTCTATGGAGGCGACCTTCCAAGGGGACGGACTTCTGGCGGTGTCTTTGGATATCGCCAACGCCTTCAACAGCCTGCCGCACAGTGTGATATGGGAGCCGCTCCGATATTTCGGTGTGCCTCCGTATCTACAGCGGCTGTTGGGGGCGTACTTGGTAAATAGGGAGGTCGCCTACATAGATGGCGACAGTCGTATAGTCTGGTGAGTCACGCGCCAAGGAGTTCCACAGGGGTTGGCCTTGAGCCCACTTCTGTGGAACATGGTCTACGACTGGGTGCTCCGCGGCGCGCTCCCAACTGGAGCGCGCATATTGTGTTACGCGGATGACACCCTAGTCGTAGCCCGGACGGGGAGCTGGGAGGAGGTGGAGAGCCTGGCCACGACGACCACAACCCTCGTGGTCGGACGCATAAGCAGGTTGGGCCTCAGGGTGGCCCTCAAGAAGACTGAGGCCCTTCTGTGTCATGGACCTCGGCGAGAGCCACCACCTAGGGCCCACATAATGGTGGAAGACGCCCATATCACGTTTGGGACCCATATGAAATATCTGGGCCTCACCCTGGACAGGCGCTGGCGGTTCGAGCCCCATTTTACGGAGCTCAGACCACGAATTACGAGGGCGGTGGTGGCACGCAGTCGGTTGCTCACCAACATTGGGGGGGACGAGTGCAGGGTGCCGCCGACTGTACATAGGAGTTGTACGAGCGATGGTTGTCTTCGGGGCTCCGGTGTGGGCCAACGCCCTCGGTGCTACTAATGAGTGAGTGCTGTGCGCTGCGCAGCGCATTATAGCATTAAGGGCGATCAGAGGGTATCGCACCGTGGCCTCGGCGGCGGCCTTTGTGCTCGCCGGCTCCCTACCCTGCGAGCTGGAGGCGGGAGTTATTGCAACCGTGTACGAGTTCACAGCGGCATGCAAGAGAATTGGGGAGCCTCCAGCTCCCAGGGAGATTGAGGCCAAGAGAAGGGAGGGCCAGGAAGAGACGTTAGGGTGATGGAGACAGCACCTGGGAGACGTGCGGTTCAGGCGTTACACTATTGACGCCACCCGACAGGTCCTGCCGGAATAGATAGGGAGAAGTTGGGGCTCCCTGTCGTTCCGACTGGTGCAGATGCTCACTGGACATGGTTATTTCGAGTGATACCTGCACCAGATCGTTCGTAGGGAGCCCACCGCCGCAAGCCATGAGTGCGGTGCTGAGGAGGACACCGCGCAGTACACTCTTTCTCTGAGTGTGCTGCGTAGGAGGAACAGCGCCGCATTCTGGCTGCAATGATAGGAGGTGATTTGTTGCTGATGAGCGTGGTTGTAGCCACGCTCGACAGCGAATAAGTATGGAGTGCGATGACCTCCTTCTGCGAGCAGGTCATCTCGCAGAAGGAGGCGACGGAGAGGGCCGGAGAGGTGGACCCTCTTAGCGGCCATCTCCGCCAAAAGAGGACCGGTGGAAGAAAATGGCGTTTTTCCCACCTCCTTCCACCTCCGTAGCTGAACCCGAGGGGATGGGCCGCGGGCGAGGAGAGGTAGCTGGTTATGTATCCAATCTACCTCCCTATAAGGACGGAGCCCGGCAGCTACTTTGCCGGGCTGACCGCTGGGGCGACATGGTGATAGCTTTGCACGGTCCCATGTCGCCCCAACCAAAGTGGCGATCGGTACACCGTGGGGCTTTAGTCCGTGCGAGTCGGACATAACGCACTCTCTACCCTGAGAGGGTGGGTATCCATAATAGATTTCCCCACATCAATGAAAAAAAAAGGAACACTGTGAAGTTTGAGCCGGTAAGAGTCGGGTATAACCTCTCTCTACTGCAAAGTTAAGCAAGACTACATATGATTTCTTTTACGTAATAAAAATAAATTGCTAGAATAGGTTGAGAACAATAGACCTAAGCTCATTTGCAATGCAAAGCAATCGTTTTTAAGCTGTCGATGACGATTTTTTGCAAGTAAAATAGTCGATCCGGTCGCAATATTCGAATTGTCGAGTGATTTTATGCAAAGCTACCACGTTTATTATGCAAAACTGTATGCTAGGCGTGTTATTGTGTCGATAGAGTCATCCGATAAAATATATTTTTTCATCTAACATAATTTCAAACGGAGTGATTCACTTCTGGGAATATACTTAAAAATATTTAATATGTTCTACCAATCTCTTTATAAAATATAAATAAGTCGTGTAATACTAGAATATACTATAAGTCGGTTTCGAATAAGCAAATAAATATTAGACCGCAATCCATTGTGTTTTACGTTGTGTGTTTTAGATAAATGCACAACATAGGTGAACAAAAAAACATAAATGTTTTTGACACAATGCTCACTTATCTCTTTGCTTTAAACATTTATCTATAGCATATTGAATGCGACAAAAATGGCATCCTAATAGCAATAGCATAGCATGAAATCACAGTCCACGCGTGGGGGCTGAGAGAGATGCATTCTCTCTTTGACCGATTCCTCAGTTGGATGCAACATAGTCCTTTTTCTACAATTCAGTCAAAAATTATTATTTTTATATCTTTAGTATGTCGAGTATAAAGATTTTAATAGCAAAAGCTGTACGGTAACATTATTTGTTCAACTAAGCAGGTAATTAAGGTTAATTGGAGTCTTTCTTACTGTTATTTACGGCGCAAGACGTTTAAGTCAGCATTGAAACAATAGAGTTTCCATGTATTGTTTAAAGTGCTTTGTCCAATCAACTATAAGTGCTAATTATCATGCTTTTTATTTTAGATATTTATAAACTAACATTTAATTAAAAATATTTACTTTTGATATTTTAGATAGGAAGCGATCCAAGAAGAGACAGCGTCTAGAGACGGCAATAGTTTTTTTTATATTACATCATCAACCCCCCACAACTTTAAAACAATTAAACTATATTATATAAGTAATAAAAACAGAAGGGCGCCACCTACCGACGAGTTGTTGTAAAATAAACAGCATAACAACCTTCTCGGTGGCAAATCACTAGGATGTGGTACAGTTTTTTTTAATTTCATCGAATATATTTGCGTACGTACTACAAAATTTTCGCTATAAATACATATTATATTGTTTGTACAACTTCGAGACAACTTAATGATAAATAATTACGAATTTTAGATTGTTATAGTAATATATTACCTTTTTTTAGGTCTTATAACCTGTGTTCACATATTAGACTGTATTATGCGCTGGTCCAAATTCAACGCTATGTATATTCGGAGCTGACAAAAACATTGAAAGGAACTGTTACTTCATGATAGTCGATCGAACACGTAAAATTTGCTTATTATTTGAAACATGTAGTATTAATAAATAATTATTCAGAAAAAAAAATATATGTAAAATTGTATAAAAGAATAAGGTCACTGCATTCTTTCGACACACTAATCCCCTCCCTAAACCGAATCGACGACCTCCAATTTGCGTTTTAATTAAGCGTTTGGTATAACAGGTTTGTTTTCGCTGCAAATTATTTTGGTTCGTGCTTAAACCAGTTTTACGAGTCCTCGATTTATCTATATAAAATAATTATTTCTTAGTTATAATTTAGAATAATAATTTAAAACTTACGTTTGAAATATTTCCTTATAACAAAAGAATATTTCATGTTTTTACCTTAATCTACTATGGGTAGTTTTCCACCTCCAATTTACCCTATTAGCTATGTTGCATACCTATTATATACACGTAATTCTACGCACAATACATCTATACTTTCTTTAGTCTTCCTATAATTCTCCTAACGCTCTTCTACAAACTTTGATCCCATTTTTCACCATCTGAGGGGGTTGAATTTCCAAAAATCCTCCCTTGGTGTTTACCTGGAGTATAAAAAGAACCCTCCATGCAAATTTTCATGACCCAAGCCCCTGTAGTTTATGTCTATAGATATGTCTGTTTTCACAATTACAGCGAATGTTAGGACATTTAAAATACTAAAATTGATTAAGTCGATTCACCTACAGAGCATGCTAAAGAAATTACCCACTTTCTTCGCTTTCAGGTAATAATAACATAATTAGTATGATAGCGCGAACGCAGCCACCGGCGGTTACTAGTGTTACGGGTAGAACAGATTTACATACGGTATTCATTCACTGGTGCTATTTCCATGGCATACTTCAACTATTATATGAATCAACAATATATATCCAAAGAAGTAATTATCCAATAAAATCATTTATAAACAACATGTGATGAACCAAACCATGCTATTGACCATGCATTTTTACTAATGACCTACTATTAACTAAGTACTCTGCTGACACTAGAAATTAAAAAACGAAGTTAATTACTCTTATAACATAGAAACAAAATATTGCTTATAGTACAATACATGCAGAGTGTTTTTATATTTTTATTATAATTTAAATAATACATGGGTGAAGACAAATCATTCAGTACTTTTTTCTTTTCTGCTTGTCAACGGATTTTCTTTTTTTTATTAGTAAACTTTAGTGTTATCTACTTTTTTTGCACACTATCGATAAGTCAAAACATCAAGCTCCTTAGCCTACAATATTTGCTTAACATTCAATACACTGTTTACCATTTAAAAAGAAATACAGATAACAATAACTACGTAAAGAATTTTATTCTCCTTATCATGGTTGAATTTTCGAACACTGGAACTAATATAGAGAAAAAAGACAATTATTAATTAAATTAATTTCTACTGCATACATATACATACATACACTGTTTTATAGAAGTTCAGAACCTATATAAAATCGGGTGAGTGCCTTAATAGCTCCCCTTAGTAGTCCGGTGAAACTGTAGAGGCCTTGCGAGATCAACAGTGTAGACAATGCGCAAAAAAAAGAAGTTCAAAATATATAAAATTTAATATTTAGTTTGTTTTAAATTATAAACTGTCTTTTCGTTTCACTTATTTATGATTTGGTTCTTATGTTTTTATAATACTCTGTATTTTTAAATTTTTTACGATTCGATACTTTTCATTGTTAATCTTTTTTATTTTTCCATTTATTTTAGTAAGATTTTCAAATTTATATTTTTAATAAAAGTAATCTATGCTTCAAATCTCAATGGCGCATTCCATCTAACTAACCTACTCCTTTGTTTTTTTTTTATAATTTACCATTTTTTCTTACCTCATCGAAAAAAATTTCTTCAAGTTATTTTTCCAACCAAAAAAGTAATGTATATTAGAAACATGATTATTTTTTAAAATTACTATGTATTTTTTTAATATGTGCTACTAAATGTGCTGTTTTTGAAAAACTTAAAATCATAATACGGATTCATCATTAACGTTTTTTTTTACTAATTTATTTGATTTTGTTTTTATGAAAAAACTGTATTATTTTCTACAAACTCCCTGAAATTTACAGAGAACTATTGACAGAGAAGTTAAGGAGTTATAGGTTAGCTTGGTACGTGCATATTATGGGAAGAGATGAAAGTCATGTGTTACTAGAAAAGTTTTCAGTATGAAAGTGAACGCACATGGAAGTAGAAGAAGACCGAAAAAGGTATGAATGGATTGTTTGAAAAATAATATGTTTATAAAACGTGTGAATACTGAGATGATGACATTTGACAAGGGAGAGTGGAATAGGAAAACATGTTGTGTCGACTCTACTTAGGTGGGATAAGGGTAGAAAGAAGAAGCAGATATTTATTTCACACAATACCATTTGAATGTTTTTTTTTAATTAAAAATTTGCGAAAAAATAATGAAAAGTGATTATCATTGAAAAAAATTTGATAGGTTTTCAAAGAAATTAGATAAAAGATAGACAGATATTTTATTTTTTTCGAAAACTACGTGCAAAAACGAAGAAAATTAAAATAAACTGCCGTTTGGTCGATTGCGATCTCGACCAAACCATAAGATTTTGAAAATTTTAAGGTCATTAATGTTGTTGAAGCGTTTTTGTTGTTTCCGCGAGATGGCGTATTCGGTTGCCATGGTAACAAGTTGTTAGGAAAAAGATTTTGTGAAAAGTGGAATAAAATAATTAGCTCCTATAAGATTTTCGAGTATTTTTATTTAAACGACAAAAGTATCGCCGATAAACTGATTCGGAGTCGTACATTTGGTCCATCGAGCTGGATTATATATCGGCAGGCGGATAAATTTGATACTTTTTGTCTTCGGTGGAACTCGAACGGAGGATTGTTCTCGAAAACGTATTTTCATTCAGGAGCACTGGTGTAACAGCACCAGTAGGAGGTTGCAGACAATTTCCAGAACGGGTGTTATCAAGGTTCAATAATTGGTGTGGTAGACGGAGCCGGGTGATGTTGGTGTCCGTTTGTGTGAGCAATCGGTATATGAAGTAGAAGCAAACTGAGGCGCGCACGGAAGCGGTAACCAGAAAAATTGGCCATAGTGACGTCATGATACGATATCATATGAAATGAAGTGTACGGTATTACGTTAGATATAACAGAAAAATCGAAAATTCAATTGTTTGTTGAAATTTATTACTTGTAAAAGAAAAGGTGTTGGGAGATTCGAAGGTAAATTAGAGATAATATATAAAGAAATTTGGGTTTGTTAAAATTTGATAAAGACTTGTAATAATTTCTTTAATTGTTACATATTTAAGTCAGTAGTATTTTTGTTTATTATATAGTAGGTACTTTTGAAATTTGTGTCACATACTAACCAAATATTGTACATATATTTGTTTATGTTATAAGCATGGAAGCACTACTGAATTTCCAGTTAGATTTAAGTTCAAGAATAAAAAAGGGTTTTACAAATTATAAAAAAAGTTCTAAAGAAAGATTAGCGGTAAAAGGTTATACTGATGCACGTTTGGATTCTTTGGAACAGTTATGGTTAGAATTTTTATCAGGTCATAAGGAAATTATGCGTAATTACAGTCCACGAGAGTTAAAAGATACAAGTTATTTGAAAGATGATTTATACGGTACAACCGAAGAAATATATATTGATTATAAGTGTGAATTAAAACAGGTTTTGGAGAAATTCAGCAGTGACCACCAAACAGTGTCGACCGTTAAGTCTTCTCAAGTTAAATTACCTAAAATAAATATCCCAACATTTTCGGGTAAATACTCTGAGTGGTCTACGTTTCGGGACTTATTTCTATCACTAGTACATACAAATGATAGTCTGGACGATGTTCAGAAACTACACTACTTAAAGGGTTATTTAACAGGAGAACCTGAGCAATTACTTAGGTACATACCGATTGTACATACTAATTATAATAGATGTTGGAATATATTGGAGGAACGGTATAATAATAAACGATATGTGTGTCATCACATTTTGCAAAGATTTTTCAGTCAAAAGAATATTGTAAATGAGTCTGCTAGTAGTTTAAAAGAGTTAATAGATACCACAAATGATTGTTTACATGCTTTAGGAAATATTGATATAGACATAAAGGGCTGGGATGTTATAATCATATACATATTAATGCTGAAGCTAGACCCAGAATCCAGGAGACAATGGGAGTTTCATATTAATCAAGGTAGCTCATTAGATGAACTTCCTGCATATAAACAGTTCGAAGAGTTCATAATAAATCGTTATCGGGCCATTGAGTTCCTGGAATCTGGATCGACTGCTAAACGAGGTCAGACTCAGGGGGATCCTGTAAAAAGAACGTTACATGTTAAAAACATGCAATGCGAGTTTTGCTCGAATGAACATAGGCTTGCATTTTGCAAAGGGTTTGTTAAGGAAACCGTTGATGCGCGTCGTAAATTTGTAGAAACTCACGGTCTATGTTTCATTTGCTTAGGAAAAGGTCACATAGCTAAATATTGTCGATATGAAGGGCGATGCAGAGTTTGTAGAAGAAAACATCATTCCCTCTTACACCCACGAGGCAATTCGGTAAATATTGACGTTGATAATCACAGTGTATCAAGTGATGAAGGTAAAAGTTTTGCTGAACATATAGCCGCAGATACTGAAGATAGAATGGTTTCATGTTTTTCGACAAGAGAAGTGTATAGTCATCAGTTATTAGCTACTGCCTTAGTCATGGCTAAGTCGAAAATGCGAAGTTATCCGGCACGAGCATTGTTGGATCAAGGGTCACAATCTTGCTTCATAACGGAAGCAATGGTTCAGCTGCTAGGTTTGAGAAAGTTTTCTGTAAAAGGACAGATCTCAGGATTAGGTGAACAGGCATCGACATGTAAAGCTATGGTTGTATTAGATATAAAATCACTTGTCGATCCAAGCTTCACTATTAAAATTGAAGCCTATGTGTTGGAAACAATTACTGGACTATTGCCATCGTGCAAAATTAAGTGCATAGATTGGCCAGAAATCAAGACGTTAACTCTAGCCGATCCTGGGTATGGTAACCCACGTAAAATAGATTTACTCTTGGGAGCCGGTGTGTACGGTAAAATAATTCAGCCTGGTTTGAAAAGGGGTCCAATTGGAGCACCAGTTGCACAAGCTTCGGTTTTAGGTTGGATATTATTTGGCGAAATTAAAACCATAAACAAATCTTGTGTGGTAAAGGCATTGCATTGCCGCACGGAGAATAATGAACTTCTGAAGAAATTTTGTGAGCTTGAGACAGAAACACATATGCCGAAAAATAAGATTTTGAAGGAAGAAGAAGAACAATGTGGAAATACATTCGCTAGAACAAATCTCCAAGATGAAAAGGGACGATATGTGGTGAAAATGCCATTTCGACCAGATGAGCCTAAAGTAGATAGCTCGCAAGCTATCGCTGAGATACGGTTTTATTCACTAGAGCATAGATTAAACAATACTAAAGATTTGAAACAAACATATGCTGATGTCACGAACGAGTACCTGGTTCTCAACCTCATTGAGAACATACCTGATAAGGAAAGAAATAATTCTCAGGCCATCTACTCACCTCATAATATCGTTGTTCGCGAAGACAACGATACAACTAAGATGAGAATAGTATTCGATGCATCCTGTAAAGGTTCTAACGATATGTCGTTAAATGATAATCTTCTGGTCGGACCTACTTTACAGTCGGACCTTAGACATCTTGTAATGCGGTGGAGAACGGCACCGATTTGTATGACGGCAGATATTGCGAAGGTGTATCGCCAAGTGAAAGTAAATGAATCTGATGTGGATTATCAAAGAATTCTTTGTAGAGAAGACGCAAATTCTGCGATAAAACATTACAGATTATTGAGACTCACAATTGGGACAGCGTCTGCTCCTTACCAAGCAGTCAAAGCACTTCAGCAGTTAGCAGTAGACGAAGGATGTAATACTATAGAAAAGAGACGGGACATCAGTTTATGATGAAAGTGGAGACAAATAGAAAATGTTCAATTTTGATTCCTAAAGGGTCTCACTTGTCAAGTCTGATAATTACAGACGTCCACCGACAAACTCTTCATGGCCGTCTACAGTTTATACTCTGTTACATAACAAAAAAGGTTTGGTTATTGGAAGCAAAACAGCTCATCAGATTACATTACCAAAAACGCCAACGTGTTCGGCACAGGTGGAAACCTTTCTCAATTCCAGTCCTTTAGTTGTAGTTACTGGTGATACTGAAGACATTCTGATACTAACCCCGGGTCATTTCCTGGTCGGAGAACCATTGATGATTTCTCCAGATAGAAATTACTTTTGGTAAATCTCAGACTATTGAGAAGATGACAATGTATGCAGAAGATATTGCAGGATTTTTGGCATCGTGGGTCACAACAATATTCGAACACATTTTACAACAGATATAAATGGGCATGTCAAAATTCTCAATCTAAATTAGGCAACATTGCGGCAGTAAGAGAGGATGGCCTTCCTCCGAGCAGGTGGTTGATTGGTAGAGTAATAGAACTTCATCCGGGTTTGAATAGTATAGTTCGTGTAGTAATTTTTAAAAATCAAAAACGGTTTTCTTAAAAGACCCATATCTAAGTTGTGTCTACTGCCAGTAGAGTCAACAAATAAAATTAGAAAATATTAGTTTATGACGTAGTTTTAGTTAAGGTTTCGTAGTATATTATATGTTTTAAGTGGCTATCTAACGCTACGGTGGGCGGAATAATAAAGAACATTAGTTGTTCTTGGTGGGCGGTATGTTGAAGCGTTTTTGTTGTTTCCGCGAGATGGCGTATTCGGTTGCCATGGTAACAAGTTGTTAGGAAAAAGATTTTGTGAAAAGTGGAATAAAATAATTAGCTCCTATAAGATTTTCGAGTATTTTTATTTAAACGACAAAAGTATCGCCGATAAACTGATTCGGAGTCGTACAAATGTGAAACGACATCTGTTTGATTTTTTTATTCACTTGGAAAAATGTAAAAAATAAATAATGCCACTCTGAAAATTTCAAGGAGTTTCCAGAAAATAGTAAAGCAAAGTAAAAAGCTTTTTATTAAAAAAAGCAAAAGGAAATTACACGAAATTTTCGTATTTTGAAAATTGAAATAGACAAGGAAGATTAATCTGTTTTTTCTAAAATGTACATTTATTACATACATACAATACCTATAAGAATAAACGTCTCCATAAGTCAAATTAAAAAAAAAGTCATGGCTATAAAATAAAAATAAAAACATATTTTCATTCACAACTTTTTTTAGTTGGGTAAAACATATCAAAAAGAAATCAATAAACCGTTTTCCGTAAGATAGAGAAAGAAAATGGAGAAAAATCAAAAGGGGTCGTGGTCAAAGGTGATCAATTCGCCGTGTAATGTCTCATATGTTAACACATTTTTGGCCATTGGTCCTAAATATTTGTGAATGTCCTTAATACTGTCCCTTTATTTATTGGTGTCTTTTATAAAGTTATATATATATGAATAAATAAAAGTATTAAAATAAGTAGTCTGTTTAACAAGATTCGTCACTGGTACCAGTAACCTTCGTATAGTATTATATAAAAAAACATCTCCATACTGTATAAATATTCGTTACTACTTGATATCCGCGACTTCGTCTGTATTGTTTTTACCTTTGCAATATATTTTATATTAAGAGGAAGAAAAATATACACCACGCCGCTTGCTCCCACTTCCCTTAACAAGTAGTGTTTATGAAAATCGTAGTTACTGTCACCTTTATTAACATTGTGTTAAACAAAGCTATAGCAATATTTTTTTTTACATAAAAACCGAATATCTATATCTATGAAGTAAAACCAATTAAATATATCGAAACGTCCAGTAGTTTACGCATGATGCGCGCACAACGACAGACCTCTATCATTTTATTTGTGTACTAGGGTGACTCAATCTTGGAAACTTAAACAAAACTTGAGCGACCTTTAAATATTAAAATATCGACTTGCAAGCTTCAAGATCCTGATAATTTTAGTGGTAGAAAATATAGAAGTAACGAGAGAAAAATATCCTTCTTCGACGATTTTGAAAATTTTAAAACATTTTGAGCGACCTCTAATTTGTTTTTTATTGACATGCGCTTTGTATGGAGCTCTTAAAACATGATAAGCTAATATATATTCGTAACAGACTCAAAAAATAAAGTATACTTTTTTTGGCCAATCTAATGTAGATTACTTGCTAGACTTCGTATTTCGAACGAGTTGCTTTTAAGAAGATAATAATGTAAATATGCGGATATGCCATTTTACTAACAAAACATGTAATCTCGACTAACATTATATATGTGAATGAGAGTCAGTTTGCTTGTAAAGCTTTCACGCCTTAACTACTCCTCCGATCAACGAAGTTAAGAGCAAAATTTTGTGCATTATATAAGAAGATTTCAGTCTATTCTAATCAATCAAACAGACAAACATGTTGAGATATTTTATAATTCATTATTAAAATATATAGCAATATGCCGACGATATCCTTCAGTTTCATCGTGTTTGCCCAGTTGTTTAATTGTAGATAACATTATTAAAATTAACTTCAAGTTGTTTTTCTCAGTGTCACAACGTAATCCTCGTAACAGACATTCGCTGATTTTTTACCAAGGTGAGTAAATTTATTTATTCAAATAACATTTTTTTTTTCAATTATAAATGTTTTCATGGATTTTTCTAACACGCTACTCGATAAGCGTACTTTTCCTTGTTTAATTTTCAATCGCGTCGCAACCCACACACATGGTAAAGATTTTGACGGTCACTTACTTCCCTTCGCAGAAATCTGAGATAGCGATCAGATGGCAAGGTTTTTCAAATTTATTTGAGACATATCCGCCATATTTTGTGGACCAATTTTAATGGCATTTTTAGATATTATGTGTTATTCTGATGTATAATCTATGTTACGTATCAACAATGTCCGTTCAATATTATATGAGAGAAAGTATAACAAACATATATCTATTTTTCTTGTTTATGTATCTAGAGAATATTGGTTTCCCTAAAAAAATTTTGTACATTCAACTATTTCCTTAACAATATTTCATAAGACCCATTCTGTGCTCTCGGGTGTTACTGTAAAAAAGCAGGCTTTAGAGTATACAAATGAAATAAAATATGGACCTCCGTATATTTATATCCTTTTCATACTGAACAAGTGTGTATTCATGTAGAGGTGGTCAGTTTTATACAAGTAATAGGTAATGTTTCTTTATTTCTACGCAATCAGTAACAAATTATTAAAACCGTCATTATTCTGCTGTTGATTATCCGTAGTCTGTTATTGTTATTGACAGCATGAAAGGGACAGCACTCACACTGTTCACACTCAAAGTCACGATACAAACAATGAATTGTGTCATCTTTAGACATGGTAATACGATACTTAACAGTTAAGCACATTAGAAACCTATCATCATGCTATGGTTTCATCGTCTGATTTTGGCTCTGTGATAAAGTGTTTGGATTTACATAGGTTCGAATCATGTGAATTCAAAGCCAATGGACTCACAAATTTCAAATTTTTTTATACCATAAATCATTCATGTAACACCACTTTTTCCAAACAGACTCTATAAGGGGTTAATGGAGATTATAAAGCCTTAGAAATAAAATAAAAAAAAACCGGAATTTCGAAACATATTAAGAAAATTGAATTAATACAATTGAACAAAAAAAAGCATTTAACGGATTTTAATTATGTATTTAACTCATAAAGATATAACGATAAGATAGCGAAAATAAATAGAAATGTCGTACGGATTTGTCATTTTTTTGACATAAAAAATATAGGTGAGAAACAGTGAAGGGGACGCGAAATAAATTTTCAAACTAAGGGGGTCGTCTCCTCAAAAAGGTTGCAAAAGACTGGTCTAACACATACGTTATTCTAGATGGTAGATTAAATAGAACTCCGTCTAATCTCTAGTGGAGGTTTTAGGTAATAAAAAGTAGATATGACCCGTCACGGGAGGTTTTTAAGGGGCTCGTTCGCGCGCGGCTCATAAGTCAAGTTAAATGGTCCGCGCCGCCCCGCACCCGGCGAGATATCTCTTGACTTACGGGCCCACAAATAACCGCCCGCGAAATGTAACCGAGCCACGGGATTTATTACACATTTTCCTACGCCCGTTTATTTTTCTTATAAAAATATTATATAAGATAATTTCCATTCCCACCAAGATTACATCATGTAAAAAATATTCTCAGGATTATATAGCGAATTACATATATAAACTTAATTGAAAATTGTAATACATATATGACTGTAGGGTGTAAACTGTTGTCTAGCTCCTAAAACCTATCTATACATATAATTGTTAAGCTGCATCATTCTCTGACCATTCATCATAAAAGTTGATTTCAACGCACAGCCCAAATCACTAGGGTTAGAGCCGTGAAAACTTGCACCGAAGTTCCTCTAACTCTGTAGATGGACCCACTAAGAAAGGCTTTTTGCAAATTCAACGCATAAAAGAGGATAACAATGTAGGGAGGCGCAATATTTAATGTAGTGAAGTCTGATTCGATCGTCCGACCTCGCTCAACGGATATCTCACGTGACGTATTACAACTGTTGCCAGATCAAAATATTTTTGTTTAAATTCAGATGTTTTAAGTATATGAGACATTCCGATAGTTTTACGGGATAAAGAAATAAAGGATAGTGTTTCACCTGGTATTTAAATAGACAAAAAAGGTAGCTATGAATGAAGGATTAGTTGTGTTTTATATGGAAAGATAACAAAAATCCCATAAACAACTAGAAGTTACGCGTACTATGAAGATAATATTAGTGCAAGTAAGTGAATTTTATAAAATTAGAGTTTTAGGGCATTCTAAGTTATATTCAGCAGGAAAACGAGACGGTTAACTAGCAACACTGCATAGTACACCGAGTGACTAACTGTGACTGAAAATTTATTCTATTATAACAATCGAATCATATCTCGATGACTTTATCCGAATGTGTGATAACCGTTGGCGATTTACGATTATTGTAATTCTCAATGTCATAACCGTAGCTTAATGTTATATTCGCTATATTATCTAATGCCCATATATAAGTAGTTTGAAGTTTCGTCAAATATCTTGTACAGTTTGTAAGAAATGTTTAAGTTCGTGTCATAATTTACGTCATCACGTCGCGTCGCACTGTCAATTTGTTATCGCCTTCGTAATTTATTAAGCATCGATAAGATTTTTTGTCTTCGTAAATCTAACTATAAATTAAGATATGTTTTTATGCTTATTTAAATAAAAATCACAAGTTCTGTTTACCAAATGATACGTATTTTTTTTATTCTGTAAAATTTCCGTCCAATGCAAGACAATAGCAACTGTTCGCAACTTGGACCGTGCTATTTCTTTACAAATAAATAAAATAAAAGTGTATGTTCATAACATCTAAATAATTGCTTTTTGCTAAATTGATGTGAAAATATGTACGGTTGTTATAACAGAAGATTTTTTTATTTTTTATTTATCTGTCAGTTTGATCCGGGTTAACTTCGAAACAGTTTGACCGATTCTGATAAGACTTTCATTGGTAGATAGTTTATGTTATAAGGAGTTATTTACAGAATTTGTATTTTATAAAAAAACAGGACTCCACGCCAATACAATCCTTACAAATATTATAAATTCGAATGTCAGTTTGTATCCTTTTAACGCCTTAACCGCTCAACCGGTCATCATGTAGTTTTGCATAGACGTTGTCAGGAATACAGGAAAGAACATGGTGGTACCTTTTACCCAGAACAATATACTGTTCCCGAGGGATAGATCAAGTCTATATTAATACGAGCAAAGCCGTGAGAAAACAGCTAGTCTTTTACAAATATAAAAATTCAAACGAAGTTGCGTGCAGCTATTAGTTACAATATAAAACTTCATAATAGTAAATTTCTACCTAGCGGTACCTAATGACTAATTACAGAAAATATACAGCATAATAAGCTTCTCCTTGTAAAAATAGTGAATTTTCTCAAATTTCAAGGTTCATCGGTGCTAAAATATGTCAATTTCAGATAAACGAACATGCGTTAATGTATTGTTAAAACCTAATTACTGCTGAAAAGAAATAACCAACTTAATCAACGCCTTCTACTACAAATACTACAATAAAATAGTTTAAAAGTAGTTAGTTGGGTTATGTTTCGACCCGCCCGTGATGACATGTATATTATACTAGCTGTGCCCGCGACTACGTCCGCGTGGAATTTCAATTGTTAACACAGTGATTAATAAAATCATAGATAAAAAGGCGTATCAAAACTCGACATCGACTCTTTGTAAACGATTTTGTTCTTCGAGGCGTGGCGTGGCACTATAATATCTAGTAGTGGTTCATACTGTGAATGTATAATTCTGTCTTTCAATATACGCTGTGGCACTTAAAACAACATTCAGCAATGCCAAACTCTGTCTAGCAGCTATTGCGTAAATTGCTTCTCTTTTGTACTTTTGCATGATGCGCGTACAAACAACAGACAGACAAAAGTTCTAAAAACAATAGTAATGCGTTTTGTTATTTATTCTCAGCCCCCCAGCGTATTTTTTCTTAAAGATACTCAATGTTTGGTAAAATATCTCCATATACAAAAAAGTGAGTGACTGAATGAAACAGTAGATGGTCGGTGAGATCTTTCAATTCAGATGCCATTTCATTTCATTACAAACGAATACTGTAAAAGAAAGGTTTGGTCTCATTGAGCGAAGTCGTAGCGGGCAACTAGTGCTATTTAATTTTGGACCGTAACTATCATATACAAAGTGAACTGGTGAACCAGTTGAACAGAAAACAAGGGATGTAACAAAATTATATTCCTTACATTCGACCACAGTCCCAAAAACAAAAGCTTTCCTTAAAGAAAAATACGCGCGATTTATCAGTGTTTATTTGCATTAAGGGCCGGCACGCTTGTTAATTTGTCCGCCAGATGAAAAGTTAAGCTATTAAGGCTGATGCCTCCCCCAAGGATTTTTTTTACTCAAGCACTCTTAATCTCGCCCGGGATGAGACAAATGCTCGCCCCTTAAGAATTAATTTAAATGAATATCCAGCAAACAGGTCGTTTCTCAATGTCATAACGCTTTGGGGATCATTAAGCAACATGAATAAACCATCGCATTATGGTGGTTTCTGTTGTTTTGGGCTCCTTAACCCATTGCAGTGACGGTAACCAGAATCTAAGATCAGACTATTTTAAACATGGAGTGTGAAATAATAACGTGCCAAAGATTTCACAATATCATATATCGAGAATTTAGTCGAATCAATTGCAATAATATATCTGTCTAAATAAATACTTACTTCATTGACAAAATTGATAAAGAAGAAGAAGAATAATCCTTACACCGAGTTTTTTTTTAATTGTTATATGAAGTTTTAACGTTTGACCATAGTACCACTTTGATCGAAGCCGTCTTCGAACATTAGCATTTGGCCATAATTCATTTCATAATTTCGCAAAGCAGCAGTATTCACACTAATTTGTTGTTATGTTTAGTTTTATACAAAGTACTTACTTATTTATACTATAACAAATTAACTACATGTCAAAAAAATACAATATGTTCTATGTTTATGGACTTTACGTTAAATTAGGCCATTTGAGCGTTGATATTTACTACAAACAACGGCAAATAATCACGATAGCGAAAATATTGAATACGATTACACTCTTATAATAATTTCAATACAATCGGGCAGAGTTTCCCCATACAACTGCACTTGGCGGTGGATACGAAATGATACATCCTAAATAATGTGACACCGGCTTTTATAGACAAATCATGTAAAGAACTATTTAATAATTTATACTGAACAGGAACATTACCATTTATACTGAAATACTAATCAATGGAAATTATCATTAATTCTAATGAACAAAGATAATATCTAAATACTATTTTTAATTAGTACTTCTTGTACCGGAAGTCTATAACATTACCCATTTCTACTAGAACCTAATTATTAAGCATCTCTTATTCCCAATACATAATACACGCATAGTAAAGACTCTACTGAATACAATGCCACTGAAATAGTTACTTTTAGGTGCAATAACAACGTTAAGTCATCGCTCGACAACGTTTTCCTGCTCAATGAGTGTGGTGAGAAAAGAAAAGGACATAAACACAGAAGACAAGGATAAAATATATATTTCTAATTCTAATATTTCTATTACATTAATTAAATTATATACGGACCACTTGATATGTGACTTAGTCCACTCTTCTGCTTTCCGTCGTGACCTAAATAATATTTTGTTTTTAAATTATCCTTTAAAATGCAAGTCTGTTTAATAATTTTGTTGATTTATTAAAAACAAAACATAATGGTTCAACTTAACCATCCTTAAATGCCAGCGGAGAGGTGCTTTGTTTCTTAAATTACCCTATTTCCTTCAGTGTACTAACTAATTTATATAACAATGCTTTTTGTTGAAAAAAAGTATATATTTTATGTATTTACTAATAACATTAATTTAACTAAGTGACGCAGATTTAAAGTGCACGTAATAGAATAGACAAAAATAGTATTACAAGTCAATTTACAAGCATCGCTTTAATGCCTCATATATAAATTTATTAGAATGTAGAATCGAGTCGTAAATATCAGATGACAATCATTTACACTTTCTCAACGTTTTGATAAAAAAAAAACTGCTCAAGCTTTAGATTTGCATCTTAATTAAACCTATCATCATAAAATGTCGTCACGGAAAAACTACTGCTCTTGGACTCCCCAAGACCTCCGGATTTCACATCTACGAACGAACAAAGTTAATTATATTTACTATATTTTTGGGAGCATAATACATATATAAGAATTATATTTGTACAAAATAGTAAATCTTAAAGCTTTCTTAATTTATTTTACACTTGAAGGAATACTATCAGCATGACATTTGGCGTCGCGCTCTTAGTCCGGTGAAGCTGTGAAGGCATCTCAAGCCAATAGCGTATAGTCAGCTCGAAAAAAACAAGTGTCGCGCTCTTACAGAAATATAAAACAAAAGCGAGAAAAACAACTGCAGCTCAGACCGATTGTACTCTACGTAAAACAGACGAAATCATAATTTCGTATTCCCCAGTTCCCTTCTTCAAAACTAAACCGATTTATATTGTTTTTTAAAAACATTAGAAGAACTTAACCTATGTCTGTATTTTTTTCTTTTCGTTCAACGAATATAATATGTATGCCGGATGTTTGAAAACAGCGATATTATTGAAAAATTCTACTCATTTTTCGCTTAACAAAGAAATAACTCCAACAAAGCCACGCCTTGAGCTTTTATCCTTTTTCTATTATTTAGGCAAATTGCGTTAACAACTGATTGTGTTTAGTTATATTAATTAGAGCCCATTTCGTGGCAGCTATTTCCAATAAAAATAAACCTTCTACTTACTTCCAGGAGATTCGTCACTTATAACGTGGTGACATACAAACAAATAAACAACCGGACTTTATGATGCCATTAACAGACATACAGACAGCGCGTTACAAACAATAAACTACTGTTATGCCGTATAACTTGTCAGCTTGTAGCATTTTGACCCGCGGGTGTCGGAGCTAGATATGTTTGAAATTACAGAATTTTAATTTATATTTTTGTAATAAACAAATGTTTGATTTTATGATAATCAATTAATCACATGTAATATATTTAAATACAACTCCTAATTTAACATAAAATCACCTATTTATGAGATTATCGAGGCCGTCTTTATAAGAACCCAAATCTGGGACGATGGGATGTTAAATGCTTAGTTAAATTCAAATTTATTACAATTATTTCTAAATTCTGTAGACAAGAGGCGCCGTTTTGCTGTGGTTCAAAAAAATTGTAGATTTGAGGTTGACATCATATCGGCGTTGGTAACTAAGTTAAATCTATAAAAACACACTTACTTGCTCTGTTAAATTAAACTTCCTTTTTCAACATCTGAACTTAGAAATTCTTCAACCATATTATTCGAACCTAGCAAATGATCATAAATACTATAATTAAAGAGTTAACGAGACCGCTTTGACAACATAATATGTTCTTGTCTTCCTGCCAGAAATAGCACAGTGAAAGACTTCAGATAACTGAACATACGAACGGGTATAACATGAGTGTGTTCCTCAGCTTAATTCTAAGCATGTACAAGAGCTACGGCAGCACCAAAAATGCATTGAAAAAATAACGCAAAGTAATAACAAGCATTCATCTCTGCTTGTTACGATTCTATCTCGATGTTTTTACGGCGAATATATGGCACAGACATTGACAACGAGTGGTTCAATTTTTTAAGCTTACTTGATACTTATAATTATAGCTTGGCAAATTTAAACAATATCTTTATGTATTGTAACCTATGTGTTACTATGGTGTATAAATCATATTCTTGTAGAGTTTACTCAAACTCCGTCCTGTAGTTTTTGTTTCAAAGAGTAACAAATATCCATCAATCCTCACAAATATTCTTGCTTATAACAAGATAAGCACATTCTTTCTTATAGTTAAGCTCATTTTTAAATAAATTTAAGTATTTAATTGGTTTTAGGTGTAACGTTATCTATAATTTATAATAAAAATAGTAAAAACGTATACAGCTCCTAAAACCCTTATCGGACAGACTGTCTCCATTTACAACAACATAGACACCTTGTTGATATTTAATGGTTATAATGTTATAAATTCAACTGTTATTGTTCCGACAGTTTAAATTAACGGTTATTGCTCAGTTGATAGACGCGGCACTGCTGATAAGTCCGGATGGAATGGAGTAACGAAATAGAAGCGATGAGATTTTACGACGTTCGAGATATAACTCGTATTGTACAGTCTGTATTATTCTGTGTTATCAAAAATTCATTATCATCAATTATAATAATTGTTCTATGAGACATTTTACCTGAATGGAACAACAAAAAACCGAGATTCTGAAATTCGTTCATATTGAGTCTAACTATACTTTTAGTAGATATGAATATGAACATTTCATTTGTTTTTTTGTATGATATTTATTTGTCAAGTTATGAGCATCTAAAGAAAAATAGTATTTAAGAATTTTTTTTTAGTAGTTTTACGAACTAAACATATTACCACCAATGAAATTACATTAAAATAATAATGTAGTAAGCTCAACGATAATATTTTTACATCAAAATACAGCTTAAAATATACTTATAACACGATAGAAGTTATAAAATATGCTCTGCATTAGTTAAAGTTTAGATCGATTATTGTGTGCATACACGCCTACTGATTTGATGATTGGCGCTTGCCTAAGTCAGTCGGGTAGCCAGACATCGCCTTAAACCACTACGATATTAACACTGTACAACACAACTGTATACAATGTATTTAAGCAAATGCAAGCTTTAACAATGATAGGTATTATTGAAATAAATGAAATATATATTTTAAAAGTATATATCAGAGCAAAAATATTAATAAGTATAATAATAAAAAAAACATAATTTTGTGATAAAGATACGTCACCTATATCAATACACTTATCTATAAAGGCTGAAAAGTGATAATAAAATCTAACATAGATAACTTCAAATCCATACGAGGTATTAAAGACAAAATAAAACAATTACAGCATACAATGGATTCAGACAAAACACCTATTTCACATGTAACAACAAAACTATTTTGTCAAGAACAATGTCGCAGGCAACAGCTAGTTCAATCTAAGCTAGGCCTTAGTAATAATCCAACTCTCGTATGTTCTAAACGTATGAGCACACTGCCTCGAATGCCGCATCCGCTGTTAATGAGATTCTTTAATCACATTCATGACATAAGATTTATAAAGTGGAAGATTTCAAAGAAAACAGCTTATCGATAACGTAGAGTTACGGCGTCAATAATTATTATAGTTAAGATACGGACAACGGATTGGTTTGTTTACCCCTTAATGTGAAGTTGTAACTTATGTTGCTATCTCTTCAAGATCGTTATTCAAACTGGGGGTCGTGACCCGCTTGTGACTTGCGATAACGTTTAGCTGCCTACGTATATCACTAGCTTTTGCTTGCGGCATTGTTCGCATTAATGTAGGTTTGATCAGTCCTATATAAATATCTTTTTTTGGATAAATTGTAGGTACTCCATGTCATTAGTTAGGAATCCTAAGTCCTAACTAATCACATAAAAGATAAAGGATATGGAGTACCTACCATTTATCCAAAAAGAAATATTCATGTGGGACAGATCAAGCTTACTTTAACGCGAACATAGGAAGTCCCGCGATGCAACTCGTATTTAATGTCTCTCACCCTCAACCGGTAGGTACCTTATTCGACACCTTTACTTACATAACAAACAAATACACGATAATATACAATGAAGAAACGAAGTGTATATAACCCTGCAATAAAAACAACAAACATAAAGAACAAACATCTTCAGTTATATTTACGATGAGGTCGGAGAAACGACGCGCACGTCAACGCGACGGCGACCGCCGCCATTTGTAAAACTCAATTACCCGCTCTCAACTCGCTCCCGTTCTTAATAATTATAATTGATGGGGAAATTTGCGAGCTTTTTGCGGAGAGATGCTTCGTCGCGTCGCTCGTATATTTTCTTGTACGCATCGCGTTTCCATTTACCGGGCACGGTATTGTCGTAAACTTTAATAAAACAATTTCTCTGTTTCTTTGTTTATGTAAATAAACTTGTAAGAAATATAGGTATTGTTAATTTTATTATATTTCATTGACAAATTCCTCAAAGTAGTGGACGTAAATAAAAAAGTTTTTTTTTTAAGTTTGAAAATAAGAGGAAAATCTGTTTTTTTATTATGATGATAAACTACAAAACAAAAGAAATAATAAAGAAACTCTGTTGTCAAATAGAGAAGAAAAAGGTACTGAACCGTTTTATCTTCGACATTTTATATATGTATATATATAGACTAGAAGTCGCCACCTGATCAAGACTCGGTCTTATTTTATTTTTTTCAACATTATTGTTTTTTTTTTCACAGAGTATATAAATATTATAGATAGTGAAGTATGGATGGTGAAAAGTCATGGATTTGATCTTCACACATGACTGCCATTTATGTGACGAGCATCATTGTCAGCTCTATGCCTAGGTGTACAATACCTATATACGCGTGTTATATCAGATGTTTATTTACGTACGAGCTAATCTTTGTCTAAAATTAAATAACCCTGTACAATGTGGCCTTATAAAAAATGTAATTTAGTAAACCGTTTAATATTCGTCGCACAATGGAAACACCCACAACTGAGTCCGCGATATTTCTTCATAACACTGGCCGTGTTTAATTTGTAAATCGCGTGACAAGTGATTAAAAAGTCTTTGTGAAAAATTCACGACCCCGACGCGACGCTGGCTAAAGATGAGACGGGCGCGTTCGGAGTTTAATCAATCGGCTTAAAAAAAAAAGATCGGTATCAGACAGGTTCGAGAGAGTTCAGAGTATTTATACCATAATTGGTTTTGATATTTGAAATGGTTCATCTTATTAATTCTAGTGAAAGATTATATTAACATATAATAGTTGTTTTTTTGTAGTAGCCAGGCGAAGTGTTGTCAATTTCTGGTGTTAAGCATAGTACAATCCAAAGATAATGGCGACCATTAAATTATCTACCATCCGGCGGCTGATAACCAATATATAGTATTCATGGTTGAGTAAGACATAATTGTCGTGTAGTAGGTACCGTCATTGATGTATCTCTATGTGTACTAGTTGCCTATTAACTACCAAAATAATTTGTTGTTTTGATTATATGAGTATTACTACAGACTTAGTTAATCTAGAAACAATATATATTTTTTTTAATGAGGTAGTCTAAACAAACGCAAATTAGCTAATTTGAATAATATTCACAGTTAACGGTCACCACTGAGACATAAACCTTAAGCGTTTGTTAAAAGTCACCATACATATTATATACCAAAATGTCACACACCTCACAAAGTTATCATCTAGCATATTAAATATTTTATAATATTCATCTATAGATGTTATATAACAAAGTAGCTTTTCGTGTCTGTCTGTGTGTTACTTTAATTTTACTAAACTGCACGCAAGAGATTTTGATACGTTTTCACTATCATTTATACAATTTCTTCTGAAAGGTATAAGCGTATAATACGTATACACTCACTACTTTACTGTAGTCTTGTGTCTACTCACTACTGTGTTCACATTTGTACTCAGTAAAGAAAAACCGACGTCTTCCAACAAAGTCGTAAGAACTAGTTTTTAACGCTGGCTAAACCTTATAAGATAATAAAAATAATGTACCAAAGTTTCAATCTTAGACTTCTAAAAATATCTATAAAAAGTCACAGATGGTATACGTCTATCTCCTAAATCTAACCCACAGCATTAATTTTTATCTTTTATACATTATTAACAAAAAAATGGTTATTTTACGATGATATTTTGACAAATATAGTTTTAATTCTTGAATGAATGAATACGTTACTGCACTTTTGAGTTTGTACACTGATGAGCTGAATGCCACACGGCATTTTCTTCCAGTAATATACATACACATACCAGTAATATAGATACATGCTTACAATTATACATACAGATATATAACAATGATAAAGATAATAATAATTCTTATGTAATTAAATACTTTAGTTACGTTGGCTATTTAATGTAGATTAAATGCTTTACGACATGCCACAGATTTTAAATTACGAGCAATAAAAAAAAGTTGTTTGCGCAAAGATTCCTACGTAGTATCTAAGACTCTGATGGACTACAGAGGTAAATAAGAAGCGGCACGTAATGGATTTAAATTCTTTAAACACCTATGCCACTACATTATTACGTTGCATTAATAGGATAGCTAGAATATTTGTGAGGGGTGTATGAATGTTGGTTACTCTTTCATGCAAGAACTAGTTAACGAAATTTTAATGAAACTTCACAGTAATGTAGATTCAGAATCAGAATGACAGACAGGCTGGAATTTATAATACATTCTTTTTTTATTGGCCATAACAACAAGTGCCAAGTAAGTTTTAAAAAATCTTGTCTTCCGAGAGCTGTCTCGCCCTCTAATTTCAAGGACTTTGCAAAATATCCATAGTTACTTATTTTGAAAGAATAAAATAGCAAAAAGTAGAAACGATAGCAAAAATTGTTTCTAACAATGAAACAGAGTATTTTGTTTCATTAGTTCGTGTTTTTTTTTCGACCTGATGGCCTAGTTGACGGGTCTTAACAACTTCACCGGGGCTTTAGAGCGAGCCCTTAAGGCAGTTTGGCCACGAGTTCAAAGGCACATGAACGCACCTCGGCTCGGGATATCTCCTTGCATGCAACATCGTGTATAGGTCTAAACTATTCATAGAAGTTAAGCTAAACAGAAGTGTAGGGCATTAGTCCATTTATACTGAATGCAGGCTTATAGGCAATATATGCGTCACTATATTAGACGTAAAGTTGGCAATTAGATGCCATTCACAGACAATATTCACAACGCTGAAAATATTATACACAATTAAGTCTAATTATGAAGTAACACCTACTAGGTCTTAAATTACAGTTATTTTATTTAATACATTTTATCTTCATATAAAAATTGTTTTATGGTCTTCACGACTGGTAACAGCTTATTAGAAGACGTACCACCTGTCAGTATGCCATTAAATAGAATATATGAATTTAAATATCTTGGCCACATTGTCACGATCAAAATGAAAGACGAATATGACGTTGAAAAAGAACGTAGAGCGCTCGCAGTTATGGTATCAATGAGCTATTATAGAGTGGGTCAATTTGTAAACGATGGTGATGTCTGGAGTTGACTCCTCTCTTTACATCCACTAAAATCGATTGTAACGTATAATGTATTTTTAATATATAAGTGTATGGTAAAAAGATAAACCCGATCGAGTTTCTTGTCGGTTATTCTCAATGACTGGGACGTTCATAAGCGCCTTGTTAGAACCTAAATTGAATAAAGTAATTTTGATTTCGATAGGGAATATGTTATTCGTTTTTCTCGCTATAGTGATGAAGTTAAAATCTGTATATTCAATTTTTTTTCCCCCGATATTTCTATGCGGGGAGCGTATGGGTCAGCTTCAATAAAACGACTATCAACACGTTACGTCTTGAATACAATAATATCTTTAGATTATTCTTCTATCTACAGCGATTCTTTAGCGCTACGGTGAGGTTGACATATGTCAAGGTTGATGATTTTTATACCATCATACTTAGAGAGTAGTGTATTCATTCTGAGTTTTCTTTACAGCAATCAACAGGATAATGATAGATATGTACGATAATCCTTTCATGAGGTACGTGATATCGGCTATTGTATAATGCTGTGAAATCATTTGGCATATCATCTTTATGCAATATTTACTATTAACATTTTTATTTCGTTTTTTAGACCCAATAATATATTAGAATATAATTTGTTTTTTTTTTTGGTTTTGTAGGCTCTTGATGTCTGATAAGTAAATAAAATAATAATAATATCAAATCTCAAACATCAATATTTCGATTCCACGTACAATATCTTTTAATTTCGTACCGATTGTCATAAAAAGAGAGATGAAAGGTATTTTTGAAAATAAAAACAAAATTATTATAATAAAAATGTACGGGTTAAAAACTTGAAACAAGATAAGTAGTCAAATAATCACACTCGCCTCAACCGACTGATAGGCCGTCAATTCGGTGCGGGGCCGAAATTACTGACGGGCATGATGGCATGCCAAATCATCGTAATGATCACCGGCCGAGACTTCGGGGGCCAATAAATCTGGACGTAAGTGGCCTGCGAAGCGTAATTCTAGTTATTAGAGATCCGAGTCTGGTCAGCGAATGCGCCGCGCTGTGTTAAAATGACGTAACCGCAGAACCGCACGAAATAAGGGAAATAAGGTTTTAAGAAACATCATAACTATTTTGACACATTTTCAAAAATTTAACTGCGTGACCTAGAAATGTAATTTACTAAATATAAATATTAGTAAAGATAATACAATACAAAATTAATAAAATAACATAAAAATAAGGTTTGTAACTAAAATATTTTTTCATGATATTTCTCACAGCGAACAAATTGTGTTATACCTGAAAATCAAATTTTTCAGCCAATTGAAAATGATTACAATTTTCAATTTCCCATTTTTAGTTTGAAAAATGAAAAAAGGCGATAGGTGACCACAATATTTCTAAAATTTCATCCCCAAGCATATGAAAATTAATATTTGTTGATACATATTCTACATGCTTCGCTATACAATCCGGTATCTCTCAATAACTGAGTAAAAAAGAGATATAATGATTCCAATTATTTATAGTTTTACTAATAAAGAATTCGATCTCAATCGAATATAATTTCCCATTTGCGTTTCATTCTCAATAAACATAAAAAAGACACAAAGCCTACTACTTGAAATGAAAAAAAAGTATTTAGCAAGAGACCAAAGTATCAAAATAATGAAACCACGTGAATTTAATTTGCGAACTCGAATTTAATTTAATAAACAAAAAGACCATTAGCCCCTTGTTTTAATTTATGCATGTAAATATGTTCTACCTATTTACGTACCTTTGAAATGAATTACAAAAATAGAAATTAAAGAGGCATTTAGTAATATCTCTATATTAAAAAAATCATTTGACCAATTATCATTAAAGTTGGCACAACATACACTTTACTTAAACCTTATTAGAACTTGGGACCAAAAAATTGTGAAATATAATAATGAAATGAAATCAGGTACATTTGTAGCACTTTGTCGTAACCAATAGTACACAAAAGTGTTTATCTATGGTGGATATTTGTATTCATTTCACTAGAACTTGCAATTAGTGGAACGAAGTCACGGATAGTTATTAGAATATCAGTAAACGAAACGGATTGATTTCTATATGCTGATTATGCTCTTAATCCATTTTCAACAAAAACGACAGTTACGCCGCTTTTACAAAGAAGCACTGTACAACTACACAGGTCGGTGCGGTCAAGTTGAAAATTACAGATCGCAACCGATCGTTCCGCGGTTCTGAGTAGGGGGTTTGCCGTCGCCTCTACTTATCGGGAATTTTCAAATCAAACGTCTAAAATTTATAAGAACACGGCGCATAATTTATTATAATAAACAAAAAAAAAATTACCCAATAAAACTCGACAAGATTTTCTTATTGGTTTTGTTTTTTTTTCGAACTGACTATACGCTATTGGTCTGATAGGTCTTCGCAGGCAGCGAACTAGACTAATAAAGCGATAGTTGACAGCGTTCAGCTGCTTAGCAACAAGCTCAATGGTGTCAAAGTGGCAGAACCTCGTCTTGAGCTGTTGCCTTCGATGCAACAACGCGAATCTTACTAAGCTAATCCTACATATACGAATTAGTGAGATACTAATGTGTACAAGCATGTGTGCTTAAAGCACTCAAATATGTATTTTGTATCTGTCAACTCAGCGAAACGAAACTAAGTTCGAAAAACAAGGGTAAATAAATAAAACCCTTTTTCTTGTAGCACTTATTAATTACGGTAAATAGGCTGAATATTATTTGCAGGTAATATAAGAGATATAATAATTGAAGAGCGCTTTTTTATAAGAGGCTTTTTCAACCTTGATGTGTTTCAATAACTTCTTTACTAATTCCTCTACTCAACCGAAATCCCAAGTAAAATTGTTATAACTTAGATCTAAAGTGCCTAACTTCCTATTTATATCAATTTTATTTTCACTATGTCAATGAAAATAATGTTAATCTACCTGATGACTCATATAGCCTAAACAAACAGTTTTTATCAAAATGTACTATTTTCTACAAAGGTATGGCTTACATATTCTGTATTTTTGTTGAAAACGAAGTACATTTAATGTTTGTTCATTAATAATTTGTATTTGTTAGTCTTTTCTTTGTAAAATTAGGTAAATCTGGAACTAGCGCCTTTGGAACAGATATCCTCTTTAATTTTAACTACAGTCCTAGAGACATTCATTTAAAAAAGCCTTAAGAGCTTTCAGATTTTGTGTCCTCTACCTTTTTCTAATTATAAGACAGGCGGGTGTAATAAATTCATATAAAATAAAAGAAAAAATAAGGAAATAATAAAACTTAATTGAAGTAAGATTAATCATTTATATATATATATATATACCCATTGTTAATACGAAGTTCATATTTACTGAATATTTACTCAAGCAATTTATTATTTGAGCTTATTAAAAGTGTTATAATTCCAAAAATAATTTGTTTCTATTTAATTTATGCATGTAATGAAACTGATAACGAAATATTACATCTTAATATTTAGCGGAGAGAGGGGAGTAGAGGGGAGAGGAGGGGCGAGAGGGAATGATCTTATGTTATCGGGAGATTAGTCGAATTAAATAACTAAGAGATTGCTTAAGCAATAAAATAACTTTTATCTTAGAGAAAGTAGCACGTTCAAAAGGTTTATGAAATATGAAAGAAGTGCAAGCGTTATTTTACAACAATGGAATAGAACTACGTATATTAAAAAATAATAATATTAGCAATCAAATAAATAATCAACAGTATTGAAGAACGTGTAATATTTTATTTCATTATGTGAGACCTAAAATGGTATCACAATTACTGTCGAGTATTCCACCACCGTATACTTGATTGATTGAGTCGAAACTGTTCTCCAAATTACTGGTTGCACTCGCAACGATGTACCCCACGGGCCACACATTACGTATAACGAGCGCCGGCTCAACTTAAACGCATTTTTAAACAGTAATTTGAAGGAGGGAGAATGCTTAATAAAAATTACTTTCCATTTATATTAACATCAAACTTTGTGATGTTGTTTCGAAGGATGATTGAAATATTTCGTTAAAAAACTAATTTTTATGTATGAAATCAGCAGATTTTTGACTGATGAAATTATTTGCTTTGTTTCGTACATATTTATCTAGATTAACTAGTAACTTTTATTAATGTCATTGCAATTTTCTCGTATTACTTTTCTCATTATCCCTTTACTGATTCTAAGTCAGTCAAAGTAAAGTGTTATATTGTAACATTACAGCTTAACTCACATAAAGAAAAAGGCCGGGGAGTCGTCTATGGACGGCGGTGATCACTTACCATCAGGTGAACCACCTGTTCGTATAACATAAAAAAACCTTATTATATTTAGTCTGAATTAACTTCAAAAAAGTTTCGTTCGGTGTCTTCGTTTGCACTTTTGTAGGATAGCTAATCAATCTGAGCAGCATGTGATCTACTTTTGTAGGTTATTATACACTTAGTTTCCTTTTGAAAGAACATGTTAGCAACAGCTAAGTCTAATTAGAGTCAGGTAGTGAAAATTATAGTTCCCTCTGTATTTATGATTTAAGCGACTAAATCCGAAGCCGCTATGAACACGCTCATACTCCCGAGATCACACATACACTTGGTTGTTAAAGTTGCCAGCCAGACGATGCAGTACGACATAGACTAGTGAACCAAGTGTATGTGTGATCTCGGGAGTATGAGCGTGTTCATGGCGGCTTTGGATTTGGTCGCTTAAATCGTAGACATCTCAACACTAGATAATAGACTATTCTCGAAAAAAAGCACGATATTAGTAACTTCACTAGCTTATGCTTAGTTTGCTATTTTAGGCACCAAAAAAATTGAATATAAAGATTGTGTAAAGGTGATAATGACCTATTAGTGGTTCCCGCAGCACACTCCTTTCTATTACTCAAGTAAATAATATGATGTGTATTAATTATTGAAACGCATGGTAGATCCTAGTGAATAAAGTAGAATATTTTGTGATCCTCATTGATTTAGAGAGAGAGAATGAAATTCGACTAAAATTTTTTTTTTTTTGTATTATAGCGGGCAAACGAACATGTGGGTCACCTGATGGTAAGTGATCACCACCGTCCATAGACACTAGCAACACCAGGGGAGTCGCAAGTGTGTTGCCGGCCTTTTAATATATGTGGGCCTCCGGCGCTCTCACTGACCGAACGAAACGCAACAGTGCAACCACTGTTACTTCACGTCGGTAAAAAAAAGTGCTACACTCTGATATAGTACTCGTGAGTTGTATAGAAATTACGTATGATTACAGTTAAACGATCTGTGACTATACAGGCGGGTACTCACGATATCGCAAGTATGATATTGTATGGAAATAAGAGAAGAAAGCAACATGAACGTAGCATATCTAATAACTTTGATCTTAGAAAGAAAAATATGTTAACCAATGCCACTGTTAAAAATATCTTGAAAAGCAATCGAGTCTAAAACACTGATTGTCGCTTCCACGGTGATGAGACACAAATTTCTTTAAACAATTTTTTGTTGCAGGAATTGGAGACAAATACATTAATAATAATTGAGAATTGAATTCATCCAATAATACTGAGATGAAAAGAAAGTTTAACATAAAAAAATATGTCATCAACAATACTACAGATACTAATGTTGAAACAGAATTAGAAGACGACTACATCGTAAAATCCGTAGGAGCCTTTGGTGTTTGGCACCTTTTAATATGCTGCGCAGCTTCATTGCCAAGGATCATAGCTATGTGGAATCTTTTGTCTATACTTTTCCTAACATCAAACACAGAATTTGTTTGTGTTAAATTTAAAGACAATATAACAAGAGATGCTAAAAACTCAACATGCTATGAAAACTGTGCGGAATATTTATACTACGAAAACATTTTTGAAAGAAACTTAATTTCAGAATACGATTTAATTTGTGACAGAGCATGGCTTGCAAGTATCGCACAAGTAGCGATGATGTTTGGATGTCTTATAGGTATCATTCTGATCGGATGGTGTTCAGATAGGTAATAATTATATCTGTTTCTTCGAGTATAAAGAAATATGCCTCTATTACAATTATCGTATTTTTATAATATAATCTGAGTAGTAAGTCTTTAAACTTTAATTACGCCAAGTAACATTGAGTTACTTTATCCCACACACAACATCTAACAATAAACTTACATTCAATTTCTTTTCTAGGTATGGCAGAAAGAAAGCATTAATATTATCAACCGCAACAGCCGTCATATTTATGTTTGTGATCCCTTTCTCCATAAATTACTTGATGTTCGTTTGCTTAAGATTCATTCTAGGTATTGCCAGCGGTGGAATAATATCAACATCTGTTGTATATGTAGTAGAACTAGTTGGTCCTCAGTACAGAGAAGCAGTTGCAAATGCCGCATTAGTACCCGATGTTGTGTCTCAAATTTTGGCCCCGTTATTTGCTTATTTTGCATCGACGTGGAATCAATACCTTTTAGGATACGGAATAGCGTCGTTACTAATCTTTTCGTTATTAACACCTTTACCGGAATCACCGAGATGGTTAATGGCAAATGGCAAAATAGAAGAAATCGTCGATGTCTTGACCAAAGCTGCCACATTGTAAGTAAAACTTTCAACCGAAAACTATTTAATAAGTTCACGTTTATCAGATGATGGCATAGTTAATTTAAAACATTTAATTTAAATTGAAGCTACAGTCATAATAATATATTGATTTATGTAATTTTTAAAGTTAATCAGAAATAGAGAATTCAAGAAATAGTGGCTTGTAGAGTATTTGTAGAGATGATTGGAAGAAAATTATTTTTATAGACAAAAATTTTTGATTTCTGGGTAAGGTAGTTTCGCATCAAAATTCTAAGTAAGTGTGTTAATTCTTCATTGCATCGCATTTTTTGATTAACCAGTGTTGATCAATATTAGGAAGTCATATGTATAATCAAAGGCTAGGAATTTAGTGTGATCAACAACGATAACATGACCGTCTTTAGAACTTTATCTATCAATAAACTAGTTGATGCATGGAGTTATTTATGATTTAACAATTATAAAGAGAATTGATGTCATTTTATCAAACTTATATAAAATTATTATAAAAGTGTTTTTTTTTGCAGTAATAAAAGGAGCACAGATGGAATTAGAGAAAATGTAATAAAAACGATGGAAGAGCTACGAGTCAACGGAGAAAACACACCAAATTTCACGTATTTCGATCTATTTAGGAATAAAAAATTGACTTTGATAACAATAGGTGCCGCTGTAATGTGGTTTGTTACAGGAATGTGTTTCTATGGCATATTGCAATACGTAACATTACTTGGCTCTAACTTGTATCTAGTGACGTTAATTATGTCTCTCTCTGACGTAAGTGTTAAGATTTCTGTTATTTATAATACAAATAAGAGTAATGATGAAAAATTTAGTAGGTGACCACTTAGAGATTTTCAAAAATTTGAATACATGAACGAGAAATTAATTTTCTGACCACAAATTTTAGTAAATACTATTGTATTAAACTGCCAATAATTCAATTTTGCAACCAAAATCTTTAATGATTTGCCTCAACAAGCACTATAATGAGGGTACCTTGTACTGCCTATCAAATTGTTAGCTAATAAAAAATAATCGCGATTTTGCCTCTAACAGTCTAACCATGATCTATCAAAAAGTAATCAAGATGCCGCGTTGATCGTCGTATGTTCGAATCCCTCCTCCTTCTTGGCTTTTCTAAGCCCGCTTGATTAGCTACCCTCCAGTTGGTAATTTGTCACCAAGCACCTATTGGTGTATTCTGGCAGTTGCACTTGAGAGTTAGCACCCCATTGAGAGTTAGTATGTTAACCATCTTAAGCGATATCGTCATTTAATAACAAGTGAGATTGTGGTATAACCCACAAAGCATAAAAAATATTGCTATATGGTGGTGAGATCATTCATCTATATAATGTATAATTACTATATAGTTATCTTTAAATAAAACAGAATTCATTTGCCTCTATTATAATTTAAAATCTTCAGGAAAACAATATCTAGACAAGATTAAGTAAGAATTTAATAGCCTTACCGGGAACTAAATATTTTGACCGACTCCCAATTGATGGAAGACTAAAAAGGAATAAATAAATTAAAATAACTAGCTTTGCCAAAATTTGAAAGACAACAAGTTAAATATGTCATATGAAAAATTAAAGAACTCTAGGTGGATTTAATGTAAGCAATAACGAAATATTTTAAAAATATTTCAGGTGCCAACAGTTTTTATAGCATTTATGTTAACAAAAATATTGGGAAGAAAAATACCAGCAATGTCCACACATATTGTAATAGGACTCACTATGATAATCTTAATTTTCGTACAACACAACGCTTTGTACTCCACTACACTGGGTGTTTTCGGAAAGGCTGTAGCTAATATAAGTTTTTCAATTATGTACTTATACATACCTGAATTGTATCCGACAGCAGTAAGGAACATGGGTTTAAGTTTCAATTCGTCAGCGTCAAAGTTCGGTGCAATGATTGCTCCGTTTATAGCGAACGCAAAACCAACTTGGATAGCTTCGTTGATATTCGGTGTAATTTCATTCATAGCTGCTGGATGTTGTTTTATGGTACCAGAAACGAAAGGGAAGAAAATGCAAGATACATTTGATGAATAAATTTGTGTAAAATTTAAAAGATTCTATTTATTTTAATCCTTGTTTATCTCTGTCCTATATTTATCATCTCTTTTAGTATTATCAGACATTGATTTTTTTTATTGAGAAGTGTACAATCAGAATCCAAGAGGAGACCATATACCAAAAAATAATTGTTAATATAAGTAAGTGAAGTCCCCTGTTTGTTCTTCACAATTATAATAATGTTATCCATACCTCTTCTATAACGCATATGTCTGAGAGGTAAACTGGATATACTTAGTCTGGCCATAAATACTGTTACAATTAAAAATAAACAAAATATTACATTAGGATTTAGAATCTCTCATTTTTAGTTATAGTTTTCTCATTTTGGCGCCAATATTTTGCGATATTAAAATGGAGTGGAGTGATAAAGAGAACCGAATCGCTGTGATTGCATTACACAAAGTAGGTATGGAGCCAAATGCAATTTTTAAAAACTCTCCATACGCTTGGTATTATTGAAATGTTTGTGTACCGGGCTATTAATAGGTACAATGAGACCTCCTCTGTTTGTAACAGAAAAAGATCTGGCCGTCCACGTAGTGTTTGTACGAAACAGGTGGTCAAAGCAGCAAGGGAAAGAATTCGAAGAAATCCTGTCCGAAAGCAAAAGATTTTATCTCGAGAGATGAAGGTAGCACCTAGAACCATGTCGTGTATTTTAAAAGATAACTTAGGACTTTCAGTCTATAAGAGACGTACTGGTCATTTCTTAACTGATAATTTAAAAAAGATAGGGTGATAAAATCGAAATAACTACTGAAGCGGTACGCAAAGGGAGGTCACAGAAAAATCTTATTTACGGATGAGAATTTTTTTACAATTGAGCAACATTTTAACAAACAAAATGACCGTATTTATGCTCAAAGCTCTAAGGAAGCTTCACATTTAGTCGACAGAGTACAACGTGGGCACTATCCGACTTCAGTGATGGTTTGGTGGAGTATTAGCTATGAAGGAGTGACTGAGCCATACTTTTGTGAAAAATGTATCCAAAACATTGGCACAATTGTATCAAGATACCATTCTTCAGCCTTCTGAAGCCCCTTAACAACATTTCAGGCTTCATCAGAGTTGAAGACTGGCCGTCGACTAGTCCCGACCTTAATCCGCTGGAGTATGATTTATAGTCAGTTTTAGAGAGTACGGCATGCTCTAAACGCCATGATAATTTGGAGCCCCTAAAACAATCCGTGCGATTGGCAGTGAAGATCTTTCCCACGGAAAGATTGCGTGCTTCTATTGATAACTGGCCTCAACGTTTAAAGGACTGTATTGCAGCTAATGCGAATCGAATACGCTTTTTATATTTTAAATTGTTTTATATTTATGTATTAAACTAACACACTGTAAAAGCAATAGAAATTGTTATTTTTCCTTTGTCTCAGTATTTATGGCAACACTAGGTAATTTAATCGATATGCTCATTCTTTTGTGATATCTTTACCATAAGTGTAAGCTCCAATTAAACTATAGTTAAAACACCTTACCATATTTACTTAAATACCATAACATCTAAGATCATATTTATATGGACTGATATGTTACATTTGATTCCATTATTCATCATCTTACCTCTTATCCCACCTAAGTAAGGTCGGCACAACATATTTTTTATGTTCTGATATATGATTTGGCTTAATTTTTACGATCGGCCGCCTGTCTGACTTCAACCCTCCTAGGAATTATTTTGTAGTACCACTATAACGTCAAATACTTCAATACTTCAATACTTCAATTATTATAAACATATATGATAATCTATACTTACTAATCATTCTTCTTTATTCATCACCTTTCTCACGAAATTGGTATTTGAAAAATCAAGCCACCGACGAAAGCAATTAAAGTCATATCTCAATTGTATTGCAGATCTCACATAACATTTTCAACTCCCATTTGAAAACACTTCACATGTGAATACTTATTTAAAAAGCCTTCTGGTTGACCTATATTTTAGTACAGCATACTACCATCACAGCAACCACAATTCAATACTAAAGGCATACAACGAATAACCCATTTCGTTGGCATAATGCTTATCAATTTTACATATCACTACATAGTATAAAACAAAGTCGCTTTCTCTATCCCTATATCCCTATGTATGCTTAAATCTTTAAAACTACGCAACGGATTTTGATGCGGTTTTTTTAATAGATAGAGTGATTGAAGACGAAGGTTTATATGTATAATAACATAAGTTAAATAGTGGAGAAATACTGTTATTTTTGAGGTTATTCCAAATGTAACGCGTGCGGGCCACGGACAGTTATGAATAAACCCAAACTACTGGATCGATTTTAATATTTTTTTCAGTGAATGACATAGGCTATATATTTTATACCCGTGCGAAGCCGCAGCGGGCCGGTAGTACAACATAGAACGTCAATTTGATATGCAAAGCAATAAAATATCGAACTCGGCTTCTACCAGCATTATGGTTAATGATTTACGTGAAGTCATTAAATGAACAGTCGCATACTAAGTAGTAACAAGTTCAAAGATACTTAAAAGGTTATCGGCAAGATAGACGATAGATGACTTGCAAGAGAACATAAGTTAATCTCATTGATTTATTAACTTATAGGTTAAAGGAGCAATTTTCTGTTACTGATAGTAGTTAAGGTCTCGAGCTTCTGAAGAATACTAACGGCGAAATATAATCTAATGTTACTACTAATATTAAGCGAAATTGTATTGCGCTCTTTATTTATACTTCATAAGTTCATATCGTTTGACAGTGATCTCATTTGATATTAAATGATGATGTTGGACGATAAACACATTAAACTTACAGGAGGACTGTCTCTCAAATGAAGCTGCTGAAGTACACCAACCCGTGTTTGGCGACAAATTTTCAACTTGAGGGTGGTAGCTAACCAAACAGGCTTAGAAAAAGCCCCTATCACCCTCCAAAATAGAGAAGCTCTTGTTCTTAAATGTGAATCATC